>OX422214.1:435602302-436802302 GCA_949130495.1 Sambucus nigra
ATCCAGTCAGCCCGTATTCTGCCAACCCAGCACATACTTGTGTCACAAATCCCTTTTTAATACCCTTTTATTATCTTAGGCATTAATTCTCAAATTTCTAAAGTTCTCATTATTTTATATTAGCCCCACCCTATTATAGAGCATAAATCCTCAAACCTACCTCTAATCTCATACCTAGAGGTTTCCAAATCATAAGTATGTCCTACCATATCATAAATGATGAATCTCTACCATTAATTTCCTCCTAGTCTCACGCCTAGACTATTGAATCAATGGAATGGCACAAAAATCGGCCTCACCCAGAATATCTCATCCGTAAAAATCGACATTAACTAGTCTCATACATAGAAAGTATTAACCACAACTAAAATATACTTATATTCCCATACCTAGAAAGCACTCCTAAAATTAAGGTGAGAGCATAGCTACCCAAAAACCCCGTTGTTCCCGCGGTGTCTAATTTAAATAAAACATTAAGTCACATAAGACAATTTATCAATAATTCAACCGATTTCTCCTAAAATCACAAATGATCTAATTTCATCCGTTCAATCAATTTTCATAATTAATAAGTTATATTATGCAAATAATATAATTTCAACATCATGCAAGTTTATGGCGTACACAACAAAATTTCTCTTTTATCACACTTACATAATTTTATGTGATTTCATAAGTCATTTTCGAGTAACAAATATACTATAATTTTCAACATGCAAATCTACGTCCATTAACGAAAATCCACCCTCTACCCTAAGCACACAAGGGTTATGAGTCTTAATCCATATTAAGATTTTTTTATAACAATAGTCCCAATATAGTTTCACTTTCTCTAATTAAGGTTTCTAGTTTATTTTAAGAAAACATACCATTTAAATATTAGGCGATATTTAAAACGCATAATATTAAATAGAAAGAATAGAAGTATTCATTCGTGAATAAAAATCGGTTGAAAATTCTGATTGGATGGTTGCGCTCCTCTCAAAAAATCAGTAAAGACTTGTTCTTGAATGATCTTGAGAAAACATGGTTTGAGCATTCAAAATTGGGTTAAATATTGATTTAATTTGGGGATATGATTCTTAGATGAGAGGTGGTAAAGATTTGGGAGACTTTTGGTTTAAGAGTTAGTGAAAAAGTGATTAGAAAATTTTAACTCCGAGTTACTTTAATATGAAAAAAGTTTAAGAGTGTTAATTAATTCAAACTATAATAAAATCAAACAAACTATTGATAATTTCCTAGGCGAATCGATTCTCCCCTAAAGCCGAATCAATTCGGACCTGTTCAGGTCGTCATCTTGACCCCAAAAATGTGTTTCTGCAAATAAAAACCCGTTCTCTCTCCGAATTCCAATTCTGAATAAATTCCTATTTTCCATAAATAAAGTCGAACATTTTTAATAGCTAAAACTAATTAAATCCAAAAAATTTTATTTTCCCGAATTCCAAATTAAATTAAATCTTATTATTACTAGTTTTAAATTATGGGGTGTTACATACTTCTCTACTAGAACAAGAATTTCGTCCTCAAAATTTAACGTAGCATAAACGCGCAAAAATAAAATAAGGCTCACATATGCCTAAACAATATCACAATTAGGCGCCCATACACAATCTTACATGTACATTCCCCATGATAAAAAATACAATATAAATATCACCTATATATATATATATATATATATAAGTATCTAAGAACATAATACATACCGTGCTACTCCACTAGCCACATCTTGGCTCTTGTGGCACCCGCCCTACCTGAGGCTCCAGAGTTGGAAGCATATAACACCCACCCATTGTGGTAACTATTGGTGCTGTTGGCACTCCTTATACACCTGGCGCTGCTGGTGCTAGAGGCCCTTGGACCTGCTAGTCCTGTGCCTTCGGACACCTAGAAGCTCCGTGCCCCACTTCCACATAACCCATAAAATTCCCATACTACCTATTTGGTGCTCGCTCACCCGACCGTCCTTGTCACTATCCCTGAGGGCCCTTCGGGACACCATTGCCTCACTAAAAGGTCTGCTGCTCTTGTCCTGCTCATTGTCTCTTCCACATCTGGTCATTTCGACCCTTGTTCTCTCCTCATTTACAATTTGACTCCTGCCTCTTTCCCAACTTTTTTTGGTAGTTCACTTTCTCTTGCCACAACAATAGTGCAACTTCCACCACCTGGGTGTAAGTAGTGTACGCCGGATTACCTAACACTATATGCTTAATTGACCATGATAAACCCTTAATTAAGCATTCCATCTTCTTTGCCTCGATATTCACCTCTTCTGGTACAAATATTGACAGATTTGTAAATTCTTGCTCATACTTGGCAATTGATTTCAAGCCCTGCTCTAAGTCCATAAATTTCATCTTCTTCGCTCTCCTAATCGAATACCGGAAACACTTGTCATTAAAATTTACTTGAAAATCTCCATAGTTTAGGTGATCCTTATCCTGACACTCTCCCACCACTGTAATGCATTCCTAGTCATCTTGAACGTAGTCAACATCTTCTTTTGCACATCTGTACATTTCACGATCCCCAAGTGTCCATCCATGTCTCTCCTCTATTGGTGAGAAACCGTTGGGTTAGATCCTCTTACAAAGGTGGGAGGATTGCCCTTATGGAAACTGACTCTCATCCTATCCCAAACTAAAATAGGTGTACCCTGTTTTTATGCTTCTAGAGTTACCCACCTCTATCTCCCTACCTAAATACCGATCATCGTGGACTCACTCATAATAGCCTATAACTCCTCGGCATCCAAATCAATCTGTCTCGACCTTTCCTGAACTGCTGAACTAGAAACTGAACCCCCTCTCCTATCTTCAGCTCTCATAGTGTTCGCCATATAAAAAGATAGGAACAAACAACATCAGACTCGGAATAACTAAGAATACAAATCATCAAAAAGATTAAAAGATAAGAAATGAGAAAGCTAAAATGGACTCATAATCTACGAGACCTAAGACCTAAGACCATGCTCTAATACCATCTGTAACACCTTGCATAATTTGGCAAGCGAGGTGTCCAACTGCCATCGCCAAACTACACTGGGTGTCACTAAATAAGTTATCATTCTCATCATGTGACAAATATTTGATACATATAAAAAAAATTCTATAACATAATAATCAAATTGATATAATAAATATCAACATTCACGCAATATTAAATCCATCACCATGCTAATATCCAAAATCAATCAAACTACAAATAAATATAAATCTCAGTGAAATAATCCAACTATGATTATGATAGAAACCGTAAATAATTATGGAGCCGATAGGCCCACCAAATCCATAAATAAAAGTCCCATAATAAAAAAGCGAAGAAAATAGAAAGAACTCCTAAACTATTAAAATATCTAAAATAACACTCTAGCTGCATCCAATATCTCCAATCACTCCTATGTAGCTACTCCAGCGCTATACCTGAAATATTGGTCAATGCAATGGGTCAGAGCCCACTATAATAATACTAACTACTCACCCCATTTGGGTTTTGTGAAGCCATAAAGTAGCATTATATATGATAAACACCATAATATAGTATTTTAATTTAATAAACGAGATATAAATTAACACGCGAGCAAAACAAACTACTACTATCAAATCATGTAATTTATGCCACCACACAAGTTTAAGTTCAATTATATCATTAGCACTATAATTTAAAAATTAGCTCTTATCCTTACTTAATTTAATTATTCGATTATTTTTATTCGTACGACACCGTTATGGCCAGTTGACCCCTCATCGGTCTTGCACACACTTTTAGCAAGCTTAAAGTTCTACATATCACACCCATTCCCCTCACTATACATACTCAACTCGATTTCTATCAGTTATGTACATACTCGTGAGATTCCACGCATGACACATCACTATAATGGTCGGCCTATATTCTGTCTGCCCCACACATACTTGTGACGCCACACACACTCACGCCTCTATAACCAGTCGCCCCGCATTCTGTCAGCCCTGCACATAATCGCGTCGCAAATCCATTTCTAATACTCGTTTATAATCTTAGTCATTAATTCAAAATTTTCTCAAGTTCTCATTATTTTATATTATCCCCACCCTATTATAAGGAATAAATCCTCAAACCTACCTCTAGTCCCATACCTAGAGGTCTCCAAAATAGAAGTACATCCTACCCTATCATATAACATGAATCTTTACCATTAATTTCCTCCTAATCTCGTGCCTAGACTATCGAATCAACGGAACGGCACAAAAATCAGCCCCACCCTGTAATATCTCATCCGTAAAAACCTACACTAACTTGTCCCATACCAAGAAAGTGTTAACAACAACTAAGACATGCTTACTAGTCCCATACCTATCAAGCACTCCTAAAATTAAGGTGAGAGAATAACTACCCAAAAATCCCATTGTTCCCGCGGTGTCCAATATAATTAAAATAATAAGTCGCATAAGACAATTTATCAATAATTCTACCAATTTCTCATAAGATCACAAATAATCTTATTTCATTCGTTCAATCAATTTTCGCAATCAACAACTTATATTATGCAAATAATATAATTTCAACATCGTGCATGTTTATGGTGTACATAACAAAATTTCTCTTTTATCACACTTAGATAATTTTATGTGATTTCACAAGTCACTTTCAATTAATAAATCTACAATAATTTTCTATATGAAAATCTACATCCATTAAGGAAAATTTATCATCTACCCTAAGCACGCAAGGGTTATGAGTCGTAACTCATATTAAGATTTTTCATAAAAAACAGTTCCAATATCGATTTCACTTTTCCAAATCAAGGTTTCTAGTTTATTTTAAGAAAACATGTAATTTAAATGTTTTGGA
This sequence comes from Sambucus nigra, assembly GCA_949130495.1. Lineage (NCBI taxonomy): Eukaryota > Viridiplantae > Streptophyta > Magnoliopsida > Dipsacales > Adoxaceae > Sambucus > Sambucus nigra. The sequence goes on from OX422214.1 coordinate 435,607,145, forward strand.
CGATGTTTAAAATGCATAATACTAAAGAGAAAGAATAGAAATATTCATGTCTGAAGAAAAGTTGGTTGAAAATTCGGATTGGATGGGTGTGTTCCTCTTGAAAAATCATTAAAGACTCGTTCTTAAACGATCATGATTCGAGCCTTCAAAAATTGGGTGGAATCTTAATTTAATTTGGGGCTATGTGTTAAATGAAAATTTAATTACCCCTTTAATTAAAATTAAATTAGTTTAATATTAATTAATGTACATTTTAGTGTAATGTAATATCTTAATTTGTGATGATTCCAAACAAATTTTTATTAAGTAATTATATAAATATTTCTTAATATATATATATTGTTTGTATTCATTTATAAAAATTGCTACATAAATATTTTTTTAGAACCCTTCAAACTGTTAAAATTAGGCGCATAGTTTTGATAAGATTAATTATTTTACCTCATGTGTTATTTTGTGGTATTTGCAAGCATGCATATTAAATTCAAGGCCCCATTTGGTTTTACTTCATTCATTGCATTGATATCAGCAAACATCATTGCCATATACTTATATACATTGTATACATAAAAGTTATATTAAGTAGCTGTTTACACACATATACCTGCTCGTTGTCATTTCAATTTTAAAAGGTGTAATCATGTTTTCTTAGTTGTGATCTATGTATTATTTATTTCATTTTTTCTACTAATTATGTTATATGAGTATTTATATTTTTAGTTTATAATTTATATAATATAATAATTTTATATTTATAAACATATTACTTTACAATGTATCATACATACTATATGCAATGTTATAATATCTGTTTACATTTTTTTTACCTTTATGTGTTTATATGTTGTTAACATTATATATATATATATATATATATATATATATATATATATATATATATTTTTTTTTTTTTATAATAATTATTTTTATATATATTAATTAAGTTTTGGTTAACGTTTAATTTTTTTAAATGCGTGTGCCACACATATCTGCTAATTCTTCAATCATATATAAGTACAATCATTTGTTATAAAACCTGTATATACATATATAAGAGCTGTCATGATATGATATACGTTTGATAACATGTACGGAGCTGGTAGTTGATGTTTTTTCGTTGAAAGGCCAATAGTCTTTTCCTTACTTGAGTTAGATATAAATCTATAAGAAATCTATCATTGGGCCTTGCTCATATCTTCCCCATCTATTTGTTTATGGTGTGACAACCCGCTATCCGAAATAAAGGGTGGCCAGCCCTATACCCCGATTAAATAGGAAATCATGGATAATATCATCCTCAGCATCACAACAATATACGAAGTATAAGGAATAACCACTCTATAGTCCAGAAAACGGGTTATCAAAAACTTTGATTTGAAATAAAAAGAAAAACATTTTCAACAACCCATCATAGAAATAGAGGGTGGAAACCCCCACAAGCGCATATAAGAAATCCCGAAAGATACAAAGGACCGAATAAAGCTTAGGTCAATACCATCCATACAACATACTTAGCATCAAGTGTTACATAATAAATTCATTATACATTTACAACAGTTTGGGCAACATGCCCGAATGAACTGAACATAACTAGAAACATAAACAGAGGCGTCTACTCAAAATCCCGTGAAACCCGCACAATGTCACGGATCCTCAAAACATGCGGAGGGGAAAAGTCATTACGGGCGACCGTGCGGCGGAACACCTGAACGGATAATATAGATATACATATACAACAAGAAAAGGAAAACCGGTCAGGGCCGGGGATATGTGATCAATAGATAAATGACAAGTATGATAATGATGCACAACTAAGCATGGATGATAGTCTAGCATGTTAACAGCATATAAGGAAATGGAACTAGTGAAGGACTACATAGAGTGAGATTCACAATAAAACAGAATTAAAAGTGCTTATAAGCCTTTATCATTTTTAATCATATTTCAATTCAAACATTCATTTTCCATTCCTTATCAGGAATATAATTGACATCATGTGCTCTATATGGCACTAATCTCAATAACATGCTCTTTGCGGCATAATTTTGCTCTTTATGGCATTAATGTTCCATCGAGTCCAACTCGATAATTAGAATAGTCATAATTATAAATATAACGATTCTAAGACCGCCCGTCCGGGTTTCCCCACTGAGCGCGTCCCTAAATAACCATCATCTTCCAGGGCCTAACATAAGACAACCTGGGATCCTATCGAAAGCGTCGGGAAGCGGCCATGAGCCTGCGTGGTAGCCAAGACCACACCCGGAATCTCCCTACCCCCGCAGAAAAACATACAACCATAAACGCTCCCATGGCCTAGGACTATATCCACCCTGCATTCATTATCCAGGGGGCTTCACCTATCGAGCGGACTTCCCTTAAGATGGTATTTAGAGAGGTGTGTAACATTCATTTTATTAATTTCCATTACCTGATTAGTAAATTATCATTTACCTTAACAATTTCCCATTTTAAATAGATGTATAAGTTAAATCGGAACTACACATGATACGTACCGACATAACATCCTCGATAAGGAATTCAGACTCCAAAGTTATCCCCCAAGGCCTCTTTTAGGCTTTACTATAAACCATTAAGTCAAAATGTAACTCAAGTTGAATTCTAAAGTCTCCAAAATTGACCTTAATACATTCTAAACCCTTATAAACTACAAGACAAAAGTGATGCCTAAACATCACCTTAAATTCCCCCTTAAATGAATCCTGGATGAACCCTTTCGAGTCTAGGATGTCGACCCAACTCAACTAGAACTCTAAACCTTATGTTTACTTCATTTAAGAAGGTCCCTAATCAAAAATCCTAAAGAAAAGGGGCAAAAAAAATGAAAAAGAAAATTTCAAAAAGTGCAGGGTTACCGAATCGATTCGCCCCCTTGGCCGAATCGATTCGGCCAGAAAGTTTGAGATTCTGCATAATAGCCGAATCGATTCGCTCAGAGGGCCGAATCGATTCGGTCTGAAAATATGGGTTTCTGCATAACTGCCGAATCGATTCGGATAAATTCCGAATCGATTCGGTCAACAAGACCTGGGCACTGGAACTAACCGAATCGATTCGCCCAGGGGGCCGAATCAATTCGGGCCTGCGATTTTGCCAAGAAATGGCTATGGAGTCTTGGACTCCATTTTCTACCCAAACTCCAATTTCTTCCAACCAAACTCATATACCAACACTATAAGAACATCAAAGATGCTATTTATCATCTTCAAACCCCATGAATCAACTTAGAGTGAATCAAAACCCAAAATACATACCCTAAGTTCTCTAAACTAAAATCAATACATCATTAACATAACAAGTCATCTATCTCAAGACACAATTTAGCAAGTAAAACTTGCCTTGATTCAGCAAATATGCAGTTTCCTTGGTGTAGCAAGCTCTCTCTCTCAATCTCCAAAGCTTTCTCTCCACTCTTCTCTTTTCTCTCTTAGGTTTTGGAAGGGATTTTGGGGAAATAGAAGACTTAGTAGGCATAAATCGTGACTTAAGACCAAATGCCCCACTAAATTAATCAAAAGTGCGATAAAATAATACGCAATAGCCTAATTAAAGCACAACCAGTCAAAAATGCCCAAAACTATAAAATACATTATGGTACATTATTTGACTATTTCGCACGTTCCGGAATCAACTGCAACCTCCAAATTATCATTTGGACATTTTAAAATTCAATTTAGGTTCCGGTCTCATAATTAAGCCAAATATCATTTTATATTCAGATGATATTAATAAGCATGACATAGCAATATTTTCCCATAATTATGATATGTATGCAACCTCATAATAAATATCAACTTTTCTACATTGAATTTATCATTCAAATCATAGCCCAACACTTGGTTCCAATTACTATACTAAGTAATTACTATAAAATACGGTCTCATAAGCGAGGGTTATTACATATGGGTCCTGATATTTACACCCAAAAAATATCTCAAAAACACCACATAAAATTTAAACCCAAACTTTACTAACCACACTCAAAAGTAATACCTTTTATTTTCTTTAAAATGTCTAACATACCCCAAACTAAACAAAAAATAACACACAAAATAACACTACATAATCTAAAACAACACAATAAACAAAAATCAAACCGGTTGATTTTTCCACCGAAAGCTTTAAACCCACAAGTAAACCTAGCCAAAATCATCTTGTCCATTTCTTCCCAAATCTCCATTTTTGTGTGTTTGTTGTGTTGTTGTGGTCCTTATTGTGTTGTTTAAATACATAAATCAAGGATAAAAGGGCTACATTGAAATGGTTGGGAAAAAGAAAGTTGTTAATCAAGCTTCCCAAACTCAGAATATTCAATGATCGTTTGATGATTTTAAGGTTTGAAAACACCTCTAAACACTATATAATCTCTAAAACAACATTTAAAATGATGAAATTATTAAAAAAAAATAAACAGGGTGACTGCACTTATGGTTTCCCGTCGCCATAAGTGACAATCACTTTCGATCCCAAGTGACCATATACTGCCCCATGGTTATGGTGGACCGTGGGATCATCACTGGAGGTTTCATGTAACCGTGGTAAGGAATGGGCGGTTTGACGTGGCCATAGTTTTATATCCACGGTTATAGTTGGTCGTGGTTTTTTTATTAGATATAAAATTTCAATATAGATATAACATTTCAATATAGATATAAATTTCAGTAAAATAATTCATGTAGCGGTTTTAGTAAAATTTATTGTGTTTACCCGAAAATAAAAAAATTACACAAACAGTATGTGTTTTTATTAATTTTTGTTATTATATTGTCAATTCTTTTTGTACTGATTATTGTATTATCATTTTAGTTAGATGACTCGGTACTAGATGATACATTTTGAAAATATATAAACAATATCATTGTACTGAGTGTATCTACTAAATGTGCTTCCACCGAGAAAGAATATGCATGAACCAAATCTGAGCGAACAAGCAACGACATCAACCTTGCCCAAATGTTTGCGTGATTTGTTTCCAGATTTCACATCGTCCATGGTAAAAAACATATCACGTCGTTAAATTTCAATACTTTGATATTTTTAATGTATGACATTATTGTATGACATAATTTGATTGTATTCATTATTAGGATGCGAAAATAAAAGAAAGAATGGGAATTAATGCTATTAATCAAGACCATACAGTCAAATTCACCATTGAGGAGCCATGTTTAGTTTATTTATATTGTACTCAACATGTTTTTACATTTATACTTGAAATCTTCATTTAAACTGTCCTTTAATTTAATAATTTCGTCTTGTGTCGACTTTTGACGAGCGCGACAAGATGATTGATTGGTGTCAGCTAGTTGGTCGCAATCTTCATGTGGTCGTGATCATTCTAAAATCCGACAAGGCTGGTTTAGTCTACAAGGGGAGGGTCGTACTTGGTTGTGAGAGAATCGAGCTTCATAGAAACAAAAACGACGAGGGGATGGAAAAAAAGCGGAAGAGTTTTTTGAAATGCGAAAATGTGCCCTTTTCGATTGAAAGGCGTTCCCCACGACAATGGACATTGGGGGGTTGAAGTTGTTTGTGGGATACACAACTACGAGGTGTCACAATCACTTGTTAGACACCCATATGCCAATCGACTCTCCCAAGAAGAGTGGAACATTGCATCTAAGATGATAAACAATGGGGTGGTCCCGAAGGAAGTACTCCAGACATTGAAAAATCAAAATATAATGCTAAAAGCAAAATTAGGAGCGTTGAGATGCAAGGTAGCACCGCCATGCAACAATTGATGCATTTTCTCGGGGAGAAGAATTATGTCCACTGACATCGAAGGAATGAGAAAACTGATGTGGTGGAGGATTTATTTCTCGCACATCACACCATTTGCTTGTTGGTGAAATGCTTCCCGAGTGTACTGGTGATCGATTGCACTTACAAGACCAATCGGTACAATATGCCATTATTTAAGATGATTGGGGGCACTTCTATCGAAAATCTTTTTACATTGCATCTTATTTTCTGAAGAGTGAGAAAGAGGAGAATTTTAGATGGGATCTGCAATATTTTCGATCATTATACAAGCCAGAAGCTTTACCGCAAGTTGTTATATCTGACAAACAACAATCTTGTCTAAATGTTTTACCAAACGTGTTTCCACTTGCCACCATTCCATTATGATTATTCCATATTCCTAAAAACATTGAAGGTTCATGTGTGAAACACAACATCAAATACTAGGATAACAAGGTATTCATGCAAGGTTGGATTAGGGTGTTGGAGTCGAAGAATATGAATGACTTTGAGAATGCATGGCTAGTTTTTTTCGAAACTGGCAAGAATACCTGATCATGGTTTGGTACATACAGATGAATTGGATACCTTTTCATTTTCATTTCTTACATGCATGGACTAATCGCGTACCCCGCCGTGGCAACCGAACAACTAATAAGGTGGAGGGTGTCCATGTGTAACTGAAAAAACACTTAATAAATAGCACCGGTTAGTTTGCGATGGTGTGTAAGGGTATGGAAGCATTTCTTGGCCACTAATTCACTCAAATTAAAATAGAGTTTTAAAAATCATTCCAATCCACCAAGCATGGACACAATGATGCGTTGTTTCATTAGATCCGTAGTAGGACATCAGAAATTGGACCTAATCGTTGTTGAGATTGATTGCATGATATTTGTGTTGAGCGCATCAGTTGCTAACACTCAATATACGAAGGTAGGATGTTACCATGTACTTCTCACCATATACGGAATACCATATGTCCATGAATTGGCCCAATGGGAGAGGCTAGGCCAAGCAATTCCACTATGGCCACTAGATGATCATTGAAAGAAACTTGCCATTATCCCGGACATCCCTCAGTACCGTGACCTTGAATATACACCATAGATGATATTGTTCAAGAAAAGGTGGTCTAAGGAAGGTGAAGCCATTAGAACGATGATGCTAAGAAAGTTAATGGATATTAAGGAACCCTCTACTACACCCTTGATGGAGTCGGTACAAATTCGTCAAAAGGGTAGGCAACCTAAGGGGAAAAATTATGCCAATATATTTATGAAAAGAACCCCTTGTGCTTAGGAGAAAGATGTAACATCCACAGTGGAACTTAAAAAAGTCTTTCGTAAATAAGACCCCGTTGACGGGGGTGAAATTGGATGCATGGTCTTAGGAGAAGAAGATGTATATGAAGGACATTCCTGAGTTCTTCCAATCATATTTGGACGATATATATGATGTAAAATCGGATGGGGACTCTGGATATAGGGCTATTTCCAAAAAGGAGGGTGTTGGGGATGGACTAAAAGATTCTCATGCTATTTGTAGTGCTTTGTTGTCTGAACTATGCAACCGTTTCAGGCTACGATGATGACATCCTATGATATTGATGAGTATAAGAGGAGATTGGACAATTTTAGACACTCATGCACAAGAGAGCATTGGTTTATAATGCCAGAGTTTGGCTACCTTGCGGTGAATATACTTAAGCTAATGGTTGTGTTGATATCCAAATTTCAATGCTTAACTTTTGTTCCATTCGACGTTGGGCCAAAATCTACGACGGAAGAGAATCGCATCATCTATATCCTCAATGTATCAAATATTCATTGGGTGAGTTTGAAATGCACAAGATTTCCCTTACAACCAATTGCCTCTCACTGGAGATCAAGGGCCAGTCAAGATGCCCTTCAGTGGCCTACTTTGTTTAAGTCATGCTTACAAATCTTTTAGAATTTATGTCCCAAAGACATTGCGATGAGAGATGAACCGTGCTTGATATCATCGAATGAGGATGTGGAATTGACGGCGTCTTAAATTGGTGAAAGTCTTACGGTTGATTGGAACTTTTTATAATTTTCAGGATTGAAAATTTTGGTTATATGTAAATTGGTTGTTAGAGAAATTCTATGGGATGGTTGTAACTTTTTGTAACGTTTTGCAATCATTGATTATATGCAAATGGATTGTCACTTTTTGTATCTTTTTGCAATCATTGATTATATGTAAAGTCTTGGGGTTGTTAACAATTATTGATTGTAACTTTTTATATTTTTTTGCAATCATTACTATAATATAAATTGGTTATATGTGACAATATAAATTGGAGAAATGTGATAAGAAATATTATTGGAAATCTTTGGGTATTGTAAGAAATATATGGTCCCATAACACCGCATAAATATACACATGGTGACACCACACCATTCATGCACTATTTATGGTGACACCGCACCGTAAAGAAATACACACGGTGTAATGAAACCACGGGAAGAATAACCACAGTGATAACTAGCCATAATATAAAACCCCACGGTTTGTTGTCACCGTCCTATATATACAGTGGTTTGGGCTATTTTTCACCCCAACTAACACGGCCTAATGCAACCATGTCAAGCATCACCACGGTGGGAACTACACATACTAATACCTTCCACGATGTGGAATCACTGTCCCATATATGCAGAGACGTCGGCTATTTTTCACCCCAAATAATACGGTCCAATGAAACCGTGGAAGGAATAACTATGGTGAGAACTAGCCGTAATAATATAGTCTACGATTTGTTCTCACCGTCCCATATTTGCAGAGAGTTGGGCTATTTTTCAATCCAACCAACATGACCTAATGCAACCGTGTCGAGCATCACCATGGTGGTAACTAGCCGTACCAATACCTTCCATGGTGTTGACTCACCGTCCCATATATGTAGAGACTTGGGATATTTTTTATCCCAACTAACACGGTCTAATAATACTATGCAGGGATAACCACTGTGGGAGCTAGCCATAATAATCTAGTCCACGGTTTGTTCACATAGTCCTATATATGCAGAGAGTTGGGATATTTTTCAAGCCAACCAACATGGCCCAATGAAACCGTGTCAAGCATCACCACGGTGAGAACTCTTCGTACTAGTACTTTCCACGGTGTGATCTCACCGTCCCATGTATTCTGAGAGTTGGGCTATTTTTCACTCCAACTAAAATGGTCGAATGAAACTGCGGAAGGGATAACCACGGTGGGAACTAGCCGTGATGATATATTCCACGGTTTGTTCTCACCATTCTATATGTTAAGAGTGTTGGGATATTGTTCAAGCCAACCAACACGGTCTAATGAAAACATGTCAATCATTATCACGGTGAGAACTCGTCGTAATAATATAGGCCACGGTGTAGTCTAATTGTCCCATATATTTAGAGAGTTGGGCTATTTTTCAACTCAACCATCATGGTCTAATGAAATCATGGAAAGAATAACCACGGTGTGGTCTCACCATGTGTTTTACTAAACGGTGAAAACTAGCCGTATTTTCACACGCCATGGTCTCATCTCACCGTGTGGTTTATGAAGAAAGTTTAAGAATTATTTAACCCAAATAGAGCGGTCATTGGACACCTTAGTTATTCAGATGGTGGTGAAACCACACCGTGGGTATTCATATCAAGGTGACACCACACCGAAAGTAGGACACATACGTTCACACCCCATCGTGTACAAATAATCCACGATTGGATCCCATCGTATTCTTCTATGCATAAGTAAGTATTTATTTATAATGTATTATAATGTAATTTACATTATAATTAATCATGGTAGTTGTGTACATTGTACCAAGTATTTATTTATAATTAATTATGCTACTTGTTTACATTCAACCAAGATTAAAGGGACTAGAATTATATTCAAGCACCACATTGTTTACATTCAAACATATAACACAATTTTTTTTACATGTAAGCACATAACATTCAAACACATAACACAACTGTCTCAAAGTTGTTCCAACATGTGATAATTCAAAATTGTGATACTTTAGAATCATTTTTTTTAAATACAATTACATTGAAATTGTTCCCAAAAATTATGTCTATTTTCTCTTTAAACGCTTCTTCGGGGGGCCTTTTTCTTGGGGGCTACATCGTGTCGTGCCTTTGTACAAATTTCTTAACTCACTGGTGATTTTCCATTTTTTGTATGCCCATGCGTTCCCTGGCCTCAAGCAGGGTGTCAGGCACTGAACGTGATAGTTCAAGGATATCCGTAACCTCCTGGTCTGAGCCTCCGTCAATAGAATCCTGGAGCAGTAGAATGGATACATCTATCCCCTTGGTCTATATATAAATTATCATCAAATGCTTTAGACAGTTCTTGAACAAAGGAAATCAATTTACGAATAAATGTCAAAACATTTCCCATTTTATTTGAGTACTTTAACTCCGTCTTGCATATTCTATGTTCGGGATTTTTAATGTATGGATAGGATCTTTCTAGGTACCAAGACATATGTCCATCCATACATTCCCAATGTACAGACCTCACAACGATCGAATGTCTGGCATCAGACAGAACATGGTCGACCCAATTAAGTTGATACCATTTTCAATATCAAACTTTAATTTGCATCGGGCTTGGGTATTTCCCCCCTCCTCTGATAAAGGGCACATTAACAGTATAGGGATTGTTTGAACTCATCCAGCCTGGCGTACGACCCTCCATAGGTAATAGGGTTCCCCAACATCATAGAAAATGAGGAGGCCATTGTACCATGAGACCTCCTGAAATGGGTAGGCCTCTTTGTTTAAGAGTAGGGATCCCATAAAACCTATACAATTTTCCAAATGTTAGTACATAAATAAAGACAATAAATACTGACTTTAAACAAATAATACTTACATCTGAATCTGGTAAATCAATTAAGGTTTCCCTAAGCTCAAGTATCTGTGCAAAGGCATCCCCGGACACCGTTTTTGCCCTCATTTGCATAGACATGACTCGTTGTGCTGAAACTCAAGATTTCTAACACCACTCGCCAAATTGAAGTGGTCGTATATCCACGCCTACACTCAAATAGACATATCAATTAGGAAATTATTATATTACAAAATAAAATTAAAATCAAGTGTCAAATTTAAAATATGTACCGTAAGAGGGGGGGATATCCGGCCACCTGTCGAACGTCTACCCGCTAGGCAATCCCCAATTGTCGATTAAAATGGTCTAATACACTCATCCCCCAAGCATAGTCTTTGTGTTTTTCGACTTTTCACTTTATTAATATTTAACATTACTCTTGTTAGCATGGGAGTTCAATTTATAACTACTAAGAGCTAGGACCTAACGGAAGTGCCACAAGGCCAAGTTAACAGAGCTACTAATCGTGAATGCAAGTAATTACATACATGTATAATGCTTTCAAAGTATGAAATATCATGCAACCTCCCGTAACCAAAGGAGGTATGTGAGCAAATTGCTCAGTGGGATTATGTACAAATGCAATATAGAAACGAACGACAGAAAGTAATACTCACACGCTACACTACATGCATGTGAAAATATGTATATATCTACATATATACTATTAGAAAATACATGTTCCAATGTATTAAACCATTTTATTTCAAAAACATTATTTGATACCTTTTATCCTCCTTATATTTGCAAAATAATCATTTTGCATATTTTGTTTAAAACTATCATATTCTTCCCATCAACTCACCCAATTTCACAATTTAATATTGTTTGGGAAAAACCTTTCATTCATTTTGAAATGTTTATTACTCAACGTACATTAACTCACCCCGGAGTTGCTTAATCTTTACTTAAGATTTTCTTTTGACATACGTGAATATCGTGTTAAGGAATGTTCATTTACATCGAAAGCCTTGTATAACCCGCACACTTGTGTTATTATGGGTTTAAACCCCGTTGGGTATCTTGATTACTCATTAAGTCACTTTGCTTAACTATTTAACTTCCCTTATGGAATTTGTCATTAATCTCAATTTACTTGTCCACATAATTAATCGAAACTATAATCACTCACACAAGTTAGTTTTTTTTATCTTATAACCCATTTCTTATCACGTTCTGATTACATTATTATCTTTGGGATTTAGTCAACAATCACGAACTTCATGGTCTCTCACCACCGGTCTTTGCCGCCATATGCTACTTTAGTTACTTTGGGGTCTTTTAGCACTAGGGACGTCATGCCATGCATAATTATTTCTTTGGAATCATTTGAATATACCTTTATCTTTCCGAGGTGTTCAACACTTTCATAATGTTCACTTTAATTCAATATTTACGGGACTAAGCCAAAAGCCAAGACTTAATCGTCCATTTTTCATTAATATTAGGAAAATGGTTTCTTCTTCTTTAAGTCCTTTATTCACGCACATGTTGATTTTGTACCAAAAATCATTCTCGTTTTAGGGCTTAATACATTTCACCCTTGTTAGTGTAAAACAGTCATCAACATTTTACTTCATAAAAATTTCATACTTGAAGTAAATTACCAATTTTCCATTTTATTTATCAAAACTTGCAATTTGATCCTTTAACGAATATTATTTTTCGAAAAGTTAGGTTAAGTCATTATTTCAAATACTTAAACCCAATTAACCATTAAAAGAAACAGTTGTCCTACTAGTCTACTTTACCTAACTTTCACATCATAAACTCTGCACACATTTAATATATACGCTCATGCATTTTATATATTAAAATATCATTTTTCACTTATTGGGAAAACACACTTTAAATTTGGCCTTTTGCATTCCAACACCCATTTTTATCAACACTTGTAAATTAACCCATATAACTTTCCTATTTTGAGTTCACATATGACATTTTTCATTTCAACACCCATTTAGCCATTTATCTCACATTTAGTCCACGGTACTTTTACCATTTACATGAAGACCTTAGTTCACATGCTTACATAACAAACCCACTTTATTTTCCTATTATGAATCCATACACTTTAAAATACCCATTTTAAAGCAAAAACACTTCTTTACATTTAAAGCTGTTTATTTAAGGTAAGGAAACATAAAATCATTCTTACAAAATGTCCATGAATAGTCTTTATAAATTTTCAAAATTTTCAAACCCATTTTGAGTAAAAGTTTATATTCTTCTTCTACTTCATCATTTGAGGAATGAAACTCCATTTTTTTTATTTCATAAAATTGTTCAAACAAAACCAATACCTCTTATTAGCCAAAATCACATTCCTTTCTTTAAAAACATCATAAAGACACATTTTATTGCGTAAAATGTTAAGTGGGTATATTCTGAAATTTTTATGTTTAAAAATACGTTTTCAATCATCCCATTTGAAACCCATTTTCAACCAAATAATAGGTTAAACATTTATCAACACTTAGATGCAAACTAACATGAACCCTATATATATTTGTCTAATATATGCCAATAATCATGTTGATTGTTTACACTACTTTAAACATAAATGAAAGTTGGTTTTTTCCACCTTTTTTTAGCTCTAGGAAGATGGTGGAGATGGTGGAGAAGGTGGAGGACCCCCCCCCCCCCCCCCCACCAAAGATGGACTCAAGGTTTGTCTCTAAGTGTCCATCGCTTCCATCTTCATTCAAGCTCTTCAACCTCCATGAACACCCCCCTTCAAATGCCAATTAACACGCACCTAGAACACTCCCTTCAAATACCCAACAAATACTCCAAGAATATAACCTTTTACCTCCCACAAATCTGTCTAGGTTTGTCATGGTGGTAAAGGTGGTTACAGGTTTGCTAAAGATGGTTTATACGATGTTTTTTATGGTGTGAGTGGGTGGTTGCAGTACAAACTAGTTCTCAACATCAAGCTCTTCTATGCGGTTAAGCTTTAGAGAGAGAGAGAGAGAGAGAGAGAGAGAGAGAGAGAGAGAACGGATGTCAGAATAGAGGAAGATAAGTTGCACCCAAACCCTTTTCTTTACACATATATACTAAACCCTAGGAGCTCCCTTTACCACATCTGGCTAACCCACCAACCTTCTCTCGTGTTCCAGCCTAAAACAACTCTACTACCGTATTATAATTGCGTGGAACCAACAGGGAGTTGATAGGTGGCTGGTCCTAGAGACCCACTTGAAATAACGTGTAAAGCAAATTCTCGCCTGTGCCTAATAAGTTTGGACAATAAATGATACCACAAAGGTGCATTTGCATCACTTTCTCTCTCTAGCCCAAATCATAACCTCAAGGCATCAATCTTAGTCACTGCATGTTTTACCAACTATAACACTATGTCCTTTACATCATAAGGAAATCCAAAAGTTTCAAGGGGAGACACAATTGTCATCACATTTATTTTCCAGATTACAAATTATCACCAGTATACAATTTTGGGATAATACCTTTGACGCCATAAGAGATCCTATTTCTCAATACTACTTCATTTTCTAAGACCAAGTTCCAAGACTATATAGGTTCGTTCTTAAATGACCCTGAATCAATATGATTATCTAAACCCAAATCATAATCAAGTCACTTAGGTATTCTAATTTCCATAGAATTATTTATTCACAAGTTGCGCTACTCAGTCACATAATCCCGTAGATGAAACCACAAGAACACCAACTAAGAAGCAACTGAAATTATTAAGACTTTCCAATCATCAACTTCCACATGATACATCTCACACAATCCCCATGTGCTATCACCTAACGACCTACACCAAAACCTGATACTTGCGAGCTAACACTACCATAACAAATGCAGCAGAATAAGAATGGCTACTAACTTAGCCGATCATCAAATCAAAGAGAATAACACATTGTGATCAAGACCTCGACTTTACCATCAAGGTACACATCAACCCTCACTAGGCAAGTGTGACCGGCTCCAACCAACAATGACACCGAAAGATTCACTACCGACCTCACCGTGTCACACCTGAAAGGAACGTGAACTTATAGCTCTAATACCAATTTGTAACGACCCAACCTGAATTTAAGGGTTAATAAAATACCAACACGATATGGTTCGTACGCTAATTGTGAAGTGAAATGGAACACCCTAGATAATGTTTCTCGTCCAGTTTTATTATTATGTAACATTACTCTTGTTAGCATGCGAGTTCAGTTTACAATTACTACATGCTAGGACATAAGGGAAGTTCCCCAAGGCCAAGTAAACAGAGCTACTAATTGTGAATGCAAGTAATTACTTACCTATATAATGCTCTCAAAGTACGAAGTATCATATAACTTGCCATAACAAAAGGAAGGATGTGAGCCCAATGCTTAGTGGGATTATGTACAAATGAAATATTAAAACGAATGGCAAAAAATAATACTCACAACCTACACTACATGTATGTGAAAATACGTATATATCTACATATATACTATTGAAAAATACATGTCCCAATGTAATAAACAATTTGATTTCAAAAACATTATTTGATACCTTTTATCCTCCTTGTCTTTACCAAATAATCATTTTGCATCTTTTGTTTAAAACTATCATATTCTTTCCGTCAACACACCCAATTTCACAATTTACAATTGTTGGGGAAAAATCTTTCATTCATTTTGAAACGTTTATTACTCAACGTACATTAACTCACACCAGAGTTGCTTAATCTTTACTTAAGATTTTCTTTTAACACATGCGAATATCGTGTTAAGGAATGTTCATTTACATCAAAATCCTCGTATAACCCGCTGTTAATATGGGTTTAAACCTCATTGGGTATCTTGATTACCCAATAAGTCACTTTGCTTAACAATTTAACTTCCCTTATGGACATTTATCATTAATCTCGATTTAGCTGTCCACATCGTTAATCGAAACTTTAATCACTCACACAAGTTTGTTTTATCATCTTATAACCCATTTCTTATCACGTTTCTATTACATTATTATCTTTGGTATTTAGTCAACAATCATGGACTTCGTGGCATCTCACCACTAGTCTCCAGCGCCATATGCTAGTTTGGGGTCTTTCACCATTAAGGACGTCATGTCCTACTTAATTATTTCTTCGGCATCAACTGAATATTCCTTTATCTTTCCGAGGTGTCAACACTTTTATAATGTTCACTTTAATTCAACATTTACGATATGAAGCTAAAATCCCAGACTTAATCGTCCATTTTCCTTTAATACAAGGAAAATGGTTTCTTCTTCTTAAAGTCCTTTAATCACACACACGTTGATTTTATACCAAAAATCATTCTCATTTTAGGGCTTAATACATTTCACCCTCGTTAGTGTAAAAAAATCATCGACATTTTTACTTCATAAAATGTCACGCTTTAAGTATATTACCAATTTACCCTTTACGAATATTATTTTTCGAAAAGGTAGGTTAAGTCGATATTTCAAATACTTAAACACATTTAACCTTTAAAAGAAATACTTGTCCTACTAGTATACTTTACCCAACTTTCACATCATACACTTTGCACACCTTTACTATCTAAACTCGTGCATTTTAAATATTAAAAACCTCATTTTCCACATATTTGGCAACACACACTTTATATTTGGGCTTTTACATTCCAACACCCATTTTTATCAACACTTGTACATTAACCCATACAACTTTTCGATTTTGAGTTCATACACTTTATTTATGACATTTTTCATTTCAAGACCCATTTAGCCGTTTATCTCACATTTAGTCCACTTTACTTTTACCATTTACATGAAGACCTTAGTTTCACATGCTTAAACAACAAACCCACTTTATTTTCCTGTTATGAATCCATACACTTTAAAATACCCATTTTAAAGAAAAAAAACATTTCTTTACATTTAAAGCTCTTTATTTAATGTAAGGAAACATAAAATCATTCTCACAAAATCTTCATGAATAGTCTATATAATTTTTTGACATTTTAAAATCCATTTTGAGTACAAAATTATCTTCTTGTTCTTCTTCTACTTCATCATTTGAGGAATGAAACTCCGTTTTCATTTCATAAAATGTTTCGAATAAAGCAAATACCTTTTATTAGGCAAAATCATATTCCTTTCTTTAAAAACATCATCAAGACACATTTTATTGCATAAAATTTTAAGTTGGTATATTCTAAAATTTTCATGTTTAAAAATCCATTTTCAATCATCCCATTTGAAACTCATTTTCAACCAAATAATAGGATAGCCATTAATCAACACTTAGATGCAAACTAACATCAACCCTATACATATTTATCTAATACATGCCAATAATCTTGCTGATTTTTAACACTACTTTAAACTTAAATCAAAGTTGGTTGTTCGCACCTTTATTTTATCTCTAGGAAGATGATGGAGATGGTGACGAAGGTGGAGGACCCCCCCACCTCCAAAGGTGGCCTCAACGGGTATCTAAAAGCCCTCCAAGGTTTACCTCCAAGAGTCCATTACTTCCATCTTCATTCAAGCTCTTCAACCTCCATGAACACCCCCTTCAAACACCCATTAACACGCACCCAAACACTCCCTTCAAATACCCAACAAACACTCAAAGAATATCATCTTCTACCTCCCTTAAATCTGTCTAGGTTTGTTATGGTGGTAATGGTGGTTAGAGGTTTTCTAGAGATGGTTTATATGGTTTATTTCATGGTGTGAGAGGGTGGTTACTATCCAAACTAGTTCTTCACAGAAAGCTCTTCAATCGGGATAAGATTTAGAGAGAGAGAGAGAGAATGGCTGCCAGAATAAACGAAGAGAAGTTTCACCTCAAACCCTTTTCTTTACACATATATATTAAACCCTAGGAGATCCTTTTACCACTTATGGCTAAACCACCAACCCTCTCTCGTGTTCCAGCCTAAAACAACTCTACTACGATATTATAATGGCGTGGGACCAACAGGGAGTCGACAGGTGGCTGGTCCAAGAGACCTACTTGAAACAGCGTGCAAATCAAATTCCCACCTATGCCTAATAAATTTGGACAAAAAACGACACCATAAAGGTGCATTTGCGTCACTTTCTCTTGCCCAATATATATATACTAGTGGATACCCGTGCCTGAAGGCATGGTGAAAATTTTCAAAGTACGTAATCAGCAAAACGGAGAATAGGCATAGTTGTATTTTTTTTAAACAAAGTACATGTACAGTGAAATTAAGTCGCCTACAAATTTGTCTTAATAAACTACCAAAGATTTCTTTTCACATCAATTTCAGACGTAATAATAAGGTCGTGCAAAAAGGCATGGCGATATTCAGGAATTCTAGCATAATCACAACAAAAAAACAATTGACACAATATAATTTCAATACAAATAAGTTACATTTAAAAAAATGGAAAAAAATTACTTTATTTATAGTACTATCCACCTGTTTAAGGTATAAAAAACATGACAATAACCTAATAAATAGTTCATGCCTGAAGGCACGTTGATATTCAGGAAAGCTAACTTAATCACAACAAAATAACAATTGGAAAGATTTAATTTCAATACAACTTGGTTTGGTTGTTTACATGTAAGAAAAATAATAATTTTTCAGCTAATACTATGGCAATACTATGTCTTAAAGAAAAATATGGAAACAAATTAAACCGAGGAGACGCCTATATTATTTCTTCCTTATGTGTCATCTATTCAGCAGTCGAGTACTTCTTTATATTGCCATATAACCCAATCATTCAACCCATTGGGGGACTGCTAGATGACTGGATCAATATGAATTTATTTTGCCAACCTTCCTCCCGAACTAAGAAACACATCTCTTCAACTACAAGGCCCTTGCTACCTGGTTATATGTCCCGGTGTAGATGTTTATTGGAGTTGCCAGCTTATTTTCGATGCATGAAAGGTGTCTTTATGACATTAACAACAGATGGGTAGAGTTAACATTGTTGAAAACATTATAACTGAGAGCGTATTTCCTCCAAATCTCCCTAGGATCATAACTCGTGATTCTTAAAGCCACAACTACACCAAAAAAATCAAAAATCACAGACCATTTGTAAAAGAAATTGAATATGAGGAACATGATAAATGAGAAAATCAATATAATCCGTAAAAATTAGAAAGTAAAAAGAATAGAAAGTAAAAAGAAGAAAAAAAGTCACTAACCATCTACTTCCTTTGACCATCATTATCGGACTCCATCTAATGAAATCGATCCACCATCCACCTATATCAACAAATTAGAATAAAAAAAGGAATCAATAATTATATAAGCTAGATTAGAGAGACAGAGTGACAATGATTTAGTGTTAAAACCAACCAATGATAAGTAATTCAACATATCAACATAAGTAATTCAGCATAAGGATATATTTGATAATGAATGGGCATTATAATTCAGCATAAGGATATATCCAGCATAAGTATAATTCAGCATAAGGAACATAAGTAAGTCAGCAAAATAATTCAGCATAAGGATATATCAACATAAGTAATTCAACATAAGGATTTAGTGTTAAAACCAACCAATGATAATGAATGGGCATTAT
Organism: Sambucus nigra; assembly: GCA_949130495.1. Classification (NCBI taxonomy): domain Eukaryota; kingdom Viridiplantae; phylum Streptophyta; class Magnoliopsida; order Dipsacales; family Adoxaceae; genus Sambucus; species Sambucus nigra. Next base: position 435,626,354 of record OX422214.1, read on the forward strand.
AATTCAGCATAAGGAACATGTAAAGTAAATCTAAAATGAGAAGAAATGGATATACCCGAGATGAAATTTCTTCAACAGCAAACTGTTTCCCAATAGCAGGGCAATCAAGCTTAACACATATTCTTAGGGTTCACAACAACCTGCTGTTTCGCAATTTCCCAGCTTGTCAGATTTTTCATCCCTGTAAGCTTTTCGGGGGCTTCACCTTCTGCATATTTTCTTCTGTATCAACTGAATTTTAAGAAAATGGTGAGTTGCCTCATCAATTAACGTCACATAATAGATATAGTTGATAAAAAATGAACCTGTATAAAATTAGACATCCCATCTCGCGTGTGGTACAAATCAAAATCCATAATCGATAATTACGTTTTATAGAACAAAGAAGTGGAAAAAATATTTATGTGTTTTGATTTACTGATTAAATAGTCACAAATAACAAAGAAGTGGCAAACATAAGGGATGATTTACTGATTAAAGAGTCACAAATAACAAAGAAAAACAATTTATGTGTTTTGATGTTTATGTGTTTTTGTTAGTAAGAAAAATAATTGATATTCAGGAGTATGGGTGCAACCTCTGCTCTTGGGGCAGAAGCAACAAATATTCCAGCATACCGTTCTTTATGGCAGTGTGTTGCCCCTCCAAATAGGCAAAATACCATATAATTCTAGATTCATCATTTTGCTGCCCCATTTGGCAGTGAATGGCCAATCACTTGACCCCTGTTTATCACAACACAGAGAAGAAGAAGTTAGCGCGAGGGACGTGGATATGAATATATCAACCGTTCCCTTCAAAATTATTATGTGAGTGTTTACCGTAATGCATTTTTCCTTTTCTCCATATTTAGTTTAGTAGCAACCTCAGTATCCTCAAATGGATATACTGATTTGAAACCCTGATTTGAAAGAGGCAGGGCATACTTCCCTTTTGTACCAGATTTTCAAAATAGAAAACAAAATTGCAACCAAACTCGGTGGAGATGATTTAATAGTGTGAAGAAATTTGAATATCAATAGCATGGAAATTAGCAATGGTGGAGGACCTCCTACTCAGCAGCATGGCCTCCTTTTACCAGATGCAGAACCTCCTACTCAATAGCGCTGCAATATAAAAATAATATCAAAACCCCATTGACATGAAATCTGAGAAAAGAGACACGCACACTACATATACAGTAATTATAACATTAAATGTGTGAGATTCCTCGTAGATTCCAAAGCCAATATAAAAACCCATTAACAGTACATATCTTTCTGTGTAAACACTGGCATTATATGCATATTTGTTTGGCGCCTTTGCTTTGAAATCACCTGCAGCTAATAATCTCGTTCTCGCTGGTGTATATGACCTCAGTTTTCATATGATATAGCATAGCTTGGGGAGAGGTAACCTTTCAATACTTGAATAAAATGCATAGTTTACCAATCGTTCCAACTGATAAAATGCAGAGGTAACCTCAAACTCATAAAATGCAGAGGTAATCTGAATAATACTTCCACTCACTTGTGGTATTATAATATCAGTTGGCACGGGTACACTAAAGTATTGAAGAGGTAACCTCAAACTATTGCAGTCTCAAGAAGCTATTGCCGCAGCTATTGAAATTAGAGATCGGGAAGAGGAAGGTCTTTAAAGAATTCCACATACCTGTTATAATGACTATGTTATAATTACTATGTTATAGCAAAGATGCAGTATGCAATTCATGTTATTTTTTGTGGCATTTTCATTGGAATTGCATTAAAATGACTATGTTTGAGCAAAAATGTAGTATGCGATGGTAATTTAATGACTATGCAAACAAATGAGTATTCGAATTGAGGCACAAAATCAGAACAAATGACTATGCTATAATGCAAATAACTTATCAAAAATGCAGTATGCGATGGAATAGCTGATTGTCGAAGATCAGTTATAATCATAGGTACACCGATCATAGCAGATCATAGGTAGAAACTGATCATAGCAGATAATAGGTAATAGCTGATCATAGAAGATCAGTTATCATCATAGGTAATAATGGATCCGATATAGTTATGATCATAGGTAATAGGTACGAATCTATTGAATTTATAGAAGTATGCAAGATCAATTACTGATCATACCTGATATTAGCTGATCGGATCAATTACTATGGATTCAAACTGAATGATTGAAGCTAACTAAATGATATTAGTAAATTAGATCAATTACTACGGATCTAACATTCAAAGTAACATTCAAACTAAATTATTAAAACTAACATAAATGATATTAACTGATCAAATCAATTACTATGGATCAATTACTACGGATCTAACATTCAAAGTAACATTCAAACTAAATAATTGAAACTAACATAAATGAAACTAACTAAATGATATTAACTAAAGTATGAAAGTTGCATATATGCCGATGCATATATGCATATTCATATATGCCGATGTGGCTAAGCACATGAGTGATACAAATTTGGTCCGAGTGATCCATATACATCGCATGTGAGCTTCCAATCCAAATCTTCTTTGCGGGGAGTAATGCAGTCGTAGGAGATATCGAACTGAAATGGGGCCAGAAATAACATCGGATTGTCCAAGACAGTGACATTTGTGAGGGTGAATTGATTGTACATTTTTTATAAAATCAACCAAAGTCATTGTCATTGTAGTTGATGGTACATGTTCTGCAAAATCAACCAAAGTAGATAGTCATTGTTCTGCAAAATCAACCAAAGTCGAATGTACAAAAAAATGTCAGTGCTAAAAATTCAGGTGATATAAACAATATAAATTATAATAAAAGGCGAATGACATTATTCAACAAACTAATGAACCTATAAACCCTCCGTGAACAAATAAAAGTAAACCATTAATGTATTAAACAAATTGAAGATCATACATTCAAAACATATAAACCCTCAAACATATAAATTGTCTATAATGATGAAAAATTTATACTCTAAAGCATGTCACTAAACAATCGAAGCATGTCGCTAAAGAATCGTATTTGAATCACATTGGGCCCTATTGGAGGCATTTTCGGTACACTGAATAATTAAGGAATTCATAATGATACAAACATAATCGAAATTATAAATTCATTTCACACCATATATGCAATCTTCCTAGTTTTTTCTTTTGTTTGGATGGAGATGAAAAAGTATATGAAAACTAAATTATTATTCAGTGAATTTAAAGCTCTATTTAGATCTATATCAGTATTTAGTGAAGTTTCTTCTAGATCTATATTTATATTCAGTGAAATTAAAGCTCCGTTTGGATATAAACTTCACAAAATTGGATATGAACTTCACAAATCTTACCTATCTCACTAAAAATTAAAAAAAAAAAGTGGATATAAACTTCACAACATGAATTTTAAAACCTCTTAGAAAAATTTGTTCAAGAGATATAAAATTAATGTTAAACGGGAAATAATTTCCACAACATACTTAATCCCTAAACTAAAATGATTATACTGTGTTCCTCTGAATCAAAATATAGAATCTATAACCCCACAAAAATTATGTTCGGTACCTCACAATAAAAAATAAATGAAAACGACTCCAAATAAAAAATGTAAACACGAATAAACAAATTAGGGTTTAAAAGTGAGAGGATTTGATGTTGTTGTACCTAATTCATGCGTCGTTGTTGCTTGAAGATGGTGAGAGCGAGATGGTTTGAGATAAATAGGGTACTCAGTTGATTGAGAGAGAGAATGGCTATCCGAACATGTTAACCGAGGTAGGAGAGATGTTCTTGTACCTTCTTCATGCGTCATTGTTGCAGTGAGAGTGAGAAGGTTTGAGAGAAATAGGGTACTCAGTTGATTGAGAGAGAGTGGGCAAACATCCCACCGTCCGAGCGTGTTAATCGAGGCAAGAGAGAGGCTCTAAAATTTTAGGCGGGATATTGAAATCTGAGAGGCAATCACAACCGTTGATTTTCTCTCAAAGAATCTCAACCCTTATTGTGCTCCTACATTTTTTAGAATTCAAAAACCATTACATCTTATTATATATATATATATATATATATATATATATATATATATAGGGAGAGGTTCACAATTGAACTTAAAAGATGAACTTTTTAATGAACCTTAACAAAAAAACTTAATAATTAATTAATTTTAATTCCTATTTTGTAATTGGTTCGCGCGAGCGATAATGGACACGTGTGTCGATTGATCCATAACCATCCCACTCACCCCCCACCCCCATCCCCATGGTAGCCCTGCTATCATAAGGGCTGCTATATCGGCTGCCATGGTGGTGGTGGTGGTTAAGGTTGCAGGGTTGGGTGGAGGGGGTCTGGGGAGGGTAAGGGCGTTGGGGATCAATCGACACGAGTGTTTGTAGCCGCTGGCGCGGACCAATTACAACATAGAAATTAAAATTAATGAGTTGTTAGGTGTTATTTTGGTATGGTTCATTAAAAAGTTCATCTTTTAGGTTGTTCACTTGTGAACCTCTCCCTATATACACACACACACACACACACATATATATATATATATATTGAAACTTTTAATTTGATATTCACATTCCTTGCATTATTTTGGCTAAAAAATTATATTTACAATGGTCGTTTGGCCTCCTGGATTGTCCTACACAACGCACGCAAGAATCGAGACCTCCATACAAAAGTTTTTTTTTCGATTTTTCTCTTGATAATAATATTCCTTATATTTTTGTGAGTCAAAAAACATATAGACAATATATTTTTTGACTTTTAAAGACATACTAAACAATATGTGCACGAATCGGGACCTCCGTTCAAAACCTTTTTTTTCCGATTTTTCTCTTCATAATAATATTCCTTATATTTTTGTGTGTAAAAAACATATTCACAATATTTTTTCACCTTCCGAGACGTCCTAAACAATATGCACAAGAAACGGGTCCCCCGCAAAACAAAATCGATTTTTCTTCGCATGGTAATATTCCTTATATATTTATGGGTCTAAATATATGGTCGGAATATTTTTTTTACTTACCAATTGTCCTAAACAATTCGCGCAAAACAAGACTTTCGCAGTGTCCGACGCCATTTGGTAATTAGTAATCAAGATCGTGTAGCGTTCGTTGCTTGTCTGAATTGCGTGAAACTTAATCAAAGTCTTTAAAATAACTATACGGACTCAAATCATAACTTATGCGAGTAGATGCATGTAAAAATCTCATAAAATAAGCGTTGTTAAATAAGAGGATAATCATACAAATAAAATTTAAAAGCGCGGGTATTGCATTTCAGGAGTTCGGGGTTATTTGGCTTGCACCCCTCGAGCGGTTGGGAATCAGAGTAGCTTATTTTTTACGGTCTTTCTTATCAGGAGCTTTAGATGTGGGTGGTTGGATTTCATTTTTCGATGAAGAAGACTTATCCTCTCCTACTCTCTCTCCTTCATCTTCTCCTACTTCTTCTTCCTCTCCTACTTTCTCTCTCTCTTCCTTTCCTCCTCTCTTTTTGCCTTTCTCTCTTCAACTCTTTCTTCCTCTCTCTTCCTCTCTGTCTCTTCCTCTCATGATTTTTATTCTTCTTTCTCTTCCTCTTTATCTATCACTCCTACCACACCCCCTTCATTAACCCCAATCAAATCACCTACAACTTCCTCAACTACTTGCTCAATTGACTACAATGTAGCACCCTCGTCAACATTAAGTAAACCTCCTACCACTTAGTTGACTACTTTATCCAAAGAAATCATAGGAGAATATCCTCTGCTCAAACTAGTGGCCTCACTGGCACTACCACTACTAGAGGAAGATACGGGTGGTTGTACTCCCTTCGTCGCCACGAACCTCCTCTTTTGCTCGGATGCAATAGAAGGATTTTTGCCTCTCACCATTGATATGACCTACATAAGAAATTAATAAATTATATTAGCAAATGAACAGTGGTACCAATGAAGAAACAATAATTGGTGAAATTGATACATGCATAGATTAAAAATATAAAATGGATGGCTGTAGTCGTGAAAACCCCCGTGAAAACACTCTTGAAAACCTAATTACTAAAACCCTCGAGAGAAACTAATTACTAAAATCTAATTATTAGAAACAATAATTACTGAAAATAAATGAATTTATGAAATATGAAATACATTGGTAGTTATGGTAAGAATTGAACGTGAAAACCTATTACACAGTTGTGTATGGCCGTGAAACTAAACCCACGGTGAGATATGGCCGTAAAAATAAACCCACGGTTGTGTATGGGCGTGAAAAATAAAACCATGATGAGATATAGACGTAATTGGTGAATCACATTTGGATATGACAGTATACTGTTCGCACCTTCGGCGTCAGGAAACCGCAGGTGCAAAGATCAATTTTTTTTCTTTTTTCAAATTAGTAAACCCTAGGTTTTTCAAACCGTGTTAAACCCTAACATTTTTTGTGCAAATGAAATATATTTACAACTAGATTAATTAGGATTACATTTTAATGAGTTTATAATGGATTTTTTGTATGTAGTTTACATGCTAGGGTTTAATAGACAAAATAAGAGCACAAAATGAGAGCATGGCAGTAATGAGAGTAAGTTGTAATGGTGTAACATACTAGAAATGAAGCTTGAGGGTAATTACTAGGGTTTGAGAGAAATTTTAAGTAAGTTGGAAGGTTTGGGAGAGAAGTTAGAGAGAGGGGGGGTGGAAGAAAAAAAGTGAGGTTTAAAATATTTTGGGTTTTTATATGGGTGAAAGTTAATGTGGTGTCTTGTGTTTTTGGTGTTTGGACAAATATTAGGTACTTGTGTGGTGTTTTGAACAAAAGGATGTTTTAAAGATATTTTTTTGGGTGTATTTATCAAGACCCTTTGTTTATCAACCTTGTGCAAAGTCTTGCCAGGTACCCTAGTAAATAGAGATTTGATATAAGACGTGTGTGTTTGGTTTTAACATTATTATGTTGTGCCCCTCTTTTTACACCATATATATATATATATATATATATATATATATATAGTGTGCAACCCTTTGTCTTTAACTTGAAGAACTGCTTTGGGCCATACGTTTTGTAAAAGATATGTTTAAAAAGTTTTTGTAATTTTTTTTTACGTGCCAATGTTATTTTTTATCAAAACATTTGTTCATATATAATATATTTTATCTTTATATATTTATTTATATATATAGAAGTTTCATGATCTTTTAATTTGTCTTTGTCCGGTTATGATAAAAATATATTAGGAATGGTGTGTAATTTTTTTTACGGAAGATCCCATCCACCTGTTCATTTTTTAACAAAATGAGTGGATTTGACTTTTACGATGTCTTACACGCCTATGTCATTACACGCAGGTTTACAACTATTGTTTCGAGCCTCATGCGAACATTTGATAACAGTTATATATTGTAATATTCTTGTCCTGTCCTCACTTTAGTATACGTATAGTTCCTTTTATCCGAAAATATTGCTTTAGGCAATAGACATTTAGTTTGTTAGAATTTTTTTTAAGTAAATTTTAAATTATTTTTGGTCACATGGATTTTTGTCCTATTAATTGTTACAAATAAAATTTACATTAGAAATTATATAAATGAATTACTCATGTGACTCGTTCATAAATTTTTTTAAGACCAGTTATTCAAATGGTGTTGAATAAAGATATTTTAATCTGATCTTTTAGCAGTACACACTTTTATACATATACCTTTTTAGCTCTATCATTATTATACTTAGACATTGTGTCTCTTTTTTGGACTAATTATTTGTGGCAAAGATTACAGGATTGTATTTTTATATTGTGACACCCCTCCTAATAAAATAATAAGTGATCGGTCTTATATCAAATTAAATAGGAATCTCATCTGGTTCATTCTCAGCATCACTGTCGTTGATTCATTAATAACTAACCACCTAGTCGTTTATTAAGCGGATGCCAAATTTTATCTTTATTAATACAACCAAAACAATATAATAGAACAACAACCAATCCAATACAAGAATTAAACTAAAACATGCCACAAAGTAAGTATAATAGTTTGTCGAACAACGTCGACTACAAGCCATCCACCAATGCGAATATAAAAATATATCAATACATGCCAAGACCGAATATAAAAGTACAAGTCCGAAAGTACAATTGGAAACATCCCTATGTAAGATATAATGATATGAGCGACAACATCAACGAAACCACAAGACTCCACATAGCTGCAGCCACATACCCTGTAGGAAGGAATCATGCTTGGCACCCTTGTGGGAGAACACCTAAGGGGTTTTTGAAAATATTTTGTAGCAAGGTTTAGTACCCAAAACATTAAAAAAAACATTTAGCAAGAGAGTTTAAATGCAAGTAATAAATATTCAAATGTTCTTCATATTTAAATTAGTGTCGTGCACTCCTTTGAGTTTACCTCAACCCTCAACTAATGTTCATGACTAACGGATTAAATCTAATGTTCCTAGCCACTTCCCTCGTAACTACCCTTTCCCAAATATTATACTATTTACCCCACAATAACACCCCAAGTGAGTATAGTATTTTACTTATTAAGTTATTATTCACATTAACTTACAAAAACATCATTTCCTATTTAATACCATATAACCGTTTCACAAGTTATATAATTAATACGATTGTTATCATGTACTTAACCGTATATACTTATACCATATATACGAAATCATACTACAGCATTCACATGTTTATGCCGTAGATATGTATATAACTATTCCCCCGAGTAGGCACTCATCGGGTATTCTCTAGACGCTATCATAACCAGGTATTCTCATCCACCCGAAACTCTGATATGGTTAGCTCCCCGTTTCAGAACAAAACATACAATCGTTGTGGTGGCGGCCATAGTTTCCCACAGTAGCGAATTCGAATTAGGCACCATTCGTCTCACTCTTGAACCCAAACACTATGGTCTGGGACTATACTCTCCCCGCTCCTCAAGCCGGGGGATTCACCCACATCACGCAACCTCCTATGATAGCATTTATTTGTATGGATTTACTATATATATTATTCACACACACACACACACACACACACACACATATATATATATATATATATATATAACTCATATATGTACTACATACCGACATATATAGAATTCCAGGCCATTGGAGTATTATGGCCATACCCAAGCCTAAAATATTTAAGTATACGCCCGGACTTCCTTATTGTTATTATTTACACATTAATTTCCCTTATCTTAATGTAACCCCTTTTAAAGTATAATCGGACTCCTCATCTCTCGACCCGAAGTTAAGTGTTTCTAGTCCACCCTTTAATTTTCTATAATCAAGTTTATTAACTTTAAAGAACAAGATTATAATATGCTAAATCATGAACTTACATCTCCAATATCATGCAATTTAGTCAAATAACTTCAAGATTAAGTATTTCCAAATTAACCCTATTTCATTATTAAATTTCACAATTTCAATTAGGGCACGAATTTAAAATTTCTAACACAACATGTCTGAACGAGGGGATTTCAGAGATCTGGCAACCATCAGAGGTGGTTCGAACTAAGAGCCCTGTCGTTCGAACGACATTGGATCTCGTTCTAACTAATTAACATCTCATTTAAACAACCATGGTAATTTCTCATCTCTCTTCCTTCTTCATAAGCCCAGTCCACCATTGATGAATTTTTAATCCTTATTTTGAATAGGTTTCTATAGAAACGATCCCCAAGTTCATCCTAAGTCCCTTCCTCCATTACAACAATTCTAGCCCTAATAATATCATAAATTTTCAAATCCTCAATCTTCAATTTCATCATTTATCAAATCATCTACAAATTTATAATCCTTATAAGGAGAAAACCCAAATATATGCAAGAACTAAACCTATAATTCAATTATATTCCACCTCTTTTGATATGAATAGGTAGATACAAATTAATACTCCAAATTTAAACCACTTGACTTAACCAAGACAATCTAGAGCTTTGAAAGATGAAGTTGAATTGCAATTTCCTCTTCAAGATCCCCAAATTCACTTTTCATTTGGCTCTCCCTTTAGTTTTCTAATATGACTTAGTGATGCCTAACCTCTTACACATCTGAGGGTTAAAACACTATTCACGTTTTGGGCCTATGGACCCTAATTAAAATGGACCAAACTCTCTTTATTAAGTTCACACATGTGTAATTGGACCCCAATACCCAATATATGTATGTACCCACTTCTTTTGGACTATTTCAACCCTACTGGACTCGATCGTGCACTTAAAATCATCATCCAGAATAAATTTCTAAAATTAACTCCTCACTCATTAGCTTTATTAAATATATTCACGTTAATTATTCCCATTAATTAATTTTCATTAATTAAGGATCACTAATTACCGAATTAATTGATTAAAATAATTACCTAGAAATTAAAAGGTCTTACATACTCCCCCCCTTACAAGAGAATTTCGTCCTCGAAATTCAAACGTACCTGAAGTAAATAGCTCTGGATACTGTTTCCGCATGTCCTACTCAAGCTCCCAAGTGGACTCGTCCGCACTATGATGACCCCACTGAACCCGGACAAGTGGTACTACTTTTGATCGTAACTTGCACTCACTGCGATCTAAGATTGCTAATGGCCTCTCCTCGTAAGAAATATCGGGATGTAAGTCTACCTCTTCAAGTGTGACATGACAAAACGCCCTTGGACTACTCTTATATTTCTTCAACGACATAACGTGAAACACATCGTGGATATGCTGCATATGGTCAGGCAAACCCAAACGGTACGCCACTGGTCCAACTCTCTCAATGATGTGAAAAGGACCTACATACCTTGGTGCTAACTTCCCCTTTTTGCCAAATCTCATCACCCCTTTCATAGGGGATACCCGTACTAACACCTCATCCCCGATCTTCAACTCCATACGATTCCAATTCGCATTCGCGTAGCTCTTTTGTCTATCTTGGGCAATATGGGTACGCCCCCGAATTAACTCAATCTTCGCGGAAGTATCCTGAATCATATCCGGCCCCAAAAGTTTGTTGTCCCCCACCTCTAACCAACAAGCCGGTGAGAGACAAGGCCCACCATACAACTCCTCAAATGGGGTCATGCCTATGGTAAATTGGTACGAGTTGTTATACGCGAATTCAACCAAAGGAAAGTACTGCTCCCACCCTCCCCCAAAATCAAGAATGCCCATCCGTAGATATTTTCGAGCATCTGATTCACCCTTCTATCTAAGGATGACAGGCGGTAATTAGCCTCATCTTGGTGCTCATAGCCTCTTAGAGGTTGTACCAGAAATGCGATAAAATGATCTTGTCCCTATCGGGCACTATATTGATCGGGACCCCATGTAATCTGACTATCTCTGCGATAAACAGTCTCGCATACTGCAAAGTCTCAAAATCCGTACGAACCCATAGAAAGTGGGCCACCTTGGTCAAACGGTCTACTATGAACCATATAGAATCATGCCCTCTCTGTGAAATAGGTAACCCCGTAATGAAATCCATAGAGATTCTTTCCCACTTCCACAACGGAATCTTAAGTGGCTATAATATCCTCGACGATTTCTGGTGATCTACCTTCACAAGCTGACACGTGGCACACTTCGAGACAAACTCCGTAATGTCCCGCTTCATCCCCATCCACCAGTATTGCCTTCTCATATCTTCGTACATTTTGTCCCCACCGGGACGTACTGTAAACTTAGAGCCATGAGCCTCCATCAACACGGCGTGTTTTAAATATTCGTCCTCTAGCACAACTAACCGTTCATTAAAGCGTAACCCACCTTCGAAGCTAATGGAGTAGGAATCCGCACTCCGTTCTAGTAATTATTTCAGCCTGTCTTGGTAAAAAGAATCATCCGCCTGAGCCCTCACCACCCATATAACAATTTCGAGTGTGACTGATAAAACCGCCATACACGCCCTGGCGACCTCATTGTCGTGCCTAAGTTTACTCCACTTTGCCTTCAAAATTGCTGCCAAATCTCCCTTAGGTCGTCGGCCCAATGCATCCGCAACTACATTGTCCTTAACAGGGTGATATTGAATATCAAACTAATAATCCTTCACGAACTCCAACCACCTCCTTTTCCTCATATTCAAATCCTTTTTAGTAAACAAATATTGGAGTGATTTATGGTTCTTCAATATGGTGAATCTATCCCCTAAAAGGGAATGCCTCCAAATCCACAAGGCAAAGACGACCGAGACCAACTCTAAATCATGGGTGGGGTAATTATTCTCATGGGGATTTAGCTTCCGGGATGCATTAGCCATAGACCTCTCTTCTTATTGTAACACATCCCCTAGTCCTTGTAAGGACACATAAGTATAAACTCGATAATCCACTCCTTTCCTCAGTAACGCCAAATGAGGGCCGATATTAGTTTATCCTTCTACTCGTCAAATTACAACTGACATTGATTGCTCCATACAAATTGTATCCCTTTTCGAGTCAAATTAGTCAATGGACCTGCTATCTTGGGGAACCCTATGATGAAATGACGGTAATACCCGACTAACCCCCAAAAGCTCTGGATCTCAGTCGGTGTCGCGGGTTGGCCGTACTCCTTCACCGCGAACACCTTGCTTGGGTCTACAGAAATCCCCTAGTCCGACACAATATGGCCCAAGAACTGCACTTCCCGAAGCCGAAACCCACATTTCTAATACTTTGCGTAAAGATGGTGATCCCACAATGTTTGCAAGACCATATAGAGATGCTCAGCATGCTCCTCCTCCGTGCGTGAATAAACTAAAATGTCTTCTATGAACAGTATGACAAATTGATCAAAGAAATCTATAAAATCTGATTCATAGGGTCCATTAATACCGTCGGTGCATTTGTGAGCCCGAATGGCATCACCCTAAACTTATAAGAACCGTACCGTGACATAAAAGTAGTTTTCGGAACGTCTTCCTCTCGAATCCTCAACTGATGATACCCCGATCATAGATCAATTTTGGAGAAGAATGCTACCCTCGCAACTGGTCAAAAAGATCACCAATCCTAGGCAGTGGATACTTATTTTAGATCGTGACCTTATTCAACTCTCGATAATCAACACATAAACGGAGTGAGACGTCTCTCTTCTTCGCAAACAACATGGGAGAACCCTATGGCGATGTGCTCCGCTGAATAAATCCCTGACCCAGGAATTATCAAATCTGTTCCCTCAATTCATGCATCTCTAAAGGGGCCATGTTGTACGATTCTCAGGTTATCGGCCTATTACCTAGCACTCGGTCAATGACGAACTCAATCTCTCGACTAGGTGGTAACCCCGATATGTCCTGAAATATGTCCTCAAAGTCCCTCACCACCGGAATCGAGTGTATCAGCATATACGTGTGTATGTTGTAGTATGATTTCTTATATATGGTATAAGTATATACGGTTTAGTACATGATAAGAATCATGTTAATTATATAACTTGTGAAACGGTTATATGGTATTAAATAGGAAATGATGTTTTTGTAAGTTAATGTGAATAATAATTTAATAAGTAAAATACTGTACTCACTTGGGGTGTTATAGTGGGGTAATTAGTATAATATTTGGGAAAGGCTAGTTACTAGGGAAATGTCTAGGAACATTAGGCTTAATCCGTTAGGCGTGCACATTAGTTGAGGGGTGAGGTAAACTCAAGGGAGTGAACGACAGTAATTTAAATATGAAGAGCATTTGCATATTTTTTACTTGCATTTAAATTCACTTGCTAAATGTTTTTTAATGTTTTGGGTACTAACCTTTGCTATAAAACTCTATGTTTGTGAGTTTTCAGGCTTTGGGGGTGAGGAGACCTTTCTGGGGCCTTCCTCGTCCATTTCCATTTATGTGAGAATTGGAGGATCTTGGGGAGATAATCCCTTTTTGGGGCCTCCTCACCCATTTTCATTTCTGTGAGCCTTTGAGGATCTTGGGGCGGGGATCCCTTTATGGGGCCCTCCTTACACATTTTCATTTCTATGAGCCTTTGAGGATCTTGGGGCGAGGAGCCCTTTTTGGGGCCCTCCTCGCCAATTTTCGTTTCTGTGAGTCTTGAGGATCTAGGGGCGAGTAGCCCTTTTTGGGGCCTTTCTCGCCCATTTTCATTTTTACAAGCCTTTGAAAATCTTGGGGCAAGGATCCTTTTCTAGGCCCCTCCTCACCCAGGCTCTTGAGCTATCAAGTGTGTACCCCTCTACATTCACCACAAACCAAAAGAACGAAATCCTATATAGAAACTCTCTCCTTTTGGGATAGATATGCTACCCGATGCCAAGACGATGATCTCAAAGAAAAAGTATATATTGGAACTTGGATCAACATAAACTGTACGGGTGTAAACATTTTTTTGTGTGAAAATTAAATCATTTGGATTCACGAAAACCAAAGGACTTTTTGGATAAATGATTTTACTATCAAAATCTCTTGGAAAGTATGAAAAAGTTTGCAAAAAGTCACTAGAAAAATTGAGTTCCAGCACTATTAAAGTCTAGTAAAAAGAAAGTGGGGTAGTGGATGTTTTAAAAAAATTGACGAAAAAACTGCCTGAAACTAATGGTCATTCGAATCAAACTAATATGTGGTTCGAACGACTAAGGCATCTCATTCGAACAACTTTACCAACGAGAAAATAGAGATAAAATCAAACGAATCTCGTTCGAGCGATGTTGTTCAAATGATTTTACAAACGAGTAAATAAAGAAAAGTGACAAAATCTTGTTTAATAGTTCGTTCGAATGTCTAGAGAATCTCGTTTGAACGAGATCCCAACTTTGTTCGAACGACATCTCGAAAAACAAAATTTTCTTGTAAAAACGTAATAACTTTTACGTTAAGTTTTAAAAGGTTTTCCTGAGAAAACCATAAAGTTATTTTAACAAAAGTTTTATAAAAAAGACACCCATTAATATAACCAAGTCTCTCTATATATTAATACATTTATACCTTTAGAGACTTTGGAAAAATTAAAATGTTGATCACAATAAAGATGACACGAAAATCGACAATGTTGATATCTTCAATTTAGACTTGGCTGCTACGTCTTCAACTTAAACATCATAGGATTGAAGGACACAACAAACTTTTATCCTGTAACTCAAATTATTTTGTCCGGGAATAAGCCGACACTTACAAATTGACTTAATTGGAAATTTGTCCTTGAAATTCATCCTCAAACTCATTAGGTTCCTCGATCATTCATTATCCATGAGGATTGAACCTCCTCAACTCTTGTTTAGGCATATGTTCTTGAGTGTACAAGGATGATTCCATAGTTACGTATTCTTCAACAATTGACCTTCCAATATATTGTGTATTCTTTACATAATACTTGAAGGTTATTATCAAACACTCGAAAGGATACATCCAGCGATACCTAACATGACCACATAACAGAGCCTCCTCGCATAAATTCACAAGCAGGTGGGTGCTAATATCAAAGAACGACGATGGAGAATATCTCTCTAATACACAAATTGCCTTAGCTAAAGTTGATTTTGCCGCTCTATTTTTCTTTTTGTTTACCACTTTTTCACAAAGTAGGGTAAAGCACAAACTGATTTACATAATATCCCGATAGATATATTTGTGTTCAGAGAAGCAATGACTAAATAACAAAGGGATTAATTTGAGTTTACGTGCATGTCATGAGAATTGCACCATTTCAAGTAATTTGTTTGGTAGCTTATTATCCTGCATAAATTACCTAAATAACGAGTTAGAGTCTTCAAGTTGAATAACTTATCTAAGAGGATCTTCTTCTCACTAGTAGTTCAAGTAAAAGCAGCTAAGGGGATACAAATTCTTCTTGTTGTAGGATCATTTTTTAATCATAATTTCTTATTTATTTTCATATCCTGTAGATCACAGCAGCTCCACTCTCCATATTTTGAATGATATCCACCTAGATATATTCTTATTAAATGTTTCGCAACATTCTTCTCTGTGTACATCACATCAATTACATGCCTTGCAGGATGATCTTTTTAATACGGCGAGTCAAAAAATTGATTGTCTGTACCTTCGTTTTACAAGGGTTGTTCGGATCCCCCTAGCTTTACACTTAAGGATGACAAACTGAGGTTGTTTGCCTATGTACCTATTCATTTAAGTCCCAACCATCGTCATATTCTTAATATGATGACACCATCTTGTGCTCGTGATCAATAGGTAAAAAATTAGACTCATCATTCCTAAAAGCCTACACGTAATTTAATTAAGTTGAGAAATAAAATAAATATTAATAAGTGAATATTGGATTTATATTTATGTGTTATTAGATTTAATTCTGCGATAACTAAATGAAATTGTATTATTTTATATTATGTCGTGTGTGGGTAAAAGTTACGGGTTGACATGAAGTTATTCGAAATGTGCATGTGGAGTCGTGTTGGGAATAAGATGGTAAATTTATGATAGGTTATTAGGATGGTGATTCCGAGTGGATGGATAATCTGGGTTGGGTTGAGATAGTTTGAATTAGATACGCAAGGGTTATAATCGGGTTTTGGGAATTTTTTAAGCTATAAGGGACCTGTACCAGAGCTTTCTAGTCATTTTAGTGACATTATTTAATCTAATTTTGGGATTAGGAGAAGATAAAAGGGTTTTAGGGAAGGGAGGCTACCATATATCATTCTAAATCATCTTAGCTTTAGAGAGAGGAAAGAGGAGATGGAGAATACAAGAGAAAATTAAAAAACACAATGCTAGGATGAGATTAAACAATTTCGAGCATGGATCATTGTGGGTTATGGATCTCATGGAGCAAGATCAGATTTTTAAAATTCGAGGCAAGTGCTTAACTTGGTTTGGTATTATATATTGTGTTTTAGTTCATATCTTGACTAATAAAAAGAAATATTAACTTTTGGGTGGGATTCACATGACAAAAATGGGATTTCGGGAGACGAATCTATAAAAATAAAAGTGATTATTTATCTCATCTGAAATATGAATCTAGTTCATATAAAAGGTGAAATCTTGATGAGAATCTGAAATGAATTGTGATGAATAAATGTGACCTTAAAATTATAAATTTGGAAAAATAGTGAAACATGGGTATTTGAATGAAGGGGGAATAATTATGGATAATTAATGTTGGATCCCATATAGTTAGTAGTGGAAAAACTATGGGTTGGGCCTAATATGGGTGGGCCAAATATGGGTTGGGCTAAATATGGGTTGGGTCTAATATGGGCGGGCCAAATATGGGTTGGGTCAACCCATTTCCCCCCCCCCCCCCCCCCCCCCCCCCCCCCCCCAAATAAGTAGTACAATTCCAAATATATGTAAAAAACATTGTTTATTCTTAACTTTTAAAAATAGGCTTTGTATTTGACTCGTAGATTTTGAAAATGGACTCCATATATGATTCATAACTTTCAAATATGGGCCCCATATTTGACTCATAGCTTTTAAAAATGGGCTCCATATTTAAATAACTGGGCAAATATGGGTTGTTTTATTCTATGGGGCTCATTTTGCCACTACTACATATACTAGATGATTTATTGGATCAATTGATAGTGAAAACATATATATTAAGGATAAAGTATGTTAGGGATGATTTTAAGTGTAAGAAGAGCAAATAGAGAAGCCAAAAATGAAACTCAAAGAGGAAAAAACAAGAGGAGTGAAAAGAATAACTTAGGAGAGTTTTATATATTTTTTGCATGCTTTTAGGAGATATTTGAGAAAAAAATCAAAATACATACATACTTAAATTTTCATGTAGAATCCAAACCTGAATTCGAATTGTGATTTAGATAGTGTTTGGATCTAATTTTTCTATGTTTTTAAAATAGGCTAACAATTATGGATTTTGACTCTATTTAGCTGCCCTGCTCAGCCTAGTTAGGTTTTTTATGTGTTATTGATTAAACTGGGATCCGACTTATTTTGAAAGGTCTGTAGAGGGTGTTTAGGACTTCTTTTATTATTGGAATATAGTATTACTTTGGGGTTAGTTGGGAATAATACCAAGGTATGGATTTAGGAGTGTTTAAGATGAACGACACTAAAAAATATATTTATGGATTCGAATGGAAATTTCGGTTGGAATTGGCTCATGGGATGGATTGAGATAGGCTTAGTGTCCAGAATAAAATATAATCATGATATAAAAATAAGTGACTATTTATAGATTTTGGAATGCTACGAGTGACATGCACGGTTTGCTAATTTTTATATATAACATACCTACTCTAATGGATGTTATCGGTAGAGGTTGTGCGCAATGAGCAGTTTATCCTAGCGAATCCTAGTAGGTGTAGTATCGGCTCCTGGGCTATAGGTCTATTGCACGACCACCCTATGTGAGTTTTGATTCCAATGGGGTAATATTGTATGGGTTCGATGGTGTGATTCCGACCCAATCGCCCATATTGAGGTGGGTATCCCTAGTGCCTGATAGCATACTAGAGAATGCGTTCGCGAGGTAATGATCTAGGGATTAGAATTATACATGTATAGTAAGAAATATAAATGCATGTATACTTTATATATATATATATATATATATATATATATATATATATATATATATATATATATACGTGTGTGTGTGTGTGTGAATATATATACTGTTGAATTATATGATATTATGAACAACAAATTTATTTGAATCTGAGAGGACAACTTAGGGATGCTATGTGTAAATACGTATATAAATGTGAAGAAAATATATACGCGTATATGACACTAATGTGTAAATTTTGAATTAATAAGTAGAATAAAGTTATGTGAAGTGTAGTGATACATAATAAATGAGGATTATAATTATAAAGTAAATGTGAAAGCTAGCTATGAATTTAAAGTTAAATAAAGTGTACGCATGATACAAGGTAGCGTATGGGAGTAAGATTAGTGTTAAGGTACTAGTTTGGTTAGGTAACGTAACTAAGGTGTTTAAAATACATGCGTTCGGTGTGCATCATTTACTAGGGGTATCTCATGGGAGTGAAACTCCGATTTAAATATGAAAGATTGCATAACATATTTATTAATGTATTTTAAACACTTGCAAAATATTTTCAAAAGGTTTTGGTCTCTGACACGTATCAAAATATTTTCAAAACTTTTAGGTGTTCAGCCACAAGGACGCTCGAAATAACAATCCTTCTAGTCAGATGATTCTTCACCAGCTGTGGAAGCATATAAGGATTGATTAGACTCTTATATCCTTGAGATCTATATAGGAGGTACTTCAGGGTTATTCCATGCATGTCGTCTACTTAGTTGGTATTTATTTTACCTAAATGCTTTCCTTTTAGGTAGTTGGATTATTGTATTATGACTTTTTACCGAGAGTTATCGATTAATTTATTTCTACAACTGAGTGTGAGTTTCATTATTTTCATAGTCAGTTAGGTGAATGAGAATTTTGTATAAGTAAGTTAATAAGTTTTAAAATTTGACACCATACATCAACCTTTTTTTATATGTTCGGATTATATCTCACCTCTAATTCAGTTTTTCCTCCCTAACCTCATTCTCCATGAAGTCGTTCCATTGGTTAGTAGGAATTTCAATATTTTGGGGAACTTTATCTTTTAGCCCTAAAATATCGAAACTCCTTTCCTCCTTGGGGAAAAAATCTTCTGAAATTATTCTGATAGATTTTCAAAGCTCTAGCTACCTCGGAAAGAACCTTCGACTTCGATTTGATTGGGAATGAAACTGTCTTATTTAGTTGATCCCAACTGTCATCCTTTAAGGAAGAAAAAACCTTCTTCCAGTTGTGTGTTCCCCTACTACCCACAGTTATCTTTCCTAGCGGCAGACAACGACTTTTCAAAATATGAACATTATTTTTATCTCCAATTGAATTGTCCCTGCCAATAGAGAAACAAATTCGGTTCTTAACATTGGCTTGGTATGCCTCATTAGCAGAAGGTAAGGTGTCAAATTAATGGGGGTTTCTTGAGTTGGGGGTGTTAGTGTTATAGTGGAAAGAATATCCAATGGTGTAGAGTATTGATATGCCGTAGGAGTTCAGAATTGAGCTTGTGTTGTGGGAGAGAGCTCATTTGAAGCTGTTTCGATATTTCGTTGGTTGTTGTCGTTTCTGTTCATATTTCCTATCATTAAAAAAATTAGCGACATATGTTAAAAAATACGGTTTAAGACTCTCTCTCTCTCTCTCTATATATATATATATATATATATATATATATATATCATGTACGGACTCATTATTGTGCAGACCTCGGTATATACCATTTTTTTAATAGTTAAAAAATGATTTTTTTTTATAAAACTTCATGGATATGATCTCCATGGTGAGAAGATCATCTCCAATTTTTTTCATCAAAAAATTCGATGAACAAAACTGTTGAGATGAGGTGATACGTAAAAAAGGTATGAATATCAATTTTTGACCGTTGAATTTTGGCGATCATCTCACCCACTTTTTAATTCAATTTTTCGATGGAACATATCCGTGAAGTTTCATAAAAAATTTCAATCAATGAAATGGCTGGCACAGGCCTAAACTTTCAATAGTCGAAAATGCATATTTATTCCTTTTTTTACATATCGCCTTATCTCAACTTTTTTTTATTGAACTCATGGAGATCATATATGAAGTTTCATTAAAAAAAAATCATTTTTTTCTTATTTAAAAAAAATTGTATATAGCGGGGTCTGCATAATAAGGAGTCCTTATAGGAGACTTTATGTATACACACACACACACACACACCCCTTTTCGACATCTTTTAAAACATGCTTGATGTGTCTGATTTTCAACCAACCAGTATTAGTTTTTAAAAATCTATGAAATTTTGCATGCCACCAAGTAGTCGAAAACGAGTCTATGACTAGCGGATGAAGGGCCGTGACATGAACTCATAATCATTTTTTCTTGAACTTATTTGCAAGATCATTTTTAATATGCATGTGTAGTGAGACTTTGTAATCTAGGTGAATGCTCTCTTTATGGAATTATATCCACAAAGGATGAATATTTTTTAGCCCTTTTCTAACTCTGTCACCAACGTCAGTGCCTTGTCGGGATTATGCATGACAAATATATCCTCTATTGCCTCATGGTACATTCTGGAAATGAAAATAGAATATCGAGCAGGTAATCTTGCAAGAGATGAACTCCACGATTTGTAAGGTAATTAAATTATTCAATTTTTCTATTACAATACTTGTAAATCTGAGCCCCCTCTGGAGCGCACTAATGAAAGATGTTTTAGTGCGTTAAATTACACCCTCTCATACTCTTGTTTCCAGTAATTACTACTGTGACTCACTTTTCTCGAGAGAATATATATATATATATATATATATATATATATATAAGGATGTCAAGACACAATAAATGACTTTATTCTAAACACTACACCATTTAGTTAAAGGTTTATTATAAAAAGTTAATATAGTGAATTCTTTAAGTATCCATAATGTATATCAAACAATCAACCCAATAATCCAACACAAAATTATCCCGTACTCCTTCTAAATTGTCTACTTGATTGATTTCCAACAACATACTTATATAATTCTAAGGGTATCATATACAATTCTAAGTGTTTCATACACATTGTTTTCTAACACAAAAATTTCTAAGGGTTTCGTATACAATTCTACACCAAGAGTTTCATATACAATTTCTAAGGGTAAATAGTCAAATACTATTTCTAAGGGTAAATAGTAATATACAATTTCATATACATTAAAGTCCTACACAAAAATTTGTAAGGGTTTTATAAACATTGATTTCCAACACAAAAATTTCTAAGAGTTTCATATTTCTGAAAATAATTTAACAATTAACACCTACAAAACACACAAAGAGAGAGAGAGAGAGAGAGAGAACACACACATAAACACAGAACACACACACACACACACACAGACAGAGAGAACACACAACACACACACACATTGCACACACATACACATACAAGAAAATGAAAATGAAATGTACATTTGAGTGGAGAGAGTGAAGTTATCGAGTAGAGAGAGAGAGAGAGAGAAAGAGTAGTCACGAAAGAGAGAGAAATAGTTCTGATTTACCAAGGGTAAAATAAAATGAAGGGTTTTGTTAATTTATACCTTAAAATGGGTCATAGTCACAGCCTGTGACCTATTGTATGACCTTTTAAAGAGATAATTGGTTACAGATCGTGACCCGAAAGGTGAGATATTGAAATTCAAGACTTGGTAATGGTTCCAGACCATGACCATGATAAAGTGACCATTTTAACAAAGAATTAACGATCACGCTAATAGACCATGATATATATTCGCTAGTAAGTATTACAGACGTGTCACGGTTAATGATCGTAACCATCGTTGTGACTAAGATGGAGGGAATATTGGCACCAAAATAAAATTGGCCATAGTATCTAGTTCTTTGTGGGTTTTGAATTTTGATCTTGACCAACAATCAGGCTAGAAATGTAGGACATTTGGTTCCATACTAGGTCACGAACAAGTCACGAGTGTTGACCATGACCTAATTGATTTCGGTTATAGATCGTAACTCGCCCCTTAATTATGTCACCCATAATCCTGGTCACTAGTTTGGTTACGATGAATAGTCATGGGTCACGGGCTTGGACCGTGACCCCCTAGTTATGGGTGGTGATCGTGACCGATTCTTTGTAACCATTTTTTTATTTTTGGTGTAGTTTCACTTTCTATAGCTTTTCCACCTCTTCCCAGATTCCTCTATTCTTTTCGGTGCTGAAGACGCGTCACTTATGTTTAATCAGCTTTATTTTTTATAATGTTTAGTTCATAATATATGAACTCTGGGTCACTCTGTGGCATATCCTCATAGCTCCAAGAGAACACGTTATTCCGCTCTTTAATGAAATTCACTAACTCATGCCTGAAGGATGGATCCATGGATGAACCGATCGGTGTTGTCTTTTTCAGATGCTCATCATCAAGGATTATTGTCTCTATTACCTCAATAACATGTCATTTCACCAATTCATCCTTTTCACATGGATCTATGATCTCTATCTTATAAGTGGTAGTAAGATTCTTCATTTCTTCTTGGTCAACTGAAGTATACTAGCATTCTATGGCTTTGATTTGGTTTTCAGTAATAACGTCGACCCCATAATAAGTGGTAGTAAGTTTCTCATTGGTCCACATAGATGGATAATTTTTGGCGTCAAAAGAATCCCCCAATGCTCAATGCTTGATGATTTACTAAGAGGATGGAGTATTTAAGGTCAAAAGATTCTCGACGTCCAAATTTGGTAGAGTTTGGGCATCGATATTCCAATGGAGGGTTAGAATGTCTTTTGGAACCGATCTAGTCCTGATGAGATAGTGAGAGTGTTGATGATCAGACCCATTTATTGGCTAATTGCATATGAGGATTCGTCCACGTATAATTTTCATTCCGGAATATCTTTGTGAAAACTTTAATTAGATTAAATTTCTTGCTTCTCCAGATCAAATTCATTTCCATACTATCTTCTTCCTTCGTTCAGCATATTGTTGGGCTGTCTCCTGTACAATAGATGATTCAGGTTGATCGATAATTTTCTTTGGAGCTTTTTTCGAGGAAGTCTGCTAAGCAGGTAAACTTGGATTATGGATCACGTATGGGTATATGGATTCAATAATGAAATCTATCATAGTTGGCAGCTATTGGATCATAAATTAACCTGCCTAATTTTTTTAGTTTGTGGAGCGCTTACTGAGAAAGTAAATCAGTGTATACTAAGATGGTGTGTGGCTGGGAGTAAGGTTTCATCTTACTTGATGCTTCAGTGAGAGACAAAATCAAATTGTATTATTAATCGCGGATACTTGATTTCGGCTCCTCTGAATGCTTGGCTAGTGTCATATACTAGATTTTGAACCCCCTTTTTTAGTCTGATAAGTTTTGAGTGAATGTGACTCTTGATCTTCAATAGAAAAAATAACTTTTGGACGATGAGTGGATAGTGCTCCGGCCATGTTATGATTTGGAGCCGAATTTGATGCTTGGCTGGTGATGTCATCAATTCTTCCTTGGAATTTCTAAACAACAATAAGCCCCCATGGATAGAATATGAGCTTTCATTACTTTCTCAGTCTTTAAGTATGCCAGTTGTTGTCCGTCGACCTTCTGGACTTTGTAGAATATTTCACTGACATTCTTATAGTTTGAAAAATTATGAATCATCAAACATTACTCTGGTACTCTGATTTCTTTGCCCTTTATGTTGCTCTTGCTAGGATGGATAAGGCGGAGTAAAAATGCTCCATGAAATGACTCATGAGATCTTTATCATCTGTAATAACTATTTTTGTTGTTGAGTCCATTAGTGTTGGAATAATTGGTTGATCTGTATTTAAGCTTGTAATTAACTTTTAATCAGCTTACCCACTAGTTAATCTATGAAAACTATTTAGTCGGGACATTGTTTGAATAACCTGCTTAAATGTTGAATGATTGTAAAGCCATATATTCTACTAATGTTGTAAACCTGTAATTAGTTTTGTTGACATTAGTTATCAGCGGCGGCCAAGTGTAAAATCATAGATTCTACTAATGTTGTAAATTGTAATTAGTTTGGTTAACATAAGTTATCAGCGGTAAAGCCATAGATTCTACTAATGAACCTATATATATTGATTCAAGTTTAGCATTAGTTATCAGTGGTAAAGCCATAGATTCTACTAATGCACCTAGATATATTGATCCAAGTTTAGCATTAGTTATCACTGGTGACCAAGTGTCTACGGAATACATGTTTATATTCAAATATTTAGGAATTTTTATATGTCTTCCTGTATTTAACTTAGTCGATAAAACTTGCTTGTAGCTATTTTAGTTGTATACGAAGTTTTACAGGCTTTTCCTTCGTGACCTATAAAAAGGCGAAGTCATACAAGAAGTAATGATCAGTATGAGCTCTCTTCTAGAGAAGTCTCCTCAGTTGCATGTCTTCATATGTAAATTCAATACTAAAATCGATATCTGGGGAAATAGTCAGAGCCCCCATTTTTTGAAGAAAAGACTAAATAATAATGCCAATAATTATAATGCTTAACCAGTTGTCGAGACTTTGTTGTGATATAATGTCAATTATATAGAGCATTTAAAAAGATCAAATAATAACCATGCCCAAGCAAATGGACTGAATCACAAATATAATGCTGATGTAGTCATTAGCCGCAGTAGAATTAAATATGAATAGTGATGTCCAATAATCCATTGGAGTTAAATTGTGATTATTCATATAATATATGTAATTTGCATCGAATATCCATTGAAGCTAATGAGAAATCCATCCAGATAAATAATGGGAGCACCGACCAAGAATATGTCTGCTGTAGGGACATTATTTTACCGTCCGACTTATATTTGAGTATGTCGTATATCCCTACAACCGTCGAAGAATTGTTCAAGCTCAAACATTCGTCAAGACGGATCCGAATATCAAAGTTCTTCAACATTCAAACCATCACGAGATTAATTTTGGTAACGTTGTGTTTAAGTACCTTAGCATTTTACTTAGAGTGTTGGGATATTTTTTACAAAATATTTTCTAAGTGTTGGAGTGGATTTTTTCGTCAAAGAATTTGTTCTAATTGTTGAGGCGAACAATTTTCTGATGAAACAAAAAATATTTATTTTTTAATTTCTCATTTGAGTGACAACCTTATGTTGCACGAAGTCGTTTGAACTACACATGTCATCATTCGAGCGACACTGACATCTCGTTCGAGCGATGCGCCACCTTAAATTTTTTATATATAACGTGTTAAACAGCTCCGTTTTTCTTAAGAAGACAAGTCTTTTTATCAGATACGAAAACTACTTTGGCAGAATCATTGTCTTCCCACTTTTAGGGTTTTAATCTTTTTTGTTTTCAATTCATAATATCCCAATAGTTTATGTGAATTTTTTTGGAACCTAACAACACAACTTTGTTGAAGTTTCTCTTATAGATACGATCTTTACTGCTGATTAGGTTCCACTTGAGGGGGGTACTGGGCTAACTGACTATGCGTCAATAAGGAGTACTTGTGGATCTTCCTGGGCTGACTGAACTGTCGCTCGTCCGGAGTTGCTACAGAATTCCATTGCTGATTTAGGTTGCGCATATATGGGTTTTTTGAGGTACTAGGCTAACCGACTATACGTAAATATGGAGTACTAGTGGGTTTTCCTGGGCTAACTGAACTGTGGTTCGTCTGGAGTTGCTGCGGAATTCCATTGCTAATTTAGGTTACGACCTATGTGGGTCTTCTGAGGTTAATCCATAGTAGATTTCAATGTAAGTATTATAGTGAAATAAAAGGTTTTACACGAAAGGGGGGTTTTTCTGAAATTTGTGTATCAACAATTATTTATGTTGGTTTGATTTATTCACACGTAGTTGCATATTTTAGGGCTGAAAACATTGGTTTAAATCGACACTGATTGAATAAGTCTAAATTAGAAATTTACGAATTCGATTTAATCGATATCACATATTGGTATCAGAGCTTGTTGTGCTAAGTTATTGCGTTTGATCCATTTTCCGCAAAATTGTATGATATTCATTTTTTTTTAAAATTATATTTTGTGGAAAATAGCTATTTTGAGCACTTATGTCATCGGATGCCACCCCTTAGTGAAACGAGTCAAAGTTTTGATGATTTAAATAGTTTGAATTTGACGTTTGTGAAAATGATTCATTTTTTGGAAAAAAAAACTGTCATTTTAAATCCGCGATGGATATTTTGTAGGCAGTTCAAGATCAAAGAGATTTGTATCGTGAACAATTTGTTACCTTGTACCACAACTTTAGAAAACTAGAATTATCCAAAAAGGAGAGCGATGAGAGAGTCCTATTGTTAGAAAAATAATTGCAGGGCATTAAAATTTCTAGGATTTGTGTTTGTGCCAAAGTGGATACAAATATTTTAATCGATGAGTTTGTGGCACGTGAGGAGACTCTTAGGGATAAGTGTGCGTATTTTAAGGGTGAACGTGATAACCTTCTAGTAATAATTGAAAATTTAAAGAAAGAGTCCTTAAAATTGGAAGAGTCTAATTCTTTACTCAAGTAAACAATTTTGGAGATAAAAAATGATTTGACAGACTCGAGTAGTGTTGGTTGCAATGGCAGTTGCTCGTCATGTTCTAATGTTTTGAGTGATAAAGCCAAGACCATTGTTTGTTTTAGAGGGTCAATAAATCCCAAGGACGTTAGAAAAGGTAAACCCATAGTTGTTGTTCTACCCACTTACATATGTTCACATTGTGGTAGGAAAGGTCACCTTAGGCGTTTTTCTTTCAATTTTTGAAAAATTCCTAGGAAGTTAAAGTCTAGTGTTCCCTTGGTTCCCGTAATCCCCATGCATCGTTACACACCTATTTGGGCTAAAAAATCACTTTTAGAGGCACTGGATGTTAGAGTAGTTGATTCTCGATTGCTTACACTTGATTCTTCTCTTGTTATATCATATAGATGATTGTGTTTGCATGTTTGTCATACGCTAGTTGTGATTCATGATATACTTTTGCTAATGTTATAACTTGTGTACTTTTTGTATTAGTTTTTATTTTTGAAGAAAACTTTTGAAAAATACAAAAAAAAAATTATTTTGATAAAATTTTTGAAAAAATCAAAATAGTTTGTTTTTTTGTTTTTGCACCGTATATGAATGGACATTTAGGATCACCGAGACACAATTTCATTCCATATCCATGTGATAATTTGATATTGCCTTGATATGCGTCATCATTTTATTTTTGTGCTTTACAATGTTTGGAGTCATTGATATGTGATTTGTTGTTACTACCTACAAGTTTGACTCATGAGTTTCTTTATTGCACACTTGCACGGATTGATTTGATTATTGTTCTTGTTTATCACATATTGGTCGAAATATTATCATCTCAATTCTGTCTTTAAAACGAACCATATGCCATAAAACTTGACAATGGAAGTAGTGCATGTAAGAATCGTTTACCGTGATGATTTAATTGTAACAAAAAAGTGATGAGTGAATCACGAGAAAGGGTTGTGAGAGTAAAAAATTAACTCGTCGTGAAAGTCATCATTTAAAAGAGTCTGAAAAAAATGAAAGGCAATAAAAAGATAAATATTCCAAAAAGGGCCCATCTCAAAAGAAAAATAAATGAATAATTATTTATGAGGGAGTATGGATGAAAAGTATTGAAAAACGGGTTCGCACTTACTAATAGCGTCTTGAAAAATCATTACATAGTTTTAGATGTTGTTGGTGTCAGAATCACTTTTAACTTTGATGTGTTGATGGATTGAGTCGTTGTCATTTAAATTCAACACTTTCGACATCTAAGGAAGATTTTGAGATTCATTCGTTATGAGTACACATATTCATCGTGCATATGTGTTATATTTGATTGCCTTGATTTTCCTATCGAATATGTTCACACCCATTCATTTCGTTTCAGTGATTTGGTTGTCTTAGTGTAAATTCACGGCGTGCGATTTTTGTAAAATTATTTATGCATTTTTATATGAAAATTGAAAAATCAAAAATAGTTTATGGAAGCTTTTGAGTTACTCTTTGAATGAGCGTAGTTTAATCCATGTTTTCTATGAATTTTTATCATGAAAACTCCATGTTTATTTTGTTTATTCGTTTCCATGTCTATTTTGGTAAAATAAAACGGGGAGAACGAATTACAGGGGAGTTTTTGCATTATGGGGGAGATTTTATTATTGATTGATTGATTTATTCTTATATCATTTCAAACCCGATGTATCACGAAGGTATTTTATTTGTCTCATGTGTGTAGGTACAAAGGTTGAAGATCATATGTTGCACACCTTGATGAGAAAAGCTTAGAGATTTGAAGTAGAAGATTTTGAAGAAAAGTTTGAGACTTATGTGTTTAGTACCTTTTCAGTTTTGGGTTCATAGGAGGGTATTAGATTTGTATAGGCTTTTTAATTTGATAATTCGGCTATTTTTATTTTGTACTGGCATAGACATAGGAAAAAGTTTTTAAGGACATTATTTTACTGTTCGGCTTACATGTGAGTATGCCGTATATCGCTACAACTGTCGAAGAATTGTTCAAGATCAATCTTGTGTCAAGAGGGATCCGATTATCAAAGTTCTTCAACATTAAAACCTCCACGAGATTAACTTTTGGTAAGGCTTGTTTAAGTACCTTAGCATTTCACTTAAAGTGCTGGGATATTTTTTACAAAATATTTTCAAAGTGTTGGAGTGGAATTTTTTGTCAAATAATTTTTCTAAGTGTTGAGGCGGACTATTTTATGATGAAACAAAAAATATTTAATTTTTAATTTCTCGTTCGAGCGACAGAGGGAGTTCGTTCGAGTGACATCCTTATGTCGCGCGAAGTCGTTTGAGGTTCGAGCGACACTGGCATTTCGTTCGAGCGATGCGCCGTTTAAAATTTTTATATATAACGTGTTAAAAACTCCATTTTTCTTAACAAGACCTGCGTTTTGATCAGATACGAAATTTGGTTTGGCTAAATCATTATCTTCTCAACAGTAGGGTTTTAATCCTTTTTGTTTTCAATTCACAAGATCCCAATATTTTATGTGAATTGTTTTGGAACCCAAGAACACTATTTTGTTGAAGTTTCTCGTGTAGAGAAGATCTCTACTGCTGATTAGGTGCCACTTGAGGGAGGTACTAGGTTGACTGAGTGAGCATCAATAGGGAGTACTCGTGGGTGTTCCTGGGCTGACTGAATTGCGGTTCGTGTGGAGTTGCTGTGCAATTCTATTGCAAATTTAGGTTGCGACCTATGTGGGTTTTCTGAGGTTGTTCCATTGTAGATTTCATTGTAAGTATTATATTGAAATAAAATATTTTACCCGAAAGGTTATTTTTCTTGAAATCTGTGTATCGGCAATTATTTATGTTGGTTTGATTTATCCACATGTAGTTGCATATTTTAGGGATGAATAAAATTGGTTTAAACATAGATACCGATTAAATAAGTCTAACTTAGAAATATGTGAATTCGATTTAATCGTTAGCACATCTTTTAAATAATGCATAAGGGGAGTGAATGATCCTGCATTGTTAGAGAAAAATATATTTCCATACCATTCAATGGGGATGAATATCAATAATAAATGTAATGTCGATTATCAATCGGCTGTAGCAACCATTTGTCTGGGTTGAATATAGATAAGAATTATCCTGACCAACTATTTGTTGGGGGTAAAATATAATAAGTGTGGTTGATCTCTTCGGGACTGAATATATGATAATAAATATTTTGTGGAGCTTTTGCTGAGAGGAATATAAAATATACATAACCATTTGAATGGATGTAGATAATTATTCATGATTGGTCATATATGTTGGAGCATTAAGAAAATAAATAGTGTCAGGCTGATATGTCTAAGCAAAATTGTATAGTGCTGAGCATTAATAATATTTTCCAAGAACTTAAGATTGTGGCCGAGCATACATTGTGAATGAATCTTATACCTGTGGAATTTAATAAGTTTGCCCGGACATCTGTGGAGGATAAATCAAATAAACATTATCGTGAGAATAATTTAGTCAGTCAAACAATATATGACATGTATCTGCTCGAGCAGCAAAAATTTCAAAATATGAAATAAAAAATGTTATGCTGAGTATGTGTCACTTGAACAGATTTTTATCAAATAAGTTCTATAGGTACGTCATAATTGTTTAATCTAGATTTTTTTGTAAAATTATTTAAACTATAGCAAATAATCAGGTATAAGTTGGTTTCAAAATTATTTCAGGATAAAGGATGTTAAATAAACAGGCCGTATGTTTTTTCATCAGTAACTGTCATTTGGATAAAAGTCAAAGTAGGTTGATGCAAGAAACCCAAAGCTTTTAATTAGCAGATTGCGATTTACTAAAGTTAATTATAGAGATATCTACTAGGTACACCGTATGTGTTTTATCTCCGACCATCTTTCGCCCTTTTTCACAGAAAATAAAATTAAAAAGGGTTAGATGGTCTTTAAATGAGTTTGACACATTAAATAAAATCAGAATGTGGCATTGTAAAGCTTTGACCAGCAAGTGGGTGTCAGTAGATATTCTAAAAATGAGAAAACTAGCAACCCAGGTCGTCCTTTAGATGCCGACCAATAATAGACGTGTCGAACAGAAGTTGTCGACCAGCAATAGATATGCCGAGCAAAAATTAGATGTAGTCGACCGGTATCAGGTGGTCGGAACCTTGTCCATATGTTAAGCTAATACAATACTCTCACCGCCGGCCAGTCTAAGATGGTTATGAACTCTTTGGTCTTGTTCTATACCTTTCATCGACTAGTTATAGATATCGCCAATCACAAATAGATGGCCAACCATTAACATATGGTTGGGAAACCCCCAACCTGTGCAGATGTTAACAAGACTCTCATCGACCAGTAATGAGGGTCTTTGTACTGTGATCGTCGACCACTAGGGGTAGCTTGGCAACGTTACTAGGGTTGTATTCTTCACTCATGAGTACCAAATTTACCTGATAGGTTCAAGACATTTCTGTGCACAAATGTGTTAAAAGATATTTCATCGAAGTGGATATCTTTGATGGCATTGCAACCATCATGGTCGGAGATGGAATCTAAGGGGTAGAAATTTAGCCGGAGCAGAAACCTTTGATCCCCAAGTCTATATTTGTGATTCTGAATGATTCAAGTTAGTTCTCACAATTACCGACCAATAATAGATTCTGTCGACCAATAAAAATGGCCCTTTGAACCAATAAAAAATTGGTCGAGCATTGTTCTCGACCTATTAAAGATGTTGCTGACCAAGTGTTGTGTTCTATCGACCAGTTGAGGTTCTCTTTTTTATTTTTGAGAATCTAATTGACTTATTGGGTATCCTTGATGGCATAGTGACCATCATGGTCGGATAGGGAGTCATGGAGGTATAACTTCACTCTGAGCAAAAATCATTGATCCACAGTTCATACGGCATCTAAGTTCTTCTGGGATGGTCATTCAGATGGTTTTCATAGTCACCGACCAGAATTGATGTTTCGGAGACCTTACTTGTCAGAAATGATGGTCGACTATAGGGGCCTTTCTTCTTCTCCCATTGTTATCGGCTAATGAAGCCAATTAAAAGAATGACGAATCATGTGTCCATGCTGATCAGCTCGACGATCTTCAACTCTTCTAATAAAAATGGAAAGATTTTTATGTGTCTTCTCACACACGGTGACAATCTATTGAAGACTAAAAATGCCTATGTCATTTTATAGGCATCAACAACAGATAAAATTATGAAGATGATATTGAAGATGAAATGAAGACAAACAATCCCCGTAAACATATTAGTGACAATGTGGTTTGTGTGTAAGAAAAGTCATCGTCCACTATTATTTGATTCCCAGGGGTTTATAATATCACAACGTGGTGTGTTGAGAATGTTTGAGTTCTCCTTTTAGCTAAGGGAGGGCATGTATTTATAGGGGTTGTTCGGAACCCAAGAGATGGAGTGACTTTATATGTTCGGGCATTTACATCTATATACAATAAATGTAACTCCTGATATTCACAAGTATACAATGAGTCTACCCCAATGTCCATTAATATTCTTGACGGTTCATATTCTTTAGGTTGGTTGATCGGTCGGTTAGCCGACCAACTATTTTCTAAGCTGATCAACTTAGTGCTGACTGTACATGTTTCCACATAGGATGATAGGTGTATAGTTCTGATTTGTCCACGTAGATAGATAATTTTTGGCATCAACAATAATTTTATAGGTTTATTAGATGTTCTTGTCAAAGAGGATAAAATGAATCTTCTTAGTTTGGCAGATTGTCCAAGTGCCAATTATGACTTTCAGTTTGACCATTCCCAAAGGGACACTTTTTTTGCAGAGAAGCCAATGAGAGGCCTATGATAGGGCTCTAGTTTATTGTCTTGTAGCCCTAATCCTTTGAAGAATTCATAAAATAAAACATCAGTTAAGCTGCTATTGTCCACCAGTATTCGGGCAACTCTTCCTTCGTGCACCATTATTATGATGACTTGAAGATCATCGTGAGGATATAATACTCCAGGTAAGTCGCCTTTGGAAAATCCTATCCACAACCTATCTTTATTCACTTTTTGTGGGTGACTATCAACATCTCCAGAAAGATTAATTTCTCAAATGTAGGAGCATGCTTTGGCTTCATTCAGTTACACTTTTCTCTCAATTATTTTGTCAACTCTGCCAGAGTCACCACCTGTAATGAAATGACAACCAAAAGAAATCATTTTCACCTCGTGCATAGGATCTCTGAGTCTTTTTGACGTATCCAAATCATCCTCGGTATCATTATGTTTGTCTCTTTTCTTATTGATTCCTCCTTCATAGGTAGGTTTCAATCGTCTCTGGGCTTTTTGCTCTTCTGACCTGCCTTCTCTGTCAATAATTTTAATGATTTTACCCATTTAGACCAGACTTTCTACCTCGTTATTTAGTGATATACAACTGTCTATGTTATGCCCTTGGTCTTTGTGAAATTCATAACAGTTGAATTTCTCTCTCCAATTTATGGGAGGTTTTAACTTCTTGGGACATTTCAAGTCCATAGTTCCTTGGATTTGCTCCAATATTTGATGCACACTACCGTTGAAAGGATTATATTCATCATACTCTTGAGTTTTTCAACTTTCTTATGCTTTTACTCTTTCTTCTCGGAGACCTTGTTATTGTCGACCTTGGTGTTATAAGATTACTTCACATCCATCGCATCGTCATAATTCATAGTTTTTCATGATTTAGCCGTCAATTCAATCATATTTTTAAAGGGTATTTGGCTATGGCATAATTTAGCTTCTCATGGAGTAAATCGCTCATTAGTAGAGTGATCACCATCTTTTATTCATAATTAACAAATTCGAGTGATATATCGGCGCATATTTTCTTTAGCTTATTGGCGAACACTTAACACATGAGCTACCCTCTTGATTGGTTTTGCTCCAAAGAGGAAGTTACTGATAAATAACTTAGCGAGCTGTTGAAAGAGGGATATATTCCCTCGCAGTAAGTTATTGTATTAGGTTTGTGCCGACCTAGTAATAGTGCTAGAAAATGCCTTGCAACGCATCTCATGGGGGACTGAATAGATGTTGGCAGCATGTTGATATTATTCCACATGAAGGACATGATCAATTATTCCATTATACCTAGGAGTTACCATAGGTGGTTTAAACTTGGCAAGCTAAAGAAAGTTACCAACTTCCATGATAAAGATTGATCCCGTAATAAAACTCATATGCAAGGGATTTTTAGATTGGACCATCTCTCTCAAGTGATCATCCAACCGTTGGATTGAAACCTTTTAGGGATTCTCGTGTGGATTAACTTTTATTGAGACAGGTTTAGCTACTTTGCCATTAGTTTATGCTGAGATCCCTTCCTGAGAAGTTTTCTCGGCATGAAAGGTTCCTCGTACACTGGTTCTTGACCTGATAGATCCTTCTCAGTGATCTCGTGATTTGGAGGGCTATATGTGATTATGACCCTTAGAAGCTTAGGAACCGAAGGATTGAAGGCTGAGCCCCTGCTTAGCCTGTCCAGGGTGCTCGACCTCTCCTGAGAGAGTGAATGCCCATCGTAGTAATCAATAGATCTGATTGATGAGGTTGTGCTAGGGGGACAAGATCGGTTGTGGTTGATCTCGAATACCTAGATCTGCTCGTTTCCAATCTAGGTTTACTATCCCCATAGTGCGCTATAGGCAACGTTTCTCTTGTGGTGGCGGTACCATTATGAGCATGGTTTGTATCGTCTCTTAGAGTCTTTTGCATAGCCTCTTGATCTTTAGCTTTGTTCATTAGAATTCCTTGTAGATCCCATTACTAGGAGGGGCAGTGGGACTGAAGGCATCACCGATGGCAGGGCTTCCGTCTGAATTATCTATCATTTTTCAGTACTTGATATATGCATTACCACAGAATGTTTAATGATTTTTTAATGTTGGATTAATTTAAATAATGGGAAAAATATAACTGGAGATTAATCCGGATTAAAATAAATATTAATTAGCAAGATAAGAGTTAATATTTATTTATATTGAATATTACTTAGTGAATGAGTAATAATAATGATGTGAGAATATTAAACTTGTCGTGAGTGATAAATATGACAGTTATATGATATATTTAGTCCAGACACGCGTGACAGTCATGTCGGAGACTTAAATTGAAAAATAAAATGTTATTTCATTTTTGTAATTCATATGGTCATTTTGAGTGGGCCAGTGTGTTCGGAAGGGTTAAAATAATCCAAATTGAGTACTCGGGGGATATGTTCGGGTTTCGGGACTTTTGTGATTAATTGGGACATATTTAGGTGACTTTTGGGATTCTTAAAGGTAATTGAAAAGTCAAAACGGGGATTACACTTATAAAATGAAAGGTTTGGGCTTATAGAAGAGTCATTTTCATAAAACCAAAGGTTAGGAAAGTTATATAAAGAGTTAGAGAGATAGTGAAGAGAATTGAGAAGGAATTTCAAGAGTCTAAGGGAAGATTTGAAGAATTTGTGCAAGAACATACATGGAGTATCATCATCAAAGTGTAAATAAAAGAGAGGGTAATATAACCATATATTTCTTCTTCAACGGATAAGACCTACATTACAAGGCAAGTGTTTATCCCGCTGAATTTTAGTTTATGTCATATTCATGTTAGAATAGGATGTTTACTACTTTGGAATCCGTGAAAGGTTATGATAAATTGAGGAATTGAAAATTATATTTTTGGGAGAACATAACTAAGATATAATTATTATGTTAGAAGATAAATATGGATGAAATTATAACAATTAAAATTGAGAGAAATATGGGTTTTACATGTGTTCTTAATGATAACTGGTAAAATAATGTTTTGGAGAACAACTATGAATTAATCCAATTTAAGTTGAGTTTTTAATGAATTGATGAATATAAAATATTAAAAATTATGTAAATAGATTATTATATTGCTGGGGATATTCGCTTTAAAGTTTGGAGTTGTAGAATTAAAAGACTGAACATAAAAAAGAGTGGAGAAAACGCATGAAGAATTATTTTTTAAAAATGACGAACATTGTATGATAATTTTAGGAATGTTTTAAGAGGAAATTGGTAGTGTGCGCATGAGTTCTTGCAACTTTGTAGTTTTAAGTTTTTTCAAAATCCGATCAAAACAACCTCAAATTATAATTTTATATCTCTGAGCGGAATGTAACTTTATCGAGAAAAAGGATTATTGGGAATTAAAATATAATCCGGGCTTATTGTAATGAATTTGGGGTTTGGACCAATAAGTATGGGTTAAAAGTAGCTACCAAAATAATTAATTAAATTAATTATGTCCTTTCAGTTAACAAGAGATGTTAGGATTACTGGAAAATGTGAATAAAATGTGAATTATTAGTTTATGGGATAAACTTGAAATATGCTCTATGTATGTATAGGATGAGTGTATGCATATATTATGTTGTTTGTGATTAATGTGTATCACAGGAGGTTTCTGAGTTGAGACAGTTCATAGGTATGCGCATATCCTATACGCTTGGAACTATAATCGCCTCCAAAATATGTGATTTGTAATTATGGTTCGAGTGAGAAACTGAACCAATAACCCTTTATTTAGTACATGAGTTACTGGGACATGATAGTAGAGTATGCATGCACCATAGGTCTCAGCCTAGGGGTGTTGTAGTAGTATATATATGTAGTTAAAGTTATATATGTATATACTTGCGGTTTATTCTACTGCGCGTATTTAGTATATGAGAAAATGGTGACATTTAGCATCATCTTAGTGCGAGAAAGATTAAATATAAGATGAGAAATTTATTCTTGACTCTTTGATATAAATTAATTGGTAACGTATTGGAAAGGCAATACGCGTATGAACGAAGAGTTAGTTGGTATAAAAATAGACTTGGATTGAAATAGTTAGTCGGGGTAGTATAATCAGGAAAGGTTAGAGATGTATGTTAGTTGTGCACATTAGATGAGAGGTGAGCATCTCAAGTGAGAGCATGTGAACCTAACATGAATATAGTATTTGCAAATTTTGAATTTAAACACTTGCTAAATTTTTTAAATTATTTTACTCGGGCTCTAACCTATTTTTCTCCAAATCTCTATTCTTTTTGTAAAACATTTTAGGTACCCAGCTACAAGGACACCAGGCTTAGCAGATTCTATCTTGTAGCGTGCTGCAGCTATGGTAGAAGTTACAAGTTATTGATATTAAACGCCTTAGTATTGATTCAGATCTTCATTATTAAATTTCTTTCCAGTCGGACATGTTGTCCATTTTATTATATTGTTATTCAAAGATGTTGAGGTCCATTACGATGTATTAGATTGTGGAGTTAATTTTATTTTAGAATATTATATGAATATTTTAGACTGGATTGTATAATTCAGATATAATTATTATATTGTCATTATTCATTGTATGTTTGATATTTAAATGGTGGAATGTGATATTATTTGTTAATTGGTTTTATGTTAATTCAAAAGATACAATTTTAACACTAACTTTTTAAATACTAAGTGGTTAGTAAATAAAAGGTTTTTAACAGTGATGCTAAAAATGGACCAACTGTATATTTTATTATAATTTAATAAAGAATTGATCACCCAGTATTTACTTAGGTGGGGTTTACAATATATCCAATATTGGTCGCTGCTTGGGAACAAACATGTCTTGGACCTTTCTCTCTTAGCTCAAGAGACTGTCGCCTGGGTTAAACAGGTCGTGGTCAACATCAACCACCGCTTGGGGTCAAAAAGGTTGCGGCAATCATTTAAGCATCATCCACTTCTTGGGTCCAAACATGCTCAGCACCTACCCTCCCATCGTCACTTGGCAGTTGTCCTGCTTCTAGAAGGATTCCTTGTTCCTTTCACTTATCCAGATGTCACGTTCTCCATGCACGTGATACCACCTTTATGAATTTTATAAATATAAGTTCTCACCTCACTACAAGGTTAGGAATCATCTGTCGAAGCCATGTCAAACTCTCAACCCTCTCTCTCTAGAGATCCCCACACCAGGGGGCTCACCCCCTGCTGCGGCCACACTAAGTCAACCTTCACGAGCCATATCCTGAGTTGCCAGCCATTACACCAAATCTGTCGATTTGTCACGGTCATTGATCGTGACATGTTAACCTTGTCAAGGTCAAAGACCGTAACAAGTATGGGGTTGATAACTTTTTTTATCACATACTTGTCACGATTATTGACCGTGACAAGTTTATTAGACTTATCACGATCATGTCATGGTCAATGACCGTGACAACCATAGTCACGATACATAATCATGATAAAGCTGTGACGTTTAATAAAAAAATTATCACTGTCATTGATTGTGAAAAGTCCGTGACAAAGAAAACTTGTCACGGACTTGTCACGGTTAATGACCGTGATAATTCTGGGCAGAATTGAATAAAAATCTGCTGGGTAGTATGGGCACTGCCACTGCCCAGCAGTATATTTGTACCTGTTATAGCAACGTTGTACCTGCTCAAACATCATATATCCAAATAAAATAGAGATAATGCAAATATACATTCAAAACAATATGCATCATGATATAATCCAAATATAATTCAAATGCAACAACTTAAAACAATTTAATTCAAATAATGTCACTAGATGTTTGGGGTAGGTCTGAGGAGGTGAGTAGGCCACACGATATACGAATTGATACACCCTTAAATATGCATCGCGTCGCATTGTTTGCATAACCACAATGGGGAGTTCTCCTTCCTGGGTATCACATGCGTGACCATCACTTTGACCTCGATGTCTTGAAGCAAACGTCCATGAAGTGGCATACCTTGGAAGATATTCGGGTCCCTAAACACCCACCCTATCCACTGGCCATCAAATATGTCCTATATAAACATGCTCAGCTAACCAAGTGCCAACATCGGTCAGTCGAAGGGAGCCAAATAGGGGACTGGATCATCAGAGTCCTCACGTGTCGGTGATGAAGCAGCGAGGTCCACATCCTTGTCCTCCTACACCTCCTCCTCCACCACCTTCTCCTTACTTTTCCCCTTAAGGTTTTTGTCCAACAAACGCTTCTTGAATGAGAACATATCTTGGACCGTCGACTCCAAATGGGACAGCTTCTTGTCATGCGAGTCCACCGTTTGAGCCAACCCGGTATTGCTCATCTCCAACCTGATGATCCTAGATTTGGCCACCCGCGAGCTCACCCCCTTGTCCTCCCCTTGTGATCAACGCTAAGCACTTGGTTGAGTGCGTCTGTGGACAAACTCATGCACTTCCTTAAGCTTTTTCCAAAACGAAAAAAACACATGATTAGTTAAATAAGTAAATAAACAAATTATAACGTAATTTACAAAAGTAAACTGTCGAATTATTTACAATCGTGGATGCGACAATCGGGGACACCTCCTTATTCTTCCGCTTCTTCATCTGAATAGCCACATAAGTATCAACCATATGTGGCATACCCTCAGGGCCACTCCTCGTCCCCTGAAATAAAATATTGCCAAAATTAGTATTGGACCCGCAAAGTAAAATAATATAGAATAACATATTTATATAATTGTAGAAAAAATTAAATTTTACCATCATCCTATACTCCACCTCGGCGTAAGATGTCCGGTAGGAGTTGTGCACATCCATCTTTTTTGCCTAATTTTCCCTCCCCAGTTGGCGAGATGCCAATTATCGCTCCCCGATCTCATTTTCAATGAACTTTTGCCATTGTGTCAATGAGATCGGCTCCTTTGACGGGACGGAGTCACGCATTCGGATAACGGAGTCTCGGGTCTTCCCAAAGTACCGGGTCCGCATATTTTTCTTCCATGCCTTGTGTTTATCCCTCAACTACTCCAAGATGGAATCACGTAGTTTTGGGTTCACGCTGAATTGTTCATGTCTAAAAAATAAAATGTTAATTGCGAATAAATATAAATTTAAATATAAATATAAATATTAAATGAAATTGAAATCGAAATTGAAATTGAAATATCCATATAAATACATTACCTCTAGTGCCACCCAAATAGCTAACTTGAGCTCATTTGGCACCTCCCTCTAACTAGTGTACCCCGAGTCGATAATAGTCTTTACCAGCTCGAGGGATCTCGCTAATAGCCATGTTTTGTTCTCAATGGCCATCCCCAATTTGCCCCATTTGGGGAGCCTAGGGGCCGAGGATCCCTCGTCGCATTCGCTACCACCGAGCCCAAATGACATCATCATAATCAACATCATCATCCTCGCCTTAATACCTCAAGGGGACATTTTCAATAAAAAAAATGTTGTTATTAATAAAAATCCAAAGAATTAGAATAAAACATGTAAATATGTACAATTACTACAAATCCAAATGAATTATTACTGTTTAACACCTCAATTCTGAATTCCAAGACAACAACATATAACTCATAACATGTACAATTACTAAAAATCCGAAACATCCCCACCCCCACCTCTACTGCCCACACACATGCACACTAC
This sequence comes from Sambucus nigra, assembly GCA_949130495.1. Taxonomy (NCBI): domain Eukaryota; kingdom Viridiplantae; phylum Streptophyta; class Magnoliopsida; order Dipsacales; family Adoxaceae; genus Sambucus; species Sambucus nigra. The sequence continues at coordinate 435,666,716 of OX422214.1, forward strand.
ACACACATTATCCCCCCCCCCCCCCCCCCAACACACACACATACATATACAAAGGAAAGAGAGAGTGATAAAAAGAGTGAAAATGATAAAGTGCAAATCAATTAAAAGCACTAAACATGGATTGATAAAGCAAAAATTAGAATATTTATTACAAATTGAAAAATTGTTTCGAATTCGGGGTATCATAAAAAATGGATGGATATTCGGTAGGAGCAGCCAAGTCATTCACACTACTATTTATACACTTTAGCGCATGTAGGACAATTGACCACGACTCGTTGTTGATATACTTCGAGCAAAACACTTGGTTGACCTTTTGAAATGCATAAACAAACGGTTCATCGCTCACGTGGCCGTTGCTCTTCAACTTGTACAAGTCAATCATGATAAAATTGGTGCCGGGATAAACTTTACAATCATTTTATCCTCAAATCTTACCCAGTCACAGTGAAATACAACCTCTTTGAAGCTTATATAATCCAGTTCAAATATATTTTGAATTACATCACAGTAAGTCATTTCAGCTTCAATGAGGTTTTTACCTTTTGCGCTCGCTCGAAAGAAAGTAAGAGCCTTGTATGAAATGCTCGAGTTCTGTACATTTGTACATTCCTCATACACTTTTGCACCGTATACGTAACCTTGCAATATATACTTTTTGTACTCTTATGCCATGAACAAGGGTCCGCTGGCTAGACGAGCAAACCTTGATGTCACATAGGTGTACCAACAAGTAAACACTTATGTCAAAGAATGCTCGGGGAAAGTACTTCCCCAACACACAAATCGCTTCGGTCACCGCTAATTTTACAGCCACTATGTGTTCTCAATTGACTACCTTCTCACACAAAAGTAAGAAGGTAATACTAATTTGCATAACAGCCCTCCGCAAATCCTTTTTCTTGGAGAAACACTGCTTAAACAATAGACGAACCAATTGCATGATCACATGCCAATTGTGGGACTTAGACTTCTGTAAATCATGAGTAGCATAATTTACAATCCTTTGCAAGTTGGACGAAAAATTAGATGAACCCTTCAAATTATATATTGTGTTTAAAAGAACCTTCCTTTCCCCACTCGTCAAAGTAAATGCACCAGGGGGAATTATTTTCCTTCCCCTACTATCTTCTTTCGACCATAGTTATGGGTTAAGTTTCAATGTTTTAAGGTCTTTTCATGCATTTTCTCCATCCTTCGAATGACTCCCTCCAAGGCAAGTGCCCAAAATATGTTCAACGAGGTTCTTCTCTGTATGCATCACATCCAACACATGGTGCACGGAGTTATTCTTCCAATAAGGCAAGTCAAATAAAATTGACCTCCTAAACCATTCCTTTCTTGTCTCAGTTTCATTCCCAGTTGGGGTCTTCTTATGCTTGACATTCTTAAATTTGGGATTCTTACCTGGAATATTAGGGCCACATTCAGAAGATTTACTTTCAATTTCTGAAGCTGAAAGTTGTCTCGGCGGTAGCCTATGTTCAACCCTGCCCGATAAAAAAATGGAACCTTTCTCAAATATGAAACTATGAGCTGGGGGTAAAAACCTCCTATGGCAATGGTATACATTTTCTGAGCTAGCGGATAAACGAAGAGATTCAGTCTCCTCTCCACAAATAGGACCCCCAAATCCGGATAATGTCCCATAAGATGGAAAATCATGAATTACCCACATCAATATAGCTTTCAGCGTAAACTCTTCTTTTCTAAAAGAGTCAAATAATTGCACACCCTCTTCCCACAAATCATTTAATTTTTCTACCAAAGGATCTAGGTAGACGACGATGTCATCACTTGGTACCTTTGGCCTAAGTATCAATAAAGACTGGATCAAAAATTCAGGTCTCATACACTACGAAGGAGGGAGGTTGAGTGGGTCTAGGATCATTGGCCATACACTCTGATTGGTGCTTAGATTTTCGAATGGATTGAAACCATCTATTGATATAGCCAAACGAATATTGCATTGTTCTCGAGAAAAATCGGGATACTCATCATTCATCCTCCTCCAAGATCTAGAATCAATAAGATGACGCATGAGATTACCCCCTACTTCTGCCCTAGCATGCCAAGTCATTGCCTCCGCTATCCATGGTACTGTGAAAAATCGCTTTAATCTAGGCCTAACGGGAAATATTTTAACACTTTTTGAGGCACTTTTGAGCTTGTGCCTTCTTTTCCAGTAGATTGGTCATATCTTGGTTCATCGCGTACTGGACAACGATCGAGATTTTCATACTCCTTTCGGTATAGTATGCAATCATATACACAAGCATGAATCGATTTATACTTCATTCCCAAACCTTTCAAATTGTTCTTCATAACAGCATAGCTATTTGGAAGCGTATTCTCCTTGGGTACTAAGCCCTTCACCCAATTTAGAATTCCTATCACGCTATTCCCAGATAAACCGTATTGCATTTTCAAACTGTGCAAACCAACCATGGCATGTAAAGTTATTTGATATTTCTCACAACCAGAGTATAATGGTTGGGTGGCCTTAAATTTTAAACTTTGGTAGTCATCATCAAGATTTATCGTGATATCTTCACGAGCACCTGAACCTTGTACATCACCAGTAACCACATTCTCCTCTGCTTCATAAACTCCGTACGCATCATCAACTAAATCATTTAACATATTTTTATCTATGTCGTCCTCTTCTACATCTATCCTACTTATTGAAGGTTGTTGTGAAGGTTGTTCGGGGAAAAAGGAACTTTCCATTCACCGTGATATCTCCAAAATCAATAAATATCTTGCATACCCCATCTTAACAAATGTAGTTCAACTGTTTTCCACTCAATCACCTTACCATTCTTACACCTACCACACAGACACGGAAACTCTTCATCATTATGACATCTCTTTCGTATTTCACAAATTCATTAGCACCTCTGCGAACCACATCCCCCATTCTATTTGTCTCACCCATCCACACTTTGTATTTAGGATATCCCATCACAACTACCACAACTAATCACCTATTAAAGGTAAGAAGTGTATATTCATGGATTATTATAACCAAAACTTATATTTATAGTATGTTTCATTTAATTATGTCTTATTTATATTCGATTCTTAAATTAGGCATTCAAGACCGCTAAAGGGTGAGTGGTCCTATCCCATTCAAGACCACATATTTCTATAATATACTTAACAGCTCATTCACATTGTTACGAATTGAGAAAAATTTGGCAGTATATTCCCGTAGTTCTCCAAGTACACGGCGTAGATTGGCAAGTGTGAGTGTTATTTAAATTGATCAATTGAAATAATAGTCACACTTTTCAATCTAGTATGTACCTAGAGAACATTGGGATACGGCTGTAGAACTTCCTCCAAAAGTAATTACTTTAAGCCACTAAGAATATTATTATACAGAAATTATGCAGTCCCAAACTGTCAAAACGGGACAATTTGAGAGATCTCACTACAAGGGTAATGACTCTCGAACGGGTCTAAGGGCTATTTAGCGTACGCATAAGAACTAGAAGACTAGTATCTATGCTCACTATATGTAATTTCAAGTATGTTTCATTTAATTATCATACTATATATATTGTTCGTGATACAAAGTAATTTTTTTTAAAAAGTTGAAAAATCCCACCCCCATATGGACAATAATCCAGTGGTCATGCCACTTCTAAAATTAACCAACCGAACATCGATCTACTATAATACAACCACAATAGCAACAACAAATGTGTATCCTGTACTTCTTCTAATTCATCTACTCAATTAATTCTTTTCATCAATTAAACTAACAATTAACGTATACAATTATTAATTTACTAATTTACAATGAGGGGCATTCCTACTTGTATATAAAAGGGGCACTAATTATTAATTTGCTAAAAAATTAACAACCAATCAATATTTAATCAATCAATTCTTTTACAAGGGGCACTACTTGCATATGAGGGGCAATATCTAATAAACCAATAAAAAATTAATTAAAAAAAATTAACAAGCGCCACCCCCGCCCCATTTCCACCTGCCCCACCCCATCCCCTTCCCCCCACCACACACACAAGCACACACACACACACACGCACCCCCCCCCCCCACACACACGCACATATACACTCACATGCACATACACACACACGCGCGCATATAAACACATGCATACACACACACACACACACACACACACACACACACACACATGCACATATACACCCCCATCCCTGCCCCCTCCCCCCCCCCCCCACATGCACATTTACATACACATATATACACACACGCACACATACACAAATGGAAGAGAAATAGAGAGAGAAAGTGTACCAAAATCATAGAGAGAGAGAGAGAGAGAGAGAGAGAGAGAGAGAGATGGAGGGAATAGAAATCGGTGGGAGGAAAGAAGAGGGAAGGGTTTTTATTGATAGAATTTTCGTGGAGATATCACAATCATTGACTGTGACAAGTCCGTGACAACTGTACTTGTCACGGCCTTATCACAATCAATGACCGTGACAAATCTTTTTCACGGCCTTATCACAGTCATTGACCGTGACAAGGATGGCCGGTGGAAGGGTGTCAATTTGACCATTTTGGTGTAGTGAGCTACATTCATGTATCCTCCTCTCTTCTATCTCATTTAAACCTCTACTCGCATAATAATCTTATACTAAACAATGTATATAGTGAGAGTAGTGCACCGAAGTGGATGTAGGCTCATTTTTATAACCGAAACACTTTATATCTTTTATTTATTTCCTTTTACTTGCTTTATTTTTACTTTACACTTGATATGATGGTTGAGAAGGATATTGTCCAATTTCTCGTATCATCGTTCTAGCGCCGTCTATGGGAAATGATGAATTATATCTAGTTTCCTTTTATATTTTAGGGTTCCTCACACCTTACTTCATCCATGGGAGCCCCCGGGCCACTTTCCCATGAGTGTGATTTGGGTCTATGGACTCGTACTTTTACATGAGGGGATTGTATATTTTGAGATCTATTTATTGGTCTTTTTTTGTATGACCTCATATTTATTTTCTATACCCCAGTGATGTTACCCTACTGTGACACCCCGCCTAATAAAATACCGGGCGATCACTCCTATATCAAATTATAACAGGAGTCTCATATGGATCATTCTTATCATTACTGTCGAAAATCCATTTAATTACTAATAACCTATTAGGCCGGTGTCAAAATTTTAACTTTACTACTCTTTTTAACAATTACAATAAAAACATCCACACAGTTTATACGTAAATCAAACTGAAAGGAAAATGAAATGAAATAAAATAACCGAACACTAGGTTCAAATTATACAACCATATTGAATGATGCTCTAAAAGAATAAATAAATGCAATTGGACCATTGGCCTGAATATTTATACAATACCTCCTATCTAGAGTACAAGAATGGAAGCGGCTATCAAAAACTTGCATGCATCCACAGCTGCTGCAGCTGACGTCTGACTCGAAAGAAGTACCATCCAGGCGTCCCTGTGTCTGGACACCTATATATATATAATATAGCAAGAAAGGAAAATTAGATAAACGGGTCAGAGCCCAAGTTTTGAAAATATTTAGCAAGTGCATAAATGCCTTATTATTTGGAAAAATGTTTTATCTCATATTTAAGTTTGGTATCGCACTTCCATGAGATACCCCTCACCTCTCCGCTAATAGTGCACTCCTAGCGCATCCCTCTAAACATCCTAGTCAAGCTACCCTACTAGACTAGTCTATCACCAACCCACTATCAACCCTAGATAGTCCAAGTAATGTACTAAGGGCTAAACTTCACCCCAGTCTCAAAGCTATGCCATGTTCGTGCGTGGGGTGTCTCGCAAAGAGAAATCCAAACAAAGAACCCCCCCGATACACTACTACGCGGCACGGTCGATAGTCGAGATCCGCCAGTCCCTCAGTACATAAAGATATATATATATATATATATATATATCATAAGCAATTATAATATTAGAGAACTAAGGATTAAACTTTTCCCCAGTCTCAACACATTGCCATATTCATGCGTGGGGTGTCTCGCAAAGCGAAATCGAAACAAGGAACCACCCCCGATACACTACTATGCGGCAAGGTCGATCGTCAGGATCCATTAGACCATCGGTACTTGATTCATCCATATATATATAATCATATTTTACTATAACCATCCGGATCTATCTCCCGGACTGAGGATTCATATATCAAGTATTTATCAATACTTTCATTTTTCTTAAAACTTCCAATTTCCCTTTTTATACTCAGGAAATGTAAATATAAAAGCCAATTCATTATCATGAATTGCTTTAACGAATCATATACTTTTAAAAGCCAATTTTATTATCATAAAAATGATTTTCCTTTATATGTCATCCCATTTCCCTTTTTATACTCAGGAAATGAACCCAAAGCCATTTCCATTATCATGAAAATGCTTTGATCAAATCATGCTTCCACATCCCTTCTTCCATCCGGGAGTGTTACCGAAGCCAAACCTTTATCCCATTTCCCTTTTTATACTCAGGAAATGTAAATTAAAGCCAATCCATTATCATGAATTGCTTTAATAAATCTAAAACTGCCCTTCTGGGTTTCCCCACTGGACGCACCCCTAAATGGCTATCATCTTCCAGGGCCTATCTATACAAGACAACCTGGGAACCTACCAACGTCGGGAAGCGGCCATATTGCCTGCGGGAAAGTCAGGACCACACCCAGAATCCCCTAACCAGCGCAGAAAATAAATAACCGCCCATATGGCCTAGGGACTATATCCAACCTGCTCAATTGCCAGGAAGGCTTCGCCACAACGCGCGCAACTTCCCTTATGATAGCGATTTAGGGAGGTGTGTAACCATAATTTATCAATTATGAAAACCATTTGTCTTTTCATTTTGAAAATATTCATTTTTATATCTTCAAAATCATTTTCATCATATCATATATATATATACTTTAATCACATAGTATATACATATACCATATATTCCTCCTAGAATATATATGTAATGGCCCTATGCCAAGTACATCTAGCGATGACCATTAATCCCAAAGATTCCCTCAAGGAATCATAATCATGCATTCATATATGCATGATATTAAACCCAAAGTATTCTCTTACTTTTATAGCTAACAAAATACCTTAATTTCATTTAAGGACTTATACATCAACCCTAATGTCTCTTATCCCAAAACATTAATTAACTCCATACCCCGGATCACACTCTAAATTAATCCGAGGTTTTCTTATCCTCCTCAAATCATCATTTAGGAGGCCTAATATTTCATGTAGAAACTCCTATAATAATCTCCAAAACCACAATTTAAGTATCCCTCAACTTAAAAGGAGAAAACCTCAAAATTTTGCTAGGACCGAATCGATTCGGCCTGCCCGAATCGATTCGCTGGCCACCGAATCGATTCGCCCTGTCCGAATCGATTCGAAATGGTTCTACTTTCAAACTGTCATTACCGAATCGATGCGGCCTGCCCGAATCGATTCGGCTGGTCCGAAATTCTCAAATCTGCTTAGGGTTTTATATATAACCCAATACCCAAAATTTAATCAACTCACCATTTTAATTATAACTCAGATTTATTTCAACAAACCCAAATTCATTTTCGGGGTTTCTAAACTACCCCAAAAATTATCCCGAACATCTACGAAATTAATTCTAGCCGTAATTTTTCCAATTCCCGATTTGATTTCCGAGTTGATGATTTCAACCTGGAGCTATCATCTTGTAAAAATCATATCAAATCGTAGAAAAGCAGAAAATACGCGGTCGGTGCCCACGCGATCGTATCGAAAAGATCTACAACTTTCGTGTTTTGGCCAAAAGCTAAATCAATTCGTTTCTTGGCCAAAATGGCTCCCTAAAGTGACGGGTTACTATTCATCGTCTTCTCCGAGATGATTTCGGCCATTAAAGCTTCTCCCAAGATTTTGTCACCTCACCCAACTTCCTACAACCTCAACCAACTACAAATACACATATATTAAGGGTTCTAAACATCCTAGAACCCAAAACCACCAATTAATTTAGGTTAAAACCTAATTTCCACAAATTAAAATATTATTGGGGTTTAATTGTTTTAACTCCCAAAAACTCATTTTATCCACGATAACCCACCCCAAAACCTTTAGGGTTTGTTTATACCAAACTACGGTATGAGATATTTATGCAAAAAGATAAATAAAGCAAGTAAACACTTGCCTCGTGGATAAAATCCAACGTCCTCGAGTCGAATCCGACGGAGTTGGCCCGAGATCTCCATTTTTCTTCCTCTTTTCTCCTTCCTCTCTCTCTTCTCTCTCTTTTCTTTCTTTCCTTTCTCCTTTTCTCCCTCTCCCTCTCTTTATATAGGAAGAAAAGGGTTTAACCCCTTAAACCCCCAAAAACGACTCGTTTACCCAATTACGAGTTACTTTTACCTCTAAAATTACCCAAAACTCACTTTTCGACAATCGGACACTCTTTTCCGACTATCTCGGACATTCCGAGACTCACGGCAGTCAAAATTTCCATCCGAGGTACTTGACTGCAAATCACTATTCCAACCCAAAATAAATAAATGCGGGTTTTCCAATTAAAAATCTTACCTTGTGTCGCTTTACTCAACGACGACATATAATTAAAATATTTCGACCTATATAGTCCCAAAAATAATCACAACATCCTTCGAAAATCATTTAATCCTCGAAAATCCCAAAAATTACTATTTAGGGAAATTCTCCAAATTCCAATTTATACTTAATTAAGGAATTTAATTGTCTCCAAAAAGGGAGGGTTGTTACACCTACTTAGTTAGTGTAGAAAAGAACAAAAGGCTATTACCTCATGAAGGTGGGTAACTAGGCGTGAGTTATATTTACTTATTTCTTCTCTTTACACCCATAATCTAGGATTTTCTACTAGATTTATGCTATTGTTTGCAACTAAGCACTATTTTGTCCTTGGTATACTCCTAGTAGGCCTATTATGGACATTTTTTTATGGGTTAAACACATGTTTTAGGTCTAATTTGGAGATCACACCCTCTACTGCCTCAGGTGGGAAGAGGCTTGGTAGTTTAACTGCCCGTAGGTCGTAGTCCTTCTATTGAAGTTGTTTCATAGCTTCACTCCTTCAGATCACCTCCTAGGAAAAAGGGATTTGATAAATTTTCCTCAGACTCAACTGTGGTGAATTTTCTGATAATACTACGGTAGTAACTACATGTCTACAACAAGACACAGCCACGGCAGTGTAATTTTACAAATTATTGAAGACTGCATCCCTGTTACTATACTTGGTTTTTCTCTACATTCCTTGGCCTTCTCGCCATTGTTTAGTTCATCTTAGAGTATATATTTCACAGCAAAATGAAGAGATAGCCCAACTGCATAACTACATCAACCACCTGTATGATAGTCAGGCTTATCTTCAAGGCCAAGTTAACCTCCTGGAACAGAGGGTTTTGATGCTAAAGTTTAAAATCTTCACCTCTATGTAGAAGGTCGCGACACCAGAGGTCACAGGTGACAAGTACGCGGCCAAAGTCCCCAAGAAGAGGAATTGTGAAGAGCTAAAGCCAGAGAAGGTTTATGAAGACCACATCCCACTAACTGAAAGTGTTGAGGCCATGCTTGAAAGCATCAAAGAGGATAAATTACTGAAGTGTCTCAAGAACCTGAAATCCCCTCCACACAAGAGAGATTGGGGTACGTTGTGTAAATTTCATCTAGATTATGGCCACAACACTAGTAGCTTCTCCATCTTGAAAGATGAAATTAAGATGATTGTAAGGTAAGGGATGCTTCGGTGATTCACAAAGTTTGCAACCCACAACTGAAAGTGCATGCCTAGTTTTAACTTTAAAGCATTTCTATCTTTCTTTTTGTGAAGCTCTTTGCAGTTCTTATCTATAGACTTTGTACTTTATTAACAAAGTCAAAAATAGATAAATGAATATATCAATGGAAGATTTAGTCATATTTTATTTCTTATTCTCCTCATCTAAAATCTCATGAAAGATCTCCATCTTAAACAGATATTAAGGGAATAATGATAAAATATCTCGGAAGATCATTTATTTCAGGAGTAGTCTTTGGAGGAAATGGGGTGACGGCCTTAATTGGATCATAATGCCCTTCATGATGCACGAACATAAGAAACTATATTATTCTTATGGTTATAAAGTCAATCATCTTTCAATATGCTTCTATTAGCCACGGGGGCTCAAGATACCCCCACTCAGCTTTTGGGATACATCGATCAGCCTTGAGATACTCATCAATAGTTGTGGGTGGCTTATTGATAACCTACTCTATGAAGGCTTAAAAATACCTAGCTTGGTGAGGCTTGATAACACCTAGCCTGGGGAGGCTTAGTAACACCTAGTCTTACAAGGCCTGAAAATACGCATCCAGATGTGGGTGGATTATAGACAACCTAGCCTGGGGAGGCTTGAAAATTCCCCAAAACAAAGGAAGAAAGGAAGATGCAGTCAACTGAAGAAAAGTGGGTCAAGGACATTATTGTCCGCGGTAAGGGAAATTATACCCTATAGTCCACCACTCCAACATTACTGCAGCAACATTTCTAATCCTAGTTCTTCAGACCGTAAAAGGGAATTTTTTACAGATACATCTTCTTAACGGTAGCGGGATATACAAATATTTGAAGAATTTTTAAGTCTATAGTCGTAGCCTCCTGGGCCACATCCAATATTTAATAAGATCCACACAACTTCAGCCTATTCCTAAAGTTTACAAGCCTATCTTCTACTCTAAAGCAATTGTGCAAGTATTCCAGGTTAAAAACAATATAAGGCCGTAGCCTATTCAAGACAACCACATTGAGTATAAAAAGAAGTATATTCAAAACAATGTGGCCGCAACCTTGTATGATCAAAAATAAGATTTTCAATGTTCTGTATAAATTATAGTGTTAAATATGGTCGTAACCTTGTGTAATTATAAATAGAATGTGGCCGCAACCCAAAAAGATTACAAAAATCCTCAAAAATAGATTGAAGTCAACTATGAGGCCACGTACGCATCTTCATCATCTACATTATTTATCGCAGTCGCAGTCTCAATCTCCTCATCAACCTCCGAGGCATCCTCCATATGCTTCTTATCTCTCTACTTTGTAGTATCCCTTAGCTCTGCCACACACTTCATATGCTCAGTTTCACTGAGCTTATAGACAAGGATTTTTTCCTTTGATTCAGGGAAGTTTTTAACCACCCTATGCCTAAGCTCCTGGAAGCTGTGAAGGTAGGCCTTATTATTGGTTAGAAAAATATCCCTTGAATTCTTGTAAGTATCCATAGCATCTTCAGTATCCCTCTTCAAGATTATAACATTCTCATTGTCCTTATGTTTAAGGGATGCAATGTGCTCATCATTGAGTTTTTGGACTATTGCGGAGTGAATTTGAACAAGTTCATCATGCTTTTTCTACACCAAGTTCAACTTTTGTTCAAAGGATGAGGCCAACCTTGCAACCTTCGCAGCCTTAGCCTCGACAACTATAATGGATTATTTGGCCTTAAGAAGAATTTGCTCGACTTTATTATTTGTGTTGTTAGTAGCATCAATCCTTAAGTCCATGTTAATTTTCACCACTACAAGGGTTGTGTCGAAGGAACTTTTATCGATTGCATATGACGCAGCCCTAGTACTTTCAATTTCATCCTTCTAACTTGTCTACACAACTTGGTGATGGCTATACATCTTCTTATATCTGTTTCTCAAGGCTAAAGTAGACTCCGCAACTTGAAAAGTAAAGTTCCAAGGTTAGAACTATGAAAATAAAATATGTAGAAAGACAAAAGTGATTGAATAATTACCTTCAGTAAACTATGAAAGGTGTAATCCTCTAGATCCTCTTCCTCCTCCCTAGTAAAACGGGTCATGTTGAAGGTCTACACGGCCCTTTTTATCCTTAAGATGACTATGGTCATTATGTCCTAAGGCGATTTCCTTATTTGAGATAGCGAATAGCCCTTCACTGACAGCCATCACCCTCCACGATGAGCTACCCATAGTGTAAACGTGAATAGGGTTTCCCATGAAAATCTACGCCAATGGACATTAGAATTACCCTGCCAAGTTTCTCCCCAATGCCATCAGGCACTGGGGCTTCATTTTTTTAACCCACTGATCTGGCATCCTCAACAGGGGTTGCATCTTTTTCAACAGTTAGATTGGCAACCTCAGTTTCAATGGACACAAACCCATTAGCAGTTGGGCCCCCTCCATGGGAGCCATACTCCTCTTTTTCCCTTTTTCTTGAGAACCTGGTTAAGGCTAAGAGAGGACTCATCCATTTCAATAAGTCAGGCCACAAGAATTTCTCGAAACTCTTAACCCTATATCTTTCTATAGAGAACTACACCTAGGGACTCACCCCTTATCGCAGCCGCACTATGTCATCCTTTACAGGCGACATCCCGAGCTACCCAACTTAGCTACATTCATGTATCCTCCTTTTTTCTCTCTCTTGTGTGACTCTAATGGCAACACAATCGTATACTAAGCAATGTATATAGTGAGATTAGTGCACCAAAGTCGATGTAGGCTCATTTTTATGGCCGAGCCACTCTATATCTTGTATCTGTCTCATTTTACTTACTTTATTTTTTACTTTACACTTGATATGATGGTTGAGAAGAATATATGTCCAATTTCTCGTATCATCAGTATTGCTGGCACATGACTGAAAAAATGCTGCTTGATGGAAAATAGGTAGAAAATGACACTATCTTGTCATTTCCCACAGACGACACCAATTTGTTGGCGTTTTAAATTTACTTACTAATTAGGATGAGTCTTAGCATATCTAACCAATGATTATCAACCATGGATAAAATAAGAAAGATATATAATAGAGATAGATGAGAGACACAATAATTTTTATGTGGTTCAGCCTAATAGGGTGCCTACGTCCACGGGTACAATGTTACTATGAATTAGGGTTTAGTACATTCCTTTTAGGAACTCTTAAGGGGTTTGGATAAATCACTTTTAGCTACCCTTAATTGAGAGAGACATTGGGCTACTTATATTAATAGGAAAATAAAGAGGTGGAATACATTTAAACATTAGTTATTTACACCTTTATATTATAATTAGTAGCCAGATATTATCCACGTGCATTTGTATGGTGATTGTTGAGAGTATCACATGTGTCTGTTCACATTATTGACTATTTATATCCTTGAGGGTGGTCAGCATGTTATCCGACCAGTGAAATAATAATGTCGATCACGTCAACCTGCTGTTTTTGGACCCACTGAGTATAATAACAAGTGCCACCTTTTTATCGGCCCACCCGGTGGTGTTATTTTAGGTTACAATAGTTACCCACCCCCTTGTATTTCCTTGCTCTTGAATAACTACCCCTTCTTATTCCCCTAATTTACCCGCCCTCTTCCAAGACCTCTAATTTCACTGACAACATGGATGACCCAATTCACACCATTTCCCAAGAGAGTCACTTGAGGAATCTACGTAATTTTAGGCCATCAACCAATTTGTCCCTGACCCTATCTTACTACAGTACCAGTGGTTCATCATCGTAACTGTTCACCCCACTCATCTCACCATGAACGATATTAGAATCAACTTATTCGTCCGTGACACCCTCCACATCCTTCCCCACTCGCCTAATATATCTTTTATTATGGGTAAGGCCAGTTTTCAAATAATCTTTTCACTCTAGAAAATAACCAATTGGACATTATTGGCTCTAGTTTTATTATTCCATCCTCTAACTTTATTATTTTCACACTTATTTTTTCCAATACCTTCCCTAATTCAAGATTGGTCCTAATGTTTTTTCAAATTTAATCTCGCTTTACGAGTTTTAAAATGGGAATGGTTTTCCCACACCTCAATTATCCTCCCCACTCCATCTTTAATCATAAAATTATAACCGACTATTTCATTCCTCATTTTTTCTCCAAAACCTTTTAATCTAATGTAAAAAAATATTTTTTGTTATCTATATATATATATATATATATAAGATATTTTTTTAAGTAATTTAAAACATTTTTTTCACATTTTTTAGAAAACATATTTTTTCAATAACTATTTTTTGAAGTAGTTTTTACAAAACGGATTTTTGAAAAATAAACAATTAAAATAACTTTCAAAATAAAAAAATAATGTTTAAACAACATGGTCCGTTAAACCATTAATAATTCAACGACATAATTTTATGCAATATTAAATTTATGATAATTTAATGACACATTACGACAATCCGAGGCTTTAGAGACGATAATTTATTTATTGTGGGAGAAATAAATATTATTTTATTTTGAGAATTATTAAATTGGCAATTGAGGTCAAAATTTGAAGTTGCTAGGAAGTGTGTCGAATGGTAATTCCGAGGGTGTAGTTGTTTCTGGAAGGGTCGAGAAAGTCAAAATGACTGTACTTGGGGTCTATTTAGGTTCTGAAATATTTTAAGCTCGTTTGACTCGAATTAAAGTTACCGAGTCATTTAAAGTGTGTATTATCATTAAAAGTGTGTACAATTGGGAGATAAGGCTTAAAAAGCCTACGGGAGATTTATTCTCCATAGAGAGAAAGAGAAATATAAAGAAAGAAAGAGAGAAGAAGAAAAGAAGAAGAGAAAGAGAGAGAAAGTGGAGATTTTCGGCATTTACGCGATCTCGAGGAAGGATCAGACCCTACGAACCCGAGGCAAGTGATTAAACTTGCTAAGTAATTGTTGTGTACCATTTATTTCATGATTTGTGGATTGAATCTGTGGGTTTTAGGTTTAGTTTATCAAAACCTAACTTTTGGGTAAAATCTTATATTTGTTATGTAGATCTTGGATTTGAGGATAGAAATTAGTTTAAATGTATTCTTGGATGAATAATGTTATATATGTGATTGGGTTGAAAAGAAATGAAGAGAAGATGATTAAAATAAATTTTGGGATTTTTGGCTTACTAAAAAAGTAGCAATTTTCGTAAGTTCTGCAGGGCCGAATCGATTCGACCCCTTACTGAATCGATTCGGAATTATGCAGTTGCCCAGGTCTGAGTGACCGAATCGATTCGGACCCCAGCCAAATTTATTCGGCCTGAGATAGAATCTTAGGTCTGATGACCCGAATCGATTCGCCTTGGATGCCGAATCGATTCGCAGGACCGAATCGATTCGGAATTGGACCGAATCGATTCGAAAATAGGGCTTTTTGAGGGATGTTTTTCTAGGGAGAATTTCACTCCGTTTCGTTTGAGGTTATCGATTGGGAACCTCTATAGGAGTTATGTGGAGTATGTTTTGGAGACTTTTAGAGAGTTTCCCTTATAAGAAATTATTGGAGTCTTATTGACTTAAATTGAGGAATACCGATTAGAGATCACGGTATATTCTAAGTGGGGAAGCCCACTATTGTCGAAATTCTATTTGGGGATAACTATTGAATTCATATGAAAGAATGAGAGTAAGCTTAGAGATATCGGATTTTAGAATCACATCCCAAAGGGGATAATTTAAAGGGTTCACATGATTAATTGAACCATATTTCGGATGGAGAATATAAATGCTAATTGATGTGCATACGTATATAGAAATATCCTTAACAATGATTAAATTGGGAGATGTCTCACACAATGAGAAATGCTAATTGAGGTGCATTAGGATAAAGAATATCCTTAACTTGAATAGAATTGAGAGACAATTCATAATTAGAAGCGACATGTGAGCTTCAAGCGAGAAATAGTATAGTGTATACTAAGTGGGGAAGATGTGTGAGAATTGACGGTTAGTATATCAAAAGAGAGAGATATACTAAATAATGATATTAATTCAACTACGCCTAAGTGCGTCATATGAAAATGTAAATGATGTGGTAGGTATACCTTATATGATGGTATATCTTTATATGATGTGATGATGTATGTATACCTTGTGTGATGGTATATATATATATACAGTGAAGCATACCCCCTCCTTGCTATCATTGGGAAGTTGTGCGCGATGAGGGTGAGCATTCTGGCTCGATGAACAGGGTGTGGATATTTCCCAAGTCATAGTCGTCCATGGTGATTATTATGTGATATACATTTGTTATTTTGGGGGTGAGAATTCGTGTGTATGTGTCATTCTCACTTGCCGGTTAGGAGCTTTGACCGCTTCCCGGGACGTTGGATTCGTGAATTGATCACGAGGTGGGTGTCGTTTAGCCCCACGAGGTGGTTCCCAGTTTGTTACGTGGATGGGCAACTAGAAGATAATAGCATAGTGAGCCTGCGTCCTCGAGTTATAGCTCATTTGGATGGTTATATGATTGATGTGATTGGTTACTTGGGTATCGAGGGCATAATGGACTTCAACGACCAACATTGCCAATAAGTAGTGTATCGGGGGGGGGGGGGGGGTTCCTTGTTTGGATTTCGCTTTGCGAGACGTCCCACGCACGAAGCTCAGTGTAATGTTGGAAAGTGAGGAGAAGTTAGTCCTTAATGCTTGTTGATACCAAATTTAATCTGCTGACGTGGACCAATCATACGAAGACACCCGGCTATCTACATGGCAACAACAGACCTCTCCGAGGAACTCACAGGCTCCGAGGAACATACCTCTCCGAGGAACTCATAGGCTCCGAGGAACATACCTCTCCGAGGAACATACCTCTCCGAGGAATTCTTGAATACCAGGAAGATCAACATACCCGAGTTACTCAGACGGTCCGAGCTGCATCTCGGCCACAGCATTGATTGCCAGATAACGAACAGTCCAACTGGTTCATTAAATGATTATCCTTGACGCACAAGTCTAAGGGCATTAAATGTATTACCCTTTCATATGTATATCATTTAATGTATCGACCCTTTCATGTACAGCCTCAAGGCTATAAATACCTTGTATCATCCTCATTCAAGGGGAGCGGAATTTCTTGAGAGAATTTGTAATCAAGAATTCCACAAACACTCAGCAATAACATAACAGTGGACGTAGGCTTTATTCCTAGCCGAACCACTTTAAAAATCTTTGTCTTATTTATTTATCTGTGATTGAAAAATTAGAGCGATCTAGTTTTTTACATCAACAGATTGGCGCCGTCTGTGGGAACGTGTTACAAGCGTTGTTCTCCACCAAAAGCTAAGTTTTTATTTTCTCAACGTATAATCAATTATACATACATCTTTTGATTGGATCGTGATTTTTATGTTTATATACATAAATTAATTGTCCAATTTTTATCTGCAAAATGTTGCATATCATGATTTTTAAATCATAACTGTTAGATTCATCCTTATTTAGAAATCTGAAAAATAGTAGATTTCATAAATCATAATTCTTTGCTTGATTCTCAAGTTTTAATTTTATATCATGGAATAAATATTTTAAATGATTGCATATACCAATATATGCGACGATGATAAGATTTGATCATTTTCATTGTTGATTTTGAAATAAATTTTGTAAGATATTTGATGTCTATTCAAATTCCCATCATATTTTTAATAAAAGAATGGGAAAAGGTTAAAGACAATGAAAAGTCTTCTCATGGAAATCATGACCCATATATATTCTCTCTCTCTTCAAGTTTGAGTCTCTTTGCATTCACTTTTATGAACTATATAAAAAATGGTTCATCTTCCATCTATGTCAATAAAATCAAATTGATTGATTTTTTATATAAATTTGGTAATAATTTCGATCATTCACCATATTTTTATCTCTCCAAATTGGGAATAGGAAGGGATCAATATAAAAAAAAAAAAAAATATTCTCTCACCTGAAAAATCATTACCCACCTCTTGTAAAAGAGTCTGGGCACAAGTTTGATATGTTGGCCCCTCGTTGATCACATCACAAAGTTTCTTTGTCGAAATCACACGATCTAGTTGGTTATATATTTATTCATTTAATTAACATTCTTAAGGCTTAAATTTTACATTGAATGTTATTTTTTGATCTAAAGATTCGAGATATTCTAGTCATCCAACCATATATTCTATAATTTGAGATATCCTTAATTGTTGGTCGGCAACATCCATGTATATTCTATAATTTGAGATATCCTTAATTGTTGGTCGGCAACATCCATGTCGTTTGTCGGCAGCAGTAGAATCTTGGGGTATTAAAAAATGCTAAGCACCCCCGATATTTCTTTAAACACGAGTTCGGCTTGGGAACAAGCAGGGGGCTTAAGTCTTTCTTTAACTTATGATCACCCCAAAAATATCTTTAAACAGCAACTAATACCTGATTAGTTGTTGGAGATTAAAAAAAAAAAAACTTTACGTCTTATTTATGATGCATATTTGATAATAATTTATCCATCTCACACACATTTGGCATAAAACATATTATTTCATATTTTGAAATTTTTATGCTGATACATATCATATATTGATTGGATGAGTAAATTATTCTCATGACTAATCAATTCAGCCTACACAAATGGTAGAGCAAGATATTAATTTTTACAGGTACAAGATTCAACTCCGACGAATGCTCGGAAATAATCTTACTCTTCTGAAAAATATTATCATAGCTCGGCAGTATGAAATTTCACCTCAGCGAGGAACTATTGATTTTATTATTGCCCAGATATCTGCTCCAGCACAAATTATTCTATATATCCATTGGGATTCATATTCTATATTCATCTCAACATGGAGCTCGGCGAGATACTTATTATCATATTCAGTTTTGAGGAGAACTGTAACATTTATTATATTTCACCCCCAACGGATAGTTGGTCGGGGTGATTCTTATTTATATGCAGGCCCAGCAAAGTTCTCGGCCATATTCTTATATTCTGGAAAATATTATTCTTATTCGGCATTCTGCAATTATGCCTCGACAGGATACTTATTCAGCTTTAAGGAGAATTACAACATTCGTTCGGATAATTCTTATTTATATTCAGGCCTGACAACATTCTCGGCCATATTCTTATGTTCTGAAAGATCTTATTCTTGTTCGGCATTATATGATTCTACCTCGACTGATCGGCGAGACACTTTATTATTTTTAATTATTCTTTATATCTATTTGGATGCATATTCTATTCTCATTTCAGCATGGAAGTCTCCAGCATTTATTATATCTTATTCAGCTCCAAGGATGTCTCCAACATTTATTATATCTTATTCAGCTCCAAGGAGATTTCCAGCATTTATATTATCTTATTCCCAACGAATCTGTTGGTTAGCGCCGAGGAGGTCTTCATCATTTATATTATCTTATTCCCAACGAATCTGTTGGTCAGCGCTGAGGAGATTTCCAGCATTTATATTATCTTATTCCCAACGAATCTGTTGGTTAGCGCCGAGGAGGTCTTCAGCATTTATATTATCTTATTCCCAACGAATCTGTTGGTTAGCGCCGAGGAGGTCTTCAGCATTTATATTATCTTATTCCCAACGAATCTGTTGGTCAGCGCCGAGGAGATCTCTAGCATTTGTATTATCTTATTCCCAACAAATCTGTTGGTCAGCGCTGAGGAGGTCTCCAGTATTTATATTATCTTATTCCCAACAATCTGTTGGTCAGCTCCGAGGAAGTCTTCATCATTTATTATCAATTACCACCAACTCTGATCGGTAGATAAAATCCAACTCCGGTTGGTAGACAAAATCCAACTCCGGTTGGTAGATAAAATCCAACTTCGGTTGGTAGAAAAAATCCAACTCCGGTTGGTAGACAAAATCCAACTCCGGTTGGTAGATAAAATCCAACTTCGGTTGGTAGAAAAAATCCAACTCCGGTTGGTAGATAAAATCCAACTCCGGTTGGTATTGGTCGATAAATCTCATTCAAAGTTCACATTCCACAGTTGGGGGCTTATATTACAGATATATTTGTTCATTTGGTGGCACATTCTTATATCATCATGCAGTCGAGCATCAAATTCAACTCCGACTAATCAGGAGGTATATTGAAGTTCAATAGGAATATTGAAGTTCAGGAGGTATATTGAAGTTCAAAAGGAATATTGAAGTTCAGGAGATATATTGAAGTTCAGGAGGAATATTGAAGTTCAGGAGGTATATTGAAGTTCAGGAGGAATATTGAAGTTCAGGAGGTATATTGAAATTCAAGAGGTGTATTCAGAAGTATCACGACATGATGAAAGAAAGCGACAAGTATTCCACCGAGGAACTCTGTCAGACCAGAAATTTGAAGACGAGGTACCTACATGGAGATTATATGTAGATGGATCATCTTGCACAGCTGGTTGTGGAGCAGGGATTGTTTTAAACACCCCAGATGATATTGACACGGAGTATGCCTTGAGATTCCAATTCAAAGCTACCAATAATGAGGCTGAGTATGAGGCTATGATAGCAGGTTTTCATTTGGCGAAAGTCATGGAGGCACGGCAAGTAATTGTTTTCAGTGATTCTCAATTAATTGAATCAAATGATGGGAATATATGCACTGAAGGGAGAGTCGATGGTCAAGTACCATGCCAAAGTGATGGAGTTATTAACAGAATTTGATGCTATTCAATTGGTGAGGACACCGAGGATGGAGAATGCTAGAGCAGACGCATTGGCCCGATTAGCATCAGCTACTTGTACCGAGCTGCGAAGAACGATACCAATTGAAGTATTAGAAAGTCGGAGCATATATTGAGGAGGAACAATTACCGGAGGATAATCTCGCTGCCTAGAAATGGAAGTTTAAAGCTGCTCGGTATGTGTTAACTAATGGTATTTTATATAGACGAGGAATTATGGCAGGTTTGCAGAGATGTGTACATTCCTCCGAGGTGAAAGAATTGATTAAAGAGATCCATGAAGGGTCCTGTGGAGCCCATGTAGCAGGTCGGACACTTTTGCAAAAGGTGATGACGCAGAGATACTACTGGCCGACGATGAGAGTTAACTATATAAGCCTATGCCAAGAAATGTGACAAGTGCCAACGCTTTTCCTCCATCCGAAGAATTCCACAAGCATTGTTGACACCCATAACTCCCTTTGGCCATTTGCCATATGGGGATTGATTTGGTTGGACCATTGCCGACGACTCGAGGAAGATTCAAATACCTCGTCATCACAGTAGATTATTTTACTAAGTGGATAGAAGCTGAGCCACTTATTGACATGACATACGAGAAGAAGAGTATCCAGCCCCGAGAAGAATCAAGCTATACAAGAAAAAATGAAGACCAAGCAAGAGAGATATCTAGATCTCCTCATCGGGCAGAAGAAAAACAATAAATGAAGAATGTGTGTTGATTTCACCGATATCAACAAGGCAGTGGATGCTACCTCGGGACACGAACTGCTCATGGATATTTACTCTGGCTACAACTAGATTAAAATGAAACCTGAAGACATAACAACGGCTGATGAACAAGGTTTTTGCCGAGAAAATCAGTTGCAGTATGGAAGTCTATGTTGATGACATGCAAGAAAGCTGCTGATCATTTGGTTGACTTGAGTCAAACTTTTGATCAACTGGATAATTATCAAATGAAACTCAACCCGACGAAGTGCACATTTGGAGTACGAGAAGGAATGTTCCTCGGGTACATCATCAACCAGCGAGACGTTGAAGCAAATCCAGACAAGATCAAAGCCCTGTTAGGGTTGCGATCCCCAAAAACGAAAGAAGAGGTGCAAAGATCAGATACCCAAAGCGGGAAAAATTGGCAGTGGCATTAATTAAAGCAAGTAGAAGAAGGAGGCTGTGTTTCCAGGCCCATACCATGCATGCCGACATGCCATTAATACAAGCTATAGCGGAGTTTACTGATCTTAATACTCCCGAGGAACAAAAGTTGCTTGCTGATCAACCTGTGGACGTTACAGGATGCAATGCAGAAATGGTTGGGAGGATTCCTAATACTCTCAAGGAACAAAAGTTGCTTGCTGATCAACCTGTGGATGTTACAGGATGCAATGCAAAAATGGTTAGGAGGATTCCTAATACTCCCGAGAAACAAACATTGCTCGCTGATCAACCTGTGGATGTTACAGGATCAACCAAGAAGACTGCTCTACGGAGTCATGCTCTACGGAGCCATGCTCTACGGAGTCAAGCTCTCCGGAGCGCTCTACGGAGCAAAAGTGCTATAAGTAGCCAACCTCCTTTGGTTAGGAGGATAAGCTCTCCGGAGCGCTCTACGGAGCAAAAGTGCTATAAGTAGCCAACCTCCTTTGGTTAGGAGGATAAGCTCTCCGGAGCGCTCTACGGAGCAAAAGTGCTATAAGTAGCCAACCTCCTTTGGTTAGGAGGATAAGCTCTCCGGAGCGCTCTACGGAGCAAAAGTGCTATAAGTAGCCAACCTCCTTTGGTTAGGAGGACATGCTCCAAGGAGCCAAAAAGTTCGAAAGAATCCTACTACTCCTTTGATTAGGAGGTGTAGACCAGCATGATCAACTACGGTTGGTAAGACTTTATATACTCTCGCATTACAGCTTATGTTTGTCGGGAGGTAACATTATTACAAAAAGTTCTTTAAAGAACAAAATATTCCAAACTATACCAAGTATGGTTGGTCGGGGATAAAAACCCATCAACTGTAGTTGATCGACAAACATTATTTATCCACCTTGGTTGGTTGGAAACACTTTGAATAAATTATACTCATTACTTTATTATTAAGTGATCAAGCAACATTACTAATACTTGTAACTTTTTTGGTCGATGAACCATACAATATTGTTATGCAAGCACAAATAATAATGTGTTTGATATTTACAAAATAATAGCAAATTCAAATTTGTGAACAAAAATGAAATTCTT
Organism: Sambucus nigra; assembly: GCA_949130495.1. NCBI lineage: Eukaryota > Viridiplantae > Streptophyta > Magnoliopsida > Dipsacales > Adoxaceae > Sambucus > Sambucus nigra. The sequence goes on from OX422214.1 coordinate 435,689,425, forward strand.
TCACTGAATTCAAAATGAATTATGCAAATTTATTACATTGTGTACTAACTATTACATTGAGATTCCTACTCTATTGGTTTCTCTCCCTCTGATTTTGAAACAGGTTCCTCGCCAGCAGGAAGATCATCCAAAGCATAATGGAAATTTTATGAAATTAAGATATTTCAGCATTCTGATCTTCATCACAGATGGTCTGTCCGAGCAATTCTTGTTCGTCCCCGAGCAGCTCTTGCTCATCCCCGAAAACCTCTTGCTCGCCCCCGAGTGGAGGTAGAAGTTAAAATCAGCATCTACATCACTGAGATCTTTGCTACTACTGTCTCGATCAACATCGAAGAAGAAGTTGTAAGAAAATGTTTCAAAGTCCACCACTAGCTCACAGAATGCAGTAGGTCGGCTAACAAACCAATCAACATACTTGAAGATTATGATAAGCTACAAGCGGCATCATATGTCGTCCAGGAGATAATGCCCTTTATGTTCAACAAATCAAGAAGGTAGATCAAGAATTTCACGAGCACCGAGCAACACTGCAAAATAAAATACTCCATCCTTTCAAGTAAACCATCAAGCATGAAGCATTGGGGGCTTCTGTTGATACCAAATTTAATCTGCTGACGTGGACCAATCATACGAAGACACCCGGCTATCTACATGGCAACAACAGACCTCTCCGAGGAACTCACAGGCTCCGAGGAACATACCTCTCCGAGGAACTCATAGGCTCCGAGGAACATACCTCTCCGAGGAACATACCTCTCCGAGGAATTCTTGAATACCAGGAAGATCAACATACCCGAGTTACTCAGACGGTCCGAGCTGCATCTCGGCCACAGCATTGATTGCCAGATAACGAACAGTCCAACTGGTTCATTAAATGATTATCCTTGACGCACAAGTCTAAGGGCATTAAATGTATTACCCTTTCATATGTATATCATTTAATGTATCGACCCTTTCATGTACAGCCTCAAGGCTATAAATACCTTGTATCATCCTCATTCAAGGGGAGCGGAATTTCTTGAGAGAATTTGTAATCAAGAATTCCACAAACACTCAGCAATAACATAACAGTGGACGTAGGCTTTATTCCTAGCCGAACCACTTTAAAAATCTTTGTCTTATTTATTTATCTGTGATTGAAAAATTAGAGCGATCTAGTTTTTTACATCAACAATGCTCATATATATAATGTATATACTTCTCGACGATTGACAGTGCCAGAAGTAGTGTATCGGGGGGTTCCTTGTTTGGATTTCGCTTTGCGATACGTCCCACGCACGAACCGCAGTGCACTGTTGAGAATTGGGAATAATTAATTCATTAAAATGGAATAATGAGAATTGGGTTACATGCATCATGCATTGAGGGCATAATGAATCTTGATGATCAATACTGCCAGGAGTAGTGTAACAGGGGGTTCCTTGTTTGGATTTCGCTTTGCGAGATGTCCCACGCACGAAACGTGGTGCAAGATTGAGAATTGGGAGAAGTTTAGTCCTTAGCACTTAGATGCTAATAACTCATATATAATAATATGTATATTGTTGGCATAACTAGAATATGAGAAATTCTACTAAAAAAGATGTTTATGTTTATTGTATGATTGGATTGGAAAATGGGTATGTAAACCCTATATGTTAAGTAAGTGAACAAATGAAAGAGAACTATAACATTAAAAGTTAAAGTATATGTTTTAGATGGAATTCAGATAAGTGTAGATTGGGAGATTGATGGATTTATTTGCCTAATTAGAATTGGGTATTTATTTGGAGATCACGTGCATACGCTTAGTTGCGCGCTTTAGTGGAGGGGTGAGTTGGATTATTATGGAGAGTGCGACTCCATTAAATCATGTCATAATGCATTAATAATTATTATGCATTTTAATGCACTTGCTATAAAATGTTTTCAACTCGGGCTCTGACCCATTTATATTTTCTCCTGCTATGCATATGTATTGTATTACTTTAGGTGTTCCTCCGCAAGAACGCCATTGATGTTCTCCCATCCAGTGTATTTGTGGAGCTGTGGCAGTAGCGGATTGTTGCGGCACTTTGTCTTAGTCGATTCCTATCTTTTGTATATCTAGATTAGGATTCAGTTTGTATAATCGGGTTTATACCCAAGTGTTGTAGATTAGCACTTTTATACTCTCTCTCTCTCTCTCTCTCTCTCTCTCTCTCTCTCTCTCTCTCTCTCTGATTATTGTATTGTCTGTGACCCGACATCATATTCAGGTATTTCATTTTAGAGATTTTATTTTCACATTGTATTGCACTCTTTTATATTATTGGAGTTTTCATGTTTCACTCATCATAGTTAGATTTAGTATTGTGCCATTTTGGTTGCATTGTTGGTTTTATTGGGTGTTAAATAAAAATTTTAAATTTTTGAGAATTTGCTTTTAATGGTTTCGGGTAGTTAGCCTTGTATTATTTAGTATTGTCAGTTGATGTTAAGACTCTGCCATCTGAGATACCTGATTTAATGTAGTATAGGGCTGGCCACCCGTTATTATTTTGAGCGGGTTGTCACACACATCAATGTGACACTTTGACATCGATAAAATACGCTATTGTTTGACAATCTTCGTTAAATTTAAAATTATGTATTTCTTTAAATTGACACATTAAGACGAATATGAAAAATATATTAATCTAACTTCATGTTAAATTTATATAGTTTGAATGACATGCTAGCATGGAATTTAAGTTTATAATAATAAACGACATATATTTTGGTATTCTATTTATCACATATTTATAAATGCTATCAATTCCTTTATTTGGCTCTAATATTAAAAAAAATCTACACAATAATAGGAGTAAAAAACTAAACTAATTTGGATATTTTAAGAATATATTCACATGTTTATAACTATTATTATTATTTAAATTAGGTGAAAAATAGTTAATTTTTCTCCCCTCCCTTTTTCTTCAAAACCTTTTAGTCTAATGAAAAAATATACGTGTTAATGTTATATATATATAAAATAGTTTTTTTAAATTTTTTTGTAAACAAATTTATTGTTATTATTATTATTATTATTATTATTATTTAAGATAACTGTTTTAAAAATATATGTTTTAATGTTTAATTACTATTTTAAATTTCTATTTCCAATAACTCTTTTAAATAACTGTTTTCAATTATTTAGACAATGGTTTTGAAGAAAAAATGAGGGGTAAAAAATGACAACTTTACCCCTAATTTTAAAATAAATTCTAATAAATAACAAATAATTTAATCGCAATTTATTTCTCTACAGGTGAACGAATTCTCACAATATTCAAATTAGTTTAGTTATTGATTCATAATATTGTGTAGATTTATTTGAATATTTAAGCCAAATAAAGGACTAGATATCATTTATAGATATTTGATCAAATAAGAAAAAATAGGATACGAAATTATGTGACATGTATTGTTATAAACTTAAAAATCCATGTTAGTCATTTTATATAAATTTAACATCGTGTTGAATTAATATTTTTTCATGATTCATTTTAATGTGTCAATTTAAAGAAATGCATAGTTTTAAATTTAACATAGAGTGTAAAATGATAGCTTATTTTATCAATTTTAAAGTATCGTTGTAACACAGCGTAATTTTAAATCGATAATAATTTAATTTAAATCGGAATTCGAAAAAACAAAAATTTCTGGATTTAATTAGACTTATCAATTTAAAATGTTGGACTTTATTTATGGAAAATATGAATTCAGTCGAAATTGAAATCGGGGGAGAAATCGAGTTTTCATTTGTGCAAACACATTTTTGGGGTTAAGCTCGCGACCTGAATAGGTCCGAATTGATTCGGCGTTGTGGGAAAATCGATTAGTCTATGTCAGTGTTGGCAATTTGCTTGATTTAGTTAGAGTTTGAATTAAATAAAACAATTAAACTTTTTCCATATTAAAGTAACTCGGAGTTAGGCGTTTCTAATCACTTTTTCACCAATTCTTAAACCAGAAGTCTGCCATATCTCTACCACCTCTCATCTACAAACCATAGTGTTGACTAGAAAAATACCCAAGAAGGGGGTGAATTGGGATTTTCCAAACTTTTCAAGGTAAATTTAAATTTTAGAAACTATTTATTTAAACAATTAATCCCAAATTTCATATTTCTAAATCTTAAATGATTAAACCAATGAATATTAAATAAATACTACCAATTAATTTAAAGAAGTTAAAATTACAGATTTTAACACGCAAATAAATATTTAATCAATTTTTATATTCAATATAAATTTATATTCTGGAATTAATGTTAAATGAAAGAATAACAATTAATAAAGCAAGTTATATTTCAAGATTATAAGACCCAATAAATTTTTAAACAATTTTCGTAATCAATAAAAATTAATATCATCGAATTAACTAATTATTACGAAGATAATTATTTTAGTCTTAAAAATAATTTTATCAAATTTCTGATTTAATATATTTGCAAGTGTAAGAGATGAATATATTAATTCAAGCAATCACAAATAAATTATGCAAATAAAATGCGAAAAACAAAGACACCAAATTTTTAACGTGGTTCAGCCAAATCCCAACGTACATCCACGCGCCTAGAGCAACTTCCGTCTCATTGAGCTTCACTATTCCTGATCCACTTGAAAGTAGGATCAAACCACCACTTTCCAAACACTTGAAGCAAATACCGGCTCCAAGACCGTGGTCCACTTGAGGGTAAGTACCACTCACCATTACAATCGAAACCTTAACAAGGCTTCAAAATAAATCTGGATTTTTAGTACAAAGCTTGTATGATGAAACTCTCTAGAATATAAATTGAGTCCGAGTTTCTTCTTGAGTGAGACTTCACAATAAATCTGATTTTTGGCTCAAGTGTTCACAAGATGATGCAGAAGATTTTCTTCAAAGATCTTTCTTGTTTCACTAGTATTTGCTGATGTATGACCTTGAGTATTTGAGAAGAAGAATATTTCTTAGGCTCTTGTACTAGTTCAAATATAAGTAGAGTTGAGTGTCAACTTTTGTTGCTCTCTTGAATTTGTATATTAGATGAATAACATTTCCAATTGCTGAACTGGTCTTCTGTATATGTGGATACCAAAAATATGTCTGTTGGAAGGATGGTATGGATGAGTTGTTGTCCATGAAAGTTTTGTCGGAGAAGTATGGTTGATTGAATTAAAAATACAATCCCATAATTTACTTAACAAATAATTAGTCCAAGAAAGAGACACAATGTCAAAGTATAATAATGATAGAGCTGAAAAGGTATATGTATAAAATAGTGTAGTGATAAAAGATATGATTAAAATATCTTTGTTCAAAACCATTTGAATAACTATTCTTAAAAAAACTTATTGACAAGTAACATTATTAATTTACTTACATAAATTCTACTATAAATTTTATTTGTAACAATTAAAAGGACAAAATGCCATGCAACCAAAATTATTTAAAATTTACTAAAAAAAACTTCTAACAAATTAAATGTCTATTGCCCAAATCAGTAATTTTGAATAAAAGAAACTATATGCATACTAAAGTAAGGACAACCCAAGAATATTACAATATATAATAGTTATCAAATGTTCGCACGAGGCTCGAGACAATAGCTATAAACCTGCCAATAGTGTGTAATGACATAGGCATGTACGAAAAGGTAAAGTCAAATCCACTCATTTTGGTCAAAAGTGAATAGGTGGATGGGATCTTCCATACAAAAAATTTACACACCATTCCTAATAAATTTTTATCATAACTCGACAAAGACAAATTAAAAGATCGTAAAACTACTATCTATAGAAATAAATATATAAAGATAAAATACATTAGATATGAGCAAAGGTTTTGATAAAAAAAAACATTGGCATACAAAAAAATTTTACAAAAACTTTTAAAACATATCTTTTACAAAACGTATGGCCCAAAATAGTTCTTTAAGTGAAAGATAAAGGACTACTCTCTCTCTCTCTCTCTCTCTCTCTCTCTCTATATATATATATATATATATATATATGCGAATGGTTAAATACCATTTCTCAAAACTTTTTTTAGTAAAATGTGATTATAATCACCACAATTGGCCAACCCAAGAAAAACAAAGGATCCATACACTACCTAATGGCCAACAAAGCAACAAGCTGTAAAATAGGCTCGTAGGCCTAAAATGAAAACAAACAAGGCACAATCCATATATTATATAAATCATATTAGCACACACATGGTTAAATACCATTTCTCAAAACATTTTTTTTTTGTAAAATGAGATTATAATTACCAAAATGGGCAAACCCAGAAAAACAAAGTATCCATACACAACCCAATGGCACAAAATAGGCTCGCGGGCCTAAAACCAAAACAAACAAGGCATAACCTACATAAGACCTAAACCTGTCCCAAAACAACAAAGACCTAAACCCTTACTAGATTGCACACGTATGATTTTCAAATAAGGACTCACATACGTGTTGAACACTTCCCAATATGCCAATTAGAAGCCATCAAGAAGCAATGAAAACCATGTGCAAAACCATTTGCACTAACAAAACAACTCCACTAAACCAACAAACACAAAACTCTCAACACACCAAACCCATTAGATAAAGAAACCATCTGATAGCTCAAAAAACCTTCTCAGACCCATTGAAGAAAACTTATAAATCATCTCCAAAGAAAGAAATCTTTCCATAAAATCCAGCCTCAAAAATACTCGAACCATGAATATCCCACAACTACAAAGCCCAAACATCCAAAAAATTGAAATTTTGAAAGTCAAAATCACTTGAGACCTCTGCTTATAAAAAAACACCACCTTATCAGATATGGAATCAAACACAAAGACAACAAACCAACCTTCAGAACAGAGGTTAGGAAAATCTTCATCGAATCAAAACCCATCATTTGATAAACAAAGGTATATCTTCTGACATGCCAAGAAATCTCTCCAAGTGCTATAGAAGCCAAAATTCCATTCAAATAAGTGAGCTTAAATATAAGTCTCTTATGCATATATCTTGTCACTAATGTTCCATTTCTCTTCGATTTCTTCATTTTCTAAGTTTTTTCTTGATGTTTCTCTATTTGTATGTACTATCTTGGATAATCTTCTCCATCTTTCCAAATATATAATTTATATTTGAATTAAAGTTACTAAAGATGTTATCATTTCTACATCTCCAAACAACATACACAGTAACTAATAGATAAGGCTTCTACATGTAGCCTTTAAAGGTTTTATTGTTTTTGATATGTTTAAGTTTGTCCATTAAACTCAGATGTATATTGTATACTCCATTGTTAAGATGAACCTTCTCCTAAATCAAATTTGTTGTTTCACACTCAAAAATCAAATTCCTTCTTTCTATCTCCTTATTACATAAAACATATACATCCTCATTTATGATGACCCAAGATTTCAATTTATCTTTAGTCCATAATCTATCCTGACAAACAATCCCTAGATGAAATGCACATTTAACGATCTTTTCATAAAACCAAAATGTTTTAACCCAAGGCACTTTGTCTTTCTTGATTCTTAAGTTGACATACATAAATCTACAATTATACACCCCTTTTTCAGAAATCATCCAGCTAGCACATGATCAATGTGGCTTTGAGGAATAATAGTAGTATTAGCTAAGTCCATTAGATCTCTTTAAATAGGTCTGGGAAATCTCCATCTATTGTCTTCAATAAAGTCAGAACTTTTAGCTACGATGGAACTAATAACATCATATATAATTCTTTCTCCATAGTAATTAACAATAGGGACTCTCTTATGGAAGTTATCAATCCAAAAGTGAACATATTTTCCATTCCCAATGTGATATTTAATGAATTTTCTAGCTTGGTCCCTAAGCCTCCATAATTTCCTCCAAGTCCATCATGCATCAACAGATAGATTAAGAGTCCATAATGAGTCTTGTTTAATCATAACACTATAGATCCTTTTAACCCATAATGAATACTTCTTCCTGGCTATATCCCACAGATGCCTTAACATACGAGCTTCATTCTAAATAATTAAATTTTCAATACCCATACCTCCCTCATCCTTAGGAAAACAGACATCCTCCCAAGCAACTTTAGCCCCTAATTTTTGGAGATCCATCCCTGACCATATGAACCTTGTTAAAATTTGATCAATTTCCTTAATTACCTTCTTTGTAAGGATAAAAGTATTAATCCAATATACCTGAACACTTCTCAAAATATAAATAGCTAGTTGAACTCTTCCAAAATATTACAACCATATATTAGTACAAGTCTTAATATTTCCCATCAATTTTTCAACAAGTATATTACAATCCTAGGCTTTAAGTCTTGTAGATATGAGATGAACACCTATTTTTGACTGCAAGGTTTCCTACCTCCATACCAACTAAACTAGACAACCCATGTTTTCCTTTCTCATTATCTCCTTTAAAGAAAATTTCGCATTTTGAATAACTTACCCATAGTACAGACATATCTTTAAATTACCTTAAGACTTTGTCCACAACTAGTAGAGATTTTTGCTCAGCTTTGGCCATAATGAATAAATTATTATTAAACATAACATGAGACCAGTTGAGATTGCCATAGTTAAGATGAAAAGAAAATACCCATTTACTAACCTCATCATCTAGAACCCGTGAGAAAGCTTACATGATTAACAAGAAAATATAGGGTGATAAAGGATCCCCCTACCTATGTCCATTAGTGCCTTTAAGGATTCCATTGACTCCACCATTAATACAAACTGAAAATCTAGTTGTCATAACACATTCTTTTATCCATTGGATTGCTTTGCTTGGGAATTCCATGGCCTTTAGAACATCAATCAAGAAACCCCCATTAACAGAGTCATAGGCCTTCATAATATCCATCTTAAGAGCACATGTAGTAGGGACATTATTCTTATGGTAACCTTTCACAACTTCCTACATAAGCAACATATTATCAGTAATATTCCTCCTTTGAATAAAGTCTAATTTCCTATTATTCACTAAATCTGATATAATACTCCACAATCTGTTCACTAACACCTTATAGATTATTTTATAAGTGGTATTTCAATAAGAAATATGCTTGAACTCCTTCATACAGCTAAGATTAGGAATTTTTGGTATAAGACTGATGATAGTGCTATTCCATTCCATGAGCATTCTCCCCCTTTTAGGAAAGGAAATCACAACTTCACAAATATCATTTCGCACAATCTCCCAATTGTTCTGAAAGAAACCTACATTATAGCCATCTGGTCCAGAAGCTTTATTAGAATTGATCCAAAATAGGGCCTTTTTTATTTCATCCCTTGAAACTTGAGCTTGAATGGCATTCTTTTGATCCTCATTTAATCTCCTCTAGCATATAGGTCTGAGTCTTTCATAATCAGATATTCTGTACTGATTTTTACTTCCCAAAAGTCTTTTAAAGAAAATTACAGCTTCATCATGCACAACTTTTTGCCCAATATAAAAATTATTATTACTATCTTTGATGGAAATTTTTTTATTCCTACTAATATGGCACTTGACCTTCTTATGAAAGAAAGAGGTATTCTTATCCCCAAATTCCAACCACAAAATTTTGTATTTCTACCTATAAAAATCCTCCTCAAGCTCTCTTAGTTCCAAGTATTCAGGCTGGCATTTCTTCTTAGCTTCAATAAGATCAGGATCAGCCCCATTCCCTATAGGACTTTCTTGGATTCTATCAAACTCCACCTTTTTAGCATTAACCTTGAAAGAAATATTTGATTAAACATTTTTATTTAATTCTTTAAACTCTTTTTTCAAAAAATTCAATCTCTTAGCCACTCTAAACATAGGATTCCATTCAATTTTTTGCCCCACCCTATTTCAAGAATATCATTAAAAGCATAATTCTTCATCCAAAAATTAAAAAATAACTTAAAGTGTTTATTAACTCTCTCTTCATTCCTATGGAAATTGAGCATAATAGGAGTATGATCTGAGATACTAGGAAGATCCACCTGAACTCTAGTAGCAATAAAAGCATTAAGTTATTCCGCATTGTGAAGGACACTATAAATTCCGCTTTAAATGTTGGTCACTCATTCTCTACCATTATTCCATGTAATGTAGTTCCCTCTAATAGGTAAATTATCAACTAGAATCTTCTCAATACAGTCATTAATATCATCAGTTTCAACCCAATTAATACCATTCCCCCCAAGCCTTTCATATCTTCTTCTAACCACATTAAAGTCAACACGTATAACCTAATCATCATTTACAAGATAAGGAGCAGTTGACTCCAAATATCTCCATAATTATTTTCTAGGATCTCTCTTATTATTTTATAAACACTAGTAAAATAGAACAAATTACTATAGTTTTTAAAAGAAACTTTGACAGTAATTGATTGACTCATGCTACTCACTTCTTCCACCTCAATTTTGTTAGGATCCCAAGAAATCCAAACCCTCCCACATTTCCTACTAGGATTATTATGAATCAGGTTCCATTGTTGAAAACAACCCTTTTTGACTTTCTTGACATTGTTACTTCTAAATTTAATCTCCACCAAGCATGAAATACTAATATTATTATAATGAATGTATCTACTGGCTTCTTTTTGTTTATGAGGGGCGTTGGAACCCCTAATATGCCATATGAAAAGTTTGTCCATTATTTGAATTTAAACATATTCTTCCCTCATTTCTTCTTAGACTTTCTATTTGTACTGTTATTCTTCTTTTTGCCTGGGACAATGCTTTTCTGCATAACTGACAATTTCCCATTTGAACTGGTTTCTTCTAATTCTCGATCTTCTTCAATTTCAATGATTATGTTGCTATCTTCTTATTATTACAAGACTTGTAAATTATTTTTCATAGCCACTTCTTTACTTATTGGGTTGATTCATGTCACTTCTTAGTTGATTGTTGTAATTACATAATTCCCAAGTAATAAGTCTTCATTCACTATATCTTCCCCCCTTCCACTTTCTATTGCAGTTTCATTCTCCACCTATTTCCCGTTAGTTTTCTTCTCATACTTCTACTTTTTTACCAAACTGAAATCCATCTTATTTTCCATATCTCCATTCTAAATTTGAATCCCATTTGTTGTATTTTCCTTTTCACCATACACATTACCCTTTATACATTCCACATTGCTTTGAGATTTGGAAGTTTCAGCTATTATTGGTTGGTCTTTATTTTTCCTCCGTATTTGTATATTCATCCTAGCCATTATGCTATTCTTCTCCTTATATCCAAACACTTTACAATTAGTACATCTATTAGGAATCCACTCATATTCCGATTTTTGTGAGAACTTAACTCCTTCATGATCATATACACTTATATTATCCAGTAGGGCTTTTCACAAGTCAATTTCAGCACACACCCTAGCATAAGTTAACCACTTTCTCTTTGTTGTCATTCTATCAGTAAAAAGGGTCTTACCCACTATACTATCCATATTACTTAACATAACATAAGACCATATATGTAGTTTCAAGTTAGGAAATCTTACCCAGATTGGTAGTTTCTCCATACCTTCTTTTTCAAGACCTACTTCTGTACTCCAATGCTTGACAATAAATGGTCTATTATCAAAAGACCATAGACCTTCCTCCATTACCTTTAGTTGAGCCTCCATATCATAAAAAGCAACCACAAACACACCAGATTTTCACATGAATATATCAACATTCTCGAATTTGCTCCATTTCCTTGTAACATATTCTTTCATGGCATTATAAGTGATTTTAATTCCAAACACATAAACCAAAATTGCATGTATCCATCTTTGGATTTCAGTTTCAACTTCATTTTAATCAATTTCAATGAACAATTCACCATCCTCATCTTTGCATCCCGACACATACTGCAGAATATTTCCAGAATTCCTATCTCTATTAGTTGTGAGTATCTATATGCATTTCTCAAAACTTATATATAAATATATAATATAAGCTACACAAAACAAAAAAAAAACTCGAGACCAAAGTTGCCTTTAGGTCTAATACTATATATAAGGTATATTATATAAACACACACACACACACACACACACACACACACACACACATTGTGGTGTATCTTATATGGAAATGTTCCCTCTTAGTCTAAAGATGTAGACAATACTTAATGATAATAAAGTCGAGTTAATAATATGATGTGAATAATTAAGGACGGAGACGAGTCCTAATGAATAATGTGGTAGACAATTATTAATGAGAATAATAGTTGGGTAAAGTAAGAAAGTAGACAATATTTAAAGAGAGTGAATAATGGGGTAGAAAATTATTAATTAAAATAATAATTTGGTAATCTTAGATAATGAAATCTTATAGGCTAACGGGAAAACGACAGGGAATAAGAATTAAATCATTAAATGGTCTGAAGAGATAGACAATGGTTAAAGAATATTATGATGTAAGAATATGCACCTAGTTTATGTAAATTGTGAAATCAATATTATGAAATCTATTCGGGGATTGGGGTGTCAAACATGAATACCCACTTTTAGTTATTGCATAGCTGAATGGCTTACTCTTTACATGGCTGATTAAATAGTAGAAGTTATAACTGACAATTTGATGGAGGATGCGAGTAGGGCTGCTTCTAGATCAGAGGTAAAGTACTCATTACATGTGAGCGTCGATGGGGAGACGTGAAGTATGAGTCAGTAACAAGTTGTATATTTACTGGTAAAGAATCCTTGCAACTCTAAGGATCTGACCCAAATTATAAATGTTTTTCCCCCAGGTATTCTTAATGATAGGGATATTAGGACTGACAATGAATCAAACTAGCACTTGCATTGTACGTCTTGGATTTTGCTCCATTGATTCTAGTATAGGTTGTACTTCAGCATTTAGTCATTTTATTTCATAATGGGATTTGTACAGGTATAAGCCCAAATATTTATTTACAGTAGTTGTACTTAGCTTTACATTTATGGACATTGTATGACAATTCAATTTTTATTATTAATTTATTAAATCAATTTTATTCATATGTTTTTATTTATTGTGGATTTTGATCTAAGATAAAGAAAAAAAAATTCTCCTTCAGTGCTAAGAATGGTATAAATTGTTGATGAGCCTCATCTTCGGTGTATTGTGTCGGACTAGCCTTTACGTGAGAAAATGGGGGTTGTTACACACACACACACACACACACACACACACACACACACACACACACATATATATATATATATATATATATATATATATATATATATATATATATATATATATATATATATATATATCATGTATGTATAGGGAGAAAAGATAGGCACAACATAATAATATTAAAACTTTACACAAGGTTGATGAACAAATAGATGGAGAAGATTTGAGCAAGGCCCATTGATAGATTTCTTACAGATTTATATCTTACTCAAGGAAAGGACGATTGTCCTTTCAATTGAAAACACCAACTACTAGCTTTGATCATTTTGTCAAACTTTTGTCATATCATGACAACTCTTATATATGTATATACATAAATGTTAGGCCGACGACACAGTGATGTGTCACATCGGTATTGGCAATTTCCTTACGGATGTTGGTCCACACCAGTGGCATTAGCCAATACGAGTGTGACACGTCACTGTGTCGGGGTAGAAGGACTCATGTATATAAAGGTTTTATAACAAATGATTTAGTATAATATGGTACTTATATATAATAGAAGAATTAGCAGATGTGTGGCACACGCGTTTAAAAAAAATAAGCATTAAAAAAACTTAATTAATATAGACATAAAATATATATATATATATATATATATATATATATATATATATATATATATAATTATTATAAAACATATGTTATAGACTAAAAATATAAATACTTATGTACCAAAATTAGTACAAAAAAATGAAATAAATAATACATAGTTCACAACTATGATAACATGATTACACGTTTTAAAATTGAAATGACAACAAGAAGGTACATGCGTGTAAACAACTACTAGATATAACTCTTATTTATACAATATATATAAGTTTGGTGATGGTGTTTTGCTAATATTAATGCAAGAAATGAAGTAACAACTAGTGGGGCATTGAATTTGACATGCATGCTTTCAAATACCATAAAATAACACATGAGGTAAAACAACTTATGTTATCAAAAGTATACGCCAAATTTTAACCGTTTGAAGGGTTCTAAATTTTTTTTTGTAGCAATTATATATATATATATATATATATATATATATATATATATATATGTACATACCATTTTATTAAAATAGTAAAAAAATGAATTTTTTGATGAAACTTCATGGATATGATGTGCACGGTGGGAAGATCATCTCCAATTTTTTTTCAGCAAAAAATTCATGAAAAAAACCACTGAGATGAAGTGATATGTAAAAAAATTGTATAAATATGCATTTTGACCGTTGAAATGCTGGAGATCATCTCACCTACTTTTTTTATTGAGTTTTTTCATGAAACTTCATGGATATGATCTTGATAGTGTGAATATCATATCCATGAAGTTTCATCAAAAAATTCAATCAATAAGGCGGTTGGAGTCGACCCAACATTTTAACGGTTGAAAATGATATATATACCATTTTTTTACATATCACCTCATCTCAACGGTTTTTTTATTGAATTTTTTGACGAAAACAATTAGAGATGATCTTCTCAATGTGGAGATAATATCCATGAAGTTTCATCAAAAAATTCATTTTTTTTACTATTTTAAAAAAATGGTCAGTACCGGGGTTTGTACCATAAGGAGTCCTTACAGGAGACTTTATATATATATATATTTATTTATTTATTTATATCACATAAAAGAAAATGTAACATATTAAGAAATATTAATATGATTACTTAATAAAAATTTGTATGTAATCATCAAAATCAAGATATTATATTAGACTAAAATGTACATTAATTACAGTTAAACTAATTTATAATTAATTAAAGGGGTAATTATATTTTCGTTTAAAAATCTCCTTTTTTATGATTACAAACAATGATTCACACTAATCCATAAAATAAATAAATAAAGCACAATTAGTGAATCATAAATATATCTCCCCCTTTGGCATTATCAAAAAGATATTTCATACAAAACGAGTGTTAAAGGTAAAAAGCAAAACTCCCCCTATCAAAGATAATTCATGCATGGGATTCAACCATGAATTGCAAGGGGAATATGCATATATCATGAAATTTTCAGTAGGCATATTTTTTTCAAAAAAATTCTGAAAACGTGTATTTGAATTTTCGGATAAACAAGAATAAAATCAAATAACATATAAGTCACCAATATGATAAAATAAATAAATTCAAGATCATAAATGATAGATAATAAATGATAAATGATATCAATTGTACTAGGTTGCACACTTTATACGCATAAATAGAAATCATAACTCAATGTTCTCAAATAGTTTTGGAATTAGGCACATAATATGAGTTTAATGTAAATACTAGATATATAATAGATTCATCAATTAGCAACTTAACTCTTCCAATAATGTAATAAAATTTCAACATATAAATTTTCAATAGACGGATATCAATTGTTGTATAAATCATCATGATATAAAATAATAAACTTTTAAGCGCAAAATAATTAAATATTTCATTACTTGATTTTTTAAAGGATTTGAATTAAACGGACAACATGAGTTAGAATATAATGGCATATAGCGAAAAAAAATTGTGTTTTGTTCAAGTTTTGCCAGTTTTTGAGATTTGAGCATAAGATTCTCGAGAATAAACAACCTATAGCAATATTCATAATAATATATCAAAATTCATGATCTAGCATTTTTCTAGAAATAAATTTCAATAAACATTTATTCCCCCTAAGGGATACCAAAGTAGGTATATGTGGAAATAACAATTATTGTGCATCCTCTTCATGAGATACAATATTTCCAACAAATAACCCAACAATTTGCTCAAGAATAACTAAACAAATAATCAATAAATAAATTTTTCAATAATGGATGCAACATAAATTAATCAATTTCAACATATTTCAAACACTTAATAATCACACAAATTTAAATTCAAGTGCAAATATCACAAGTTTCATCTTCTTCATCTAGAGAATATTTTTCATGCGTACCTTTCTAAAATCAATGGTCATTTAAGAGGGCTAATCATATGACAAGCCAAGGAGCTTAATTAAAAATCAAGAAATTCATATTGTCAAAATCAATGAAAGCATATTTTAATAATCATAATCTTTTGAAAAGAAGCACAAATAACATTAATATTAATTTCTTTCAACAATTATATTTCATGAAAGTCAATAGTTTTCAAACAATGTAGCTAATCATGAAGCATGCCAAAAATCTAAATCCCAAGAGTCATTATGTCCATGTATCAAAATGAATGAATGCATATCAAAATATTAACATGTATCATGTATAACTAGCAATTTTCAAATGATATTTTCGTTTCAAATTAATATACATTAAAGTCTTGAAATAATCTAATATCATTAAAAATATATGTAATGCCCCGACTCGAATTTAAAGGTTAATAAAGGATCAACCCGATCCTGTTCGTACGGCAATTTGGAAGTGCTGTAAAACGACCTAAATAATGTTTCTAGTCCATCTTTCTTATTATCTAACGTTAGTCTTGTTAGCATGCGATTCCAATTTTCATTAGCTACGTGACAGGACCCAATGGAAGTGCCCCCAGGGCCAAGTAAATAGAGATACTAATCGTAAATGTAAGTAACTACTTACATGTATAACTCTCTCAAAATACGAAACAACATGTAACTTGTTGCAACAAAAGGAGGGATGCGAGCCGAGTGCTAAGTGGGAACATATACAAATGTAGTATAGAAATGAACGACATAAATAATACTCACATGCTACAATCATATGCATGTGAAAATATGTATATATATCTACCTACATACTTTTGGAAATACACGTCCCAATGTATTAAACCATTTTACTTCAAAAACATTATTTGTAACAGTTTATTCCTCCTTGTCTTTACAAAATAATCATTTTATATATTATGTTTCGAACTAGCATATTTTTCTTGTTAACTCGTCCATTTAAATAATTTACAATTATTGGGAAAAGCCTTCCAGTCACTTTCAAAACATTTATTACTCAATGTTCCTTAACACACTCCCGAGTTATTAATCATTACTTGAGACTTTCTTTCAACACACGTGCACATCATGTTATAGAGTATTCATTTACTTTGAAATCCTCGTATAACATGCCCACTTGTGTTATTATGGGTTTACGCCTAATTAGGTAGCTTAATTACCCATCGAGCCATCTTGCTTATCCATTTCGCTTTTCTTATGGACATTAATCATTATTCTCGAGTTATTTGTCCGCATTATGTAAATTGGAACCTTAAACATTTACTCATGTTAGGTTATTTCCATCTCATAACTCTTCCTT
Source organism: Sambucus nigra (assembly GCA_949130495.1). Lineage (NCBI taxonomy): Eukaryota > Viridiplantae > Streptophyta > Magnoliopsida > Dipsacales > Adoxaceae > Sambucus > Sambucus nigra. The sequence goes on from OX422214.1 coordinate 435,706,805, forward strand.
ATCATGTTCCTAATTTAATCATTATCTTTGGGATTTACCCAACAACCACGGATTTCGTGGCCCCTCACATCGGTCTTCATCGCCATATGCTGTTGTAATTACTTTGGGATCTTTCACCACTAAGGACGTCACGTCCTGCTTAATTGTTTCTTCGGCATCATCCAAATATTCCATTATCTTTTGAATGTTCTCTAACATTATTCCAGTATTTACCTTATTCACATTTACGGGCCGAAGCCAAAAGCCCGGACTAACCATCTGTTTTTTCATTAATACTTGGAAAATGGTTTATTCTTCTTTGAGTCCTTTATTCACACACATGTTGATTTTATACCAAAATTTAAATCCCGCTTTAGAACATAAAACATTTTCACCTCGCCAGTGTAACGGATTCATCAACATTTTTACTTCATAACATTGTCACACTTTAAGTAAATTACCCATTTACCCTCTATTTACCAAAACTTGCAATTTGATCCTTTAACAAATTTCATGTTCTGAAGAAGCAATTTAAGTTGTCATTTCAATGCTTAAACGAATTTAATCATTTAAAAACACTTGTCTTACTAGAATGTTTTACCCACCTTTCGCATCATTCACTTTGCACACCTTTAATATATAAACTGAAGCATTTTGTATATTAAAACCTCATCTTCCACACATTTGAGAAACACACTTTATATTTGACATTTTTCATTCCAACACTAATTAAGCCATTTATTTCGCATTTAGTCTTCTTTACCTCCACTATTTGCATGAAGGCCTAGTTTCACTTGTTTACACTTTAAACCCACTTTATTTATGAGTTTTAACACTAAAAATCCATATAGTAAATATTTACATATTAACCCTCTTTATTTCCCATGCGAGTTTTACCCATCTTAATTAACCCATTAAAGTGAAAGTTCACGTTTAAACATATCTTTATTATTCAAGTAAGAAGTCGCAATTTTATCTCATAAAAATGTCTCAACATGCACAGTGTATGTCTTTCCATAAAAATCACATTGTTCATCTTTAACCCTCACACCAAAACATTTTTGTATTTAACAAAATGGTCATGAATAGTATTATAAATTTCATAACATTTTTAAAATTCATTATATACCTCCTTTAAATGCCCTTTTTCTTTAAAACATTAAGAATGTATTTAATAAACCCATAAATACATTATAGCCATTTTATCATACACAATTACACCAAAATGGTGTGTAATAGTAATCTGCACGTGTATTCAGTTCTAACTAGATCTAAATCATTTATTCAAACCCATGAAACCATAGAAACTAGCTAACAACTTTATAATGAAAACTTCCACAAACCCACATATATTTAGCCTAATACGTGTAAATAACAAGCTGAAATAATACTCATCGATAAACCTAAACCAAGGTTAGTAAATCCCACGTGAAAAGTCTTCAAAAATGGTGGAGGTGGTGGACAAGATAGGAGACTCCCCCACCTCCAAAGGTGTCCTTAATGGGTGTCACAAAAGCTCCACCATACAAGCTCTAATGAAATCTCTAAAATACTCCATAAAAATGCACAACAAATCCATCATTTTCCTTCAAGAATACTCTAATCGAATACCCAAAACTCCCAACAACACTTCCATATTTCGTATCCCTATTTATAATAGTGGAGAGATAAATTTTTTGGTGTTAATGTATTTTTTAGGGCCTTTAATGGATAAAGGTAGCGTACCATAATGTGAGAGAGCCGTGAGCTCCTTCGGAGAATAAATGGATTGGCAACTCCTCTCTCTTATACACATAATAAGACCTTAATATCTGATTTATGAAGTTTTTGTCAACAACTTTAATGGTGACAACAAATTGGCAGACTGATTTCATATATTTCAATTTCCAAGATTTTTTCTTCCATACCCAAGGCAAGACCATGATTCATAATGTGCACATCTCGTCTGCCTTTATTCATAATTTCAGGCCCAAGTGATGACAAGATTTGAATCAACAGTTCAAATGCTGACAGAGAAAATAGCAGGGTGGTCGAACAATAGTCGTCGCTCGAACCACATTCCTAGTCGTTCGAACGAGATCCCCTCCTCGTTCCAACGACCAACATTAAAGCCTCTCATATTTTCCCCAATCAATTTCCAAAATCTTAGAAGAGGGATATATGATTTTTAATAGAAAATCCTATAATCCATATATAATCCACAATTCAATACTTCTCTTTATCTAATTCGTGACCCGCAAATTTTCAATAATTATCATGAAACCTCCAGCTCAGTTTAAATAGGATTACAACCTAGTTATGATCATCAAAGTCTCCATGTTTTTCGTATTATCATTAATTTATACGTGGAATAAATATATTGTTTAGGGTGGGGTATCACATTCTTCCTCCGTAGAAAATTTTTGTCCTTGAAATTTCTAGTCATCAACCTAGAATCCAACCATTTTTGATCAGCTTCTAATCCCAAAGTTTTCTAAACACTATGGTCTAAACCCAAGGATTTTATTTTCAGTAATTACTTCGTCAACCCAATAATGGCGAACCCTAAGGCCTTAATACTAACTCCAAGCGTGTCTAAATCGTCCATTTAGACAAAACTTGGGGACAATCAATATTCACTAATTATCGTACTACCACCAATGAACTCATTATCATGGATCTTTCCTATGCTAGGGCTCATAAACTATGCTTTCTCAAGCAACCTTGATCATGCCTAGTCTAGGCTGACACATCCTCGACATCATTAGTCATCACATCATTAATCATGAGATGGCCATCTTATCGTATTGGTATACCCGACCGAGATCTCCTATGAGATCCTTATGCTAACATAAGGTCATCCTGAGCATCACAACATACATATATGCGAGTTATTTCATCCTCAATCCGCACACTCCTAAAAAAATTTAAAACACTAACATCTAACACTTTATCAGGTTGTAATACTCACAACATTCTCAACTCACAGCCTTGGGACACACAACCCAGTCGTAACTAGATATACTAAAACATGTCACCCTAAATAAAAGCAACCAGGAAACACATGCAACTATATGCAATGAAAGAGAAACCACATGGACACATAACTAGTGTAGAACAAAGGTGCTTCCACAGAAGAGCGCACTCATATAACATGACACATCAGCCACGACTGGCCTATCCTACACCACTACTGAGCTTATGTAATGATATACCCGAACCATAACTGATCAACAACTTCCCATTATTGAGATCAAAGAAGGCACAAGGAATGCCACAAATCAGGCAATCTCTATGCCAAAAAATAACAATCAATTTTTGACAATGAATTCTTCTACACGAAGAACGACCCCGTAATGTACCCTCGAAGTCTATAACCCTCACCGACATTCTCTAAAGTCTTAACCTTGCCACATACCCTGACTTGACCCATTAGCCCGTACGAGTCCTAGTTATGAGTCATCAATCCTTGCGACATGAACATGACAAAAAATTTATTTCTTCGGAAAGCTGAGATGCTTAGGATTCCCTCCTTAGGACTAATACTACTTTCTCTAAGTCTAACAGCGATAACCATCCTCAATCAAGGAGAAATTAAATCTCTCGGGCTTATTTTCAATCATTGAACCATCGTACCTAGGCTTCCACAATCTCAACACGTCATAGCTAACCTCAGTCTCTGAGATGACTCTCGTCAAATGAAACACAATGCTCATATGGTTTCAGACATTCAAATCACAGACTATTGCTACTACTCTTAGAAAAATACTATGTGACCCCGAATCATAACTACTCTAATGATATCCCAAACTTTCAAACATTATCCATGCCTAGGACTACCAATTTCCTTCACCAGTGAGACACGAAATCACTTTGGTAGCACACACAGGTTCTATAATATGTCTCAACACCCCACTCCATATGTTATTTCCAAAACCAAGATGAACATCATCATGTTCTAAGTCTCCCATGTGCTCTATCTATCCAATATCAACCTACTTTTAACATTATCCCCAAATGTCATATCCTGACACATGCTTATAAGCCAAGGCGGTGGTACTAATTTTAAAGTACTACCATAAGTCGGCATGACTACAACACACAACAACTATCAATGATTTACTATCCTCATATAATCCTTGGAGCAATAATGATTCTCGAATGTTTCTTGGGTGATTGTCATTAACTCATCCATCTCTCTAATAGATTCGATATACAAGAAGTAATAAATATTATCCTGACCTACGCTACTCAACCTCAAATTCATTACCTGTAATACCCCGACCCGAATTTATGGGTTAACCGTGAGTTAACCCGTTCCGAAGCGAGTCGTTAAGTGTGAAGTGCAATAAAACGACCTAATTAATGTTGCTAGTCCAGTTTTAATTTAGTTAACATTCCACTTGATTCAAATTTCAAGATAAAATATATGGGATCTAAGGAGAGCACCCCAAAGTCCAAGTAAACAGAGCTTGATTATGTGAAATAAATAAAGTACACTTACATGTACAATGCCCTAAAAATACGAAACCGCACCAAACCTTCCATAACAAAGCAAGGATGTGAGCCAATGCCTAGTGAAAATATACAAACAGTATAGACACGAATGGCAGAAAGGAATACTCACATGCTACAACACATGCATGCACAAATATATATGTATTTACACATATATACTCTTTTTAAAAATATTTAATTATGCATTCTCCGTTATAGTTTCGAAAACCATACTTATCCAGATTAATTTACCTTAATCTTAAAATGCTTTCTTTGTTCAAACTTAGCATCTTTCATGCTATTTAACATACCTAGTTCCACACTTGAAACCATTATACTTGACTTACACAAATACATTCCATTACCAGAATTACTCATTTTAACTCATATATATATACACTTAAGTGTTTTCTATGAAAAACACCATTTCAACCCCCTCATTCTTCGTGTTTAGAAAATACTTGTTTATCATTTGAAAACCTTTCTATACGTGCACATGCAAATTGTGGGTAACAACTTAGGTTACTGAACCACTCATTTGCCCTCTTTACTTTATCTCATTTTACCTTATCTTATGGACATTAATAGACTTACACTTTTACTTGTCCATTCACCCCTTTTACCGGAACACATTACCATACAACCATTTGTTGATATGTTCCATATTTACTTTATCCTTTCTCGAAATCTTCAAATTAACCACATACTTTATCAGGCTCCACACCGTCGGTTATGTGCACTATATGCTCTGGCTAGTAATTTAGGGCTTTTCACCCAAGGGCTCTGGGCCCTTCTTACTTTATTCCAGTATCATCCGAGTTCCTTCCATGTTTCTTAACTTTTTTTTTACAAAATGTCCACATTATTCCACTATTTTACTTTTACCCGGCCGAAGCCAAAACCCAAACTTAACCATTCGTTTCTCCATTTCACTTGAAAAATTGTTTCTTTTCTTGCTTAAGTCCCTTATTCACACACACGTGATTTACATTAGATTCATTCATGCTTTGGACTTAATTTCTTTCACACACACATTATTCTAAGGACATTCTTTAACAATTTTTTCCCTAAAAGTGTTTCACTTTAAGTAAATTATCAAGTTACCCTTTTTATTCACCAGACTTGCAATTTAGTCTACTAACATGTGCATTTTTCTCAAAATATTTATTACTTCTTCCTCGTTAGAAATATACCAAAAATGACATGTTTCCTATGTTTTTATTTTATAAAAATTCCCATTATTAATTCTACTATAAAACTCACCAAGTAATACTGTCACACATCTGATTCCGTGGAATGTCCATCATTTTTCATTTACTAGAAATTATGCTCGAATGACACTTCCATACATTTTATTCCATTAAATGACCAATTTTAGTTTTAAATAGAAAACACACATAAACCCATTTTTATTTCCATAAAATGTCTAATTTCAATTTTATTAGGAAATATACACAACAATATTTTCTCACATTTTTATTTTCATAAAAATGTCTCATTTCAGTTTTATTAGAAAATATGCACAACAATATTTTCTCGCATTTTTATTTCCATAAAAATGTCTAACTTCAGTTTTATTAGAAAATATACACAACAGTATTTTCCCACATTTTTATTTCCATAAAAATGTCTAATTTCAATTTTATAAAAAAAATATACGCAATAATATTTTCTCATATTTTTATTTGCATAAATATGTCAATATTTTCTCACATTTTTATTTCCATAAAAATGTCTTATTTCAATTTACGAAGAACACATCATTAATTCATATAAATCTACTCTTAATCATACACACAACAAGGCTATACTATTTATCAAATAAAGTCTTAACAAAAGAGTAGATTATCCCACCTTAATGAAGTCTAGATTAGTGGAAGGCATGTTAGAATCAATGAAAATGACAACCCCCCACCTCCTAAGGGCCTTAAAGGGGTTTTCTTGCACCATTAAGTTTAGCTACACAAGGCACCACTTAAAACCCCCCTATAAAACCTCCAATAGTGTATTTTTCTTCTTGTTCTAAAATGCCTACCTCAAATATATACCAGAACTCCAACAACAACTCCTACAATTTCGTAGCTATATTTTCTTTACACTGAGGATTTTGTCTCTCATGGTGTGGCTGAGTATGCTAAGAAGGTTTTTAAAAGGTTGAAGGCAGTATGTGAAATGAGAGGGAGCCAGGTGCCCATTTGGGAATAGGAAGAGAGTTTGGCCATTTCCCTCCTCACCTCTTTCTATGTACACATATAAAACCTCATCCAACCCTCCATAAGATTGATTCAACGATCCTTGTTTAGATAGCACAAATGATCCGATGGTAGATATGTTGACAGCAATATGACAATACCATGAACTCTCTCTCTGTCACTAATGTTAACTTATCAGTCCACGTTTCTAATCCATGAGATGACATACATTTAAAACCCCCAACCAAAATATTGACAACGCAATAAGAGAACAAATCCTGTCCAAGAGCCCCCTGATTTCATCGATTGCCAGGCCCCATTTGACATCAAATGTAAATCACACACTTCCTTAATCCATACACAAACAAAGGTTAAAGGTCTTCACCACTTCTCAAGTCTGATTTTGATCAGCACGTCAGGCCCAAGGATGATAAGGAAAATGGGTTAACGCATCAAACGCTGACAACGAAGAGACATAACGATTCTTAATCAGCATCGGTTGAACAACCAGTCTCATCGTTCGAACGACAGCTGTCTTGCTTGAGTGTCCTCATTCGTCGTTTGAACGATGGTCGTGTATAGATCACTTTTTCTTCCTTTTATACTTTCTTTGTAATCCCTCTTTCTAATTCGGAGCTGGAGTTGGACGTAAATCTATGTATTCATTTAATATATATACCAAACAATTCTAAGCCTTATTCATAGTTTAATTGATTTTATGACTATTTGTTCTAAAAGCTAAATATAAAATCTTTAATTACTTAGTTCTCTTTATAATTACAATTGTTACCCACAATTTTTGGTAAAGTGTAATTTAATCAATCTTTATTAATTAATCAAGTAATCAATAAATATTATAATCCATATAATTCCAACAATAATTTTACTCCTCTACGTATACAATCCATATATGTTATTTATTTAATTTGTCGGGGCTGGGTATTACATTACCACACTAAATTGTATATCACTACATTAACCTTGATGCAAAAATGATTCTTCCAAATGCTTTAAGAAAAAGACGTCAATTTAATCCTTCTCAAAAGTGGACATACACACCTTCGTATAAGAATTATTATTGCGGAATCCTATATGAAAACTGATTGTGGTAACCATCTCATAACCTCAGAGCATCAATCCTAGCTGCTACATTTTACACCAATCGAGAGGCTATATCCTCGACACCATGAGGAATCCCAAAGGGTCATGGAGAGGCATCATCGTCCTCATGATACACGATAACTAACCTTAAGTTCACTATTACTTACGAATGTCTACCACACGCATTAACATCTCGCTAACTAAACCGTATTATCCACCTCTTAGGAATTATCAATACTGATTTATGTACCTATTCTAAAATACAAACCAAAGGTCAATTCATCAACCACCTTACTACTTATTTCCAATGAGCATCTAATGCAACTCAAGTACTTATCGAAATGTCAACTCGTAGTTAAATTCACTAGACTACACCATTTGATCCTCAATGAGTCTTTTGTGACAACCCGCTTAAAATAATAATGGGTGGCCAACCCTATACTACATAAATCAGGTATCTCAAATGGCTCAGTCTCAACATCAACTGACAATACTAACTAATATAAGGCTAACTAACCGAAACTATAAAAAGAGGATGCCAAAAAAACTAAATGAAACATACCACGAACAACAAACCAACACAAGATAACTACTAATAAAGGAAAAATGCATACAAGTACTATGATAAATGAAATGCTAGAATAAAATGAAATGAGTACCAATAAGAAAATATACCCGAATAATTTGTCGGGTCACATACAGTACAATAACCGTAAAGAAGAAATATAAACAACTACATATGACTCTTGGGTATAGACCTGATATACAAAATGAATCCTATCTAGATTCACAAATAAATGGGAAGCGACTAAAATCGAAATCCCGCAACAGTCCGCACCAGTTACGGCACCTAAGACTCTGGGTAGAAAAGTATCCGGCATACATGCAGTAGGACACCTGTAGTAATATATATATATATATATATATATATATATAGCAAAAGAGAAATATAAACGGGTCAGAGCCCGAGTTGTAAAAATGTTTAGCAAGTGTGTTAACCGTGCATAATAAATATGAATGAACTTATTTCATAATTAAAGTGGAGTCGCACTCTAGTGAGCCTCAAACTCACCTCTCATCTATCAGCGCGCACCTATTCGCGTCCTGAAATTTTAATTAAGTTACCCCACCCGAGGACAACCTAACTTACAATAGGCACGACCTATAATTGCAAGACCTGCCATTCTAACATAACCCAAGAATCCAACCCATTTTAATCACACTTAAATATATATACGCCTATATGCCGTACTAGGCTTAATTGATTTCGATTTTTAACTTAATCAGTTAAAATTCTTAATACGTTACCCATTAACATTAGGTATGAATCATATGATTTAATTTCTAAGTAACATGAATACAATTTAATACGGAAAAAACTTCTCTCCACTCTCAACATTGTACTACGTTTCGTGCGTGGGGCGTCTAGCAAAGCGAAATCCAAACAAAGAACCCCCCCAATACACTACTCCTTGATAATGTCGATCGAGGGGATCTATCATGTCATCCACACCATCATATTACTAATACATAAGTATAAAAGACAAAACTTCTAACTACACTCAACATTGCACTGCGTTTCGTGCGTGGGGCGTCTCGCAAAGCGAAATCCAAACAAGGAACCCCCCCAATACACTACTCATTGACAATGCCGATCGTAGGGATCCATTATGTCATATACAATTCTACTACTACAACTACCTACAAATAAAAAGCACATAACTTCTCTCTACCATCAATATGGCACTATGTATCATGCGTGGGGCGTCTCGCAAAGAGAAATCCAAACAAGGACCCCCCCAATACACTACTCCTTGACCACATTGATTTTAGGGATCTATTATGTCATGTACACAATTCTATTTCTGCAACTACTTAACTTTGATTACTCTCTATGAGTGACCTCAATATCTCCAATAAATATCCTTGGGATGATGTAATCGAAATCTTCCTTAGATGCGATACATCAACCCCCAATAGTCAAGTACACCATAATCTCCCAAGATGTACACCATAGGACTTTCATATCCTTTCACCTATAGGATATAATAAATATATATATAGTTACTCTAAACATATATATATACTACCATTCATTCCCATAGCGAAGCGTACAGACTACATATGATGTACAATGGCCATCCACATAATATAACCGGCTATATATATATCGCTGATATACTGAACCATGCTATCATCTTCCAGTGCCCTTCTCACGTAGCATACTGGGGACCACCTGTAGGACTAAACGAAACCTACCTCGTGATCAACACACACACACACACGCGCGCGTCCGATAAGCGGTCATAGTTCCTAATCGGTCAATGAGACGAAACATACCCACCACGTCTCACCCCCACAAAAAAATATAAATCACGTAATAACACAACGGACGCTATGACCTGGGGAATATCCACACACTGCTCATCGAGCCAAGGTCCTCACCCTCATCGCGTAACTTCCCAAAGATATCAAGAGCGGGGTATGCTTAACCATACAAGTATATATATCATTCACATGCACAATATATATCCATCTATATAATTACATCATATATCTAAACCTTAATATACGGTTTAGATATTCACGCCATGAGTATATACATACATTCATATCTATACAAATATATATGCATACACATATACATACTATCTCTCATTGTATGTTTAAAAGTTACAAACTCGACTATTAGCATCCTAAAAATCGTCAATATAAAAGCCATAACTCCAATCATAATAGCTGAATTCGTTATATGAATTCGATCTCTCACTTGAAGCATATTCATCCATTTCTCTTATGATATAAATAATCTTCCAAAATAGATATATCTCCAACATTAAGGTTATCACCCACAGTTTAGTGTAGGAAGAAATCACTACACATCTCATCTATATCCGAAAGTACATCAATATTTCTAGTTCAAATTGTATCGTTGGCATACACATAGCTAATAGTCTATAAACCTCAAGCTCAATCTTAACTTCATCTCCTGATCCCATCACTTAGGGAAAATACTACACTGATATATAATCACTATCCTGACTACGGTTCAATTACTCTTATGAACCCCTAAATCTTATTGCGCTTGTAATATTTTCCTTAAGTTAAACATTACTAAGAATACACGACCACTCTCTCTCATCGGTCCCCAATCTTAATTTTAAATAGAATCCTATCACTATAAGGATTCAGTACACACCTCGGCCTACGATTTTGGGCCATGCCCTCACCACTCTCTCCCAAAGAGTCCAAAACCTTATGTCGTATGTAAAATCACTTATGACCTCTAAATAGAACTACCATTCGTAAAGAAATTCCCACACTACACCAATACAACAATCTCCAACACATAGGTATATAAGTCCCCAAAATGACTCGGTACGTACCCGCGATTTTATCATGCGAGAAACTTCTAATAAATCTCCAAAACATATTTCTTTTGCATCATATATACTCATGTCCCAAATCAATAAATCCAACCAAAAAGGGTTAGAAATCATCCTAGAAAAAAATTCACAAAATAGCCCAGTTTCAAATCAATTCGGCCTGGCCCGAATCAATTCGGTCTCAAGGGAGAATCGATTCGCTCCAGCTGCAAATCGATTCGGTCCAAAGGACCTGGTACTCTGTCTCAAGCCGAATTGATTCGCCTTGGGTACAAATCGATTCGGTCATGCAGACCTGCCACTTTTGCCTAAGCCGAATCGATTCGCTTAAGGGGCGAATTGATTCAGGTCTGCAGAACCCCAAAGGTCTCTTCTTATTCATGAAACCCACGAATTTAAAACCCTAAAATTTCACTTTAACCCCTAAACCTTCATAACATCATGGTTCTAAGCCAATAAATCAACCCGTAGTTGGTCGCAACCATTTCTACACCATCAAACCCATATTTAAACATCAATTTCAAGATTAAACCCAAAAATCTAGGTTTTATTATTAATACCCAAAATCCAATTTTCTTATCCACAAATTACGAAATGAAATACACAAATGAAATATTTAGCAAGATTAAACACTTGCCTTAGATTTGTAGAGGTTGGATCGTCCTCGTGATCGCAGTTGGGCCGGAATTTCCAAGCTTTTTCTCCTCTCTCTCTTCCTTTCTTCTTCTTCCTTTATTTCTTCCTTTCTCTTTTCTTTCTATTTCTCTCTTCTCACAAATGAGAAGGGCTGAAATCGTAAGACCTTTAATCCCTCAAAACAATAAACCCAGTTTTAAATGTTAATACACACTTTAAATGACTCGTTTACTCCAATTCGAGCCAAACATACTTAAAAATATTTCGGAACCAAAATGAAACCCAATGACAATCATTTTGACTATCTCGACCCATCCGAAACCAATGTTACACTCAAAATCCTCATCCGAAAAAATTTAAAACGTCCTCAATTTTTGGACTTAAATTTCCAAATTTTAGAATTCTCCAATTTAAATAAATTTTATTTCCCCCAAAATTAAATTTCTTAGTTCTAAAATCGTGGGGTGTTACACTCTTCCCCCTTACAAGAATTTCGCCCGCAAAATTTAAGATATGCCTAGGACTTCGATCACATCTAGTCCTTATCTCCCTCTGGGTCACTATACCCATCTCAACTAGTTCTCTCATCGAACCATATAAATTTAAAAAAACAAACAAACTAACTACCCAGGGTGCCTATACACCCCATACGTCGAGCTCAACTCGTACCATAATAACTCGGCACCACTAGCCTCATTTTGTAATATAGCTCTCAGCAATATAATCTATAGCAGCATTTTAAGTATATATGAAAGTTTAAAATTCCCAATGGTAGAAATCTTCTCAATTCCTGACACCAGCTGCCTTCATACGGTGGAGGTCTCGGAAGCAAAATCCAAAGATTAAGTTGGGGATTGTTGGGGATTGAGATCAGTCGAACCAAGGTTAAGTTTTTATACAAAGATTTTCCGAGTTTTAGATATCGCCCAAAGGCCTATGCAATAATGTAATATAAAATAATTCCGTGTCTTTCGACACGTCAAACAAACACCTTATGTCCAAGACACAAGGCCTCAACAAATACAATACTCTAACCAATACCTAGTCCTCCAACTAGCACAACCATGAGCTAAGTTTTTCGCTCAACGATGAATCTACTAAACTCTGAACTTCCTCAGTTATACTAATCCCTTACATCACACCAACACCTTTCCACAAGATAAGTCATTCCCTCATTGGAACACTAAAATTTCCTTCCCTAGCCTAAGTAGGAAATAATAACCTTAACAATTCACACTCCCGAAAATCGTAGAGAAACTCTCTACTAGATCATCACAAGACAGTTTACTATCCTCAAAAGATGTCGTATAAAGGACACACTTGCTCAATCCCTCTTCTCAGAAGGCAATACTCCCAATATTGGGACCACTCCTCACACCTCACATCAATAAAGGTCACCCACACTAGGTTTTCGAACAAATGTTGAAGAATTTCTCAATCTAACCTCCCAAGGGCTCCCTATTCTCTCCTCATCCGTACTTACCTTATCGATCACGAAATTCTCCTTCTTATCTCTACCTGAATCACGAAAAGAAATACCTCAAACCAAAGTGTACCCAAAATCTATCATGGGCATTACATCTATCATCTTTCCCCTTCCTAACCGACATATTTTTGGCGACGTCCAAGACGAAAGAAACTGTGTTAGAACGTCGTTCGAGCGAATGCATCTCGCAGAAGAAAATAAAGGTAGTGAATACAACAATCCTACTATTAAGGCTTTATATCAAGAACGTCAACGGTAGAATGCAGAAAACCCGCACAGATCCTAAAGACTCTAGAACCTGATGCTCTGATACCATCTGTGACAACCCGTTTAAAATAATAATGGGTGGCCAACCCTATACTACATAAATCAGGTATCTCAGATGGATCGGTCTCAACATCAACTGACAATACTAACCAATATAAGGCTAAGTACCCGAAACTATAAAAATCGGATGCAAAAAAAAAACTAAATGAAACATACCACGAACAACAAACCAACACAAGAGAACTCCTAATAAAGTACAAATGCATACAAGTACTATGATAAATGAAATGCTAGAATAAAATTGAATGAGTACCAACAAGAAAATATACCCGAATAAGCTATCGGGTCACAGACAGTACAATAACCGTAAAGAAGAAATATAAAAAACTACATATGACTCTTGGGTATAGACCCGATATACAAAATAAATCCTATATAGATTCACAAATAATAGGGAAGTGACTAAAATCGAAATCCCGCAACAGTCCACACCTGTTACGACACCTAAGACTCTGGATAGAAAAGCATCTGGCATTCATGTGGTACCACACCTGCAGTAATATATATATATATATATATATATATATATATATAGCAAAAGAGAAATATAAACGGGTCAGAGCCCGAGTTATAAAAATGTTTAGCAAGTGTGTTAACCGTGCATAATAAATATGAATGGACTTATTTCATAATTAAAGTGGAGTCGCACTCTCGTGAGCCTCAAACACACCTCTCATCTATCAGCGCGCACCTATTCACGTCCTGAAATTTTAATAAAGTTACCCCACCCAAGGACAACCTAACTTACAATAGGCACGACCTATACTTGCAGGACCTTCCATTCTAACATAACCCAATAATCCAACCCATTTTAATCACACTTAAATATATATATGCCTATATGCCGTACTAGGCTTAATTGATTTCGATTTTTAACTTAATCAGTTATAATTCTTAATACGTTACCCATTAACATTAGGTTTGAATCATATGATTTAATTTCTACGTAACATGCATACAATTTAATAAGGACAAAACTTCTCTCCACTCTCAACATTGTACTACGTTTCGTGCGTGGGGCGTCTCGCAAAGCGAAATCCAAACAAGGAACCCTCAATACACTAATCCTTGACAATGTCTATCGCGGGGATCCATCATGTCATCCACACCATCATACTACTTATACATAAGTACAAAAGGCAAAACTTCTCACTAATCTCAACATTGCACCGTGTTTCGTGCGTGGGGCGTCTCGCAAAGCGAAATCCAAACAAGGAACCCCCCAATACACTACTCCTTGACAATGCCGATCGTAAGGATCCATTATGTCATAAACAATTCTACTACGACAACTACCTACAAATACAAAGGACATAACTTCTCTCTACACTCAACATGGCACTATGTATCATGCGTGGGGCGTCTCGCAAAGCGAAGTCCAAAATAAGGACCCCCCCAATACACTACTCCTTGACCACATTGATTGTAGGGATCCATTATGTCATCTACACAATTATATTTCTGCAACTACTGAAATTAGATTACTCTCTAAGAGTGACCTCAATATCTCCAATAAATATCCTTCGGATGATGTAACTGAAATCTTCCTTAAATGCGATACATCAACCCCCAACAATCAAGTACACCATAATCTCCCAAGATGTACACCATAGGACTTTCATATCCTTTCACCTATAGGATATAATAAATATATATATATAGTTACTCTAAACATATATATATACTACCCTTCATTCCCATAGCCAAGTGTACATACTACATATGATGTACAATGGCCATACACATAATATAACCGGCTATATATATCGCCGATATACTGCACCATGATATCATCTTCAAATGCCCTTTTCACGTAGCATACTGGGGACCACCTGTAGGACTAAACGACACCTACCTCATGATCAACACACACACATGCATTCGAGAAGCGGTCATAGTTCCTAACCGGTCAATGAGACGAAGCATACCCACCACGTCTCACCCCCCTAAAAAATGTAAATCACATAATAACACAACGGACGCTATGACCTAGGGAATATCCGCACACTGCTCATCGAGGCAAGGTGGTCACCCTCATCGCACAACTTCCCAATGATAGCATGAGAGGGGTATGCTTAACCATACAAGTATATATATCATTCACATGCACAATATATATACATCTATATAATTACATCATATATCTAAACCTTCATATACGGTTTAGATATTCACGCCATGAGTATATACATACATTCATATCTATACAAATATATATACATACACATATACATACTGTAACAACCCGTCCTTTTGGAGATGATTAAATTCCATAATTGTGTATAAATTGGAGATTTGGGGAATTTCCCGGAATAGTAAATTTTTGGGATTTTCGAGGATTAGATGATTTTCGATGGATGTGGTAATTAATTTTGGGATTAAATATGTCGAAGTATTTTAATTATATGTCGCAGTTGAGTAAAGAGACAAAAGGTGAGATTTTAATTAGAAAACCCGTAGTGAGATGCAATGGGTTAAAATAGGGGGTTGCAGTCAAGTACCTCAGATGGAAATTCCGACTATGTGGTGAGTCTCGGAATGGCCTAGATAGTCGTAAAAGAGTGTCCGATTGTGGAAATTGAGTTTCGGGGAATTTTAGAATTAAACGGGCTCGTAATTGAGTAAACGAGTCATTTTTGGGTTTTAAGGGATTAAACCCTTTTTCTTTCTATATAAAGAGGTAGAGAGGGAGAAAAGTGAAGAAAATAGGGAAAAGAGAGAGTAGAGAGAGAGAGGAGGAGAGAAAAGAGGAGAAAAGGGGAGATTCCGGCCAACCTCCGCAGGATTCGACTCGGGATCGTCGGATTATATCCACGAGGCAAGTGTTTACTTGCTTTATTTAATTTTGAGCATAAATCTCATATCGTATTTTTGTATTAACAAACCCTAAATATTTTGGGTTGGGTTTTCGTGGATAAAACGGGTTTTCGGGAGTTAAAACAAATAAACCCCCATAATGTTTCAATTCGAGGAACTTAGGATTTAATTGAAATTAATTGTTGGTTTCGGGTTCTAGGATGTTTAGAGACCTTATTTTATGTGTAGATGTTGTTGGTTGGGTTATAGGATGTCGGGAGAGGAGACAAAAGCTTGGGAGAAGCTTTAATGGCTGAAACAGCTTCTCGGAGAAGAAGCGGCCCGTCATGATCGATCAATCGATCATGGGGGATCGATCGATCGAACCATCGATCGATCGAGGGCCATGGGTTGATCGATCGACCCCTTCTAAAAGTTAGGTAATTTTTCTAGGGAGAATTGGATGGGATGAATTCCAATTCTAATTGATTCGAGGTTAATTATGGGATAACTTAAGGGATCTTTTAAGAGTATATAGTCCTCCAATTAAGGGAATTTAGGAGGGCAAGTTGAGGGTTTTAAAGGTATAACCCTTAAACTATATTTTCGAGGAAAATAGATAAGTTGAGGTCCCTAAAATAGGGTGGGGAACTCTAAATGATTAATTGGACGAGATGTAGTTCTTAGGTTTGTGGGAAGGAAATCCACAACCTACTTAATTTTAGGGTATTCGGGGACGAATATCAGTTGGAGAATATACTTACTTAGTTAGTGTAAATTGGTATAATTGGAGATACCCACTAAATCCTTAGATGGGATTGAGATATGTATTATTTATCAAAGTGAGGAAATACTTTGGGTATAGTATCATGCATATATGAATGCATGATTATGATTCTTTGGGAGAATCTTTGGGGTTATTGGTCATCGCTAGATGTGATTGGCAATTATGGCTATATGTATATATTCGACGAGGAATATATGGTATATATATACTATGTGATTAAAGTATATATATATGTATAAATGACCTTTGAAAATGAACAATATGAATGTTTTCAAAATGGAAAAAAGAAATGATTTTCATAAATGATAATTTATGTGAACACATCTCTCTAAATGCTATCATAAGGGAAGTTGCGCGCGTGATGTGAAGTCCCCTGGCTAATGAACGTAGGGGAATATAGTCCTAGGCCATATGGGCGATTATTATATGTTTTACTGTGCTGGTGAGGTAATTCTGGGTGTGGTTATGACTCTCCCGCAGGCATATGGCCTCTTCCCAACGTCTTGCATTGTTGGATCCTAGGTTGTCCTGATTTATAGGCCCTGGAAGATGATAGCCATTTAGGGGCGCGCCCAGTGGGGAAACCCGGAGGGGCGGCCTTAGAATCGTTATATGATATGAAATATAACTATTCTCAATAATGTGGGACATTATTGATATTAAAGAAAATTATGATAATAAATTGTCTTTAAATACATTTCCTGGATGGAAGAAGGGAAATGGGATAAATTAATTGGCTTTATATACATTTCCTAGATGGAAGTAGGGAAATGGGAGCATATGAGATGAAAAGCATTTTTATGATAATAAAATTGGCTTTTAAATACCTTTCCTTGATAGAAGAAAGGAAATGGAATGTTTTGAGATAAAAATGTAAATAAAGTAAACCTCATTCCGGGAGATATATCCGGATGTGCATTATAAAAATGAATATAGAGTAAATGAATTATCATTCCGGGAGATAGATCCGGATGTATACTGTGATATGAGTATATATATATAAATTGAGTACTGAGGGTCTAATGGATCTCGACGATCGACCTTTTCGCGTAGTAGTGTATCGGGGGATTCCATGTTTGGATTTCGCTCTGCGAGACACCCCATACACGAACTTGGCTTAGTGTTGATAATGGGGAGAAGTTTAACCCTTAGTGCTCTAATATTGGTATTTCTTATATGGTGCATATATGTATATATTTATATATCTTTCGTGTGCTGAGGGTCTAATGGATCTCGACAATCGACCTTGTCGCGTAGTAGAGTATCGGGGGGGGGGGGGGGGGGGGGTTCCTTGTTTGGACACCCCACACACGAACTTGGCATAGTGTTGAGACTGGGGAGAAGTTTAGCCCTTAGTACTTGGATTAATTTGGGTTGTTAGATGATGGGTGACGGATTAGTTAGGCAGCGTAGCTTGACTAGGATGTTTAGAGGGATTCTTTAGGTGTGAACTGTTAGAAGAGAGGTGAGGGGTATCTCATGGGAGTGCGATACTAAATTTAAATATGAGATAAAACGTGTTTTTAGAAATAAGGTATTTATGCACTTGATAAATATTTTCAAAACTCGGGCTTTGACCCGTTTATCTACTTTTCCTCTCTTGTTATATATATATATATATATATATATATATATATATATATATATATATAGGTGTCGAGACACAGGGATGCCTGGATGAAACATCTTTCGAGTCAGACGTCTGCTGCAGCAGTTGTGGATGCGTGCAGGTTCTCGATAGACGCTTTTATCCTTGTACTCTAGATAGGAGGTACTATATACACAATCAGGCCACTAGCCCAATTGCATTTATTTATTCTTTTAGTGCGGCATTCGATATGGTTGTATCACATTTGAACCGAGTGTTCGGTTATTTTATTTCATTCGAGTTTCATTTACGCAAACTGTGTGGATATTTTATTTGTAGTTGCTTAAAAAGAGTAGTTAAGTAAAATTTTGACGTCAACCTAATAGGTTATTAGTAATTACAATGGATTTTCGACAGTGATGCTAAGAATGATCGATATGAGACTACTATTTTAATTTGATATAGGAGTGATCGCCCGGTATTTTATTAGGTGGGGTGTCATAGATGGTATCAGAGCATCAGGTTCTAGTGTCCTTAGGAATCTATTCGGACGTACTACGATTTCAGCGTTGCTCTTGATTTGTTATAGATCCTCAGGATTAGGATTGTTGATTTTTCTTGTGAGCTTTCATTCTCTCGCTATGACATAGGACTATAGTAAATATTTTGCGCGCTCGTTCGAGATTTGTGTGTGGGGCTTGGATGGAAGCAGGAGGCGGGGCTCATTTGGATCTGTAGGTGAAGTCAGGGACGGGGACCGTAGCAGAGGTCTCTTCCTTTGTAGTGCTTGCTAAGGATGGTTGCAACGACTGCTGAATTATAGTAGTTATGAGTGCCACAATACCGTTGTAGTAGAGAGTGGTACTAAAGTTGAATTTCCTAGTGACGATAAAGATTCGAAAGGGATCTTACGGATAGTTTTAGCCACGAGTCCCCATAATTTAGCAGGAATGAGGAGAATGCAGTTTTGGATTATTCGCATAAGGATCGGTCAGAGGCCGACAGTGGATAAAGAGTGATATGGAGAAGTGAACCTTGTACGTAAGTGAGTTAGGTGCAATGAATAATGAGTCCTTTTGAGAAACGATAGGCTCACTAGAGAAGTGTTGCTAACACTTATGGAGAATGTGTATGTTCGAGGACCCCATTGGTGGGAATCCACCTGAGGAGTTTGTTAAAACGGGGTTGTTGAGGTCGGTAGTGGAATCTCCTTCTAACAAAGAAGAAGTTAGGGGGAATTAGTGAAGTGATTGTCAGGATCGCGGCAATGGAGTCCAAGATACTGATAACTTTGAAAGGGTCAGGGTGACCCGAGATGGGGAGTGTTGCAACGTGGAGTGCGGAGCCGCACGAGTAGTACTTTCTCGATAGGAATAAAGGACAAGGTTAGGGTGCCTAGATGGGGCATAGAGTTAAGAAATTTTGGTAAGCGACGTGGTTAGATAAGTTGCGGTGTTCGTTAGCCCTAGACTCGTGTGTGTAATTTGAGTTTTGTGGCGGTCTCGATAACATTGTAATGTAGGCTTGTGTATTTTCCGCGGTAGCGGAGTTTTATTTTCTGCATTCGCTATATAGGCGGGTGTTTATATATATATATATATATATATATATATATATATATCTGGCATGTGATACTCGTTTTATATGTATTATGCGAGTATGGTAATATGGTGAGTATAATACATTATGGTATTATTGGAGCGATAGTAGGCTAATGATGGTAAGACTATCGTGTCCATAGTTCCAGGGTGGAAAGGGTTGTTGTTGTGATATCTCACCTGGATATAGGTTGAGTTCTCCTTTATGATGTGCTTAGATAGAACTTCGATGAGTAGATGTTTCATTATCGTGATTTGAGTATGTGGCGACCTTATAGATATGATTTGAGGTGTGCCGAGTTAATTATTGAGCTATGAGCTTAAGCTCATTATTGATTGCGCAGAGACTGAGTGTTGTGCGATGCGCTTGGTGGTGTGGCTCCTAGATAGAAATGGGAGTTCAAACCACATTGGGTTAAAAGAGGGGATATGATTATCCCGGTTGCATATTCGAAAATAAAGGACCTCCATTACCGACAAAGTTATGTAGTAGTGTGTGGACGGGTTCCTTATTTAGATTTCGCTTCGCGAGATGCTCCACGCATGAACCTTAACGACGTCGGGAGTGGAGAGATGTTATAGGATGCAAGGATGTTGGTTTTGTTGATAAGTCATATAGTGTGGATGAAAAACTATAGACTATGAGCCATATGATAATGGTATGTTTATGGAAATATTGTGCTATGGAAAAGCACTAAAGTGTTCCTTTCACCACAAGTGGGTGGGTGAAGTAGGACTTAGAGAAATAGACTTGAGCATTATAACCAGACCTTAATGAAAAGGCAAATTTTGAGGAAATATGTTTTGGGTATGATGTTCATGATGCTTTTACAGAAAGTGGTCACTTCGATTAGTTAGATTTTACTTTTAGTATAGGTGGAAAGTTAGAATGGTATAAATGCGTTCGTAGGTTAGCATGGTAGAATTTAGGACGTCCCGCTGGTGTGCCTTAGGTCGCTATATCTCGATGACCAACAACGCGATGGAGTAGTGTAACGGGAGGGTTCCTTGTCTAGATTTCGCTTTGCGATATGTCCAACGCATGAAACCAAGCAAATGTTAGAAGTTGAGAGAGGCCTTGGGCACTAGGGACATACTTAGGATTATTACTTGTTTCTCATAGGTGGGGTAACGCTTAGACCTTAGAATTATTAGGATGTAAGTTCAATAGAGTTCGTGGTGCCGATGTCAAGAGGATTGAATTTTACAGGTTGGGAGGACCTATATGTGAGTATTACACTGAGGAAAGGAGAACCTTATTTAGAGAGTGTGTTACGTGTCGAACGTTCATAATGTATGTGCAGATGTGCATGGGTTAGAAAGGTGTATGGGCACCTTAGTAAGTTGGTTTTATATACTGCCTGAAATAGAATAGGCTTAGTGTATAAAGTCAGAGTTTATGTTGTAAGGCAATCACGAATGGATTTAGAGTGTGTTGGATGGAATGTCGTGAGAGGTACGCGATATTTCAATTGTGTAAGGGACTATCGTGTTAGCACCTTTTGATTTTAGGGGTACTAAGACGTAGTGGAATTTGTGATCGTAGGTTATTGGTGTAGGTTATATCCGAATTTCGAGGACAAAATTCCATTTTAAGGGGGAAGTATGTAACAACCCATCCTTTTGGAGATGATTAAATTCCATAATTGGGTATAAATTGGAGATTTGGTGAGTTTCTCGGAATAGTAAATTTTTGGGATTTTTGAGGATTAGATGATTTTCGATGGATGTTGTAATTACTTTTGGGATTAAATATGTCGAAATATTTTAATTATATGTCGCAGTTGAATAAAGCGACAAAAGTGAGATTTTAATTAGAAAACCCGTAGTGAGATGCAATGGGTTAAAATAGGGGGTTACGGTCAAGTACCTCAGATGGAAATTCTGACTACGCGGTGAGTCTCGGAATGGCCGAGATAGTCGGAAAAGAGTGTTCGATTGTCGAAATTGAGTTTTGGGGAATTTTAGAGTTAAACGGGCTCGTAATTGAGTAAATGAGTCGTTTTTGGATTTTAAGGGTTTAAACCCTTTTTCTTTCTATATGAAGAGGGAGAGAGGGAGAAAAGAGAAGAAAAGAGAGAGAAGAGAGAGAAGAGAGAGAGGAGGAGAGAAAATAGGAGAAAAGGGGAGATTTCGGCCAACCTCCGCAAGATTCGACTCGGGATCGTCGGATTATACCCACGAGGCAAGTGTTTACTTGCTTTATTTACTTTTCATCATAAATCTCATATTGTAGTTTTGTACTAACAAACGCTAAATATTTTGGGTTGGGTTTTCGTGGATAAAATGGGCTTTCAGGAGTTAAAACAAATAAACCCCCATAATGTTTCAATTCGAGGAACTTAGGATTTAATTGAAATTAATTGTTGGTTTCGGGTTCTAGGATGTTTAGAACCCTTATTATATGTGTAGATGTTGTTGGTTGAGGTTGTAGGATGTCGGGAGAGGCGAAAAAAATCTTGGGAGAAGCTTTAATCGCTGAAACAGCTTCTCGGAGAAGAAGCTGCCCGTCATGATCGATCGATCGATCGAACCATCGATCGATCGAGGGCCATGGGTCGATCGATCGACCCCTTCTTAAAGTTAGGCAATTTTCCTAAGGAGAATTGGATGGGATGAATTCCAATTCTAATTAATTCGAGGTTAATTATGGGATAACTTAAGGGATCTTTTAGGAGTATATAGTCCTCCAATTGAGGGAATTTAGGAGGTCAAGGTGAGGGTTTTAAAGGTATAACCCTTAAACTATATTTTCGAGGACAAGAGATAAGTTGAGGATTTAGAATGTTGGGGTTACTAAAATAGGGTGGGGACCTCTAAATGATTAATTGGACGAGATGTAGCCCTTAGGTTTGTGGGAAGGAAATCCACAACCTATTTAATTTTAGGGTATTCAGGGACGAATATCAGTTGGAGAATATACTTACTTAGTTAGTGTAAATTGGTATAATTGGAGATACTCACTAAATCCTTAGATGGGATTAAGATATGTATTATTTATCAAAATGATGAAATACTTTGGTATGGTATCATGCATATATGAATGCATGATTATGATTCTTTGAGAGAATATTTTTGGTTATTGGTCATCGCTAGATGTGATTGGTAATTATGGCTATATGTATATATTCGAGGAGGAATATATGGTATATATATACTATGTGATTAAAGTATATATATGATATGATATAAATGACTTTTGAAAATGAACAATATGAATGTTTTCAAAATGGAAAAAAGAAATGATTTTCATAAATGATAATTTATGTGAACACATCTCTCTAAATGCTATCATAAGGGAAGTTGTGCGCGTGAGGTGAAGTCCCCTGGCTAATGAACGTAGGGGAATATAGTCCTAGGCCATATGGGCGATTATTATATGTTTTACTGTGCTGGTGAGGTAATTTTGGGTGTGGTTATGACTCTCCCGCAGGCATATGGCCTCTTCCCAACGTCTTGCATTGTTGGATCCCAGGTTGTCCTGATTTATAGGCCCTGGAAGATGATAGCCATTTAGGGGCGCGCCCAGTGGGGAAACTCGGAGGGGCGGCTTTAGAATCGTTATATGATATGAAATATAACTATTCTCAATAATGTGGGACATTATTGATGTTAAAGCAATTTATGATAATAAATTGGCTTTAAATACATTTCCTGGATGGAAGAAGGAAAATGGGATACATGAATTGGCTTTGTATACATTTCCTAGATGGAAGAAGGGAAATGGGAGCATAAGAGATGAAAAGCATTTTTATGATAATAAAATTGGATTTTAAATACCTTTCCTTGATAGAAGAAAGGAAATGGAATGTTTTGAGATAAAAATGAAATTAAAGTAAACCTCATTTCGGGAGATATATCCGGATGTGCATTATAAAGATGAATATCAAGTAATTGAATTCTCATTCCGGGAGAGAGATTCAGATGTATATTATGATATGAGTATATATGTATAAAATGAGTACTGAGGGTCTAATGGATCTCGACGATCGACCTTGCCGCGTAGTAGTGTATCGGGGGGGTTCCTTGTTTGGATTTCGCTCTGCGAGACACCCCATGCACGAACTTGGCTTAGTGTTGAGAATGGGGAGAAGATTAACCATTAGTGCTCTAATATTGGGATTTCTTATATGGTGCATATATGTATATATTTATATATCTTTCGTGTGCTTAGGGTCTAATGGATCTCGACGATCGACCTTGCCACGTAGTAGTGTATCAGGGGGTTCCTTGTTTGGATTTCTCTATGTGAGACAACCCAAGCACGAACTTGTCATAGCGTTAAGACTGGAGAGAAGTTTATCCCTTAGTACTTGGATTAATTTGGGTTGTTAGATGATGGGTGACGAATTAGTTAGGCAGCATAGCTTGACTAGGATGTTTAGAGGGATTCGTTAGGTGTGCACTGTTAGAAGAGAGGTGAGGGGTATCTCATGGGAGTGCGATACCAAATTTAAATATGAGTTAAAACATGTTTTTAAAAATAAGGCATTTATGCAGTTGCTAAATATTTTCAAAACTCGGGTCCTGACCTGTTTATCTGCTTTTCCTCTCTTGCTACATATATATATATATATATATATATATATATATATATATATATAGGTGTCCAGATAGAGGGACGCCTGGATGACACAGCTTTCGAGTCAGACGTCTGCTGCAGCAGCTGTGGATGCGTGCAGGTTCTCGATAGATGCTTCTATCCTTGTACTCTAGATAGGAGGTACTGTATACACAATCAGGCCACTGGCCCAATTGCATTTATTTATTCTTTTAGTACGGCATTCGATATGGTTGTATCACATTTGAACCGAGTGTTCGATTATTTTATTTCATTTCAGTTTCATTTACGCAAACAGTGTGGATGTTTTATTTGTAGTTTCTTAGAAAGAGTAGTTAAGTAAAATTTTGACGCCAACCTAATTGGTTATTAGTAATTAAAATGGATTTTCAACAGTGATGCTAAGAATGATCCATATGGGACTCCTGTTTTAATTTGATATAGGAGTGATCGCCCGATATTTTATTGGGTGGGGTGTCACACATACTATCTCTCATTGTATGTATAAAACTTACAAACTCGACTATTACCATCCCAAAAATCTTCAATATAAAAGCCATAACTCCAATCATAGTAGCTGAATTCGTTATATGAATTCGATCTCTCACTTGAAGCATATTCACCCATTTCTCCTATGATATAAATAATCTTCCAAAATAGATATATCTCCAACATTAAGGTTATCACCCATAGTTTAGTGTAGGAAGAAATCACTACACATCTCATCTATATCCGAAAGTACATTAATATTTCTAGTACAAATTCTATCATTGGAATACACATAGCTAATAGTCTATAAACCTCAATCTCAATCTTAACTTCATCTCCTGATCCCATCACTTAAGGAAAATACTACGTTGGTATATAATCACTAGCCCGACTATGGTTCAATTACTCTTATGAACCCCTAAATCTTATTGCGCTTGCAATCTACTCCTTAAGTTAAACATTACTAAGAATATGCGACCACTCTCTCTCGTCGGTCCCCAATCTTAATTTTAAATAGAATCCTATCACTATTAGGATTAGGCACGCACCTCGGCCTACGATTTCGAGCCATGCCCTCACCACTCTCTCTCAAAGAGTCCTAAACCTTACGTCGTATGTAAACTCACTTTTGACCTCTAAATAGAACTACCGTTCGTAAAGAGATTCCCACACTACACCAATACAATAATCTCCAACACATAGGTATATAAGTCCCCAAAATGACTCGGTACGTACCCGCGATTTTATTATGCGAGAAACTTCTAATAAATCTCCAAAACATCTTTCTTACATCATATATACTCATGTCCCAAATCAATAAACCCAACCAAAAAGGGTTAGAAATCATCCTAGAGAAAAATTCACAAAATAGCCCTATTTTCGAATCGATTCGGCCTGGCCCGAATCAATTCAGTCTCAAGGGAGAATCGATTCGCTCCAGCTGCAAATCAATTCGGTCCAAAGAACCTGGCACTCTGTCTCAAGACGAATCGATTCTCCTTGGGTACGAATCGATTCGGTCATGCAGACCTGCCACTTTTGCCTAAGCCGAATCGATTCGCTTAAGGGGCGAATCGATTCAGGTCTGCAGAACCCCAAAGGTCTCTTCTTATTCATGAAACCCACGAATTTAAAACCCTAAAATTTCACTTCTAACCCCTAAATCTTGATCACATTATGATTCTAAGCCAATAAATCAACCCAAAGTTGGTCCCAACCATTTCTACACCATCAAACCCATATTTAAACATCAATTTCAAGATTAAACCCAAAAATCTAGGTTTTGTTATTAATACCCAAAATCCAATTTTCTTATCCACAAATTATGAAATGAAATACACAAATGAAATATTTAGCAAGATTAAACACTTGCCACAGATTTGTAGAGGTTGGATCGTCCTCGTGATCGCAGTTGGGCCGAAATCTCCAAACTTTTTCTCCTCTCTCTCTTCCTTTATTATTCTTTCTTTATTCCTTTCTCTTTTCTATCTATTTCTCTCTGCTCACAAATGAGAAGGGATGGAATCGTAAGCCCTTAAATCCCTCAAAATAATAAACCCATTTTTAAATGTTAATACACACTTTAAACGACTCGTTTACTCCAATTCGAGCCAAACATACTTAAAAATATTTCGGAACCAAAATGAAACCCAACGATAATCATTTTGACTACGTCGACCCATCCGGAACCAATGGTACACTCAAAATCCTCATCCGAAAAACTTTAAAACGTCCTCGATTTTTGGACTTAAATTTCCAAATTTTAGAATTCTCCAATTTAAATAAATTTTATTTCTCCCAAAATTAAATTTCTCAGTTCTAAGATCGTGGGGTGTTACATATTCAACCTTGGAAACTAAATTTCTTTCCAAGTCTACACCATACTAATGTGGCACATACAAAATAACACGAATTTATATTTTGCTAAACTACGAGACGACATGTATTGCCTATAAACACCAAGGCCCACATCACAGACGCCACAAGGGATCTTATTACTTGATAACACACTATCTTTTTTAAAACTATGAACTAATACTGCCAGAGTTCTGGCAGGACACATGACGTCAGGTATTACATAAGAAGAGGCTTACCCTAATGACGCAGCAAGAGGTCCCATTCTATAACATCACAATAGTAGTTCCTAGTGCTAAGTCACAAAGATTTTATATGTTCGCTCCTATATTACTTCTAATTATCATGATTGTATAAACTCACATTATAGCCGAGTTGAACTATGACAGAGTCCCTAACCAAGGTACGTAATACGTTCTCACCACAAAATCACACTTACAAACATCACTCAGTCACCTAATCTCCATAGATGAAATATACAATCTTTACGTCTAATTCGCACTGAATTCTACTCCACCTTGCTATTACTACTAACGTTACTCTCAACAATAAATTTGCCACAATATATCTCTCTTAAAAGATCATGATGTTGCCACTATGCGACTATACTAACAACCATTACTTACCACACATCTCTATAAAAAATGTCTGGAAACATAAATGGACTACTAATTTAGTCGTTCACAATCTCACAAAAGTTGCACATCGTGCTAACGTCCTTTGACCTCATCATCTAGGATATGAACTGAAATCGTCACTAATCTCGCGTGATCCGCACAGCCAACATCAATGTCGAAAGATCCGATACTGACCGCACCACGTCAAACTCGAAAGAAACATTGAACCTAAAGCTTTGACACCAAGTTGTAATGCCCCGAACTATATTTAAAGGTTGATAAAGGATCAACCTGATCTAGTTCATAAGTTAATTTGGAAGTTTCATAAAATAACCTAAATAATGTTTCTAGTCTAGTTTTATTATTATCTAACTTTACTCTTATTAGCATGCGATTCCAATTTTTATTAACTACGTAACAGGACCCAAGGGAAGTGCCTCCAAGGCCAAGTAAACAGATCTATGAATTGTAAATGTAAGTAACTACTTACTTATATAACGCTCTCAAAATACGAAGTAGAATGCAACCTCCCATAACAAGATGAGGGATGTGAGTCGAGTGCTCAACGGAAGCATAGACATATGAAATATAGAAGCAAACGGTAGAAAGAACACTCACATGCTAAAATCATATGCATGTAAATATATATATGTGAATATATATATATATATATATATATATATATATATATATATATATATATATATAAATACATGTCTCAATGTATTAAACCGTTTAACTTAAAAAACATTATATATTACTATTTATTCCCCATTGTCTTTACAAAATAATCATTTTATATCTTATTCTTAGAACTAGTGTATTTCTCTCATTAACTCATCCATTTAAACAATTTATAATTGTTAGGAAAAGTCTTTCAGTCACTTTCAGAACATTTATTACTCAACGTTCATTAACTCACTCCCGAGTTATTAATCATTACTTAAGACTTTCTTTCATCACACGTGCCCATCATGTTAGAGAATATTTCATTTACTTTGAAATCCTTATAACATGCACACTTGTGTTATTACGGGTTCTCATTAGTCATTTTAATTACCCATTAAGTCACCTTGCTTAGACACCTCACTTTTCTTGTGGACATTAAACATTATTCTCGAGTTATTTGTCCACATTATGTTAATCGAAACCTTAAACATTTACTCATGTTAAGTTATTTTCATCTTATAACTCATCCTTAGTGTTGATACCAAATTTAATCCGCTGACATGGCTCAATAAAGTGAAGACACGTGGCAGTCTACGTGGAAACAACAAATATTTCTGAGGAACTCATACGCTCCGAGGAACTCATATGCTCCCAGGAACAAGAACTCTCCGAGGAACTCTTAAATACCGAGAAGCTTAGGTGGTTCGAGCAACTCAGGCGGTCCGACCTGCACCTCGAACAAAGCATTAATAGCTGGATAACCAACAGTTTGACTGTTCATTAAATGCTTATCATTCAGTCGCACACGCTTAAGGGGCATTGAATGTATTACCCTTTCATATGTACATCATTTAATGTATTACCCTTTCACATTACAGCCTCAGGGCTATAAATACATTGTACAATCCTCATTGTAAGGGGACCAGAATTTCTTGATAGAACTTGTAATCGAGAATTCCCAAACACTCTATAATAACATAACAGTGGACATAGGCCATTCTTATAAGGCTGAACCACTTTAAAATTCTTTGTCTCATTTATTTATCTGTGATTGAATAATTAGAGTGATCTAATTTTTGACATCAACAGATTGGCGCCGTCTATGGGAACGACTGGTAATATCATTTTTCACCAAAAATAATCCATTACAAATGGCTGACATTCCGAAATCTAGCAATCGAAATGCTGAAACCCCTCCAAATCCATTTGCTCCGCCAAATATTCCAGATCTGGCTGGAATAATGACAAATCTGTCTCAGGGCCAGACCGTCATGCAAGAAATAAAGAGACAACTCATCCAAACCCTTCATGGCGGTGCACCAACCCATTCAGGACTGTGGAGTATTCAAAGAAACACCCGTGCACCATCCTCACATACTAGGCGTACCAATTCATATCACAATAAGGAATCTGAAGATCTTTCTTATCAACCTGGATGAATTTCGTCAGTGCGAGCCACAGATACAGAACAACGAATCACTCTTTCTCCAGAAAGGACTAGTGCGTTAGAGAGGTTAAGAAAGGTATCACCTTTTGATCGATTAGGACTTAGAAGAAGTAGAAGTCCTCCTAAAGTCGTATCGAGGAGTTTTCGAAGACCATCACATTTAAGGGAAGGATCTGCCCAGTCGCGACCAGCTGCTCGTCAAGATAGATCTCAGGAAGCAACATCAATGCGATCAGCTGCTCGAACCAAGAAGCCCGTGGAAGGAAATGATGCGTGGAAAGGATCTATTTAGAGGCTAGAGGATAGATTAGGGGAAATGGCTAAGGCCAAGAACCCTCTACAACGAACCTTTGTTCGAGGAACACCTTTTGTCCAGGCCATTGTAGATTTTTCAACACCATCAAAGTTTAAAGCACCTGTGGTGACCCCCAAATATGATGGAAAGACTGACCCTGACCTTCATATAGAAAAATACCAAGCTGCAACCGACATCTATGCTGTTCCAGACAAGATGAGATGCAGGGTGTTCTCGAGAACTCTTACCGGATCTGCTCAAATATGGTATAATAATCTTCCTCGGGGTAAGGTCTCAACTTTTCTTCAATTGGACGAGTTTTTCATTGGGAATTTCTGTTTTGGGGCAAAGCCAGTTAAACGAGTAGCACATTTGTTAAGTGTTAGAAAAAATGCTGGTGAGAGTACCAGAGATTACATAACTCGTTTTAATAACGAGAAACTTGAAGTCATTGATTATGAGGAGAAGATACCGATTACTGCCTTGATGAGTGGACTACTGCCGAATAAGTTGTACTACACTTTGGCCAAAGATCCACCTAAAACCATGTCAGACCTGATGGGAAAAACGTCCAAGATTATGAATGCCGAGGAGGTTATGGCTGCGAAGAAGAATATGGATGCTAAAGAAACCAAGGTGGAAGGTGATAAAGGTAAGAAGAAAGATCACAAGAATAATGGTAATGACAAACATTCAACAACTAGGTCAGTATGGGACGTAATGAAGAAATATTATAATTATACTCCTTTGAAGAAGGATATCAACCATGTTCTAGAAGAAATCAAGAACAACGAGGAACTAAACTGGCTAGAGAAAATAAAGGCAGACCCTGACAAGAGGAATAAGGCGAAGTATTACGAGTTCCATAAAGATCATGGCCATATGACCAAGAATTACATAGCTCTTTAAAATGAGATTGAAACACTCATCAGATGAGGAAAGCTGTCAAAGTATGTTGATCGGGGAAACGAAAGAAGAAACAACGACCGAGGAAGAGAGAGGTCTAGATCTCCTCATCGGGGAGAGGAGAACAAGAAAAGAAACCATGAAGTTGATCCAGAAGACGACCTCGATCTTCCCAAGAGACCAAGGCAGCCAGAATGAGAGGTATTTTCGATACACTTTGGGTTATTTGACTGTAATGTTATTACAGGTGGAGATGCAGGAGGAGGAGACCTTACTGCAAAGAGAAAATCTTACCTCGATGAGGCTCAAGCTTACTCGTACATTCATCGAATAAATCTAGCTGAGGAGGATCGCCTGAGAAAGGTGAACAAGGAGAAATTGGTCATCGGTTTTTCAAAGAACGACCTCGCAGGAGTTTTGTATCCTCATGATGACCCATTGGTGATTAAAATGAGGATGAAGGAGGTTATGATTTCAAGAGTACTGGTCGATAATGGTAGCTCGACAGACATCATGTTCTACTCGTGCTTCGATAGTTTAAATCTAAAGTTATCTCAACTGGAGCCTTACCACAGACCCCTCATCGGTTTTGCTGGTGAGAAAGTATTTCCACTTGGGACGATCAAGTTGGATATATTCATTGGTACGTGGCCTGCATGTCGAACAAAAAAAATACGCTTCTTCATGATGGATAAGAATGTTCAATCATCATACAATATCATCATGGAAAGAGTAGGACTGAAAAAGTTTGAAGTTGTACCATCTACATTGCATCAGTGCCTAAAATTTCCAATAAATTTTGGAGTAGGAGTTGTGAAAGGTGATTAGAAATTAGCTAGGGAATGCTATTATTCATCCTCCGAGCAAGAAGAACTGGAGGAATCAAGGAAAAAGACTACTACCTATCAGGTGGATGAAGGTGCAGAAATTGAAACATTGGATCCTAGAGATGAGTCTCAACTCGTGAAGGGTCAAGTGGTGGAAGCTACTGAAAACATCATTCTGGACGACGAACACCCTGAGCGAACTACTCAAGTAGGTTCGTCATTGGAAGCCTCATTAAAATATGAATTGATAACTTTCCTTAGAAGCAGAAGACAAACTTTTGCATGGAGTCATGAAGATATGCCTGGGATAGACCCAAACTTCTTATGTCACGAGCTCAATGTGAATAAGGAGATCAAGCCTATGAAGTAGAGAAGAAGAGTATTCAGTCCCGAGAAGAATCAAGCTATACAGGAGGAAGTCGAGAAGCTCCAGAAAGCTTGTTTCATTGAAGATGTTAAATATCCAGACTGGTTAGCCAATGTGGTGATGGTAAAGAAGAAAAACAACAAGTGGAGGATGTGTGTAGACTTCACCGACCTCAACAAAGCATGCCCAAAGGATCACTTTCCACTGCCCTAAATTGATCAACTGGTGGATGCTACCTCGGTACACGAGTTGCTGAGCTTCATGGATGCTTATTCTGGTTACAATCAGATCAAAATGAAACCTGAAGACAGGGAAAGTACTTCTTTCATTACCCCTAGGGGAACTTATTGTTATAATGTTATGCCTTTTGGTTTGAAAAATGCAGGTTCGACATATCAGCGGCTGATGAACAAGGTCTTTACTCAACAAATCAGTTGCAATATGGAAGTCTATGTTGACGACATGCTGACAAAGAGCAAGAAAGCTGCCGATCATCTAGTTGACTTAAGTCAGACTTTTGATCAACTGGATAAATATCAAATGAAGCTGAACCCGACGAAGTGCATATTTGGAGTAAAAGAAGGCATGTTCCTCGGGTACATTGTCAATCAACGAGGCATTGAAGAAAATACTGAAAAGATCAAAGCTCTATTAGGGCTACGATCTCCAACGACGAAGAAGGAAGTACAGAGTCTCACAGGACGAGCAGCAGCACTCAACAGATTTGTGTCACGAGCAACTGATAGATGTCTCCCATTCTTCAAGACACTCCGAAAGACTTTTGAGTGGAATGATGAATATGAGAAAGATTTTCAAGACTTGAAGAAATACTTGGGAGCACCTCCACTGCTGTCTAGGCCGGTGATGGGAGAAAAATTGTATTTATACCTTGTAGTGTCCGAGAATGCAGTTAGCTCGGCGTTGATTAGAGTGGAGAATGGAGTGCAAAAACCAATTTACTGCACAAGTAAGGCCTTCCGAGGAGCAGAGATCAGATATCCAAGGCTGGAAAAGTTAGCACTGGCGTTGATTGAAGCGAGTAGGAGAATGAGGCCATACTTCCAGGCTCATACCATAGTCATATATACTGATATGCCATTGAGGCAAGCCCTTCATAAACCAGAAAAATTAGGGAGATTGATGTACTGAGCAATAGAGCTCGGTGAATATGATATAGTCTATGAACCGAGATCATCGCTAAAAGGGCAGGCTGTAGCAGATTTTATAGTAGAGTTCACCTATCCCGATACCCCCGAGGAGCAAAAGTTGCTCGCCGATCAACCTGTGGATGTTACAGGATCAACAAACACAAGCTCAGACCAACTCCGGTTGGTAAAAGGGCAAGTGGATGTTACAAGATCATCAAATTCGAGCTCAGACCAATTCCGATTGTTACAAGAGCAAGAAGAGATGATCGACGAAGAGCATGAAATATCCGGGGAGGATGAAAGGAAGCAACAAATATTTCACCAAGGAACTCTGACTGATCAGAAATTTGAAGAAGAGTTACCTATATGGAGGCTGTATGTAGATGGTTCATCTTGCACTACAGGATGTGGCGCGGGGATAGTTTTGAGCACTCCGAACCAGGTCGACATGGAATACGCCTTGAGCTTTCAATTCAAAGCTTCCAATAATGAGGCTGAGTATGAGGCCATGATTGCAGGACTTAGTTTGGAAAAAAATATGGAGGCACAACAGGTTATGGTCTTCAGTGATTCTCAATTGATCGTAAACCAAATGATGGGAGTATATGCATTCAAAGGAGAATTAATGATCAGATATCATGCAAAGGCGAAGAAGTTAGTATCAGAATTTGCTGCTATTCAGCTGGTCAGGATACCAAGAATGAAGAATGCAAGAGCAGACGCCTTAGCTCGACTAGCATCAGCTACTCGTACCGAGCTCTGGAGAACAATCCCAATTGAAGTTTTAGCTGGTCGGAGCATAGATGAAGATCTGACGATGAACTTTATTACCCTTGATTTAGGACCATCTTGGATAGATCCCATCAGGGCATATATTGAGGAGGGAGAATTACCAATTGACAAGCTCGCGGACAAAAAATTAAAATTTATAGCTGCTCGGTATGTATTAACTAATGGTATTTTATATAGACGAAGAATTATGGCAGGTTTGCAGAGATGTGTACATCCCTCCGAGGTGAAAGAATTGATTGAAGAGATCCATGAAGGGTCCTGTGGAGCACATGTAGCAGGTCGAACGCTTTTACAAAGGGTGATGACGCAGGGATACTACTTGCCGATGATGAGGGCTGATTGTATAGCCTATGCAAAGAAATGTGATAAGTGTCAACGTTTTTCCTCCATTCGAAGAACTCCACAAGCATTGTTGACACCCATAACTTCCCCTTGGCCATTTTCCATGTGGGGATTTGATTTGATTGGGCCACTGCCAACGACCCGAGGAAGGTTCAAATACCTCGTCGTCGCAGTGGATTATTTTACTAAGTGGGTAGAAGATGATCCACTCATTGATATGATGTACAAGAAGGTGTACTAATTTGTTTGGAAGAATATCATTTATCGATATGGTCTTCCTCATGCTTTCATCACAGACCATGGAACACAGTTTGATAACGAGGAGTTCGCTACCTATTATCATCAATCAAATATTTTGAAGGTCCACTCAGCACCAGGCCATCCTCAAAGCAATGGACAAACTGAAGTGAAAAACAGAACGCTGCTGAATGGTTTGAAGAAAAGATTGGATGATGCGAAAGCAAACTGGATCAACGAGCTATAATTAGTACTTTGGGCTTACCAAACTACTCCCTAAGTAGCAACAGGAGAATCACCATATATGCTGGCATTTGGAAGTGAAGCTGTTATACCTGCCGAGTTGGGCCTCCCAACACATAGGGTTCTGAATTTTAATTCCCCTGTCAGCGACTTAATGAGAAGACTGGATTTAGACATGCTCGAGGAAGTTAGAGAAGAAGCAACCATTAGAAATGCTGCTTACCAGCAGTGAACAGCTTTGTTCTACAATAAAAGGGTGAAGAAGTGCGACCTGAAAGAAGGAGATTATGTGCTGAAGAAAGTCATTCAAAAGCACAATAAGCTAGAGGCAAACTGGCATGGACTATACCGAGTTACAGAAGTTGTTCGACCAGGAACTTATCGAATAACAACTTTAGAAGGTAAGGAGTTTAAGAATGCCTGGAATGCAGAGCACCTGCGCAAATATTATCAGTGATGAATAAAATGAAGATATTTTTCTCAATTCTTTCTTTTTATTGAAAGTTTTTTGGGGAATAGTGCTACACACTACTCGGGGCAAAACTCGGCAAAGCTCAGGCTACTCAAATTTTTTTCTCGAAAATGCCAACTAAGGTTGGTCGAGAAACTTATATTCCTCCGGGAAGTAAAGCTACCAATATTCCTCTGGGAAGTAAAGCTACCTATATTCCTCCGGGAATTAAAGATACCTATATTCCTCCGGGAAGTAAAGCTACCAATATTCCTCCGGGAAGTAAAGATACCTATATTCTTCCGGGAAGTAAAGCTACCAATATTCCTCCGGGAAGTAAAGCTACTTGTATTCCTCCGGGAAGAAAAAAATTTGTATTCCTCCAGGAAGAAAAACCTTTTATTCCTACGGGAAGTAAAACTATATGTTCCTCGGGAAATAAAAGTATTCCTAAAAATGCCAACTTATGTTGGTTAGGAAGTAAATATATTCTCGAAAAGGCCAACTTGAGTTGGTCGGAAAGTAAAATTATTTCAAAAAGACTAACTATGGCTGGTCGGGGATAAAAATCCACCAACTGTAGTTGGTCGACAAGGAAAGTTTATCGACCTTGGTTGGTCGGAATCATTTAAGAGAAAAATCTACTAACTATGGTTGGTCGGGGATAAAAACCCACTAACTGTAGTTGGTCGACAAGTAAAATTTAACGATCTTGGTTGGTCGAAATTTTTTTAAACATTTTTCATACTCGTAACTTTATTATTAAGTGATCGAGTAACATTTTTATACTCGTAACTTTATTACTAAGTTGGTCGAGAAACGAAACTTTATTATTAAGTGATCGAGCAACCTAAATGATACTCGTAACTTTTTAATTATTACTAAGTTGGTCGAGAAACAAAACATCATTTTTACCAAGTGACTACTCGACAATAAGCTGGTCGACAGTAACTTGATCGACAAACTACACAATATTGTTATCTTTTTAACAGATATGCATGCACAAATATAAAGTGTTTGATAATTACAAGATAATAGCAATTAAGATTTGCAAACAAAAATGAAAGTCTTTCATTGAATTCAAAATAAATTACATTGATAATGAAATGAAAGTTACATTGATATTGAAATTTATACTAACTACTACATCAAAATTACTATTCTACTGGTCTTTTCCCCTCTGCTTTTAACACAGGTTCCTCGCCAGCAGGCGGATCATTTAAAGCCAGAGGAGAATTTATGAAGTTGAGATCTTTCAACATCCTGACATTCATCACGGATGGTCGATCCAAGAGGTGCTCGGGATGAGATATATCGGCTTTTGAATGGAGATTGTAGTCACCGAGATACTTTGAAATCAAGCTCCGAGGAATGGCCCGTGCAGGGATCCAACTCATATCCAATTTGTACGGTGGCACAGGTAAGTCGAGCAGCCCGGGATCATGGTAGTCCCACAGGTAATGACCCTGTTCGAGTTGCAACACACCTAGGGCATTCAACCAGCCCTGTTTGTAGCCCTCATTATTGGCATTCTGGATACGATCATCCAAGTGGTATAGCGCTTCGTTGTATCCAGCCATCCAGAACTCCCTGCGCTGTTTGTGCAACTGATATGTTAGCCTCTCCAGGTGCTCATGGAGATTTTTGATGAAGAGTTCCTTGTTCTCCAAAGAAGATTTCTGGCCAGAGAGCTGCTTTTCCAGGTCCCTGAT
Organism: Sambucus nigra; assembly: GCA_949130495.1. NCBI lineage: Eukaryota > Viridiplantae > Streptophyta > Magnoliopsida > Dipsacales > Adoxaceae > Sambucus > Sambucus nigra. Next base: position 435,744,114 of record OX422214.1, read on the forward strand.
CTTCTTTGACATTTCAGCCAACGCCTGGTTCTTCGCCATTAACTGGAAGGCTTGGTTCTCTAAGGCAGACTGAGTCCTCTGTTCCTCGACAGGAATACGAGCTGCTCTTGCTCGTTCCTGAGGTGCTGTTGCTCGTCCCCAAGAAGAAGAAGAAAGGCCAGACCTTTTTAAGGTTTCCAAATCGTCCCTCAAGTTGGCATTCTCGACCTCCAAGAACGAGAATCCCTCATCAGTCACTGGGATTAAGGCTTTTGAAGAGGAAGCTGTAAACTTCAATTATGACAGCTCCCTTTGCAGGTTGTTGTGCTCTTGCTCTAGCAATTCAGCAATTTGTCTGCACTCCTCAACCTCTCCCTTCAGAGTTCTCTCCCTCACATCACACCCAGCAAAAAGCTTCTCGTAGCCCTTGTCGGCAATGATCAGCTTGTACTTCTTCTAATACCCCTCATGCAACAGGGCAGTTGATTCTTTGTATTATAGCTGAAGGTCTTCGAGGGTGCGGTGCCTTGGAGATCCTCGATCATATCATAATAGGCCACATTATTGGCCACTGCTCGATCAAGTAGACACTTCAGATATTGATATGCTTCAACTGCCTGTTCTGAAGCATCCTGGTCGAGGATGTTGACGACTTGTGTTGCACTCAGGTCTGTGTGACCAGCCTTAAAGTATTCATTACATTGTCACAGCAGCTTTATATCATGGGCAAATAATAATTCCATCTTGGCCAGAAACTAGCAGCGAAAGAAAAAGCAATAATCAATAAGAGGTACAAGCAGAGTATGAATAGAAAATAGACAACAGTATGTAAAAAGTCCAAGTTTTATTATATCATAGTTCAGAGTTACAAGTTCTGGGTTACATTTGATTAAAGAAAAATAAAATGTAAAGATAAACCCGAACAACTCTACACCTTTTCCTTGTCTCCCAAAACGTTCTCGGGAGGCTGGGATGAGGAAGTAGGTTTCTCGGAGGGAATGGATAGTTGCTCGGGGAGCACTAGCAATTGCTCGGAGGAAGTAACGATTAGCTGAAGTTCCTCGGCAGCAGGATGAATGGCTGAGGGATGATATCCCATCACCATAGAAGACTCTTCAGAGGAAGCTTCGTCCTCTTCTAAGTCTTTAGGAGTTGGAGGGGGACCAGGGATGTGTTGCTGAAAGAGCACGGAATTTTCATCCACTTTCATCTTCTGAAGAGCAGTAACCCATCCATCCCTAAAGTATTTGAGGCTGCCATAGTCCACTTGCGACACCATGGAAGCCAATCCCTTGTTCCACCCCTTGTCCCAGCCAGCGCTGAAGGACTTCTTCATAGCCAGTTTCCTTTTCAACTTTTTCGAGGAAATCTTCTCAGACAGCAGGTCATCAGCAGCTTTCAGTTTTTTCTTAGCCTCCTCCTTCTGCCGATTTACCTCCCGAAGTTGAGACAACTCCTCTTCAGCAATCCTGAGCTTATCCTCAAGCTCCCCAGCAGTTTTGAGCTTCTCTTCAAGCTCTTTATTCTTCTTCTCCAGACTATTCATTTTTTCTCCAACTCCTTGGAGACATCAACAACTCAAGCTTTTTCCTGCTCGGTAGTGGCAAGCTTCTTCTCCCAGACAGCCTTGTCAGTGGCATATTTTTGGCGAGAATCTTCCAAAGACTTAATAGCTTCTTCCAGAGCTCCCTCCACACTGGACGAGGAGCATGAAGATTTAATTGCTTCATCCTTATTCAGAATTATATTAAAGCAGCTCGTCAACTGTGAAAGTAAAAAGAAAGCAAGTCAGAAATAGAAATGACAAGGGAAATATGAAAAGTTCAAAGTAAGAAGACTTACAGAAGCAAGGTGGCGAGCAGCTAACGAAGTGACCATGTCCCGAGTAAGATTTTCTTCAGTACCTTGGACCTCGAGAATGATTCAGGACTTTACCGAGCTCATGGCAGAGCTCGGGGGAACAAAAGTTGGAACCCCAGTTCCAGTAGTTGGGGGCTGAGTGATGGTGTCAGCCAAATTGACCGAGGAGATCTTCTTCAGCCTCCTCGGGGGAACAAGAATAGATTCAACCAAGGAAGAACCCTTGGTCAGTGATATTACAATCACCTCTCCAGGAGTAGCAGACCTGCTCGGAGCCACTACGAGCTTCTCGGCAACCGTCACAACAGCAGCCGAGGAAGGTGCATCATTCTTCTTTGTCCCCTCCCCTGGGATATCAAATTTACTTCTTTTTTCCTCTCCAGAGCCAGAGGCAGGCTTTTCAAAGAGAGTGGGAGGTCTTCTGTTCTTCATTCTTTCACTCAAAGGGATGTGAGATTCAGGCGAGGAGCTGGTGGAAGCTGGTACTGGCTCTGATTCACTTATTACTGGACGAGCAGTAAAAGAGGTGGTGTAGCTCTTGTATTGCAGCAGATATGAAGCCGAACTAATATGCTCATCGGCAACAGATTGATGCAGACTCCAGATAAGTTTCAAGTGCCTTATATTAACATCTGCTTCTTTTGGGCACTTTCTTTTGCTATCAACTGCAAATAAATAAACATTGCCATCAGTGACACGTTTTATCAAACATAAAGGAAGCATAATTTCAAAATAAATAAAATGAAATAAGAATAACCTATCCCATTGCCATAGGAAGGGCATCTGGGACCTTGATAAACTTCATCTCCTGATAAAGGAGCATGTTGCCAATTTTTTATGACAACCCCGTGCTCAAAATAATCTCTATTGGCATCAAGCAGATTGACTACTAAAGCCCTATTTAACATTCTAGTTTTTAAATAAAAGGTGTTATCACCAACTTCCCATCTAGAACAAAACATAATCTCACGAATTCCTATGCGAGTTCCATGGATTTGATTTAATCTATGCACCCCATTAACTATTCTCCATGTGTTGGGGGCTATTCTTGCAGGAACAATGTCAAAGTACTGACAGAATTCCAGACACAAGGGATTTGGTGGAAATGAAAATCCACACTCAGCAATAAAGAGACTGGGGAACCAATGTCCCTCAGCCAAACGGAAATAATCAGAAGGCTCAGAAAGCTCTTCCAAAATAACCCAGGAGGGAATGGAAAAATCAGAGCGAAATTTATCAAGAGATTCAACAGGGTAAACCATGGTGAATAAAGGAAATTAAGAAGAAGGAAGAAGATCTTACAAAAAAAGAGTGGATCTGTTGACAACGAACGATGAAAAAGATGAACGCACAAGGGAGTAGAAGACAATGGAAAATTCGAAGGTACAAATTTGAAAAGTTAGAAGACGATGGGATTGTCTGTGATGCTTAAATACCTTGCCTTGGGAAATGGTAAAGTAATGATTACAAAAAGAAACAATTATGCTACCGACGGATAGAGGAACAAAAAGGGCGCGGCAATCGAAGCGAGAAGAAACGATTACGCTACCGGCGGCTAAAAGGACAAAAAGTACGCAGAGATCGAGGCGGTTATGAAAATTCAAAAAAAGACTGAACGAATTTGGAAAGATAAATAAATACGAAGGAAACACTCCTAAAAATCAGGAGGACCATTTAAAGCTACCATATTCTGAGAAAGAATGTTCCCTACTCCTCAAATTTTGAACTATGAAACATTGGGGGCTTCTGTTGATACCAAATTTAATCCACTGACATGGCTTAATAAAGTGAAGACACGTGGCAGTCTACGTGGAAACAACAAATATTTCTGAGGAACTCATACGCTCCAAGGAACAAGAACTCTCCTAGGAACTCTTAAATACCGAGAAGCTTAGGCGGTCCGAGCAGCTCAGGCGGTCCGAGTTTCACCTCGAACAAAGCATTAATAGCTGGATAACCAACAGTTTGACTGTTCATTAAATACTTATCATTCAGACGCACACGCTTAAGGGGCATTGAATGTATTACCCTTTCATATGTACATCATTTAATGTATTACCCTTTCACATTACAGCCTCAGGGCTATAAATACATTGTACAATCCTCATTGTAAGGGGACCGAAATTTCTTGATAGAACTTGTAATCGAGAATTCCCAAACACTCAGCAATAACATAACAGTGGACGTAGGCCATTCTTATAAGGCTGAACTACTTTAAAATTCTTTGTCTCATTTATTTATCTGTGATTGAATAATTAGAGTGATCTAATTTTTTACATCAACACTTAGCATGTTTTTGATTTCATCATTATCTTTTGGATTTAGTCAATAACTACAGATTTCGTGGCCTCTCACCATCGGTCTCTGCCACTATATGCTACTGCAGTTACTTTGGGCTATTTCTCCACTAGGGACGTCATGCCCTGCTTAATTATTTCTCTGGAATCATCTGAATATTCCATTATATTTTCAATGTTCTTGACATTATTCCAATGTTTACCTTATTAATATTTATAGGCCAAATCCAAAAGCCCAGACTTAACCGTATGTTTTTTTCCTTAATTCTTGGAAAATGGTTTCTTCTTCTTTAAGTCCTTTATTCACACACACATTGACTTTATACAAAAATAATAATTCCCACTTTAGGACTTTAAACATTTTCACCTCGCTATTGTAAATCATTCAACAACAGTTTTACTTCATAAAAATGTCACACTTTAAGTTGATTACCCATTTACCCTTTATTTAGCAAAACTTGTAATTTGGTCCTTTAACAAATATCATTTTTTGAAGAATTAGTTAAGTTTATTTACCAAAACTTGCAATTTACCCTTTATTAAATTTGAACACCTTTAATCATTTAAAAACACTTGTCTTACTAGCATGCTTTACCCAACTTTTATATTATACACTTTACACACCTTTAATATATAAACTCGTGCATGTTATATATTAAAACCTCATTTTCCCCACATTTGACAAACACACTTTATATTTGAATTTTTTAATTCCAACACCATCTCAGCCATTTATTTCCATTTAGTCTTCTTTACCTTTACTATTTGCACGAAGTCCTATTCTCACATGTTTATACTTTTAGCCCACTTTATTTATGAGTTTTAACACTAAAAATCAATTTAGTCACTACTTACATATTAACCATCTTTATTTCCCATGTGAGTTTTACCCACTTTAATTAACCCATTGAAGTGAAAGTTTCCTTTTAAATATATCTTTATTATTCAGGTAAGAAGTAACATTTTTACCTCATAAAAATGTCTCAACATGCCTAGTGTATTTCCTTGCATAAAAATCACATTGTTCATCTTTAATAATCATACTAATGCATTTTTTTTATTTCACAAAATGATTATGAATAGTATTATGAATTTCATAACACTTGTAAAATTCATTATATACTTCCTTTAAATGATTTTTTCTTTAAAACATTAAGAATATATTTAAAAACCCCATAAATACGTTGTAACAATTTTATCACTCACTTTTATAGCAAAATGGTGTGAAATAGTAATCAACACCTATATTCAGTTCTAACTCAACATAAAACATTGGTTTAACCATAGAAACCAGCCAATAACTTTATTGATGAGAACTGCCAAAAACCCACATATATTTAACCTAATACATGTAAATAAGAAGCTGGAATAATACTCATCAATAAACTAAGGTTAGTAAATCCCACCTAAAAATTCTTCAAAAATGGTGGTGGCGGTGGCGAAGATGGGTGACTCCCCCACCTCCAAAGGTGGCCTTAATGGGAGTCACAAAAGCTCCACCATATAATCTCCAATGAAAGCTCCAAAATACTCCATAAAAATGCACAACAAATCTATCATCTTCCTTCTAGAATACTATCCTCAAATACTCAAAACTCCCAACAACACTTCTATATTTCATAGCCCTATTTTTAATAGCGGATAGATAAATATTTTGGTGTTAATGTATTTTCTATGGCCTTTAATGGCTGAAGCCAATGTACCATAGTGAGAGGGAGCTGTGAGCTCCTTAGGAGAGAAAAGGGATAGGCAGTGGGTTCCCTCCCTACACGTCTATCTTAATATAATACGACCTTAATATCTAATTCCTAAAGTTATGATCAACAACTTTAATGGTGACGAAAAATTGGCAAACTGATTTCGTAGGTATGAATATCCAAGATTCTTTCTTCCATACCCATGGCAAGACCCGTGATTCATAATGTGCACATCTCGTATGCCTTTATTCAGAAAGTCAGGCCCAAGTGCTGAAAAAATTGTGAATCACGGTTCAAATGCTAATAGTGAAAATAGAACGATGGTCGAACGTCAAGCATCGTTCGAATGACATTGTTAGTCATTCAAACGAGATCCCTTCCTTGTTCAAACGACTTCCAACGTCGTTCGAATGACCAAATATAAAGCCTCACAGATTTGCCTCAATCAGTTTCCTAAATCGTAAAAGAGGCATAAATGATTTATAACAGAAAATCATATAATCCATATATAATCCACAATTCAATAATTCTCTTTATCTAATTCGTTACCCACAATTTTTCATTAATTATCATCAAGCCTCCATATCAGTTTAAATATGAATACAACCTAATTATAATCATCCAAGTCTCCATGTTTTTCATATTATCACAAATTTATAAGTGGAGTAAATAAAATGTTTAGGGCGGGGTATCACAAAATATGTCCAGATGTAACAAAAATATGAATTTTTATCAAAAAATTTATCATCAAAATCAAGTAGATGTCTCACAATATAAAATCATCATGAAAAATAAATGTAGAAATTAACATGTCAGGACTTAAATTATCAACAACAAAATCATATGCTTTATCAAATAATTTAAGCATGGAATAATATCAATTGATATGATTTATATCATCAATAATTATAAGATATTTCAAATAAAAAATCTTTCTTGCCATCACCAAAGATATATCCATGAAATTTTTCTTCAACTTTGGCATTTTAAACTTTTGATAATGATACTTGAGATTTCAATTTTTCTTCCGTACCAAATCATATATTTGTAAGGACTTTATTTTTTTGTCCGGCTTACATTTTAGTATGGTGTATACCGCTAAAACCGTTGAAGAATAATTCAAGATCATTCAAGCATCAGCACGGATCCAAATATCAAGTTTTTCATCAACATTCAAGCCTCCGTAAGTTTAACTTTGGCAAGGTTATGCTTTAAGTCCTTAATGGTTCACTTAGAATACTGGGATAACTTTTATGAAAATTTTTCTAAGTGTTGGAGCAGAGTTTTTTCGTTAAAAATATTTTCTAAATATTGAGGCATACCTGATTACAAAATTATATTCCTCTTCTCTCGTTCGAGTGACATACATGGGCATTCAAACAACATCCCCTATTGTGTGAAGTTTGTTCAAAAGACACGTGTCCTCATTCGAGCGATGTTGATTTTTCGTTCGAGAGAGCTGTCGCCTTAAGATTTTCTATAAATTGGTTTTTCCATTTTCGTTTTTGTTCGGAAGACCTGAGAATTTTCAATAGATGAAACTTCTTTGGTAGAATACTTTGTCATTCTCAATTTTTGGGTTTTTATGCTTTGTTTAAAATTCACAAATCATCGCAATATTTTATGTGCATTGTTTTGGAACCCAAAAATATATCTTGTGTCAAGTTTATCTTGTAGAAAAGATCTCTACTGCTGATCTAGGTGCTCTTGAGGGGAGAACTGGGCTGAAGACAAGCGCGTGTTAATAGGGAGTGCTCGTGGGTAATCCTGGGCTAAATTTGAGTTGTGGTTCTACCTGAATCTAGGATGCGGTCTATGTGATTGTTTTGTAGAGTGATCATTGCGGATTACATTCTAATCATTGTAAGTATTATAGTGAAATAAAGATTTTACCCGAAAGAGATTTTTTCCTGAAATATGTGAGTTAGCAATTTTATTTATGATGGTTTGACACACACACACACACACATGTAGTTGCATGTTTAGCAGCTGATTTAATGTGGCTTAAAATTGACTCAAGTTAAATAAGTTTAAATTAGGAATTTGAAAATTTATTTAAATCGATATCACACGACATTCTCATATTGGTATTAGAGAAGGTTTCACTAATTTATAGTGAATTCATATTTTTTCACAAAAAATTTATGATATTGATATTTTTTTAAAGTTATCGCAATGTTTTCAAATGAAAACTTATATAATCGGTTGCCAATTTTTTACGGGTCTAATTCTGTTTACTAGAAATCCCACATGAAATCACATTTAAAATAAATCCATGAGTGAGTTTGGCTAATTTGTGAAGGAGACTGGACTCCTCCCGTTGTTACCGTAAAAAATGTTATGAACACTCAACCCGTGTCAGATTGGACTGAGGATGAGTTTAGGTTGAGTACTTATAATTCATGTGGGCTTAGTGTAATTTCTGATGTCGTCACTCCTAAGGAGTTTTGACGTATTATGATGTGCTCCACCTCAAAAGAGGTGTGGGACATTTTACAACTCACCCACGAAGCCACTAACATGGTTTAAGAGTCTAAAATTCAAAATTTAACTACTCAATTTGAAATGATAACCATTCTTGAGACTGAGTGTTTTGATGACTTTTAAGCTCGTTTGTCTCATATTGTCAACACTAATTTCAATCTGGCTGAGCCTATACCTGATGCACGAGTGGTTAAAAAGATTTTAAGATCGCTGCCAAAATGTTTTATCCCTAAAGTGACTCTTTTGAATACCTTAGGTAATTTGAGTCGTCTGAAATTAGAAGAGCCAATAGGAGACCTCTAGACATATGAGATTGACATGTTTCCTGACACTGTCAAGCCTAAGGATAGAGGGATAGAACTTAAAGCACAGCCTAAGAAAAAAAAGAAAGTTAGTTTTTCTGAATTCGAGTCTGAGGATGAGAAAATTTTTAAAATTCTCAAGACTCAAACTCGGACTCACAAAAACTCACTTGCAAATAATTTTAAAAAGTTTCTCAAGTTTTCAAAACAAAATTCTTCAAATAAAATATTTTTTAAGAAAAATAAAAATGATGCCAAAGAGAGCGGTGAGAAAGAGAGTGAGAACGTGGAGGAGTGGAACTATTTTAAGTGTGAGGGAGAGGCCATAGAGAATTTGGTTGTCCGACTAGACTAAAGAGAAAGGGCCATGCCAACCACTCTTAACAATAGTGAGGAAGAGGTGAAAGGTTTCGAGGATGCGTCGTCACATAGGAAGTTTGTTTCTTTTTTCGCTAGTCACGTGAGCACACCCAGTTTGTCCCGCGACGATGAGGATACTTGTGCACGTGATACCCCCGAAGATGATTTGAGTTTTTTAGCGATGGAGAGGGTGAGTGCGCTAGTGAGGGTGATAGTGAGGTCTAAAGAGTGGCGAGACTCTTGGTAGGGTGATTTCAACAAAATGATAACACAAGTCCAATTAAATTAATATTCCAATTTTATTGACAGAACTTGTTATCTTACACACAAATATTGCAATACAAATAAAATATGCTGAAATGACTTTTCAATTGATTTTATCTTGTTTAATCCTAAACATACATCTATGATGATAAAACAGATAAATCAAATCACACAAATCCAACACGATCAATTTCAAGGAAAACCCCCTTGCGGGATAAACCTTTTATTGAACTATAAATTATAACTCGCAACTTATACAGATTACAATGAAATATGCAATTGATTAACGCGCAAAAAAACCATAAGAACCGCAACTCTAAATCAGTAACAAGAACCCTCGAGTCGTCCAAATGACCGCAATCATAGTCGACAACCCAATACCTATCTCAAGTGGCACCTAATCAACCATGGAGTGCCTCTCCACTAGGTGTATGAAAATAGATATAAACAATCTAGGGTTCTAAAGGCAATTCACAAGAATCATATTAAAGGATGCTTTGGTTGTGAATTAGAAGGTGTTTTGACACACAAAACTTGAAGAACTTTTGCCCAAAATATGGCACTGCATTTTCGTCAAAAGTCTTAAAAAAAATTGAACCACGAAGAGGTATTTATACCAATAAAAAATTCCTTAAGGCGGCGTCTCGCTCAAACAAAATCAAAAGTCGCTCGAACGACATCACGCGACAGGCTTAAGTCACTCGAACGATCTCATCCTCATTCGAATGGCGCGAGCATGTTTTGTTTTCCTATGTTCCTTGACTTAGCTGCACATAGGTTTTATAAACAAAAAACTTACTGCTCAAAAGTTTTAACAAACAATTATAAGAAACATTTTTTATAAAAACATTTATAAAATCCTTTTAAATAAAAAATAGGTTGTAAAGAATTATTTTAACTTAGAACAAAAATCATGTTCATATTTTTGATAAAAAAAATAAACATCTGAAATATAATTCCATGAATTAATTTAAACTCTAAATTCATTTTATACCTTTTGGGATATCGGGATGTCTTTAAACTTTGGAGATCTTTGTATTCGGTTCGTCTTGACATTGGGTGACGATGTGTAAAGGTATACGCCAAAATAGTATAAAGTTATGCTATGAATATTATTGAAAAACATGTCCTTACAAGATCCAGATCACATTTAGAGATTTGTACGTCGAGACCATAATGACTAAAAAATTGAATAAGGAATTGAGTCTTAGGGTGAGAGATTTGTAGAGAGAGAGTTAGAGATTTTGAGGGTGTTTGAGGTGAAATCAAGTTAACTCGAGAAATTACACGAGAGAGCTTGCACATATTAGGGAGAATGTAAAGTTTTTAGTCAAGACTTCGCATGATTTGATGGTAGTTTTTCATAGGATGTTACCACCTTATAAATGATTATTATTTATAAGGGATTTTGGATGGAAAAGAATGAAAAACGGTTTGCACTTATTGACCACATCATGAAAAGGCATTCATTGTTTTAGATGTTATTGGTGTGGGAATCATTCTTGACTTTGATGTGTTGATGGATTGAGTTGATGTCATTTAAATTCAACACTTTTCAACACCTATGGATGATCTTTTTAGATTCATTCGTTATGAGTACACATATTCATCATGCACATATGTTATGTTTGATTACTTTGATTTGCCTATTGAATATGTTCACACCCATTCATTCCGTTTCCATGATTTGGTTGTCTTATCAATTTTTAAGGTTTTAATCCTTTATTTTCAATTCAAAAATCATCTCAATAATTTATTTGAATTATTTTGAAACCCAAGAACACATCTTGTGTCAAGTTTCTTTTATAGAGAAGATCTCTATTGCTGATATAGGTGCTCTTAAGGGGAGTAATGGGATGAAGACGACTGTGTGTCAATAGAGAGTGCTCGTGGGTATTCCTGGGTTGAATTGGAGTTCTGGTTCTGGCTGACTCTAGGCTGCAGTTTATGTGTCTGTTTTGCAATGTGATCATTTCGGATTTCATTGCCATCATTATAAGTATTATAGTGAAACAAAAGTTTTAACCGAAAGGTTTTTTTTCTAAAAATCTGAGTTAGCAATTTTATTTGTGATGGTTTGACACACACACACACACGTAGTTTCATGTTTAGGGGTTGATTTAATTTGGTTTAAAATTAACAATAGTTAAATAAGTTTAAATTGTGTATTTGCGAATTTATTTAAATTGATATCACACGGCACTATCACATATATACTTTAGGAATCTACAAGTCATGTCAACATGCAACCTACAACTTTGAAGATTTTTCTTTAATACGAATAAACTGTTAGGTTCATCAAGCAATATTAAAACACAAACATATCAAAATATGTTTACTTACCCATATTGTAAAATATCAAGCATGAACTTATTAAACGATAATCATCAATGTAAATTTTATCATATACAAAAATAGATAATGTAAACCTATGTGTGATAAAGATTCGAATAGATTCTCAAATTTTCAAATCAAATTTCTTTAATTGGATGTCTAAATTTCTCACACCAAACACCAATTTTATTCAACCCCTAAACATGCATCTACGTCTCAAATCAAATCAATAAATTAAACCATGCAATGACTAAGCTGACAAACACAGATTTCAAGAAAAAAACCTTTCAAGTAAAAACCTTTTATTTCACTATAATTTGTAAGTACCTTACACGGAATACAATGAAATCTACAGTGGTGGACACTCAGTTATACCATAAGAATCGCAGTTTGAATCAACCAAGAATACCGCAGCACTCCCTATGACACGCAGTCAATCATCCCAGTACCTCCCTCAAGCAGTACCTCTTGTCATCCCAGTACCTTCAACGGCACCTAGTTTAGCAACACAAAATCCTAGCAAAATATGTCTTGTGTTCCACAAAAATAACTCACATAAAAGTAATTGGGATTGTAAATTGAAAAATAAAAGTTTTGAACCCTTAAATCGTTGGGGAAGAATACAAACACTAGAAAAAGGTATTATGTCAAAAGAAGTGCTTCTCCACGCCTAAAACAAATAGCCTGACACTCAATATAAAGCAAAACTTGAGTCGGTGACGTGTTAGCCTAAAAGGCCTGTCGTTCGAGCAACATACGTCGTCGTTTGAGCGAGATAGTATCTCATTCAGACGAGATGCATCGTTGTTTGAACGACAGAGGCACTGATTCCAAAAAAGCTTCAGACTGTGAAAAAAGTTGGAAACCTTAAAAAGCAAAACTTGTTATGGAATCAGAAAAAATTTATATAAAAAAATGTTATTGTAAATACTGAACACCATTTATAAAAATTTCCAAAACCATTTTTTAGAAAAATATCCCAACACTTTTAATAAGAATTGTATATGGAATTTAAACATAATTTTACCAAAATCATCTTGTTGGGAATGAATGTTGAAGTCCATTTGAAATTTTGGCCCGCCTTTTGTACATGATAGCTTCCTCAATTCTTCGATGACTTGTAGCGGTATACGACATAATTAATTGTGATGGACAATGTCCTTACATATAATTCATCAAAACATGTAAAAACATTATGAGCCATATGCTTTTACTTCCAGCAAAAATAGACTTATTCACAAATTCAAGCATTAAACACACGTGACAACCCGGTATCCGAAATAAGGGGTGGCCATCCCGATACTCCAATAATACAGGAATCATGGATGGAATCATTCTCAGCATTGTAACAACATAAAGAGTATATGAGATAACCACCCAATATTTTAGAAAACGAGTTGTCAAAAATTTTCGTTTTGATATTTAAAGGAAGCATTATCAACAACCCATAACAGAAAAGAAGGTGGAAATGCCAAAAGTACATATGTATATCAACAACAACAATTTTACAATTAGAGGACCGAATGAAATATCGGTCAACAAAATTACATACAATGTATAATAAGTTCCATGAGTTACATATTACATCCATTATACAATTACAACAGTTTGGGCCACACGCCCGAATAAGGACCCGAACATAACTAGAAAACAACAATGAAGGCGTCTACACAAAATATCCCGTGATATCCGCAAAATGTCACGGCTCCTCAAAAGACACTGGAATGGGGAAGTCATTGCGGGCGTCCTTGCGGTGGAGCACCTGAGCGGTTACAATATATATATATATATATAATAAAGTAGAAAACTTAAGCATGTCATAATATGAAAAGATGATGTCATCCAATGAAAGTTTTCCTGTATTTCCTCTTTTGCCCCTTAAATTTTGGATTCCCCCACTTTTTTACTTTCCAAACTTATGATTTAATTTAAAATTTGGGGGTTATTTCAGTAAAAATCACGATGACATTGCCAATGGGACTTGAAACTTGAAAAACTACATCTCATGGTCCAAAAAACCCACCTCGAGCCTCTCACCCACTTTGCCAAATCAAAAATGCCCACCTCGATTATGCCAAACTGTGTAATATCTCACCCACTCCCTCTTACACACCCACTACCTTCTGCGACCACACTTCTCCGGCTCCTTATCTTCTTGGATGAGTTCGTGTATTTTCTTTTGTTGGGGTGCTTTGAAACTAGAAGGGAAATCATCCTCACACCCACTTCAATTCCCCCTCACGACTCTCTCGGTATCAAAATATCTCACTCTCACTCTCACTCTCCCAGTTTCATCTCAGTATCCACTCCAACCCCCCTCACTATTTTGGTAAACACCCACCTCTGTTCGTGTTGTTTGGTTTTAGAAATAGTTTGGCGTTCTAAAGGTATTATTTCATTTAAGGGTTTATGTTTGTAGTTTTAAGATTTTGGCTTTTTGTAATTTAGGGTTCTGTAATCAATTTAGTTTTTTTTAATGGGTTTGTGATGTATTTAAGGGTGTATTATACAATAGAACTCACATTCTATTTTGGACATTAACAGGTATTCAGGTATTAAAGCAAACAACGTGCTTGAATATAGGTATTAAAGCAAACAACACGCTTAAACATAGAGGTATTCTCTATTTGGAACCCTCTATTTGGAGTCGATTTTACAGGTATTAATTTTGGCATTATTTTTTTGGAAATTATTTTTGGGGTATAAAGATAATATTATACCTTTGTTTGCAGTCGATTTTAGAGGTATTTTTTGTTTGGAACCCTCTCTTTAAAGCCGATTTTACAGGTATGCTGTCCCTCTCTCTCTCTCTCTCTCTCTCTCTCTCTCTGTGTGTTGTTGGGGTTATGCCTATTTTTATAGGTACTTAACCCATAGAAGAACCCCATTTTGAGTCGATTTACAAGTATATTCATTTATTAGGTTATGGTTGTTTGTAACCCATACCGTAGTATGTTGGATCTTTTTCTTTATTACGTTGGACAGGTATTGTGTTGTTGGGTTTGTTAATTAGTATTATCATATAAAGGTGGGTTTAGTATGGGGGTTGGGATGTTCGTGTTTTTATTTAGGGTTCGGGTATGGTGAGAGATAATAGGTGTCGATTTAGGAGTCTGCTGGACATGTACAGTCTTATCTCTATACTTTATGTCTCAATTCTAGCTCTTAAATTTTTGATATGATTATTGTGTATGTTTTGCTTATATAGGGGAGTCGGCTGGACGGGTATAGATTCGACTGCTCAAGGAAATAAACTGTTGATCGACGTATATTTAAGATAAGAGTTTGAAATATCTCGATGAACCGAAAATTATAAAGCAATCCTTCAATCTCTGCAGTTCATTTTCGTCAGCAAATCCGATCATCTTAAACAAATAGTTTCTATTGTATCGAAATAATTAAGACCACTCCGTGCAAATATGGCTTGATGATCCCTAGGATGTGGACTACGAGTTGGTTACCAAATATTCACGTTATATATTTGTCATCCCTGATCCGAAGCGTGATAATAGTCCATAACTAAATTCCATATTTTTTTTGTAGAAATATGCACTGAGAAGGGGATCAAAAGAATCAGAGGCGCGATGGCTTTAAAGATGAAAGCGCTGTAAAATAAAGCTGATGATATTGAGAATATAGTAGTATTCTTTTTAGAATTTGAAATATAGAAGTTTATGTTAGAATGTTGAGTGTATTTAACATTCTATTTTTATTGACACAGTTTTTGCAGCTATGGATATATCTTCCGATCTTACTGAACATGGAAGAACTCTTGTAGCTGTAATCTCTCCCAGTGTAAAATCAATACTAGATATTCCTAGGACCCTCGAGTATCAGGTATAGAATTTTATGTTCCCAATATATTATTCAAAGAATTATAACTTCACAAAACTTCACAGCCAATGATCATATAACTTTATGATGATATAAGGAACTCCGGGAGTTTGTGTTGCTGCTTATAAGACCGATGAGTTTCCGTCATTTTTCACTAAAAAGAGTTTTCGGCATTTCCCCCTAATTTCCATCTCGCTGATTATATCGATAATGGATTTATCTAATAACCTGATATGATAATTGCAACCAGATATACTAAATATTGTATCACTGTCGTTTTATTTATTTATCAATCTATTTATGTTGACAATTGTATTATTACAAGTGTGGGAGTGAAAGTTAATTAGTACTCTATTCTATTGAGTTATTTTTTTTTGTTCAACTCTATGCGAGTGAAGCTCAAATGTTGACAGTATCCAAGAAACATTATGGTGCTCACACTTTGGTTTGTTGGTTTAGTTACACTATTCTTATAGCACTCTTTGACATGAAAGGTATTGGGATGGTATAAGGTTTATGAGGGCCACTTTTGATGTAGTTTTGAATTGAAATTAGGGGTTGTTCTCTTGCTGTAAATAGTAAGCAGAGAATGTCAGTTTAAAAGAATTACAAGATTTTGGCATGTTCAATAGAATATTGTACTTAACCCTTATAAGGGGGTTCACGCACACTTATGGCATAAACAATCCCAATTTCTCATTACTCAACTCCATTGAAATTAAGATAATATTTTTTTGCATATACTGAGGACTCCGTATAAAGACCAATAACATAGTTTGACCTCAAATACAACTCATGAATCATTATCTTAGGAATGTCCAACAAATGTAGAAGTCCCCAAAGTACACAAAATTCTGCAATAACAAATGGTACACTTCTATTTCAAGTAATTACGGTTGATTATGTTAGTTACATTGTGATGTTAATGTTGAGTTCTATTTCTGCCTATTTAGAGTTCTGGGTATTAATTAATATATATTGCAGGGAAGTGGATACCATTCTGGCAATATATAGTCAGTTCATCTACTGGATGTTCAGATTCTCAGTACTTTGAGGAGCTGTATAATTATTATACCACGAAAAAGGCTTGGAAACTCTGTGATCCGAATGCTGAGAAAGCGCAACTGTTAGAAAAGAAAGTGTAAAATTAACTGTTGTGTCAAATTTTGACACTCGGTTGAGACCTCTATTGCGGGCCCTGAGGTGCGATCATTGGTTTGATGTCGTAGCAGTGTCAGTCGAAGTTGCAGCAGAGAAACCAAATCCCACTTTCTGAAAGCATGTGACTTATTGGGTGAGGTTGTTCATGTAGGGGATGATCGTAGAAACGATATTTGGGGGTTCCAGAGATGCAGGTTGTGATGCTTGGCTATGGGGATGTGATGTCTACTCTTTCAAAGAGAGAACCTGATGAGCTCAAGTTGTAGTAAATTCAGAAAAGACATGAATTTGAAGGCCCGTCTCAACATGAGTTTTGTGAATATTAGCCGGAGTACGTTCTAAAATTGGGATCAGATGTATCCCTCACATTTAAAACCTTCCAAAGTTTCATTTTAGGCTTTACACGATTTCTGTTTTGTGAATATTAGCTGGAGTACGTTTTGAATTTTGATTTTGTTGTATTACAACATATGATTTGTTTTCTTATTTACTTTTGGAATTTTGTGTATGCATATGGGAATTTTAGAATTTTAAGCTTTACACAATTTCTGTGCTTTCTGGATAAATTATCTTCTTAGTATGCAAACCCATTTATTTGTTCAAATGGATTTTATGGGGCATGATTTGTGAGTTTTTAGTTAGTATCTTTGTATAAACATGATCGAGTTTTGTAGCATGCAAACCCGTAATATCTATTTTTAGTTGTTCTCATTGTATAAACACGAATAAGGTTGAATTTCACATGAATTACGTTATTTTAAGTGGAATTTACTTCCATTTTTATGTGTATTGGGTGCAGAAAAAAAAAACAGCTATTTCTATCCACTTATTTCTTTAATACATTAGATGGTTTGTTTGCTTTACTATTGTTATTGGTTTGTGAGGTGAGCAACTATTGTTCTATGGTGCATGGGTTGTGGTTTGTGAGGTGACCTGCTCTGCCAGCAAAATAAATTCAAACCACAACTTTGCCTAAATTGTAATAGCCTTCAAGAATAATTTGACTTTATTTCAACTAACCTCACAAATATCTTCATCTTCAGATTCATTCGAGAGCAAAAGAGGTCATTTTTTGCGGAACACCCAACTGCCTGCTTGAGAGAAGGGGCACTTATGGTAGTGCTTTCATATCTTGACTTCTCCACAAGAGTTCAGTAACTCATTTTTTATTAGGGATTGTAGTGAAAATCATCAATTATGTCTCTTTAATTAATATTGATTTATTTTCATATTGTTTATTAGCGAGTTGCACTGTCTATTGCTGCAAATATGTGCAATAAACTCCCATCAGATGCTGCAAATATGTATATTCAAGTTGACAATAGTTCTGAGGAAATTATTTGTAAGTTGACAATAGTTATTTTCATATACATCATGTCTTACTCTGCGCAACTTGGTTGTTATTTTTATCCTTTTTCATCTCATATTGCCAGCTTGATGGTGAAATTAATATGGGTTTGGATTTATGTTCTCTTTTATATACAAGAAATAAATGTAGTGATTTTTTTACTTCTATTATGGATTAGTTTATGGTAGTATGCTTCATGTAGAAAAATATAATGATGTTAGGCTATGTTATGGGGTTATACAAAATAATTCCCATGCTCTGTATATATATGTTGTTGCATTCCTATTGCGTTAATAATATAAATTGCCATTGACTAAATGATAATGTATGTATGAACATATTACATGTAGTGTCAATTACACAGTTTGTGTTGTATAGGATAGCTAAGTAATGTTGTACAAAAGAGCCGTGGGGAACATGGCATGAGCATACTGGGAACGACGATCATGTCAATGGATGAAGAAGTCAGGTAGGTGTATTATGTTTTTGCATTTTGTTTATATAAATTTATTAATTGTCATATGATTAATATCAATATGTGTTTGTGTAGATTTTTAATTTGATTGATTATTTGATTCATATTGTACCAAAACACCTTAAAAGAGGTCAATTCTATATAAACATTATTTAGTTGAAATTGATAATTGGGCTTTCGTGAGGTTATTTAATGATATTTTAAATAAAATTTTCAAATAGTAACAATATTCCTCATCTTATTCTCATTGTAGCAAAAAAACAGGCTTAGCAAAAAGTGAATGACTGTTCATTTAGTTTAGTACAAAATAAGTGAATGACTATTCATTTTAGTTTGAAAATCTTAATTAGTTTTTCTACATCTAACTATTTTTTTCGTTTGATACGTAGGTGCTCAGTACTTCAAGGAAAGACCAAATTGACATGTGTTCAAGTATATTACGTATATAAAAATTTAAACACCATTTAGGAACATTGCATACTATTAATATTATTGTTCTTATTTATCTTAAATAGGTGGATATCCTACAAACAGAGGAAATTTTGGTACAAATTTTCTAAATTGGTTGTACATTTGTGTTCTAAAAATATTTTTATGTCTGAAATTAATATTTGATGCTGATGATCTTGGAGTATTGTTATTGTTGGAGTAATTTTTTTCTTAAAGATGATGGATAGTCCTATAAAAAAGGGAATATTGCCTAAATTTTTGAAGTTGTATACACATTTGTATTGTAAAGAAACTTTATATCGTAAACTGTTTACATATTCACTATTTTGGGTTATTTTTTGCTCCTTAAAATAGGTGGATAGTTATAAACAAATGAAATTATGCCCAAAATTTTTAAAATAGCGTACATTTATGACTTGATCATTATTGATACTTTGAAAAATTATCGTACTTTCAAGAAAATTGACCACAATTCATATTAAAATACAAAACTTTTCTGACTTGACCATTATTAATATTTTTGAAAATTGTCAACGTGCCTTCAGGCACGGGCATACCCTAGTGTGTATATATATATATATATATATATATATATATATATATATATATATATATATATATGCACAACAAGAAAGAAGAACGGGTCAGGGCCTGGTTTTATGTGATCACCAGATAAATGAATAGTATGACAATGACGAACAGTTAAGCATGGATGATAAAGATGACATTCTAGCATGATAACATCCTATAATGATCTAAGACAATTGAATGATTATAACGTGAAATTCAACTATATAAGAGGATAAAAATAATTATAAGCCTTTTTCATCTTTCACCATTTTCAGTTTTCATCTTTCCATTCCTTATCAGGAATACAAGTTATATCCTATGCTCTTTGTGGCACGTATCTCAATTGTATGCTCTTTGTGGCATGTATTATGCTCTTTATGGCATTGCGTTATGCTCTTTATGGCATTAATATCCATCAAGTCCCACTTGATGTTAGAATAGTTATAATTATACATATATAACGATTCTAAGACCGCCCGTCCGGGTTTCCCCAGTGTGCGCGCCCCTAAATAACGATCATCTTCTAGGGCCTATCATCAAGACAACTTGGGATCCTATCGCAACGTCGGGAAGCGGACATATGCCTGCGGGGTAGTCATAACCACACTCGGAATTACCTAACCATGGAAGAAAATATAAAACAAGCGCTCATATGGCCTAGGACTATATCCACCCTGCATTCATTAGCCAGGGGCTTCACCATACGCACGAACTTCCCTTAAGATGGTATTTAGAGAGGTTGTGTTCCAACCATTTTATTTATTTCCATTACATGATTTAGTAAATTACCATTTAATTTATGCATCTACATTTTATCAAATGCATTATGGTTTTTCCGAAACTATACATGCTTCAGATCATCATAATAACCTCGAGGAATATTTAAACTCCCAAGTTATTTCCCAAGTCTCCTTTTGGTTCTATACTAGAACAACATACCTCAAATTAACTTCTAAAGTCTACAAACACATCTTATAAATCTCCTAAACTCCTACTAATCAAAGAAAGAAAGTAATGCCTGAGCATCACTTCGCACACCCTCGGAATAATTCCCATATAACCCAATTCTAATCTAAGGTAGTAAACTAACTCACCTAGAACTCTAGGAGTCTAAGTTTACTTCAAAAAATAAGGTTCCTAGGCCTAAACCCTAAAGAAAATGAGTTATAATTCAATTTCAAAAATAACTCAAAACAGCAGGAAAACGAATCGATTCGCCCTAGCGAATCGATTCTCCCTAAAAGCGAATCTATTCGGACAAGGAAAACTGACTTTCTATAAACTGCCGAATATATTCGGCCAAGCCGAATTGATTCGGTCCAGGCAGACCAGGAAACTGGACCTAGGCGAATCGATTTAACCTTAGGGCCGAATCGATTCGGTCCTGCGATTTTGCCAAGAATGGCTATGGAGTCTTGGACTCCAATATTACCCCCAACTCAAAACCTTTCAAACCAAACTCATTTATTTCCACCAATACACCATAAATACTACCAACTACTACTACAACCATCAATAATCACCCAAATCATTCTTTTAAGATTCAAGACCCACAAATACACAAAAACCCTAAACAAATTAAACCATGATCAATACATCATTATCACAACTAATCATTTATCTTAAACCACATATAGCAAGTAGAAAACTTGCCTCAATCTAGCAAATGCAGATTTTCCTTATGTAGTAGCAAGAATCCCTACTCAATCTTAAATCTTCAATCTCTTCTCTATTCTCTTGTCTTTCTCTTCCCCTCTCTAGTTCTCTCTCTAGGTTTAGGAATTAAATTAGAGAAAATAAAAGACTTAACAAGACTAAACCGTGCCTTTAGTCAACAATTCCAACTTAAATGATCAATACTGCGATAAAATAACACGCAACTGCATATTTAAGGTATAATCGGTCAAAAGTGCCAAAAACCTCAAAATACAATATAGCACATATTTTGACTATCTCGCACGTTCCGGAATCAACTATGGCCTAAAAATTATCATTTGGATATTTTATAACTCATTTTAAGTTTCGTTTCCATTTTAAATCAGAATGTCATTTTACATTCTTATGACACAATAAGCTCGTCATGAGGATATTTTCATGCTCATACAGTAAATATTCAACAAGTTAGTAAATATTAACTTTTTCTTCATTAAATTACTACTCACTCCATATTACAACATTTTATATGTAATTACTTCACATAGTAAGTAGATATAAAATAGGCTCTCATAAGCGAGGGTTGTTACATACTCCCCCCCTTATGAGGGAATTTTGTCCCCAAAATTCAAGCGTACCTTGTAAGAATAGATGCGGATACTTCTCTCGCATGTCATCCTCACGTTCCCACGTCGATTCTTTAGCATTGTGATGACTCCATTGGACTCTCACCAAGGGCACCACACGAGACCTCAACTTACGCTCCCCATGCTCAAGAATAGTAACCGGTTGTTCTTCATATGAAACGTTGGGTTGCAAGTCAATATCCTCAAAAGGAATATGCCAAAGGGCACCTTCACATCTCTTATACTTCTTCAGAGAGGAAATATTGAATACATCGTGAATTTGTTGCAAGGGTTCCGGTAGAGCAAGTTGATATGCCACTGGACCGACTTTCGTAATAACTGGAAAAGGTCCAACAAAGCACGACGCAAGCTTTCATTTCTTCTCGAAACGCTTAATGCCCTTCATCGGTGACACTCGCACCAAGACTTGGTCCCCAATCTCCAACTCCATGTGTCTTCTACCCGTATCGGCATAACTCCTTTAGCGGTCTTGAGCTATCCGAATATGATTCCAAATGAGTTCAATTTTTGAAGAAGTATCTTGGATCATTTCAGGTCCAAGAAATTTATTATCACCCACTTCCGACCAACAAGCGGGCGATCTACATGGCCGGCCATAAAGAGCTTCATAGGGCGCCATTCCAATAGTAAATTGGTAAGAGTTATTATAAGCAAACTCAACCAATGGGAGGTATTATTCCCAACCACCTTTGAAATCAAGCATGCACATACGAAGCATATCCTCCAACATTTGTTTTACTCTTTCAGTCTGACCATCTGTTTGAGGATAATAAGAAGTTCTTAACCTCAATTCGGTCCCCATGGCCTCTTTAAAACTTTACCAAAAGTGGGAGACAAAGATCTTGTCTCGGTAAAAAACTATATTTAAAGGTACCCCATGAAGTCTAACGACCTCCTCGATGAATAATTAGGCATAGCAAGTACTATCATAATCAGTACGCACGGGTAGGAAGTGTGCCGACTTAGTCAAGCGGTCGATAATCACCCAAATAGAATCATTACCCTTCTGTGACCTTGGTAAGACCGTAATAAAGTCCATCGATATACTTTCCCATTTCAATACTGGAACCTCTAATGGTTGCAACAAACCAGTCGGTCGCTGATGATCAATCTTGACCAGCTAACAAGTAGTGTATTAAGATACAAACTCCGAAATATCCCGCTTCATGCCGACCACTAATACTGGCGACGCATGTCTTGATACATCTTGTCCCCACCAGGATGTACTATAAATTTCGACCCATGAGATTCCTCCATTACCGCCCGTCTCAAGTCCCCCCTCTTCCGGAATAATAAGTCTCCTATGGAAGTGTACTCCACCCTTTGAAGTTATCGAGTAGGATTCCGCTCCCTCGAACAGTAATCGGTGTATATGATCTTGACTGCCCTTATCCCTTCCTTGGGCTTCCATAACCCTTGCCACAATGGTAGGAGTAACGGTCATCACTGACATGAACGCTCTCACCACCGCATCCTCCTAACTGAGTTCTTTCCACTTAGCTTTCCATACTTCAGCTAACTCTCCCTCGGACCTCCTAATCAAGGCATCCGCCACTATGTTCGCTTTGCCCGGATGATAATGGATATCAAATTGATAATATTTCACGAACTCCAACCATCGGCGCTGACGCATATTCATATCTTTCTGTGAGAATAAATATTGCGGCGATTTATGGTCCGTAAAAAGACTGAATTTCTCCCCCAAAAGATAATGCCTCCAAATCTTCAAGGCAAAGACAATAGCAGCAAGTTCTAAGTCATGCACCAGATAGTTTCTTTCATGAGTCTTAAGATTTCGAGAAGCATAAGCAATATCCTGTCGTTCTTGCTGAAGCACACCTCCTAATTTATGGCTCAAGATTTCTTTATGGCTTAAGATTCCAATCTTGGTTTTAGCAATGCGAGGACTGGAGCCGATGTCAATCTATCTTTAAGCTCATCAAAAGCTGCCTGACAAGAGCTATCCCAAACGAATCTCACCCCTTTCCGAGTCAAATTTATCAAAGGACTAGAGATCTTTGAGAAACCCTTGATAAATCGACGGTAATAACCCGCCAAACCTAGAAAACAATGAATCTCGGTAGGTGTCGTGGGCTGACCCCACTCCCTCACCGCAACCACCTTGCTCGAATCCACCTATATCCCTTGGGATGACACCACATGACCCAAAAATTAAACTTCCTTCAACCAAAAGCCACACTTCTTGAACTTTGCATACAATTGGTGATCCCTCAATCTTTGCAGGACCAAGCGTAAGTGAGTTGCTTGGTCAGATTATGTCTGAGAATAAACTAAGATGTCATCGATGAATACAATAACAAATTGGTCAAGGAAGTCCTGAAATACTCTATTAATGATATCCATAAATACAGCGGAGACGTTGGTTAGTCCAAAGGGCATAACCAAAAATTCATAGGATCCATACCTGGTCAGAAATGTAGTCTTGGATACATCCTGCTCCCAGATCCGCAACTGATGATACCCTGTCCTCAAATCGATCTTAGAGAAGTACGCCGCTCCCCAAAGTTGGTCAAAGAGATCATCAATGTGAGGCAAAGGGTACTTATTCCGGATGGTGACTTTGTTCAACTCTCTATAGTCCACACATAACCGGAGAGAACCGTCTCTTTTCTTTACAAATAATACCGGAGCACCCCATGGCGACGCACTGCGCCTAATAAATCCCTGCTCTAACAACTTCTGGATTTGATCCCTTAACTCCCTCATCTCCACAGGAGCCATGCGATATGGAGCTTTCGCAATAGGTCAAGTTCCCAGCGCTAAATCGATCGTAAACTCAATCTCCCGGCTCGGAGGTAATCCCGGTATTTCCAGGAAAACATCTTCAAAATCTCTAACAATCGGAAGAGAATCCAAGGAAACAACTACATCCCTAGAAGTATCCTTCGCAATACAATATCAATAGGTACTCGTCCCCCTTTCATATAAGGCATAACAACCAAGAACATTTCTTGTCCCAGAATAGTAAAGACTATACTCTTCTCATAACAATTCACTATCGCGTGATATTTCATTAACCAATCCATACCCAAAATCACATCATACCCGACCATATCAAGGACGAGCAAGTCGGACTCAAAGTACAAATTACCAAGATTAATCCCTATATTTTTACAAACAAAGAAAATCAATGAACCATCACCCATTGAGGATTCAACACTAGTGAAAGTATTCTCAGCAGACTTTATCAAATCTGTGGTCTGAGCAAAACTCCTAGAAATGAAGGAGTGCGTCGCACCCGTATCAAATGACACTCGACCCATATTCCCTTGGATGACAAACTTACCCTCAATCGCTGGCGGTGCCGGAGGGGCTGGAGGAAGCATAGCCTCCTGAATATGATAGACTCGTCCATACTGCAGTTGCCCCTACTGTGGAGGAACAACTGGATTAGGTGGCTGGGGAAGAAACTGAACATATGGTTGCAGTGGAGCCCTAGGAAGATGCCCTCCAATCAACTGAGGACACGACCTCTTATAATGGCCCAGATCTCCGTACTGAAAACATTTGTTCGTTACATTCTCCTAGTTCCATCCCTGAATGTTTCGGAATTTCCCAAAACCTCAGCCCTGCTGGCCTCTACCTCCATTCCCACCTCTACCTGCTTGCTGTTGTGGTGGTCCACCTTGACCCGAACTATTGTTATTACCAATCGCATTAAATCCACCAAAGCGTTAGCGTTTAGACAAATCCCATTGCTGTGGGTCCCTCTCTCTTTGCTTACTCCCCGAAGATTGGGATGAAGGAGATGATCCTCCCCCAATCCCATTCCCTCCAGGTTTTCCCACTTGCCCCATCGTGGTAGCCTTCTTGCTATTTTCCACAAACAATCTATGCTCTTGGCAGTGAAGTAGTGCCGCATTCATCACGTCCCTAAAGATCTGTAAAGCCGGATTTCCCAACAAGTGTTGTTTTATCCACCAATGTAAACCACCCACAAACTTGGAGATTCTCCTCTCTTTTGGAGTCACTTCATCCGGTATAAAACTTGACAACCGGGTGAACTCCTCTTCATACTCTGCAACAAATCTCTCTCCCTGAACTACATATTGAAGCTTCCTTCGCATCTCCCTTTGAACTGCAGAGGGGAAGTACTTTGGATCAAATAAGGCCCAAAAATCAGTGAGTGACATCGTATCCCTTTGCTCCGGTGTAGTCATCGACTCCCACCAATGTAATGCCGATTCAACAAGCTTGAAAGTAATAAGGATTTTCTTTTTCTCCTCACTACATTCTACCATACGAAGATGGTGCTCCATGTCTTTCTTCCACTGATTTTCCCTTATAACATCCGAGTCTCCAACGAATTCCGTGGGATGGCCCTTTAGAAAAAACTCCCTAACTCTCTCCCATGGAGAAGGTCCCGTGGGAGCTTGTGCCTCTTGTGCCCGTGGTTGAGCTTGTGGAATTTTTTGTACCACTGCAGTCATCGCTGCATTGAATGCTTGGGCCACTATGTTTGCTACATCGGCAACATTTATACTCCCCGGTGGCGGCGGTGGAGGACCAACCTCTTCTTCCAAAACTCTATTACGTCGAGCGGGACGTCCTCTCTTAGGCGGCATCTGAGATGGAGAAAAAATAGAGTTAGGATACTATATAAATCAATCTATCTTGAAGAAGATCACAAACATAAACAACAAAGCAGTCCTAACATTAGGCTCTATATCAAAGAACACTACGGTAGAACGCGACAAGTCGACATAGATCCTAAAGACTCTAGAACCTGATGCTATAATACCATCTGTGACAACTCGATATCCGAAATAAGGGGTGGCCAGCCCGATACTCCAATAATACAGGAATCATGGATGGAATCATTCTCAGCACCGTAACAACATAAAGAGTATATGAGATAACCACCCAATATTTCAGAAAATGGGTAGTCAAAAATTTTCGTTTTGATATTTAAAGAAACCATTATCAACAACCCATAACAGAAAAGAAGGTGGAAATCCCAAAAGTACATATGTATATCAACAACAATAATTTTACAATAAGAGGACCGAATAAATGTCGGTCAACAAAATTACATACAATGTATAATAAGTTCCATGAGTTACATATTACATCCATTATACAATTACAACAGTTTGGACCACACGCCCGAATAAGGACCCGAACATAACTAGAAAACAACAATGAAGGCGTCTACACAAAATATCCCGTGATATCCGCAAAATGTAACCTCTCCTCAAAAGACACTGGAATGGGGAAGTTATTGCGTGCGTCCTTGCGGTGGAGCACCTGAGCGGTTACAATATATATATATATATATATATATATATATATGCACAATAAGAAAGAAGAACGGGTCAGGGCCCGATTTTATGTGATCACCAGATAAATGAATAGTATGACAATGAAGAACAGTTAAGCATGGATGATAAAGATGACATTCTAGCATGATAACATCCTATAATGATCTAAGACAATTGAATGATTATAACGTGAAATTCAACTATATAAGAGGATAAAAATAATTATAAGCCTTTTTCATCTTTCACCATTTTCATTTTTCATATTTCCATTCCTTATCAGGAATACAAGTTATATCCTGTGCTCTTTGTGGCACGTATCTCAATTGTATGCTCTTTGTGGCATGTATTATGCTCTTTATGGCATTGCGTTATGCTCTTTATGGCATTAATGTCCATCAAGTCCCACTTGATGTTAGAATAGTTATAATTATACATATATAATGATTCTAAGACCGCACGTCCGGGTTTCCCCACTGTGCGCGCCCCTAAATAAGGATCATCTTCTAGGGCCTATCATCAAGACAACCTGGGATCCTATCGCAACGTCGGGAAGCGGCCATATGCCTGCGGGGTAGTCATAACCACACTCGGAATTACCTAACCATCACAGAAAATATAAAACAAGCGCTCCTAGGACTATATCCACCCTGCATTCATTAGCCATGGGGCTTCACCTTACGCACGGACTTCCCTTAAGATGGTATTTAGAGAGGGTGTGTTCCAACCATTTTATTTATTTCCATTACATGATTTAGTAAATTACCATTTACTTTATCCATTTACATTTTATCAAATGCATTATGGTTTTTCCGAAACTATACGTGCTTCAAATAATCATAATAACCTCGAGGAATATTTAAAGTCCCAAGTTATTTACCAAGTCTCCTTTTGGTTCTATACTAGAACAACATACCTCAAATTAACTTCTAAAGACTCCAAACAAAACTTAGAAATCTCCTAAACTCCTACTAATCAAAGAAAGAAAGTAATGCATGAGCATCACTTCGCACACCCTAGGAATAATTCCCATATAACCCAATTCTAATCTAAGGTAGTAAACTAACTCACCTAGAACTCTAGGACTCTAAGTTTACTTCAAACAAGAAGGTTCCTAGGACTAAACCCTAAAGAAAATGAGTTAGAATTGAATTTCAAAAATAACTCAAAACAGCAGGAAAACGAATCGATTCGCCCTAAAAGCGAATCGATTCGGACAAGGAAAACTGACTTTCTGTAAACTGCCGAATCGATTCAGCCAAGACGAATCGATTCGGTCCAGGCAGACCTGGAAACTGGACCTAGGAGAATCGATTCGTCCCTAGGGCCGAATCAATTCGGTCCTGCGATTTTGCCAATAATGGCTATGGAGTCTTGGACTCCAATATTTACCCCAACTCAAAACCTTTCAAACCAAACTCATTTATTTCCACCAATGCACCATAAATACTACCAACTACTACTACAACCATTAATAATCACCCAAATCATTCTTTTATGATTCAAGACCCACAAATACACAAAAACCATAAACAAATTAAACCATGATCAATACATCATTATCACAACTAATCATTTATCTTAAACCACATATAGCAAGTAGAAAACTTGACTTAATCTAGCAAATGCAGATTTTCCTTGTGTAATAGCAAGAATCCCTCCTCAATCTTTAATCTCTTATCTTTTCTCTACTCTTTCTCTTCCTCTCTCTAGTTCGCTTTCTAGTTTTAGGAATGAAATTAGGGAAAATAAAACACTTAACAAGACTAAACCGTGCCTTTAGTCAACAATTCCAACTTAAATTATCAATACTGCGATAAAATAACACGCAACTGCATATTTAAGGTATAATCTGTCAAAAGTGCCAAAAACCTCAAAATACAATATAGCACATATTTTGACTATCTCGCACGTTTCGGAATCAACTATGGCCTCCAAATTATCATTTGGATATTTTATAACTCATTTTAAGTTCCGGTTCCATTTTAAATCAAAATGTCATTTCAAATTCTTAAGACACAATAAGCTCATCATGAGGATATTTACATGCTCATACAGTAAATATTCAACAAGTTAGTAAATATTAACTTTTTCTTCATTAAATTACTACTCACTCCATATTATGACATTTTATATGTAATTACTTCACATAGTAAGTAAATATAAAATAGTCTCTCATAAGCGAGGGTTGTTACAACACATTAGGGAATAATACAAAGTTAATGAGATTATTAATCATTAATCATATGACATAATATTTTCAAACATTAAACATATAACATGCAATCATCATATGAAATAATATTTCATGAAATTAAGCATAGTAAATATGAAATCAACATCTCACAATATTTATCAAGTAAAGAATGGTGTTCAACTTAAACAAACGTATAAACAAGAAAATAATATTTCAAAATAAATCTAACACTAATTATATTCTCATAATTTTTTGTTCAAGTAATAACACCTATTTTGCACCTAAAAACTTTATCTTTTGGAACCCAAAATGAGTGTGGTAAATTTGGGTTAGCGTACATGATTGTCTCATTAGGAATCCAAGATAATTTAGTATTCTTGTACCTTATTTTTCTAAAATAACAAAATTTGAAATAATGTGTATGTCTACCATAATATGTGCATAAAGATTTATAATGACTACATGAGGCATCATTTTTAAATAAACTGGAATAGTCCTTTCTCTCATTATCTTCATCATACCCAATATTTATTTTATTAAACTAAATTATTTGAATTTCCAAATTTTTATGCAAATATTCATTTCCTTGACTAAGAGTATCTAATGATTTCTTTAAATAATCAATCTCTCTTTTTAATTCATTATGTTCAGATTCAAGAGGGTTACAGATTTTTCTTTTTTCAAAGTTTTAATTTCATTTTTCAAATATTTATTTTCCAATTTCAAATCATCAAAATATTTTAATATAAAGTCACATTTAGAATGAGTCTTTCTGAGTGAAAAGTTTTCTTTCCACTATCTTCATATTTTTCATATAACTCATTAAATGAATCTTGTAATTTATCATAATCATCAAAAATATCATTTTCAACATCAAGATTTGTACTATGAGTAGAATAAAATTCATTATCACTAAAGTGAAGGTTAGAATGTACCTCCTGAGTACCAATTACCATGAGACATGGAATAATTGATTCCTCACTACTTGATTCATAAACATTGTCATATAGTCAAGGGTTGCATATACATCCATTAAGTGGACCAAAATGAAAACTTTAAAGGAAGTTTTCCTTCAAAATAATGCTCAAAACATATGGTTGACTGTTTGTACATTTTCTTCTCACAAAATGAATTAATGAATAGCTACAAGAGATCAAACATTTTAGAAAAAAATAATAAAAATGAAAATCACAACATTTAAAAATAAATAGAGAAATTTTTTCCATGATTTTTAATTCTAGGTTACTTAAATCCTCAACGTCGACTACATGCCATCCACCAATGCGAATATAAAAGTGTCTCAGTACATGCCAAGACCGAATATAAAAGTACGAGTCCAAAGTATAACTGATAAGATCCCTATCTAAGATAGAATGATATGAGCGACTACATCAAAGAAACCACAACACTCCACATAGATGCAACCATGTACCCTGTAGGAAGGAATCATTCATGGCACCCTTGTAGGAAGACACCTAAAAGGTTTTTGAATTGGGTGAAAAGGGCCCCAGAAAGTGCTCCCCACCCAAAAGTACCCAAGAATTCACAACTGTGAATTTGGGCGAGGAGGCTCATTAGAAAAGGTCCCACATCCCAAATAACTTAGAAAACACAGTTCAACAGGAAAGCTCACTATAAAAGGATCCTCTCCACCAGAAATTAGAACTCCCCACATAATAGAACCAGCGGGTGAGGAGGTTCACTTAGAGTGACCTGTTCCCTAAGATTTATTACTCACGTAAATATCAAAGTACTGACATGTTACTTTCTTATACATGTAGTCTATTTGAGCAACCAGGGCTCAACTAGGCAAGATGGGATCTCCTAGGAGTTTTGGCTTAGTGGCTAAGGAACAAGGTTTGTTTATAAAGATCAAGCACTTAACACTTTAAGATTGAGAGAACACTAGTAGACAGACTCTAGAAGTCACATAGTTCACATTTAATCATAATGAAAGTGAGCAGCCAAGGGGTTGCTCATAAGAAATGAACAGTTTGAAAAATGATTTTAAAGGAGATGGTTCTTGAGACCTTCATCCTCAAGTTTACAAATATTTTAGAGGAGGTGGTTCTTGAAACTTCCTTCCTCAAATATACAAAAAATTTTGACGAGGTGGTCCTAGAAGATCCTCCTCACTATTGCAAAGTTTGTACGATAAGTTAGCATTTTGAAATGATATTCACCAAATCAGATATTTTGTCTTCAAGCGCAGGCACATTTGATTTTTGACTTTGGTTTGCACCAGGGTGCACCTGTCAGAGGATACAGGTGGCTACACACAGTTAGGGACAAAAGGTACATTTTTTACTTTGGTTTGCACTAGGGTTTATTGAATATTTGGGAGTGCATGCGAACGATCAAAACCTAAGGTTGAGGGAGTTCTCTAAGACCCTGATAAGGAAGGCTTACACGTGGTACTCCCATTTGACACCCAACAACATCCTTACTTGGTAAGAGATGCACAGGCAGCTCCTTCAAAAGTTCTTTTTGACGAAAGATGAGTTCACGCTGAGGTAATTGGCGCAAGAGGTGAAAAAGTCTGGTGAAGAGTTAATGCAATATATTAACCGCTTTCGTGAGAGAGAACTTAATTTCCACGAGGAGGTAGTAGAGGAAAGACTGCTTAAAATCTATGTCGAAGGGATCCTAGAGGAATACAAACTCCATCTGGTCAATGATACTAGAGATGGAATCTTTAGAGAGTTCACCAAAGCTACGAGTAACATAGCTATGATAATCAAACCAAGGACCTTAAGTTGGAGGACACAGATACTGGTTGCTTTAGAAAGATATCATGTCTTGAGGATACTGAAGTCCCCAATTTTGAATATTCTTAAAACATAATTTCCTTGTTGAGATGCGGAAGCATAATATGGTTCACAAAACAAACAAACAAACATCAAATTTTAATTTCTTCTTTCGAATTAAAATTAAATCCAAAGTGAGATTTACTCATAACACACACACAATTCAAATTTCACTTAAACCAAGTTAATTAATCCAAGTCATAGAATTTGCCTGAGTCATATCTATTATTATTTCCAAATTAGGCCAAACCAGTCTTAACGATAGACTTGAATTAAATAGACTTTACCCAAATTTCATTATGCACCAAATTAAATTAAGTGTGACAATAAAAACCAACTTTATCTTTAATTAATCTAAGCATGCGTTCTAAGTCATTATGCAAGATAAAAGTAAATCAATCACACTACGCCATGATGTACGAGGAAAAACAGAAGACGGAAAACAACCTCGGACGGTCCTAGCCTCAAATCCACTAAGTACGGAATTTACAATTACAAGACAAAAGACTTACATCACACGACTCGATCCCTCTCAAGCCTCGACGCTCCTTCTTGCAAACACCTCCACTTAGAGAATAACCCCGAAGCTCCACCGTGGTCTCGGAATCCACCGATCGGAGTTTATGTGGTCACCGTCACCCGAACTAGGAGCCTTTCTCCAAGTGGGTAAATCACGAAAACCTCTTATTCTTTGTGGGATTTAGAAGCAAACCCAAACTTCTCTTCAAACTTATGTAGAGATAAACCCGGTGCCAAACTCCAAGAAAGATGTATATATATATATATATATATATATATATATATATATATGAACTTGGATAAACAAAACTATGGGTGTAAACTAGAGTGGTAAATGATTTTCTCTTTTAAAATTAACACTCAAAACAATGAACTTTTTCTAAAAACAATTTTTCTCTCAAGCACTCTCTAGAGGTTGGTAGGATATGAAAAAGTTTTAACCTTCAATAATGACTCCCGCACTTAGATATGATGTGAAAAGATAGTGGGGAAAGAAGTGGGGAACATGGGTTAAAAACTATCAAAAACTTCCAAAAACTATTCCCTCCTGACATCTCGTTCGAACGAATTCTCGTTCGAACGAGACTTCTAACGAAGTTCCAGATTGAAGTCGTTAGAAATATCGTTTGATATCTCATTCGAACGACATACCGAATGACATTTCAAAGGACTATATTGGGAACTCGTTGGCAAACTCGTTCGAACAAGTTGTGGTTCGAACGACAATCTCGTTCAAACGACACTTCGAACGAACTCACTGAATGTTCAAAAATTCTTTTTAAATCCAGAAACTTTATATACTTTTTATAAAAGTTTTAATAGAAAACATCTGAAAACAAAATACAGTTTTAAAAACCTAACACCCAATATAAACATGTTCCAAGATCTTATATATATATATATATAATGCATTCATACCTTGGGAGCATGGAACCACTGTTGATGGCGTTGAAGCGAGGCACATAAACCACGGCTTTTGATGAAGCTTTATACTCTTTGCCGATACGTCTTCAACAAACACATCATAGGCTTGAAAGATGATTAATATACTCTATCCTTTGACTCAAACGTTTTTGTCCAGAATTGAGCCAAAACTACAAAGGACTCAATTGGAAATTTGTGTCCTTACAAATCTCCCCCTTTGTCTATTCCGGGACAAAAACCAACAAAAATCCTAAAGGGCCGTCAAGCTCTACTAGACTAATAAAAAGTCCCACCCAAAATAAAATTACAATGCTTGACTCAAACAACCCAAAGGATCAACAATTTTTATCGTTGAAAGTTGTCGCTTTATTAAATAATTCCTGCACACTTAAGCAAACACATTACACGCATAAGGAATATCAAAATATTTAATGCAAGTAAAGTAACTACTACCCTAAATTAATTCTCTCCCTTTATCAAGTATGATCAACTTAGAAAGACGTCTCCCCCTAAGATAAATATCCCTTAAACTAAGATACGATAATAATAGGATTAGATACCATTTCTCCCCCTATCATTCTCCCCCTTTTTGTTCAGGAATAGATAAAGGCTAAAGAATCAAAACAGTAACTTATCTTCCCCAAATAAAGCATATACACCCTCTAAACTTAGCAAGGGATAAAATAATGGGATAACAAGCTAAAACATGTAATTGTGCATATAGTTATGAGAACGTTAAAGCATATGGGCAACAACAGTTCAACTAATCCAAACAATAACATCGGATACCAACTAGGATGTAATAAAATGATACCAATATGATATATAAATTATTAAGCATGTGATATCAACAAAGAATGCAATAAGATGGATAACAAGTATGAATTAAAGCATATATGAATTAGAAATCAAAGCAAAGACTAAACAAAAATATCAAATATATGTATACATAATATATATCAAAGAGACTCAAGAACACATATATAGATATAAACACACAAATGACACACACAAAATATAAAGGAATCTTGCACACTCATATGGCAAAAATGTGTCATATGGAAACAGAAGTGTTACGGTGTGAACTAGTAACTATTAAATTTAGACCTAATCACTTAAAAACATGTTCACAGAGTTCTCAATTGATTGCAAACGTCGTCACATTTGAATATAACCTCATGTGACAATGTAGATTGAACTCAATGAATAAACATACACAATGCATACAAGCCTAGCATATTGATGATTCTACAAACCAATAGAGTCATGACATGAAATACGCAACTAGGATAAACGAACATTGTGCAAACCGTTGATATGCCATCCAATATCACTCAATAAGCATATATTAATTTTGAATGAATATATCAATCAAACATAGGCCTTGGCAAATTATTTTTCTTTTTAATGCCATATTTTCTGTTTTTAGGGCTTTGGACCACGTATTTCTTTTAGGTCCATTCAAAACGGTGGCTTACAATAGCAAAGGATCACTAAGTACTTTCGGAGCCCTTCCCCGTGCACATTTATGTTTATCATGTTTTTATTTTTCACACAAATCTCACGTGCAACGGATTTTGACATGCACTAGTCCTCCTAAGTCACAAATATGTAGATGACAAGATTGGAAGTAGAACACCTCACATAGCTCAAATATACATCTGAAGCTAAAATTTCAAAAGAGCTCGTGCATGTGTGAATAGAGGCATATAGAAATAGAATCCATTTAAACAACACAAAATCCAACTACTACATGTAAGTATGGTAAAGAACATAATAAGGATTGATAATCTAAACCAAAAGTTCTAGCCACACGAGAGAGTTAAAGGAGGGATTCAAACACAAGTATATGCCACTTAAAGTGTGTCAAACCAAAATACACACAAAATAAAATCTTTTTGAGTTTTTGACATTTTTAACCAAAAATAAAAATATATACTCAAAAGACAAACATAAATCATTATTCTAGCATGTGATTAAGCATGGGGCATAGACTAGAAAATGATTAAACAAGCATACATTTAGCATGTGAATATAGCATGAAGTACAAACGCTAAAGTATGCAAACACTAAAACATTCATCCTTTAGATTTAGCAAGGGAGGAAGCATGTGAAAGTAAATGAGAATCAAAAACCCTATTTTGCAAGGCAACCAAGTCGAATTTCCTAACCCAAATTAATGAAGAATGACTATCTTGGGGTGTAGGAATTTTAAATACATTGGTTGCTTTATGTTGGGATTTTCTAGGAATTCGTTTAAGATTAAAACAAAATTTCCTAAGATGACCTTTTCGACCACAATGTGTACAAGTAAAAACATGTCGAAAAGATTTACCTACGGAGTAATCTCTAAAAGCTTTCCTAGTAGATTCTCCTAAAACGTTGGTTTTGGCTTTATGAGTAGATTCATTACAAGTATTGAATCCTAAACCACACATGTCATTTTTAATTTGGGTCTTTCCTAAGATTTTTTCTAATTTTTCCGAACGACACTCCAAATCAAATTTGGCATTACTAGAGTTTTTTAATTTATTTTGTAATTCTAAAATGTTAGACTCTAATAAAACATTTCGCTCTTCGAAAGAAAGAAGCTCCTTTTTCAAGGATTCCATTAAACCCCTAAGGCTATCTCTCTCGCCTTCTATATATTCAAGCTTCTCTAGAAGAGCTTTCTCGCGTTTCCTAAGGTCTTCAACCAACATACTATCATCAACGACCTTGACACGCTCTCTTAAACTAGCTTCTAACTTCAAATTAGCTCTTTTCAATTTAATAGATTATTTATAAAGTTCTTGAAAAGCATTTTGAAGTTCACTCACATTAACCTCTTCTTCATTTTCACTCTCTCTTTCTTCTCCACTCTCACTATCATAAAAAATAAGGGAATCAAAAACTTTGACCTCGGAAGTGTCATGAGTTTGAGTATCTTCATGAGAAGATTCACTTTCGGTGCTCACATGACTAGCCATAAAAGCCACAAAATTTGGCTTAGTGGGGGAATCGGGTCCCTCTTCCTTATCACTATCACTAAGGGTCGCATTATATGAAATGGGTCATTTACCTTCTTTCCTTAGTTTAGTGGGGCACTCAGAAGCCCTATGGCCATAACCCTCACAACTAAAACAACTATTAGACTCGTCCCTATTTAAATTTTCATTAATAGGTTTAGGTATCTTCTCGGCTTTGTCATGCTTAGAAGTTTCAAATTTCTTAAAATCATTTTTAAATTTATCTTTGTTAAATTTAAGAAATTTTCTAAATTTACGAGCAAATAAAGACATGTCTTCCGAGTCACTATCACTCTCGCTCTCTACTACTTGTTTGACCTCTTTTCGGGCTTTTAAAGCAACGCCCTTTCAACTTTCTTTTCAGTTTTAGAGGGAAACATGTCTAGTTCATAGGTTTGTAAATCACCTACGAGCTCTTCTAATTTCATAGAGGCTAAAGATGGTAAAGAATTTAAAACGGTCACTTTTGGAATAAATTTATCGGGTAGGGACCTTAAGATTTTCTTTACTACTCGGTTGTCGGGTATTTTCTCTCCCAAGTTAAAAGATGAATTAACAATATCGGAAAGTCTAGAATAAAATTCATCAAAAGTTTCTTTTTCATTCATTTTGATAGTTTCAAATTGAATGGTGAGGTTTTGGAGTTTCGAAGCTTTAACGACACTAGTACCTTCGTGAGTGAGTTGTAAAATATCCCAAGCTTCTTTAGCGGTCTCACACGTCATAATGCGTTGGAATTCATCCGGTGTGACAGCGCTAAACAAGGCATTTAAACCACGGGAATTAAAATTAGAAAGTTTAAATTCACCCTCACTCCATCTATCGGCCGGTTTGGGAACACGGTCATTATCTACTAACTGAGTATGTGGGGACCACCCGTTAACAACAGACATCCAAACTCTCTCGTCGATAGATTTTAGTGCCGATTTCATATGCGCTTTCCAATACGCGTAATTAGAACCATTGAAAATAGGAAATTTTGAAAATGGAGAAAATTCCATTTTAGGCAAAAATTATTTAAAAGATCTTTAACGAAATAATTTATCGCTTTGGCTCTGATACCAATTTCAAGACGTGCCAGAGGGGCCCCAATTTTTAAAAACTTACTTTAAAAATATAATTTCCTTGTTGAGATGCGGAAGCGTAAGATGGTTTACAAAACAAACAAACAACAAATTTTATTTATTTTAAACCAAGTTAATTAATCCAAGTCCTAGAATTTGCCTAAGTTATATTTATTAGTATCTCCAAATTAGGCCAAACCAGTTTTAACGATAGACTTGAATAAAATAGACTTTACCCAAATTTAATTATGCACCAAATTAAATTAAGTGTGACAATTAAAACCAATTTTATCTTGAATTAATCTAAGCATGCGTTCTAAGTCATTATGCAAGATAAAAGTAAATCAATCACACTATGCCGCGATGTACGAGGAAAAACCCAAGACGGGAAACAACCTCGGACGACCCTAGCCTCAAATCCACTAAGTATGAAATTTACAATTACAAGACAAAAGACTTACATCACACAACTCGATCCCTCTCAAGCCTCGACGCTTCTTCTTGCAAACACCTCCACTTAGCGAATAACCCCGGAACTCTACCCGGTCTCGAAATCCACTGATCGGAGTTTATGTGATCACCGTCACCTGAACTAGGAGCCTTTCTCCAAGTGGGTAAACCACGAAAACCTCTTCTTCTTTGTGGGATTTAGAAGCAAACCCAAACTTCTCTTCAAACTCGAAGCAAGATGTATATATATATGAACTTGGATAAACAAAACTATGGGTGTAAACTAGAGTGGTAAATGATTTTCTCTTTTAAAATTAACACTCAAAATAATGAACTTTTTCTAAAAACAATTTTGCTCTCAAAAACTCTCTAGAGGTTGGTAGGATATGAAGAAGTTTTAACATTCAATAATGATTCCCGTACTTAGATATGATGTGAAAAGATAGTGGGGAAAGAAGTGGGGAACATGGGTTAAAAACTGTCAAAAACTGCCAAAAACTGTTCCCGCCTGACATCTCGTTCGAACGACATTTCGTTCGAACGAAATCTTGTTCGAACGAGACTTATAGCGAAGTTCCAGATTGAACTCGTTACAAATCTCGTTTAATATCTTGTTCGAGCATAATGTTAGTTCAGACGACATATCGAACGACATTTCAAAGGCCTATATTGGGAACTCGTTGGGAAACTCGTTCGAACGACAATCTCGTTCGAACGACAATCTCGTTCGAACGACACTTCGAACGAACTCACAGAATGTTCAAAAATTATTTTTAAGCCCAGAAACTTTATTTACTTTTTATAAAAGTTTTAATAGAAAACATCTGAAAACAAGCTACAGTTTTAAAAACCTAACACCCAATATAAACATATTCCAATCTCCTATATATATATGTAATGCATTCATACCTTGGGAGCATGGAACCACTATTGATGACGTTGAAACGAGGCACATAAACCACGGATTTTGATGAAGCTTTATACTCTTTGCCTCTACGTCTTCAACAAACACATCATAGACTTAAAATATTATCAATATACTCAATCCTATGACTCAAACATTTTTGTCCGGAATTGAGCCAAAACTACAAAGGATTTAATTGGAAATTTGTGTCCTTACAGATACAGATAGTTAACAATAAGGATGGAAATCCAAAGGGAAAAAGGGAGGTTTCGGGTCCAAGAACGACAACCCCGGTTTCAAGATAAAGTTCAGAGAAGAGGCTCCACCACCGCTACCTTCAACTGTAACAGAAGCTATGAATTACTAGCTTACATTGGTATGAGATGGCGTAGCAGGTCCCCTTCACCTAAAGGAGAAACTCCAACAGCAGCAGATAAAGCCAACCTTAAGTATTGCGAGTTACACCAGCGGGTGTAACACTTTACTCAGGACTGTTATTACTTAAGAAGGATTATTGGCGAGAAGGTGGCCAATGGTACCTTATAGATACCCTTAGTGGATGTTAATGAAAACACACTTCCAATATATCGCTTTGGCACTACCAACATGGTAGTGGCATATGATAAAGAAGCAGTTTAAGAGACAATGGAGTGGGAAAGTGGAGATGAGATATCACAACAGTTGGAAAAGCTAACTTTGAGCAACAAGCACCAGATTGAGCTAGAAATAAAGTATGAGGAATGATTCTTCACCCCAGACGAAAAAAATAAGGAAGGCAAGGAATTCGAGAAGGTCGGCCTCTAGGAGTGCCAAGTGGACATCATTCTTGCCCTAGACGAGGGGGAACATCTAAGGAAGAATATGTTTGTAACGCCCAGATATACGAAGTAGACTTAGACTCTGAGTGTGAAGCCATAGCAATGAGCCCAAACTTTAAGTGCTTCTTCGATCAAATATGAGTGAAATATGACACAAGGGTGGTTACAATAAGAAAAGTTTTCGAGGTAGTGCAATAGTGAGGAGACCCCTCATTAAATTGGTAAGGGCCAATCGGAAGGCTGATTAAGAGATACACTTTTGAAGTAGAATTTTCAGAGGCAGATAGGCAGGTGCCTTATTTTCATAACTGCCCCTTATATGTTACAGCTCTGATCAATGGGATCTCATTTCCCATGGCATTAATGGACAAAGGTGCATCGTTGGTTACAACCAGATTAAGATGGATTCGACATACGTGGAGAATACTGCCTTTCGAACGCCCCTAGGAAACTTCCACCATACGATCATGTCATTTGGGCTGAAGAATGCTGGGGCCACGCACCAGAGAACTATGACGGTAATCTTTCATGACCTATTTCATAAGATATTAGAGTTTTATGTGGATGACCTAGTGGAGAAATCCACAAAAGAAAGAAAACATATACAATACCTTATGAGGGTGTTGGAGAGGTGTCGCATGTATAAGATGTGAATGAACCCTTCCAAGTGTGCCTTTGGAGTCACCGCATGAAAGTTTCTAGGGTTTGTGGTGAATAGGCAGGGGGTCTAAGTAGACTCCCAAAAAATGAAAGCCATAATGATGATGCCACCCCCTAGAAGTCAGAGACAACTTAAGAGTTTCTTGGGAAAGGTATCCTACCTGAGGAGGTTCATACCCACACTCGCATAAGTAATTCACTCGTCCACACCCTTTTAAAAGACAGAGCCAAATGGATTTAGGGAGACGTGCATAAGAAGGACATTGAGAGAATTAAGGAGATTCTATCTTCCCCATCTATAATGATTCCACCAGAAGCAGGGGCACCGCTGCTACTCTACCTTACTTCAACAGAGAAGTCCATAGGAGCATTATTGGCCAAGAAAAGGAAGGAGTAGAAGAGACGGTGTACTACCTATCAAGGGTGATCTCAAGTATAGAGTCCAGATACACTAATGTAGAAAGTCATTTTCTGGCCTTAGTTTTTATTGCCCAGAAGTTGAGACACTATTTTCTAGCTTTCACAGTTCATATAATTACTAAGTCTGGACCCATCAAGTACCTCCTCGCTCGGACAGTATTTGTGAGATACGCAGTAAGGTGGTTTTTGATCTTATTATAGTATGATTTGAAATGCATTGGGCATATGGCCATTAAGAGTCAAGCAGTAGTAGAATTGCTTGCTCATTTTCCAAGTGGAAATATTGAGTCACCTAGTGAAGCGCAACCTAGGGAGAATTTTCAAGCATGCATGGTGGAAGAAATGGAAAAATGGTCGATGGAGTTTGATGGCTCCAGTGCTCAAGGAACAGGGGTTCTAGTATTATATTGTCAAATAGGAAGGAGAAAATCACTCTCTCTTTCAAGTTGGACTTTAAATGCTCAAATACCAACGCTGAGTATGAGGCCCTCATTTTGGGGATGTTAGAGACACTCGAAAGAGGGATCGAGGTTTTAGGCATACGAGGGGACTCCAACCTGGTAGTAAAATAGGTCAATGGGGGAGTTCTCCCTCAACCATGCCAATTTAGCACCCTACAAGTATGTCATCCTGAGGTTGTTGGGACAGTTCTTGGAAGTAACTGTAGAGCGACATGCACGCACAATGAACGGGCATCTCGACGCATTTACCACAATAGCACAAAAGTTATACATGGATTATTCAGAAGCAACGATCACAGTATGATGAAGAATAATGCCTACTACAGTAAAATCCTTATTACCAAGCAACGAGCCAGAAGATTGGAGACACCTAGTGGTAAAGAAGCTTGAAACTAGGGATAGGACGAAGAAGATGCTGGAATTAGCTAACTATCACATGCTGCAAGGAACACTGTATTTCAAAAGACTCGTGGGATTTCTGGCAAGGTGTGTTGGAGAGCAAGATCCTAATAAGAGGTTGGTAGAAATGAACCAAAATCATTACGAAGACACCGATATTCCTCTCTGGAAACGACTACATCGGGGTAGGTACTATTGGCCCACCATGAGCACAAAAGCTGCTCCTCTACAAAAAAGTTGTCTCAAATGCCAAGATAATTTTGACTAGCCGGCGTAAGCCAACTTTGTGGAAGTTTTCAAAGATTAGAGACAACCATATATAGTGTATCTGAAATATGGAGATCTGCCCTCAGAGAGGGAAAATCAAATTTATCTATGAAAAAGGATAGCCCATTTTTACTTTGTGGAAGGAGAGTTTTATAGAAAAGGGTATAATGAGAAGGCGCTAAGGTGAATAGATAAAGAGGACATAGAGAAGGTGGTGAAAGTAGCTTGTGAGCCATCCCACTTGGGGGGTTCCAAATTGTATGACCAACTGATGACGCTAGGGTACTACTGGTCGACTATGGAGGCAGATTCCATTAGCTATGTGAAGAAGTGAAAGGCTTTCCAAGTGCATGGTAACATGGTACATTCTCCTTCCATCAGATTGCAATGCCTCGCAGCTCCCAATCCCTTCCACATATGGACATTTGACCTAGTTGGAAAGATCACCCCAGCCTCTCACGGCAAAGCTTTTATCATTCTAGCTACATAATTATACACCAAATGGGCATAAGCCATCCCTCTAAGGAGAGTTACTACCCAAGTGGTAATCTAGTTTATAAATGAGTATATCACATGCAGGTTTGGTGTACCCAAGGTAATCTTAACAGATAATAGGAAGCAGTTCGTATACAAGGAGATGGCTCTCCTCACGGAGAAGTAAAAAATTATGCACAATAGTTCAACCATCTCCTACCGTAAGGGTAACGTCAAAGTAGAAGCTGCCAATAAGATCCTGATAAATATCTTGAAGAAAATGTTGGAGGACATGCCAGGGGTATGGCATGCGAAGTTTCCCATCATACTTCAAAAAGAAAATCGACAGGGTTCACCCCGTTCTCCCTAGTGTATGGGACTAAAATGGTCTTACTAGTGGACTTTGAAGTGCCCACAACCAGAGTTTCTCTAAGTAATGGACTCATCCCTAATCCAAGGCATGTGCAGCTGGAGGCACTGGATGAGCATAGAGACAAGGTGAAGGAGAACTTCAAAGTCTACACTAAGCAACAGTCCAGAGTCTACGAAAACTTGGTTAAGCCTAGGGAGTTCCAGGTGGGAGACTTAGTCTTGCGAGCATCCACTCACCATATTCGCTGCATGTCACCATCAAAATTCAAACCCAACTAGGAAGGCCCCTTTATCATCAGAGGAGTAGGCAAGTCGGGTTATTGCCAGATTTAAGAGCTAGAGAGTTATTGCCTCCAGTCCATCAACTGCAAGCGGCTAAAGAGGTATTATGCTCAATATTATTAAAGGAAAATTTTCATTTCTATTGAGAGGCTTGAACATCTTGCTCTAGTGCTAGACAAGTTCTTTTTTGTAAAATGATAAGAGCACTACGGTCTTGTAAAGGATACATGCAATTAATATAAATGAATAACAACTTTTTTTTAGCATTGCAGGATGATGATTCTCAACTTTTTTTCTTATGGCATAAGATATATATATATATATATATATATATATATATATATATATATATATATATATATATATATATGCATACTTTTTTAGCTCTCTCTAATAGATTAAAAGAGAGTCCCCGATAAAGATAACTTTGCTCACTAAACTTGAGGGGGTATACCCATCCTAATAGAAAAGTATACTAAGCAAAGTCCCTTTAAGAATGTTAGACAACTGATTTTCATTTTGTCACAAGACCAATAGACGGATGTCCTCCAGGTTATGATAATAAAAAAATATATAGCAAATCTTTTTTAGAACAAGCCTTAGCCTTCGTTCTCAAAGGAAAAGCCTTATTTCACCAGCTCATATAAAGAATAGAGAAAATGGGACTTACATTCCCCTGCTCTCATTTAAAAAAGTGTGTGGGGGGGGGGGGGGGGGGGGAGGGATTTAAGAGGAGGAGAAGAGCTAACTCTCTATCTCCCATATTTTTCCCTAAGAAATGTTACTTTCTCAGATAAAATCCAAGTACCCCACAGTTAGAGGGGACAGTTCTTAAAAATGTAACTTGCCCAGATAAAATGCAAGTACCCCACAGTTAGAGGGGATAGTTCTAAAAAATATTACTTGCCCAGATAAAATGAAAGTACCCCACAGTTAGAGGGGACGGTTCTAAAAATGTTTACCTGCCCAGATAAAATGAAAGTACCGCACAGTTAGAGGGGACAGTTCTAAAAATGTTTACTTGCACAAATAAAATGCAAGTACCCCACAGTTAAAGAGTACAATTATAAATATGTTACTTTCTCGTGTAAAGGAAAAAAAGTAAATAACACACAGCTAGAGGAGAGGAAGACACCAAGGTTGAGATAGAAGCAAATGAGCAAAGTGATAGAAATCTGCAAAAACACTTTTTCATTGATAATGTCAAAGTCCTTTACATATGAAAAAGCATACAAGAAGAAGCCTAAACAACCAAACTATCTATCCACAAGATAGCATGAAAAATAGATTCTGGAGGGAGCGAAAGTTTGCGTAAGAG
Source organism: Sambucus nigra (assembly GCA_949130495.1). Lineage (NCBI taxonomy): Eukaryota > Viridiplantae > Streptophyta > Magnoliopsida > Dipsacales > Adoxaceae > Sambucus > Sambucus nigra. Next base: position 435,788,452 of record OX422214.1, read on the forward strand.
GGACAAGCCTCCTCAATGAGCTTTTCCTCTAACCTAGCTATCCGAGCCTCATCCTCAGCAGCATCCACCACCAGCTTGGCCAGTTTATCCTATAGAAACTGAATCTGAGTCTGAATTCGGGTAGCCTCAGCCTGATGCTGCTACTCCCTAGTCTGTCGAGAAGTATGAAGCTTCACCATCTTCCTAAAGGTGGTGCAGAGAAAAGGATGAACTGAAACCTCAAGCCAATCCATTTGGAAATGATAGAAACGTTGTAAATCATGAAGAGCCTAGAGAAACGGCTAGATTCTCCGAGCAGTCACATCAGTGGGAGGGGTAGATAGGAACTCGTGAAGATGGATAGCTAAGGCGTTAAAATTAAATACTATAAGGCTATCAATATTAAGGACGCTTTGGGAGGTGAAAGTCTCAGGAGGGTTCTCCAGAAGAAGCTCCAACACTTCCCGTTCCAAAGCATGAGATCGGGAGGGCAACTTTGAATGCCATAGTGCACTCATGAATGCACCCGGAGCCTCCAACTCTATTTAATCATAACCTATATTATGAGACTCAAGCTCTCAGAGAGGCACAGAGGAATCCATATCAGAGTCAGCTTTTCTAGTTGCCTCAGAACCCTAGTGGGCCTCCCTAGTGGCTTCAGCAGATTCATCAACTTGATACTACAAAATGAAAATTAGCAATGGATAAGTAATAGAGAAGAAAAGTGTTAGGAGGTGGTTATTCACATTCGAATTCAAATGAAGATCACTGGAAGTTTACCTCAAAGCCAAGAGGATTCAGTATGTTGTCACCAAGGAAAGGGAGTACCACATGGCCTTGGGCACCAGCCTAACAAAGAATAGCCAAATATTAGCATCCTCTTTTCCATAAAAAAAAGAGGATGAAAAGAGAAATGTGCCAGCGTAAATACATAGAAAGAACTTAGGTATGACAGTTTAATACCTGGGGAGTGTGAAGTATAGCACTCAAAACAGGTCCTGTAGCACTAGGGATGACTGCCTCGTTGACCTAAAAATAAGGCAACATGAATGTGAAAGTGAGCCTACTTGCGGTGTAAAAGAAAGAAGAAAAAGGGAACAAAGACAGAGTAAGGTATGCCAGTATAGTACCTGACTCATAGTAGTTCCCCCTGGTTGTCCCGTAGTCAAAGGAATAGTTTTAGTGGTAACCTGAAAATAGGAAAACAGGTAAAGTCCAACAAGTATTTACATAAAAAATATAAGCTCAAAAGAGCCACTAGATTAAGTATTTACCTGCGAGCGCCCCACTGGGACACTTGAAAAGGACTCTTCAACAGTTAGAGAAAGAGTGGAACTAGCTGGAGGGATGGCTAAGGTCTCCTCAAGCATAAAAACTGGAAGACTACTCACTTGAGAGTTCAAATGCGAGTCTCGCAAACAAAGGGACCATATCCACAGATATGTTACAAAAGAAAATGTTGCATGCACAAGAGGTGTAATCAAGATAGCAAGTAAAGTTTTTAAAAGTTGAACATATTGGTGAGACTAGGCCCATGGAGCTAGGGACAAGCCCCTCAGACAAGGGGACTTCAGCCAGGCTGGCTAAAGCATGTGTTATCTTAGGAGCTCCCGAGACATTGCAGAGACTGATGGAAAAGGAACTGAAGGTGCAGGCAGAGAAGAGGTAGTGGAAACCAACTAGCATTAAAAAAAGATAGAGTGTGAAAACAAAATCCCAATAGCATAGAAGTAGGGACCGAGAAGACAAAAGAATCACATACAGGCGTACCCTAAATCCATCTAAAAGAGGAAGGATGGAAGACAACTGGCGAGATCGTGGTGGTAGATGTGATGACCTAAATTATAACAAAAGAATTAGAAGATCAAATGCAAAGATAAGTAAGAAATAAGGCCTAACCAGAATAAGCAATACATAAGAGGTTGTATGAAAGGCCCGCTAGATGCAATGGTAAAAATAGTCCCAGATGGTATGGACAAGACGTGAAGTCTGGGGTCCATAGACACGAAAACTTAGGAGATAGGAATTCTCCCTGAAGGCAATATACTAGGAACAATACCTCCCGAGGATAGTTTTACTCCCTCAATAAAAGAAGGGCCACTGGAAGAAGGTCCCTATGCAAAAAGCATACATAGGGATGATATAGTTATGGATGTAGAGAATATGACAAAGTAGAGAAAGACAATGAAGAAGAAAGGTTAAAAGTACCTTAGGCAGCCTAGAAGGGGAACCTCTCACCACAAAGGAAGGGGGAGGTGAGGAAGGGAAACTAAGAGAAATAGTCACCTACATCCACAAGAACGGAAGATTCCAAAAAGATGTACTTTAAGAATGTAGAAAGTAAAAGATATAGGACTCAGGGGGGTTAATGTTTACCCGGACTGAAGAGGAAGATATCAAAGAAGTCCTCGCTGATGTTGAAAACATAGTAGACAACTACCAGAGTTAAAAAAATGAGAACATAGAAACAATAAAGGAAGTAATAAAGGAAGTAATGAATGGGTAGAGGGAAGTAATAAACCTCCTTTGATAAGCCCAAAGATGATTCCAACATGGAATTACTGGACCTAGCAAAAGGCCCCCAGATAGGAAGTGAAGTTATAGGATCACTCGTTGCAACAGAGACACCCTACAAATACTGTGAAGAGAGAAACAAGCCATAGTTAAATTATGTACATGAAAATAGATATAAAAAAGTAATAGAAATTTTAGAAAAGAGACCTACAGGGATAGTCCGAGTGGTCTGCCCGTATGGTAGGTGGCCAATAATAGGACAGGAGGCAGAAGGGGACCCTATCAAGGCACCCTCATTGGAAGACTCCTCCGAAACTGGAAACAAAGAAGAAAAATCAAAGTGTTGATCATCATAAGGGTCAGCGACTTTTGTCTCATTCGAAGAAGAATCATCATCATCATGGGAGGGAGTGATTCTATAATATACAAGTTCCTCTTCAAATGATAGGTAAGGGGAACCAACAAGTAAGGATCCTCAAAAGTCATCTTCGCAAAGTAAAAGGGAATGGGTTGTAGTACCTTCACTGATAGGAATGGAAGGAACATCATCTCCCTCAATAAAGAGCCCAAGGGCCCCATAGCCTTGCTCTCACACAGTCCTATATGTGTCCTCTACTCGAAGGTCATCAGTGTCAGATCCCTAGTCTGGCTTAAGAGAAGGAGCAGAGGTCCCAATAATAATCTTATTCTTCTTCCTACTAGCCCTGGTTCTTACTGGCGAGGGGGAGGAGTAGGAGCAGCAGTGGTAGTAGTGGAAATCATAGTGGTAGCAGGTATGAAACTAGAAACATCCATGTCGGGATGCTTTATCTTTGATGCAGTGGATATTGAATTACTTCTTGACTTGGGCCTAGCAGGTTAAGGCTCAGGCTATTTGGAATAAAAAGACTCGTTGAGCAAAGGCCTCACTAAGATAGGAGTGAGTTGCTTAAGAGGAGTCTTAAGGATGGTGCTCGAATGCCACACTGACCTTTGGGTCCTCTTACCCAAATACCTATCATTGTTAGGATCTTTGTATATATATTCTCATGAGGAAAATCTCTCACATAGTTTTGGATCAACATAACATTCTTCTGCCAAAGGGTGAACCAGCTGCGAGTAAAGGAGGGTAGATAATCTCATGAAGGTATAAAAAAGTTATCCAAATGACCCACCCCCTCAAATGTGAAGTTGAAAAAATCCTCGAGCTATAGCCTGGACGGGATGGTGCTCGAAGGATAAGTAGGGGTATAGTCCCCCTAGTCATAACCAAACTACCTTTTCACTCTCTCAGAGTGGTAGAACTCCACACCTTGACCCAAGTCAGTGAGGGAAGTCAAAGTGTAAGGAAGGAACATAATGATAGCAAAAATATGGGGGCAAGTAGGAACAGAATCCACATCGAAAAGGAAATAGAAACTGCCCCCAGTAGCTAAGAAGGAATGCCAAGAAATAATACCTCCAACAGTCTTGCAGTAGGGCCTAAAAGAAACCTCATCAATATTATCTATCGGAGACCCCAGAGGAATATTGGGTGTCTTCTTATTCCACCTTCCAATACGAGCAGCTCCACTATGGGAGGCCCTTGCCTCTAGAGAAAAGTTGGGAAATCTCTAAAAAAGAAGGACATAATGATGAAGGTGTTGGTAAAGTTAATGTCATCATAAAGATCGTAAGAACTCTCATCATCAACATGGACCCTATCCAGCCAAGTATACAAAGAGCCTAAAGTCAAAATTGTGAGGGGGATTGCCCTCCCTCGAGAAAGCCTGACAACACGCTTGAACAAGAGTTTGCGATGAGAGTCATCTGGCCTCCTAGGAAGTAGAAACCTACTCATAGTGGTGAAAAAAATGCTGCCAAGTGTGAGGGGGAGATAATTTTTGGGCCCTCCTAACTGTTCAAGGCCCTGCCTCGAGCTCTCTCCCTTGGCCAGCTGCTCAAAATCTTTGAACAAATATCTCTGCCATTTAGTGAAGGAGTGCTTGGTGGTCCTAATCAGGTTGATATCTACATACTTCAAGCACTCACCCAAAGCAGAGTGAAGCTCACCTACCATCTACTCCTCAACCTCATCCTCAAAGCCATCAGTAGGCATGTGACTGCCTAAATAGGGTAGAGCGAGAAACTCACAAATATCTTCCAAAATTATAGTAAATTCACCTCATCCGGTAATAAAAGTGTGAGAATACCTGCTCCAACGAGATGTCAACAAAGTAAAATCTCACTCTTGTTTGGCAATTGAGCAAGCCTTGAGACTGTTAATAGTGGTCAGAGGACCAAGGCTCTCAATAACAACTATATCTGCGGGGGTGGACAAGATATGATCCACCCAGAAAACCCATTCTTCTGTGGCATCCCCACATGCCTTGACCTCAATACTGGAATGAGGAAAATCATCTTTGTCTTCTTGCCCCCTAAGTATTGAATCAGAAAGAACTATGGCAAGGTTGGAAGACTCACCTAGACCCACTTGGGGTCGCTCGTTGATCTTATCCACAAACTCCTGCTCAAAATTTGCAAGAGAAGTCATAAAAGTGTCCTCCCCACCAAAATAGGGCACCAGATGATAAAGACCAAAATCTCTCTTTTGACGAGAAGTGAGATATTCCCTTTAAGACTTTGAAAAACAACAGGCGAGGAGGACTACAGATGAGGAAGCCCCAGTGGTTGCAAACCCCCTATCAGGCGAGGAGGGTCCAGTGGCGAGGGTTCCTCTGGGTAAGGAGGCCCTTGTGACCTTGACCAAGGTAGAACGCTCCTCACAGAAGAATATATGGGTGAAGAAGACAAAATAGAAGAATACGTTGAAAGGGTCGAGGAAACCCTAGATGATGAATCCCTCCTCGAAGAAGTAACCATAGAGAAGACAAAACCTATTGTGAACACAACGGCAGACGAGGGGGCCCTCAAAAGAGGAACCTCAATAGACAAAGGTTGGACAAAAAATAAAACTTATGATGTTATAACGATGGTTCCGATGGCCAAGACGGTAGAAATAGTGACTCAAATGGGCACTGAACCCACCAAAACCTCACTATTAGCGGTGGCGACAGTGGAGGTGGTGTTTTGATAAGATAAGGAAGCCATTTGAGTGAGTAAAAGTAAGAAAAACACAAAAATGGCTATGGAGGATTTTAACCCTTTTTTTATCTCTCTCTCCTAAAGAACTTGAGTTTGAAAGTAAATGATAAGGTAAAAAAGGGAAGAAGAGTTAAAAATCCATTTTTAAACCTATTATGACATGTGCTGACTGCTAATAAAAAAGGAGACTGAATATTTCCCAATGATGAGATGTGTGTTCCCCAAGTGAAACGTGCCATCTCGAGACTCCAAAAGTAGGCTGAAGTGATAGGCCTAATTAATGCAATAGTGATGTTTCGAATTCCAAGACAAAAATGAATCATTGCGTACAAAAACCTTTGGTATTCCCAATACACATATTTTTGTACAAGGGGACTAATGTAGAGGGGTACACACTTAATAGCTTAAGATCCTAGGAGAGGAGGTCCCCATAAAGGTCTCTTCGCCCCAAGATTTTAAATGGCTTACATAAATGAAAATGTGCGAGAAGGGCCCAAAAAGTTCTCCTCGCCCCATAGAAACAAAAATAGGCGAGTAGGGCCATAGAAAAGGATCCTCACCCCAAGATCCTTAAAGGCTCACAAAAATGAAAATGGGTGACGAGGGCCCCATAAAGGGCTCCTCGCCCCAGGATCATGAAAGGCTCACAAAAATGAAAATGGGTGAGGAGGGCCCAAAAAGGAATCCTTGCCCCAATATCCTCAAATTCTCACATATATTAAAATGGACGAGGAAGGCCCCAGAAAGGTCTCCTCGCCCCAAAAGCCATAAAACTCACAAAAATAGAGTTTGGGTGAGGCGGTCCCCAGAAAGGGCTGCTCGCCCCAAAGTACCCAATAATTGATATATGTGAATTTGGGCGAGGAGGCTCATTAGAAAAGGTCCCTCGTCCAAAATAACTTAGAAAATACAGTTTAATGAGGAATCTCACTACAAAAGGCTCGTCAACCCCATAAAATAGAAATCCCAACATAATAGAACCATCGGGTGAGGAGGTTCACTTAGAGTGACCTCTTCCCCAAGATTTATTACTCACATAAATATCAAAGTACTGACATGTTAATTTCTTATACAGGTAGTCTAACTGAGTAAGAAGGGCTCAACTAGGCAAGATAGTATCTCCTAGGAGTTTTGACTTGTTGGCTAAGTAACAAGTTTTGTTGATCAAGCTCAGCAACTTAGCACTTTAATATTGAGAGAACCTAGTAGACAGACCCTAGAAATCATGCGGTCCTCACACAGTTCACACTTAATAATAATGAAAGTGAGCAACCAAGGGGTTTCCCATAAGAAATGAACAGTTTGAAAAATGATTTTAGAGGAGATGGTCCTTGAGACTTCCCTCCTCAAGTTTACAAAGATTTTAGAGGAGGTGGTTCTTGAGACTTACCTCCATAAAATTACAAAGATTTTAGAGGAGGTGATCCTGAAGGTCCCTCCTCAGGATTGAAAAGTTTGTAAGATAAGTTACCGTTTTAAAATGATATTTACCAAATCAGATATTTTGTCTTCAAGCGCAGACACATTTCATTTTTTGAATTTGGTTTGCACCAGGTGGCACCTGTCAGAGGAGATAGGCGACTGCACACAGTTAGGGATAAAAGGTACATTTTAGGACTTATCCCTCACCAACCCCCTTAGTTTTGGCACCCAAAAGTGTCAACTCGGCCCTAGTGCCCAATTATAAATTGGACCTTGGTAAAGGTGAAGTGAAGAATCATAACTCAAGTCATACCATTACTCGGTCAAAATCACTCCAGACCACGAAGTGTTATGTCCCTACTCTTTCTCTCTAAGTGTTAAATGCTTTGTTCCTTCACTCCACTTCATAACCATCACTCTCAAGAGTTTCTCTGGGGTAAAGTTACTATTATTTTAATGAAGATAATCTTCTTGTAGGGAGTGGACTACAGTTGGAGTTCCATTGTTACCAGATAGGCAAAATTTTACCAGAGACTTTTCTAGAAGTGCTTGGGAACCTTGGAGGCAGAGTCCATTGGAGCAGGTCATGCCTCACCCTTTCCAGTTCTTCAGAGACCCCAGTCTCACTACCTAATGTAGTGTAAATGTGGAGGAGGGCTTCATGTCTTGGTAGTAGTTGTGCCTCATCGGTGGCCTTTGAGACGTAGATGAACTCCTGCATTGTCAACTAGGCATGGTGGAAGAATAAAGAAGCGTCAAGGCTTGAAGGGGAGTCAGATTGTTGAGGTAAGTCTTTTGTCATGTCTTGTGTAAATCCATACCTAGTTGACTTGTTGGCTGGGCCATCTAAGATTTTTCCCGTTGTGGGTTTTCTTTGTACATCGCAGTCTTCTGGTTGTGTGTTTATTTTTATCTTACAAAAATCACGTCGATGAATGCTTAGGATTATCAAGATAAAAATTGGGTTCAATCACAACATTTATTTAATTTGGTGCAAATTTAATTTCAATAAAGTTTAGTTTAATTTAATTCAAGTCGGACTTAATTAATTTGGCAAAATCCATGTTTGTTTGGTTTGGCCGATTTTATAACTTGAATTAAATTTGTTTAAAAGAAAATTTTAAATAATTGTTTAATTTTATTTTTATTATGAAGAAATTGAAATTTTGGATACTTGTGTAAGAATCGTAAAATTTGGAATTTTTCGGGAACAATCACATTTGAATTTAAAAATTTGGCATTTAATTCCTATAAGTTGTATCAGAGCATTTACATTAAGGAAATCACTTTCTCACTTTTGGAAACACTAAAAAGGTGAAACGCACTAATCTACAATATGAGCAAGAAACTCATTATGTCTTCGAATCGCAAGATGAAGCTGAAGAATGACGAGTAATTTGCTACATAATTAACCGAATTACTCTTATTTAATTTTATGTATTCTATATTTTATTATCTAAACTCTACAATTTACCTTTAGCAAGTACGAAACACAATTGCCCAAAATCAAAGGATTAGTTACACGACGATTGATTTTAGAGCATTGATATTTGGAGAGGTAATTTTCACCTCTTATATATGCAGCTATTTAATGGTGTGTGGTAAAATCATATCCTAGTATAAATTTATTAATAAATGAAGCTTCTAAAAAGAGTTGCTGCATCGTCAAGGCTTGCACGCCTAGCAAAATGTCCCAAATTTCATGCGAAATATTTTAAAAAATTCCACACCAATGGTTTTGATTTCATTATAGACCCATTTAAGAAAAAACTTTTGACGTAAAATAGCAAAATTTCCATTTTGCGTTGGCTACATATGTCGCTAGCATAAGTGATAAAAATCCAAATGTTACAGTGCTAACATATTATGGGATTATCCAATAAATCTTGGAACTCAATTATTCAGATTTCACAAAAACTGTATTATATTGTGAGTGGGTGAAGGAGGAGGACACTGCGAATGCTTGTAAAGTTGATCATGAATCCAAACTTGTCATGGTAGATTTATCAAAGCTGAAGAGTTTAGATTTCATAGTCGATGAGCCATTTATTTGTGCCTTTCAGAATGTAAAGAAGGTGTTCAGCTCTAAATACATAAATAATGGCACTTGGTTTGTTTTTTTGCATGCACCGAAGGGTATGAATACTGTAATAGACTCATTAAAGTCTCTTAAAGTATTCTAGTCTGCTCTTGATGGCAACCCTAATTTGAAGGATCTTTTAGTTTATTAAGATGAAGATTGAGTGTCAAAACTTTATTTATGAATGTTTATTTTGATTTATATCCAAGCTGTATCCTATTGGTTTGATTTATGAATGTTTATTTTGATTTACGAATATTTAGTTTGATTTATGAATGTTTATTTTTTATTTACGAATGTTTCGTTTGATTTATGAACATGGCCAAAAATTACAAACATCTAGACTTAGGCTTGAAAATATATCGCTAAAGGGTGAAAACACGAAACAAACACCTCCTACATGACCAACGTAACACGTAGCAACTGACCGTGTAGTCACAGAATGCCCGATTTGAGAACATGACCAAAAATTACAAATGGTTAGTCTTAGGCTTGAAAATATCCCATTGAAGGGTAAAAACACAATATATCCCCCAAATGCCCCTGCAAGACGCACAAACAGCTCCCACGAGACAAACGTAAAACGTCACAACTAACTGTGTAGTCACAGGATGTCCAGTTTGAAAACATGATCAAAAATTGCAAATAGTTATGCTGAGGCTTGAAAACATACCGTTAAAGGGTGAAAAAGAAAAACAACCACCAAACGCCGCCATAATAGGAACAAACACCTCCTACGGGACCAACGTGACACGTAACAACTGACTGCGTGATCATGGGATGCTCATTTTGAGAACATGATAAAAAATTGCAAATAGCTAGACCGAGTCTTGAAAAAATGCCATTGAAGGGTGAAAATGCACAATATCCCTTGAACTCCTCCGCAAGATAAAAAAATACCTTTCACGGGAGTAATGTAACACGGAGAAATTGATCTTGTAGTCACGAGATGCCCGTTTTGAGAACATGATCAAAAATTACAAATAGCTAGACTTAGGGCTGAAAACATGTCGTTGAAGGTTAAAAACATAAAACGACCCCTAAACGCAACCGTGAGAGGCAGAGACTCCTCCCACGATACTAACATAACGTGTAGCAACTAATCCATTGTCACGGGATGCCTGGTTTAAAAACATGACTAAAATTTCAAATACATAGAATTAGTCTTGAAAACATGTCTCTGAAGGGTGAAAACACAAAACAATCCCCAAACTCCCCTAGAAGAGGCACAGACACCTCCCACTATACCAACGTAACAGCAACTCATCGCATCGTCACGAGATGCCCGGTTTGAGAACATGACCAAAAATTGATAATACTTAGACTTGGGCTTGAAAACATGCCATTGAACCATGTTACTTACCACTTGTTACTTATTTCAAGTTCGTTGTTACTTACAACTTGTGATTTTTTTCAAGTCCATTGTACTTAGCTCTTGTGACATTTTTGAAGTTTTGTTTGCAAGCCTCAATTGAGAAAAACATTTGGAACTTATTCACGCAAGAATTCATTGTAGTTTTATTCAAGTTGTAGATGTTCACGCCAAAATGCATTGTATTTATTTTGTGTAGTCCATGTTCACACAAGCATCCGTTGCATTTTGTTACTTATTCATGCGAGTATGCGTTAGTAAATTTGAATTGTATTAGAACATATTCATGCAAGTATGGTTTAGTTAACTTTATGCATTAGCTAAATATTTATGTCTTTAATTATAAATAGGTTTGGAAAATGTACATTTTTTTTTGAAATGCGGAAAAATAAACTTAATTTAAAAAAAAAGAATAATTGTGTCACAATTCTAGATTGTGACCAAAAGAATTAAAAAAAAAATTAAAATTAGTGGTGGTTATGAATCTAGATAGTGAGAAAAAATTAATATTAAAATACCGATCATGGTCAGAAATCGTGATCAAACCCGTGACCATAATTTTTTATTTAAAAAATAAAAATAGGGGACATAGTTAGTCACCGCAACCAGCCCCGTGATATCAACCACGAGTGGTCAGTGTGACCAAAAATCTCCTCTGAGGGTCACGAGCTTGAACCGCAACCTACCGTCGTGCCCTAATCATGGGCGAAAAAACATGACTCGTATTCTCCGATGTGGCTCGCGAGTGAAAATCGTGACCCATAATTGTTTCACACTTAATATTATCATGGGTGAAGACAATGGCCTAAACTTTTGATCACAGGTTAAAAATGTAACCATTTGCGTTATATGGCATAGTGCGAGTTTAAATGAAGATGTCAAATATCCTGATTGGTTGGACAATTGGCCATGGTTAGAAAGAAGAACAACAAATGGCCCATGCATGTTGACTTCAAAAATATGAACAAGGATTTCCCAAAAGACCATTTCCCTTACCAAGGATTGATCAAATGGTCCATGCAACTACCGGATGTGAATTGCTCATTTTCATGGATGCGTATTCAGGGTGCAACCAAATCAAAATGAAACCAGAAGACAAGGAGAAGAACTCGTTCATCACTAGCCGAGGTACCTATTGCTATAATGTTATAGCTTTTGGACCCAAAAACGCTAGAGGAACACGCCAAGGGCTAGTAAACAAGGTTTTTGAAGAGAATAGAAAAAAAAATATGGAGGTATATCCTTATGACATGCTCAACAAGAGCAAGAAAATAGTCGATCACATTAAAGATCAGATTCAGATGCTCGACTAGTTAGAAAAGAACCAAATGAAGCTCAACACAACCAAGTGTGTGTTTGGCATGAAAGAAGGAATGTTCCTCGAATTCATAGTAAAATATAGACATATTTATTCTAATCCAGATAAAATCAAATCGTTGATAAATATGCAATCTCCAATAAATAATAAGAATGTGCAAAACCTGTCCGGAAGAGTAGCAGCCCTAAATACATTTATCTCCCAAGCTAAAAAATGGTGCCTACCCTTCTTCAAGGTGATAAGAAAGACTTTTACATGGAATGAAGAATGTGAGAATGTCTTCCTTAAATTGAAGAAATAAATGACAACGCAGTCACTGGATGTCCGATTTGAGAATATGAATAAAATTTTCAAAGATCATGACTTAGGCTGAAATACATGCCCGTAGAGGGAGAAAACTCAAGGCATCCCAACAGGCCCTTAAGGGCACGAACTCCTAACACCGAAACAATGTAACTCATAGGAACTAACTGTGTAGTCATGGGATAACGGATTTAAGAATATGATGAAAATTTGCAAATATCTAGACTATATGTAATGTTTGCATAGTCACGCGATGTCAGATTGAGAATATGACTAAAATTTACAAATATCTAGACTTAGGCTTAAAAACATACAGAAAACCCAAGACAGATCGCATACAGCACCATAAAGGGCACGAGCACCTCGTATGGGACCAATGTAACTCATAGAAACTGACCACGTAGTCATGATACTCTTGTCTTGAGAATATAATAAAAATTTATAAATATTTAGACTTAGGCTTAAAAATATGCTGCTAGAGGGAAAAAATTCAAGATAGCCCCAAAATGACACAGTTAGGGACACGAATACCTCATCTCGGACCAATGTAACTAGTAGGAACTGCCCGCGTAGTCATGGCTTACAGTTCGAAAATTTGACAAAAAAATTGCAAATATCTAGATTTAGGCTAAAAAAACATACCGTAAGAGGTCGAAAACCCAAGATAGCTCCTAAGCGACCCCATAAAAGGTACAAACACCTCGCATGGGATCAATGTAATTCGAAAAAACTGACCACGTAGTAAGGAGACTCCTGGTTTGATAATAGGACTAAAATTTACAAATATTCAAAACATGCTCCTAAATGATGAAAATCCAAGACATCCCCCAAATGGACCCCCATAAGGTGCATGAACACCTCGCATAAGAGTAAAATCACTAGTAGGAATTGACTGCATAGTCATGGTATGCACGATTTGAGAAAATGATAAAAATTTTGTAATAGTTAGACTTGGTCTTAAAAACATGCTGCTAGAGGGAAAAATCCAAAACAGCCCCCAAATTGCTACATAAATGGCATGAGCATTGCACGGGACAATTATAACTCATAGTACTAAGCGCATAGTCATGGGATCCCGATTTAAGAATATGATAAAAACCTATGAATATATAGACTTAGGCTTAAAAAAATATGCCACTAGTTGGTGAAAACCAAGACAACCCCCAAATGGCCCATGGAAAAAACCCAAGACAGCCCCCAAATGACCCCTTAAGGGCCACAAACACCTCGCATAGGACCAATCTAACTCGTAGGAACTGATCGCGTAGTCATGAGACTCCTAGATTGAGAATATGATAAAAAAAATTAAAAATATTTAGAGAGCAAAAACACAAGACAAGTCCCAAAAGGCCCCCTGAGGAGCACGAATACCTCGTTAGGGATAATTGTAACTCATATGGACTCATCGCGTAGTTACGGGACACCCGGTTTGACAATATGATTATTTTTAATAAAAATCTAGATTTAGGTTAAAAAAATACCGCTAGAGGATGAAATAAAAAACAGCCCCTAAGTGGCCCCATAAGAGGCACGGACACTTCATACGGGACGAATGTAACTCATAAAAACTGATTGCATAGTCACTGGATTCCCAATTTAAGGATATGACTAAAATTTACAAATATATGTACTTAGGCTTCAAAACATGTCCCTAGAGGGAGAAAACCCAAGACATCCCCCAAAAAACTCCTTGAGGGCCACGGACACCTTGCACGGGAATAAAATAACTTGTAGGACCTGACCTCGCAGTCACACGATGCCCAAATTGAGAATATTATGGAAATTAGCAAATCTTTAGACTTGGGCTTAAAAACATACCATTAGAGGGTGAAAACCAAAATAAACCCCAAACGGTCCAATGAGAGGCATAAACACCTCGTACGGGACCAATGTAACTCATAGGGACTGCATAGTCAAGAGATGCTCGATTTAAGAATATGATAAGTCAACATCTAAACTTAAGCTTAAACAAATGCTGCTAGAGGAAGAAAACACAATATAGTCTTCAAACGTCCCTGTAAGCGGCACAAACACCTCACATGGGACAAATGTAACTCCTACGAATAGACCACGTTGTCACGGGATGTCCAGTTTGAGAAAATGACTCAAACTAACAAATATCTTGAGTTCGACCTAAAAATATGCCTCTAGAGGGCAAAAACCCAAGACAACCCCAAATGCCCCCATAAGGGGCACAAAACCTCGGGCGGAAAATTATTAACTATAGGAACTGACCACATTGTCATGGGATGCCCGATTTAAGAATATGATGAAAACTTTCGAATATCTATACTTAGGCTTAAAAAGATGCCGCTTGACGGGAAAAAACTCCAAATAACCCCAAATGGCCCGGTTGAAGACATGAACACCTAGCACATGCTCAATGTAACTAGTAAGAACTCACCAATTAATCACAAGATGCCTAGTTTGATAATATTACTAAATTTTTCAAACATCTAGATTTAAGATTAAAAACATGTTGTTACAGGGCAAAAATCCAAGACAGCCTCGAAAGAGGCATGGACACCTCACACGGGACTAATGTAACTCGTAAAAACTGATCGGGTAGTCAGGGGATACTCGGTTTGAGAATATGACTAAAATTTTCTAATATCTATACTTTGGTATAAAAACATACCGCTAGAGAGCGATAATCTAAAGCAACCCCTGAATGTCCCCAAAAGAGGCACAAAGACCCCACACGGGATCAATATAACTCGTAGAAAATGATCACATAGTCACGGGACTCCCGATTTGAGAATATGAATAAAATTTTCAAAAATCTATACTTCTACTTCAAAACATGCCATTAAAGAGAGAAAACCTAAGATAACTTTAAACTTCCCCATAAAGTTCATTAACACCTCACATGGGACCAATGTAACATGTGGGAACTTGTAAACACCCCGTTATGTTACCCCATAAAATCTTCTTAGGTCCTTAGCACCTCCCTTCATCAGTACAAACCCAGGTCATACCCCGAGTACTGACCTAGAAGCCATCGGCACTCCCATGTTTCGTTTGACCAAAAGTTAAAGTCTTCATCTCGACCCATACTGAACAAATCTTTGAAGGGAACAGAAACCCCATTCCAATGGTCCATCCCATGCACAATTTTGACTTACCACGCGAACGAATGACCTGTTTTCCCCCGAAACTCAATCAGGAGGCCACCGGGTGCTCCCGGGCTCTATTTGACCTAAGTCAACTCTTCATCTTGACCGAGATTGAATGAATCTTTGAAGGTTACTGAAACCTCTTTCCAATGATCCATCCCGTGCACGATTCTGACTTACGGTACGGACGAACGATCCGTTTTACTCCAAGAGCTCATCGAATGCTTTGAAGGCCCAATTGACCAATGTCAACTCCCCGAACCTGATCAAACTCTTTGGAAGGTAGAATTACATCTCCTAACCTTTCCAACGGTCTGCCCCGTGTGCGATTTGGACTTACCATGATGACGAATGATCCGTTTGCGTCCAATATTTTCCCGTCCAATGGACCGACGAATGCTTCTGAATCATATTTGACCCAAAGTCAATTGTCGGACCCAAGAATAGTCCAAAGGACTTTAAAATGTCTCTAAATTACATTTCCATCCGTCTACTCCGTGCATGATTCTGATCAATGGTTTGCGCTTTGTGGATGATTTTCCAAAAAGGTCTGGAAGACACTGCCAAATGACAGGTCTCAGACCTTGCCTATCGGCAGTCTGCCTAAACGCACCTACTGAATGGAAGGAATAGGACTATGCCATTCGTAAATGACCTAGGCCTATAGAAAGGAGGCCCTGGTCTCACTTGCAAGAAGGGCCCGGATCTGATAGATATCACTACCAGCAAATCCTAAAAACCTCTCTCGAAGTCAGCGTGATTTCCACACCCAAATCCCTTTCCAACCTTCAGTTTTCATCAAACTTGGTGAATTCACTATCCTCCATCATCATCCAAGTCTAAGGGTTGCTCTCCACCATTCAAGATCAAGCTCAATATCTTCAAGAAGGTCCAATTTTCCCAACTCTCTCCTTAAATGTTCATAAATTCGCAATAACTTGTTTTTTTACTTAGAACATTTATTATTTCATCTCACACATCCTAATATACTTTTTACTTAGTATTATTGAACATCTCTTATTTTCATATAAATAAAAACCCAAAAAACAAGAAAAAGAGGGTTTGCTCATAAATTCCAAACGGGAATTCTCACACTTTTCTACACTTTTCTCACAGCTAAAACACTTTTTTCCTACACATACACATACACACAAATAAGAAAATCCCCTGGTTGGATTTATGGGATAAACCCCACCCCTCGTTCTGCATGCGAACTACGTGGACTCTGATGCCTCTATAGGCTACGTAGGCGTCTCAGGGTAAAACCCGAGACTCAAGTCCTATTTTTACTTTTTCTCTCATTTTTTATCTTCTTTATCCTCCATTCTCTTATATATATATATATTTGTTCTTAGTGGCGTATTATTCTACATACGTTATCGTTCCATCATAACGGTCAACGTAGGGATAATCGCGTAAATCCTATTTTCTAGTATTATTTTTAAACCTTCCTACGGATGACTCGCTTTACCTCTTCCATGGTATAAGTCGATGATTCCTATCTCCAGTATATATACACATGTACACACATCACAAGGAAACTAAAAGGAAAATAGCAAAAACCCATAAGAGACCGAAAGGGCGGAATGGGTGCGTAACACCTTCCCATTTAGTAACTTAGCCTCCGGACCCTTTTCGAATCATTTTGGTTTCGTATGAACCGGTATGTCTCAAGGTTCTAAAAAATGCGGGGTAAGATTGAGGCGTGGAGGCCAAGCCTTAAGCTTTAGAAGCCTAGGCGTAAAAAGGCGTGAAAAGGCGTTTAGGCCTTCTTAATATATTTTAATAGTTTTTAACCATAACAAGGTTATTAAAATACAAAAATTGCACATATAATAAAAATATGTCTGAATATATGCAAATTGAAATACTATTTGATTATTTTGGATGAAATAATGGTCTAGCTTGTAAAAAAATTCTTTAAAAGGCAACATCGTTTCACTAAAGCATTGTTGTTTTTAGAAAAAGTGTGCCTTAAGGATTTTACCAAGAATAAGGCATGAAAAGCGTAAGGCGAGGCGTTTCTCCCAAGACTTAACCTAGGCGGAGCCTAGGCGAGCTTTTTAGAACAGAGGTATGTCTTTGGATGTTGTCCTTCGGGATGGCTTCCCCTTTTCTTTTGTCGGTTTTGAGTAAAATAGACCGGCGACTCTAATCTCTCTACATTTACCACCTCACCCAAATGACGTCAACCGAAGCGCTCCCGAGAGGGACGCGCGGGACCCGAGATCCTCCCTCATGCTCATTCGCCCCGCGGTGAGGATCGGGGATGGCCACAGTGGCGACTCTGCTGGGGACTATATTGTTTTGAGGGATAGACTCTATTTATGTGGGTGCTATGTTTGCTTATGTTCTCCCCTATTTACATGTTCCCCTTTATTACTCATGTGTATCCCATGCTTATGCTTCAATTCACATACTTGTAGAAAATTCTACATGTACACTTCGCACCACGTGCACCTAGGATCACATATATCCACATGTTGCACGCATCACCCATCCATACTTGATGAACCATTGGTAATTTTACTTTGCTCCCTGTTTGGCATAATAGGAAAAGACATTCTCATAAGATACTAATAAGATATTCGTGCATGATTCACATGGCATCACCAAAGAGAATTGCTATTGACCAAATTCTGCCCAGTAACTGGAGGGTCACTTTGTGATGGGCGCTGGTCCAGAAGGGCGTAGTTAGCCTAAGAGATATGACTCTCACCTTCCATTAGCCAAGTACCTTTGACGTATATCGAATGGTTCCCCCGCATCGTACCACTTGACCGAAGTCATAAAGGGAGGTATATCGCAGGGAATTCGTTCACGTACACCGATTATAGCGAATTTTCTCTCACACGTACCATCCCCATGAGGTATATGGTGAGGCAATTTACGTACACTCAGGTATATAAAATGGCTTGTCCACATGTACCGATTGCCCGCAAGAGAAAGACGTATATCTTGGAAGTCACGCCAAAGGGGGGAACCCTTTCCAATTCACCCAACCAACTTAATACCCGCATATAGGTGTCAAGCCTAGGACACACATGTTAGATTATCGGTTTCAACCCAAAACTCTGCCTTTTTAAAATGGGACCCTGTCTATGAGCCTGGTCACAAGTCCAACCATAGCTTTGCATATATTACAAACCCAATTTTTTCAGGCTCGGGTCTTGTCCGGCATTTCATTTTGCATTTAGGAGAATTTAATTCAAGTGCGAACATAATAATTATAATAATCAAGCTGAGATCTGTCTCTCGAAAACATAAATCCAAAAACATTTATCCCTTATTTATCAAAAAGCTAAAAACATTTCCCCTAACTTTAACAAAAATCCAAAAATATTTTATCTTTCCCTCTCACAAAGAAAAAAATATTTTCATCTCGGTCTCCTCAGAAAAAAAATATATAAATCCCATTTTACGCCTTCTTAGGTCGATTGCAAACCCTTGGCCTGGCTCCTTATTGGCTTCGATCTTCAGACAAGTTACCTCGGAGTTCCGTCTGTTTCCCTATTACTCCTTTTGAGTCTAGAATCCATCCTATTTCCATGGAGAACAAAGATTAAGTACCTATTTCTAGCTCAGCTTGTGTCCAAGATTAACAACCTCCAAATTGAGGTCCGAGAGATGCAACGAAACCAGGTTCTTATTCTTCAAGAGCCCGAGGCCCTATTTCCTCACGTCGTGGATCCATTCGATCCTATCTAGGTTCCCGAAGAGTATCAACATGCTCCACGTTCCCCTCCTATTAATGGACCACTGCCTTCCCAACTTCCAATGCTAAATCTTTCCCAGTATGGGGCTAACTTGCCTATGGTTATTAATCCAAAAGAAGAAGAATTTAACAAAGTCAAAGAGGACCTCAATATTCTCACTAAGAAGTTTGACCAAGTCAAAATCTCTAGGAATTACATGGACTGCACCCACATGTCTCCTTGTCCTAAAGCGAGGTTACTCGAGAAGTTCAAGATGCCGAATATCGAAAAATTTGGAGGAAGTGGACCCCCGATTGTTCAGCTCTGAAGTTTTCATCGTTCCATGACTCTACTAGGGGCTTCTGAAGAAGTAATGGCCCAATTGTTTCAGCAAACTTTTAAGGATAGAACCTCCGATGGTTTTTGTCTCTCGAAGATTCCACAATTCGTAGTTGGGAGGATGTGGCTCGATAATTCATGTCGCAGTACAAATACAGTAAAGAGCTTGAGGTCACTCACCGTGATTTGGAGCTGTTAAAATAGAACCCTAGTGAATCTGATAGTAACTTCATCGCCCGATGGAGGGAAAAGGCAGCAACCATGACTAATCGACCTTTCGAGGAAGAACTAGTCAGCATAGTAAAGAAGAACTTCTTACCCCATGTCCGAGCAACGATAGGAGAACAATACTATCCCCACTTCCGAGCTATCAGAGAAGCAGCAGTAGAAATCCAGGAGGGTCTTGCAAAGAAAGAAGTTGAACCAAAGAAGGTGTCCGGGTAGTTCACCCCTAGAAAATATGACAAGCCTGCCAGTGCTACAGTCTCAACCATCAACAACATCTCTCAACCAACCACATCATGGGAACCATAAAGTCGCCCTGTCCCAGTCCGAAAGGAATACACCGAGCTCCATGTTCCCCTCTCCAAAGTTTATCAAGCCTTGTTAAGTCGAAACCTTATCAAACCTTTGGACCCCCGTCCATTGCCAAATCCACTCCCAAGAAACTTCAAGGCAGATGCTCACTGTGCCTTTCACTAAACTGCTGGCCATACCATCAACTAGTGCTTTCACCTCCAAAATGTAATCCAAGGTCTAATTGACCGGGGTACCATCGCCCCACCAGCCAATCCTAAGCCAAACACTACTCATAACCCACTTCCAAATCATACCAATGCTATCTTCTTAGAAGAGAACCCAGAAATTGATCCCTCAACTCAAATCACACCCATATACTTTCCTAAACTTCTCCAAATTTTCCCATATTTCCTCCTAAACCCTACTAAACTCGCTGATAAGGCATTATCACTCCTTACCAGAGCATGCATCATTGTTCGTTCCTGTTCTAAAAATGGAAGCATGGAATTATCAGAAGTGTTAAACCAACTCGTAGAGTTCAGGCTGAAATTTCCCTCACATATGGTCATTGATCGACAAAGATTTAGTACGTTGTTCTTGAAAGCAAGGAAATGAGCCCGATAGTCATATAGTTGGGTAGTATCAACCACTGAAGTCAGCTTGGATGATGTCGTTCGGATCATGGCATAATTATTTAGGCAAACTAACAACATTTGCAGTATGACCGAATTACTTGATGCTCTGAAGCTACAGCGGCGCCTGGTGCCTTCACCCTTACACATCCCCATAGATTGGGAAGACATATACGAAGAGTCCATTGAAGTCGTGGAATGCATCGACTTTACATTGAAAGACATAATTGTTACCACAGGATGGGGGAAAGAATTCGAAGATTCGAATGAAGAACAAGCTTTCGAGAAAACTAGCTCGATAGTTGACATATGTGGAATGATATCATTTGAAGAACTCCTCGGAGAAATAAACAAGGTGGCAGAATAACCCAAGATCGATGAGGAAACGGGATTCATGTTGTTCCTTTTTTCCGTAAATTACATAACCAGATCAGGGAGGCATTACCAGATCCCAAACTCACTACCAGCCAATGACAAAGGGAAGGGTGTTGAAACCCTTCCTATGCCAGAAATGACCCTCGAGGAGAGCAATATCCTCGATCAACTGAAGAAAACTCAATCTAACATCACTCTATGGGGGGGTTTTCATGTCTTCTCAGCTACACAGAAATTCTTTGATCAAGTTTCTCACTGGACCCACAGTTCCTCCTTCTACCACACCAGAAGAAGCGGTGAATTTGGTCGGATCCTTGACCTCTACCCGAATGCTATCCTTTTTCCGAAGAAGAAATCCCCATGATTAGACCAAACCATCATCATGCACTCAACATCTCCGTCAAAGTTATGGGGAAGGTTGTGCCACTCTCTCTTGTCGATAATGGATCCGCCTTGAATGTCTGCCCACTGAGAACCTTCAAATTTTTAGGCCTGAAAGAAAGAAACCTCACTCCAACCTCCGCTGCTGTGCGTGCCTATGATAATACCCGTTGGGAGGTGATGATATCCATAAAGCTTGTAATAGGGGCTGGTCCTATAAACCGTGTCGTTCAATTCCAAGTTATTGACATCCCAGCCTGTTTCAACCTATTACGAGGATGACATTGGCTCCACAGTATCAAGGGCGTATCTTCCTCACTCCATTAGAAATTAAAGTTCTTCGCCGACGGACGGTTCATTACCATTTTGGGCGACAAAGACAATTTCGATGGGGCAAGTACCAGTGACGCAATCCTTGAGATACAGCACGAGTGAAATGATATGCTCCTATCAGGATTTCGAGTTGAACCACTTCTACTCCCGACAGGGAATAACTTCAAAGAAAGGGTTTGCCCAGAATACGACCCTCATGGTAACATCAATGTGATTCAGATATTCAGAAACATGCACTTCACGCCAGGACTGGGGCTAGGACAAAGACAATAAGGTATACTTGAGCCGATTGAACTAAAGAAGGCTTTTCTTCCCTGTGGCTTGGGGTATCAACCGTCAAAACAAGAGCTCAGAATGATCCACCAGTCTTGATCAAAGAGGAGACTAGATCACGTCCAGACTATACCAAGGAACTCTTTGAATAGAAGATTCGTAAAAGAGGGTGAGGACTTCCCCTTTTGTGGCTTTTCAGAACCATGGTATGACCATACAGACAAGAAGATGAAGATTGGAATGGAGATCTTTTTCCAAGATATCTACCTATGGGTCGAGAGTTCCCAACACTATGTACAACTGCTCATCAAAGATATCGATAAGACCGAGGAAAGTGACTCCGAAGATTCCTTCAACTTACAGACACTCGGGCTGACACTCTGCATGGTTCACTCAGCTAGTACATCACCGGATTAATCCCAACAGAGTGAAGCTACTGATACACCTCTCCTCAACTGGCATGCTACACCAGTTCTACCTGCTGAAATCTCCACTAATCCTAATGTTTACCCGCTTTCTTATTTTATCTATCCTTGTTGAAATGTAATCAAGTCCTCTTTTGACGAGGTTTTCAATGTTGTTTTTCCTATCAATGAAATAAATGAAGATTTTGAGTATCTTGATGTGCCTTACATTAACTGTCTGGATTCTAATTAAACTTTTAATGATGATGATTTTGCAAATGAACAATTCTTAACTGATCTAAATAAGGTTAATAATAAACAACATAACTTCGTTGAAATTAATGAAGAAGAGATTGTTGTTGTTAACCTTAGTTCTAGTAGCCAACTGCGTGAGATTAGGATAGGGGCTACCCTCAAAGAGCATGAGCGTGCACAACTCAAAGAATTCCTAAAGGAATTTGTGGATGTCTTCGCATGGTCCTAGGATAATATGACCGGTATTAATCCTGAAATAGCTCAGCACAAGATCCCCACTATCCCAGATTACAAGTCAGTTAAGGAAAAGTTGATAAAGCTCTGCACCGAATGGTCACTCAAAGTCAAAGAAGAGGTGGTCAAACATTTAAACGTAGGCTTCATTCGTGTGATCGAATATCCCACATGGCTAGCCAACATGGTGCTCATGCCAAAATCAGGAGGAAAAGTTCAGATGTGTGTAGACTATCGGTATTTGAACAAAGCCTCTCTAAAGGATGATTATTCGTTACCCAATATCGACATGATCATGGACAACATATCCAGTCATGCTCTCAAGTCCTTCGTCGATGGGTTTTCCGGATACAACCAAATCAAAATGCACCCAGACCACCAATAAAAAACCTCATTCATCACCCCATGCGGAACCTTTTGCTACACCATTATGCCATTTGGTCTCAAGAACGCTGGGACTACCTACCAGAGGGCTACCACAACCATCCTACATGATCTGATTCACAAAGTAATAGAGGTCTATGTTGATGATATGATTATCAAATCCAAAACTAAAGAGGGTCATGTTCCTGCTTTTCGAAGGTTCTTTGAACGACAGTGACAATATCAGATGAGACTCAATCCGCATAAATGCGTCTTCATCATTACAAAGGGAAAACTCTTGGGATTCATGGTCAGCGAGAAGGGGATTGAAGAAGATCTCGAGATGCCAACTCCTCGAACAGAGAAAGAAGTCTGAGGCTTCCTCGGGACATTGCAATACATTAGCCGGTTCATCATCTATCTAACCTCCATCTGTGAGCCAATCTTCAAACTCCTTAGAAAGGATTCAACTAAGATTTGGAATGAGGCCTGCTAAGAAGCTTTTGACCGAATCAAATAATATTTGACCCAACCCCCGGTAATCATGCCACCACAGCTTGGTATCCCCTTGCTCATATACCTAATCGTAACCGACACTGCATCTGAGGATTTGCTATCCCAATACCTTGAAGATTCTCGCAAAGAAAGATCCATCTATTATGCCAGTCGCAAATTATTCGGGTAAGAGGTCAACTACACTTCTTTAGAAAAGGCTTGTATCGCACTTGTCTGGGTCACCCCAAAGTTGCGGAACTACATGCTCGCCTTCCCCCCATCAAACTTGTATCCCGAATGGACCCCATCAAGTACCTTCTTGAGAAACCCACTTATCCACCCGAATGTCCCGATGGTTGATTCTCCTAGTCGAGTTTGATATCGTGTAAGTCACGCAAAAAGCCCTGAAAGGAAGAGCCATCTCTGACAACCTCATTAATTACCCTATACAAGAAATCGATGTCTAGATATCTGAATTCCCAGATCAAAACATCCTTTGCACTTCTCAAGATAACCTTCGATGGAAAATGTTCTTTGACGGCGCTACCAACAAAAAGGGATATGGCATTGGGATACTCTTGATCGCCCCAGATGACTCTTACACTCCTATCGCCATTAAATTGGATTCCCCCTGCACCAATAACATGACTGAGTACGAGGCATGCACGGTAGGCCTCAATATTTCTCTCAAAAAAGGTATTCAATTCCTAGACGTCTACGGGGATTTCGCCCTCATCATCGGTAAAGTGCTTAGAAAATGGAGAGTCAAAGACGAGAAACTCCAACCCTTCCATGCCCACTTAGAAGAACTAGCCTCCCAATTCTAAGATATCACCTTCCATTACCTACCTCGAGCAAAGAATAACCTAGCCAATGCCCTTGCTACCCTGGCCTCCATGGTCGACATGCCCGAAGGAATTATAATGACCCCCTTCCTTGTTCAAAATCAAGGCAAACCAACCCACTGTTACCATATTGAGCTCATCACTGCAGAAGATTCCGAGCTAGCCAATTGTTGGTACTAGGTATTGCAAGGGTTCCAATAAGAAAGATCGAGTAACCCTTCAAAGACTGGTTGCCCAATACATCATCTATCATAAAGCACTGCTCAAACAAAACTTCGATGGAACTCATCTGCACTACATCACAAGGGCTGACATTGAAAAGATAATACAGAAGATCCACAACGGGGAATGCGGACCCCACATGAACGGTTACATGATTGCTAAAAAGATCATCCGAAAGGTCTACTACTGGACCACTATGACCCAGGATTACACCACCTATGTCCGGAGATGCCTCAAATGCCAACAATTCTCCAACCTTCAGCTTCTGCCTCCACGTGAATTATACAACATGACCTCTCCCTGGTCGTTCTCCACCTGGGGCATCGACATCATAGGGAAGGTTACACCAAAGTCTTCCAATGGGCATGAGTTCGTCCTAGTTGCCATTGATTACGTCACCAAATGGGTCTAAGTTGAGTCATACACAGTGTTGAATGCCAAGAAAGTGGCCAAATTCATTAAGAAAAATATTATCTACCGATATGGGGTCCTCCACGAGTTAGTATCAGATAACGTCTTGCATTTCAAGGAAAAAGTCAGATAGGTGGTCAATGAATATGGCATTCAGAGACATAAATATTCTCCCTATAGACCTCAGACCAACGGTACAGTTGAAGCCACCAATAAGAACTTTAAAGCCATCATTAGCAAACTGATCAAAAGCTATTGAGATTGGGCCGACTGGATCCCTTAAGCCTCTGGGGCTACCGAACCTAAATTCGAACCTCTACTGGAGCTACCCCTTACTCTCTAGTTTACGGTATGGAAGTATTACTACCCATGGAGATGGAAATACCCTCATTGCGCATCATGCTTGAAAACAAAGTCAGTGAAGAAGATTGGAAGCAAAGCCGTCTTGATGAGTTGACCCTCCTAGACGAAAGGATATTGAAAGCTCTATACCATATACAAGGGTACCATTACCGAATAGTACGTTCATTCAACAAGAGAGTCAAGGACCGCGGTGTTCGATAATGGGACCTAGCCCTTAAAGAAATCATAAAACCCATCTGGGACTCCAGAGGGAAATTCAAGACCAATTGGAGCGGCCCCTACATTGTCAAGAAAATCTTATTCGACAGTGCCGCCATGGTCACCGACTTATATGGGGAAGAGATGGCTCGTCCAGTCAACCTGGACCATCTCAAGAAATTCTATCCCTAGTCCGAAATCTCGGCGCAGTACGACTCTTCTCATCTCCCATCTATTCTGAAGAAAAAAAATCTCTTCATTTCCTTCTACCCAGAACTACATGGGCCTGATCCTCTGCCAAAAAACATTTTTAAACAATTAAACAAAAATTCTCAAAAACCCCAGAGGTACGTAGGCGGCTCATACACCTTACATGAGCACGACCCTTTCTTTTTCATAAAATACTATTCTTGTCATATCTCCGAGAACGATAGTCAATTCCAATATATACTTGAACAAAAGGATTATGTATGCCTTAACGATCGGTATAAATAATTCAAACAACACAAAACGCATCTAAGGCACAGCTGGATGATCAGAAACTTGTTTATTTCCATAATAAGAAATTTCAGTACATATTACATAAGAAAAGGAACGGATAACTCCCTTCCCCCTACCTTCCTAAAAAGCCAAAATAAAATCCCCACGTTTATCCCTCATTACACAATAAACTCTCCAAGAGACCTATCCATAGATACCAGAGGAGCCTGCTCCGTCATCATTATCTACATCCTGGGGTCCCCAAGTTTCCCCTGCCTGAACAGAGTGTCGCAGACACTCCATGGACCGATAGGCTCGAACAAACTTCGAAAAGACCACAACACCTCCTTCCATGGTGTCAAAAGGAACAAACCACTTTTGTCGAGTCTCCACTACCAACATCTTTTTAACTAATCTCCTCCACAACCACTTCATATAATCCCCAGGGATATGCCAAACTCTCCCAATAGACTGAGAGGGACGGGTCAACGAACGTCGATTCTCCCACAGAGAGCCAAGCCGCGTGCGTAGACGCTCAGTCAAATCCTCTACCGGAAAGAAAATTAGTGTCCGAGGTGGCAAGACCTGTGCCCAGCCAAATTGGCACAGAATCCGCCAAGGGAAATAAAAAGTGGTATGTGTGAGGCCAACCAGTCGCACATATGAGTATTCTCCTATCTTCATAGCAGGTAGAAACTATCCCTACCAAGGCACTGACCAGTACAGATTCTGAGCCCCATTCTCCACAAACCAATTTTCCCAACTCTTAATATTCAGGACAACGTAGAAAACGTGATGTGAAAAGAAGTTGGGTACAGCCAACAAAGGATATTCTCGAAGAGTCACTTGGCAAAGTCTTTCAAACAACCACATGAATAGCATCAAGAGGCTACCCCGCAGGAAGTCAGAATGACCTTCTCGCCAGGCATCCAAACCATTCAAGGTCTCCCCCAGTATCACCTCCACAATATTACGACGGTATGACATCCATGAAGTAATGGTTGCAAGTTGTGAGTCCACCAGCAGTTCCCCAGTCACCAGCAGCAATTTTGAAACCAGACCCAGAGCAACGGCCCCAGCACAGCCAGCATCACCTACTTCCCGCAAATACACAGATTGTAACACCTTCAGGAGGTAAATCATTCCTCCAGCAACCAGTGATCTAGCCATCGAAGGTGAAATGCGAAGAAGCCGAGCCAGAAAATCCCTGGGAGAATGGGAAAATTAGGGTAAAGCCACCGCAACACTGGGACTTATCCTCAGCATGGCATAAAATTCCTCATAGGTAGGATAAACTTCATCCAACCCAAAGTGTAATACATGGTCTTCGGGGTACCAGAATTGTACCGCCACCATCAACATGTTCCACTCAATGGGGCGATTGCGCCACAAAGAAACTCGACGCATGTTGAAAGCATCATAGTCGACGTTATAAGAGCAAATCCCTTCTAAGTCTTCGAGGTAAGTAGCAAACTCAATGCTACCAAGGAGATCCATCTTGTAGGACTAAGAGATAGTAGGCAAGTAAGTAAGAATGTGAAGGTGTGATGGAAACAATACACCCTTAAACCTTTTTATACTTGAAGAACCCTCACAAAAGACATAATCCCTACAAAAATTGGAGGGAATCCTACCCCACAAAGTACCAAAGGCTGAAGAGGGCACTAATCAAAAGCTTTGAATTGATGGGCTGGAGTTGACTGCCGATAGGCAGGGCAAGGTGCTTGTCGATCGGCAACACCCCATTTTTGGAAATTTTCCTTTTTCCTCTATTGTCAAAATCAGGAAAACCCAATAAAAATAAATTGTTGTTCTTAATAGAATTTCAAAAGTCTCCCTTCCACCATTATATAATTTCCCATTTTTTCCAAAATCCCAAAAAAAAACTCTTTTTACGGTCTCAGCAGCAAAGTAACAAGCGCATGTGCATGCATTCATTCACCATTAACAACGAATAATAAAAAAACTACATTGCTTTGCATATATATATATATATATATATATATATATATATATATATATATATATATATATATATATATATATATATATATATATATATATATATTTCTCTGTGTTACATCAAATTTTCTAGGGAATAAAAGAAAAGAAAAAATAACTGGACTCATCCCAAACCCACATTCATATTCTCTCTCTCCCACCTACCTTTCACCCTTCTCTCTAAGGGCTTCCACCCCTGTGATGCGCTCTTTTTCCCCTATGATAAGATGATGCAACACCACTACCCGAGCTAGAGTCCTCCCCGAATGAAGCAGACGGCACCAAGCAAGAAGGAACTGGGACCGCATCCCTAATACGGGCAGCCGCCGAAGATATCCAGTCTCTGATGTCCCTCATCCAAGTGGTCGACACCCGAACTTGCTGCAAAGAAAAGGCAAAATTCAGTATGAAAGAGGGATCAAAACAGAAATAGAACCAAAAAGAGCAACAAGGTATACCGCAGGATGAAGGACCTCCTCTGTCAAACCCAACTCCTTCGGATCCATCGCATGAGGACAGTGCAACATAGGCACCATCCCTCCATCAGCCCGCCGAATGTTGTACGAAGGAGTGTGCAATAGCACGAAAAGAACTCTGAAGCCGTCGTCGTCGTCGGACCACCGCCGTTGTGGGAAGACCCCACCGCCCCACTCGAACCTACCAAAGTAAAAGGCAAAGCATCACATCCTCCGGCAGCAGTCGCTCCCGCCTCATAGACATAGGAGGCTGCGCAGGTGGCACCACATCCTCATCCTCAGTAATCTATCGAACGACTCACTCCCCCAAATACCAAGAATGGTCGAACACATGCGCTAGCAAATGCTTCTTCTGTGTGTTCACCCCAGTCGCCCCCGTATCCTGAATGGTTGTCCCCCAAGGGTAAAAAGTCACCTAAAATTTCCCAGCAAGCATAAGTCAATACATAATCAGAACTTGCCAAAAACAAGACTGAAAAGGAAATAATCTTACCCTACCACTGGTCAGGCCATTCAAGACTTGACGCACCGCCTCCAGATAGAGAGATCCCTTCGACTTTTGATTGGCCTTGCGCCATCGATACAATAGGCAGAACTCCCCAATAGTATCGTCCTTCAGCGCGATCAACTGGTTATTGTACCCAATTACCTCATAGAACCACGTCTGCCAAAGACAGGAATTCACAATAAAAAAGAGACGCATAAGGAAAATGCGAATGCATGAAAGGAAAATGTGAAAAATTCAAAAACACCTCAAGGAGATACGTAGATCCAGTAAAAGTTTGCCGGCAGCACCGGCTGAATGCATCCAAAGAAAAATAGAGGGTCGCTAAAGTCAGGCTCCCCCAATCATAGAGAGGGATGTTCAAAAAATCCTCAAGTACGGCAAGAACCACAAGTGGACGACGTCGCCGCTCGACGCCACCATAAAACCTCCCAGCACCAATAAGATGAACAACCGAGCCATCTGCCTCACCTGCAGCCCGTTCTCCACATTGACCACCCTACTCAGCAAGACATCCTTCATCAAGGACATCCGAATGGAATCCCCAGAAATAATCCTCCCTATGTCACCAAGCGCCTCCCTCACTGCCTCCGGCCTCACTTGCAAAGAGCGATCCACCTCTATTTTCTCCCCATCGTAATCCAACTCCATCAGTTGCTGCATATCTATGGGAGTCACGGTTATCTCTTCAAAACCGAAATGGAAGGTGTGGGTAGTATCCCACCATTTCTCCCCCAAAGCGCATAAGACCGCTGTCGAATGAGGAATTTCATCCAGTGCAGACGCCAACCTCCCAAAACCCGCTGATGATACCACCCAATGCACCACAAATGGAAGATTCTCCCAGACATCCTTAAGCCCCGTCACTACACGGGCACGCATGTTCTTCAAAGAGATATCAGATTGTCAAAAGAAGAAACCTTGTCAAAATTCAAGAAGGAAGGAAAAATCATCAAAAAAGAGAAGAATGACAAAAGTTAGGTTACTTACATAACCTCCAGGTCTCACCACCTTAGAAGACCGATGACGCGACGACTCCCATAGAAAAGTACGCTCATCGGCAACCGGCTCAAATGCATCAAAGGAGTTCTCACACCCTAAAGCAAGAGGCGCCCTGGCCCTCCACTCCACGTTCGCCCAGTCATCAATAGTCAACCATTCCCTATGCGCTGCAGTGCTCACAACGGTGGCCATTTCTTAGAGATCACAATGCTAGAACGATTTGTAGAGGAAAATCGCATAGAGAAAGAAAGAAAGAAGTTGTGAAAAATGAGGGGAATTCGCCCCCTTTATATAGGATGCTAAGCGTTATGCCGATCGGCATTGACCACCACCCACCGATCGGCACTGTCTCATTACCTTCCTGAGGTAGTCCAAAAGTTCATGCCACTGCTGAATGGGATCCTCTGCACCATGCTGACCGACACCCCCTTGAAATTTCGTACAAAAATTCCCAGAAAATACCAGAAATCTCTGAAAAATCCTCAAAAAATTCTTAAAAATAACGGAAAGGATTAGAACATTTTCACCAATAAAATTTCGTACTCCCTCAAGTGAAACCCGCATTTCCCCAACGGAACTCTCAAAAACCAAGTGAAACTCCTCCCGGCGACGTCCCCAAAGGATCTCTAAAGGTCTCAAACCTCCTCGAGCAATATGTCCAATACCTGGAGCACCTAATCACTTCCCCAGTGAAGTTTACAGCATCAAACTTGCCTTCCCTCCGCGAAATCCCTAAGATCACAAACACTTCCCCGGCAATCGACTCCCCAACTCAAAACAACATCACGAGGTAATTTCCCCAGCGAAACTCTAGAAAATCATTTTCAAAGTCTCAAAAGGACACTCTGCTTTTTCCCCAGCTCATTCCCTAGCGAAACCTGAAATCCAATCTTTCACCACTCTTAGATCAGAATTGACCTCGGTCTTGGATCATCACCCTAGTTAGGTCAGAATTGAACTCAGTCCTCGATCCTCACCACTCTTAGGTCAGAATTGACCTCATCTTAGATCGTCACCCTAGTTACGTCAAAATTAACCTCTGTCCTCGATCGTCACCACTCTTAGGTCAGAATTAAAATCAATCTTGGATCATCACCTTTGTTAGGTCAGAATTGACCTCAGTCCTCGGTCATCACCTCTCTTAGGTCAGAATTGATCTCGGTCTTGGATCATCACCATAGTTAGGTCATAATTGTCCTCGGTCCTCAGTCGTCACCACTCTTAGGTCAGAATTGACCTCAATCCCTGGTCATCACCTTCAAGCTCGCCGAATCGGCTTCGACCCGCAGAATTGGTCATCTTAACTCAAGCCCATCGAATCGACTTTGACCCACAGAATTGGTCATCTCAACTTAAGCCCTTAGAATCGGCTTTGACCCGCAGAATTGGTCATCTCAACTTAAACCGTCTGAATTGGCTTCAACCTGCAGAATTGGTCACCCTCACCTTCAAGCCCTCAAAATCGGCTTCAACCCACAGAATTGGTCACCCTCACCTTTAAGCCCGCATAATCGGCTTCAAACCGCAGAATTAATCATGTCAACTTAAGCCCTCAGAATTGGCTCCGACCCACAGAATTGGTCATTTCAACTTAAGCCCTCAGAATTGGCTTGGACCTACAAAATCGGTCATCCTCATCTTCAAGCCCACAGAATCGGCTTCCACCCACATAATTGGTTATCCCTATCACACTCTTTAGGTCCTCAGAATCGGCCTTGACCCTCTGAATTGGTTGTCCTCGCTCCCTTAGGTCCTCAGAATCGGCCTCGACCCTCTGAATTGGTCATCCTCGATCCCTTAGGTCCTCAAAATCGACCTCGACCTTCTAAATTGGTCGTCCTCCTTCAAAGCATCATGCGGTGTCTATTTGACTGCTGTCATTTTTTCCAAACTCACCCATCGAGGGGATCTATAGACACCCCATTCTCTTACCCCATAAACTATCCTTAGGTCCCTAGCACCTCCCTGCATCACTACAAACCCAGGTCATACCCTGAGTACTGACCTAGAATCCATTGGGCACTCCCAGGTTTCGTTTGACTAAAAGTCAAAGTCTTCAGCTCAATCAAGACTAAATGAATCGTCAAAGGGCACTGAAACCTCTTTCCAATGATTCATCTCGTGTGCAATTTTGACTTACCTTGTAGACGAATGACCTATTTTCCCCTGAAAATCAATCAGCAGGCCACCGGGCGCTCTTGGGCTTTATTTAACCTAAGTTAACTCTTTAGATTGACTGGGACTGAATGAATATTCGAAGGACACTAAAACCTCTTTCCAACAGTCCATCCCGAGCGCTATTCTGACTTACGGTACGGACGAACGATCCATTTTACTCCAAGAGGCCACCGAATGCTTCCAAGGCCTGTTTGACCAAAGTCAACTCCCTGAACCTGATCAAACCCTTTGTAATGTTGAAGTACATCTCCTAATATTTCCAACGATCTTCCCTATGCACGATTCGGACTTACCATGCGAACGAATGATCTGTTTGCGTTGGACGTTTTCCCGTCCAATGGACCGATGAATGCTTCCGAGCCATATTTGACCCAAAGTCAACTCCTGGACCCGGGATGATTCCAAGGACTTTCAAAGGTGTCTAAATTATCTTTCCATCGGTCCACCCCGTGCACAATTTTGATCAACGATTTGCCTTCTGCAGCTGATTTTTCAAAAAGGCCTGAAAGACAAACGGCAGGTTTCAGACCCTGCCTATCGGCAGTGTGCCTAAACGCACCTGCCAAACAGCTGGAATAGGGCTATGCTGATTGGCAATGCCCTGGGCCTATAAAAAGGAGGCCTTGACCTCACTTTCAAGAAGTTCCCAGATCTGATAGATATCACTCTCAACAAATCCTGAAAATCTCTCTCAAAGTCAGCGTGATTTCCACACCCAAATCCCTTTCCAACCTTCACTTTTCATCAACCTTTTCATCAAATTTGGTGAATTCCCTATCCTCCATCATCATCCATTTCTAAGGGCCTCTCTCCAACATTTAAGATCAAGCTCAAAATCTTCAAGAAGGTCCAATTTTCTCAACTCTCTCCTTAAATTTTCATAAATTTGCAATAACTTGTTTTATTACTTAGCACTTTTATTATTTCATCTCACACATCCTAATATACTTTTTTACTTAGTATTATTGCACATCTCTTAGTTTCATATAAATAAAAACCCAAAAAATAAGAAAAAGAGGGTTTGGTCATAAAATCTAAAAGGGAATTCTCAAACTTTTCTTACACTTTTCTCACAACTAAAACACTTTTTTTCTACACACACACATACACACAAATAAGAGAATTCCTCGGTTGGATTTAT
The DNA here is from genome assembly GCA_949130495.1 of Sambucus nigra. NCBI lineage: Eukaryota > Viridiplantae > Streptophyta > Magnoliopsida > Dipsacales > Adoxaceae > Sambucus > Sambucus nigra. The sequence goes on from OX422214.1 coordinate 435,821,739, forward strand.
GGGATAAACCCCACCCTTCATTTTGCATGCAAACTACGTGGACTTTGATGCCTCTATAGTCTACGTAGGCGTCTCGGGGTAAAACCCGAGACTCGAGTCCTATTTTTACTTTTTCTCTCATTTTTTATCTTCTCTAACCTCCATTCTCTCTTTTATATATATATATATATATATATATATATATATATATATATATATATATATATATATATATTCTTAGTGGCATATTATTCTACATACGTTATCATTCCATCATAACAGTCAACGTAGGGATAATTGCATAAATCCTATTTTCTAATATTATTTTTAAACCTTCCTACGGATGACTCGCTTTACCTCTTCCATGGTATAAGTCGATGATTCCTATCTCCACTATATATACACATGCACACACATCACGGGGAAAATAAATGGAAAATCTCAAAAACCCATGAGAGACCGAAAGGGTGGAATGGGTGCCTAACACCTTCCCATTTCGTAACTTAACCTCCGGACCCTTTTCGAATCATTTTGGTTTCGTATGCACCAGTATGTCTTTGGATGCTGTCCTTCAGGATGGCTTCCCATTTTATTTTTTCTGTTTTGAGTAAAAGAGACTGGCGACTCTAATCTCTCTACATTTACCACCTCACCCAAATGACGCCGGCCGAAGCACTCCCGAGAGGGACGCGCGGGACTCAAGATCCACCCTCATGCTCATTCGCCCCGCGGAGAGGATCGGGGATGGACACATAACTGATTGTATAGACACGGGACTCCCTATTTGAGAATATAATAAACATCATAAATATATAGTCTTATGCTTAAAACGTGATGGTAGTGGGCGAAAACCCAAGATAAATGTCAAACTTCCCTATTAGTGGTACGAACACCTCGTCTGGGACCATTGTAACTCATAGGAACTCACTGCGTATTCATGAGACTCCTGGATAGATAATATGACAAAATTTGTAAATATCTATACTTGGGCTAAAAAACATATTGCTAGAGGGTGAAAATCAAAGACTGCCCCAAAATAGTCTCGTAAGGAGCCTGAACACCTCGGACGTGACCAGTGTAACTTGTAGAAGTTGATAGCATAATCACGGGACTCCCAGTTTGAGAATATGACTAAAATTTACAAATATTTAGAGTTAGAGTTAAAAACATTCGCCAGAGGCAGAAAACTCAAGATAGTCCCCAAACGGCCCCGTATGAGGTATGAACACCTCGCACGTGACCAATGTAACTCATATTAACTAATCGCATAGTACGTGACTTTTGATTTGAGAATATGACTAAAATTTGTGAATTTCTAGACTTAGGATTAAAACTATGTCACAAGAAGAGAAAAACCAAAGACAACTTCCAAACGGACCCGTAAGTGGAACGAACACCTCACACATGACCAATGGAACTAGTAGGAACTGATCGTGTAGTCATGGAATGATCAATTTGATAAAATTATGAAAATTTGCAAACATATATTATTAGGATTCAAAACATGCCTATTGCAGCGAAAACCTAAAAAGGCACCGAGAGGCCTGTAAGGAGTACAAGCACATCGCACGGGATTAATGTAACTAGTGGAAACTGACTGCGTAGTCACGGAATGCTCAATTTGAGAATATGAATAAAATTTAATGATGTCTAGGCTTTGGCTAAAAATCATGCCCCTAGAAGGGGAAAACTCAAGACATTTCAAATGGCCCCATGAGGGGCATGAACACCTCACATAAGAACAACCTAACTTGAAGGAACCGACTGCATAGTAACGGGATGCCCGATTTGAGAATATGAATAAAATTTGATAATATATAGAATTACGCTTAAAAACATATCGCTAAAGAGTGAAAACCCAAGGCAACCCCCCAAACAGTCCCATAAGGGGCACGAATACCTAGCAGAGAACCAATGTAGCTCCTAAGAACTGACTGCGTAGTCCAGGACGCTCAATTTGAGAATATTACTAAAATTTACAAATACCTTGACTTTGTCTTAAAAACATGCCGCTAGAGGGAGAAGTCCCATATTGCTTAATTCTATCCCTATAGTTTGACAAAAATTTGTAAATATCTACATTTAGTTTGATTAATAAATTTTTATATTGATCTGTGAAATTTTAGTTTGAATTATGAATGTTTAGTATGATTTATGAATGTTAACAATTATGAATTAACTAGGATGTTAAGGATCTTCACTTTGAATTATTAACACTACTATTATAATATTGCTTAATTGTATATGAATTGGTTATTGAATACAGGTTTTTTATTAGGGATGCCTTAAAATTTATTTTTTTGTTAAGTGGATATGGTTATGGTCGTGACCATGTTTTTATTTGTTTTTTAAAAAAATAGGTGTCCCGGATGTCGATCGTGACCAATTTTCAACATCGTCCCACACATGGTCATAACTCTGGTCCATTACCCACCTTGAACTTTTGTCTACACATAGTCATGGCCCAGGTCCATTACCGTAAAGATATATTCTATCCCACGGAGGAGATCATGACCCTAATTTTGGGTCACGGATGAAGTATGTGACCATGTTTTTGGTCACGACAAAAGTTGTCACGGACCTGAGCCATGTCCCGAGGTTCAGGTTACGGCCTAGGTCCGTGACCATCTTCGAGATATATGGTGCAGTGTAAGGTACCATTTGACCTTTGATTATATTTAATTTGGCCTAAGTAATCAGATGACCCATTTGACCCTCTACTAAAATTGGTTCGCCAAAATATTTACAAGGACTCATACCCTCCAATCTCCTATCATATTCAAAACGCCTCATAAGATTGAAGGCTCTGGGGTAATTTATGATTCAAGAAATTGTCTCCTTTATATAATGGACATTTTAGGGCCCTGGTCCTAAAAGGCAGCCAACCTATTAGGGTCATACGCACTCAAGGCCGTCCTTATACCCTTCGCTTCATAGGGTGGGCCAAATTGCATTTGACATTAAGGATGCACATAATTCACCAGAAAAGGTACTTTAATCATATCAGGCCCGTACAGATGGGTCTGCGTGATTGCATTGCATATGGAGTGAATAATCACACATTCCATCCACCAATAGAAGGACAAGTGTCAATAATCAGGAGGAGCATTTCCATTAGCATTCTCCATGGGACTTGGGGTGCATATTATACTCCAAATGACCTATAAATATAACTTTGCCTTCTAACTTCGTGTAAAAGTTAAGTAATTATAAAGAATTATTTTTACTACATCAAAACACTCTCTAAATACAAGAAGTATACTTGTAACTAGTAAAACACTATTTATATACTGATAACCAAGTTGCACCAAAGTGGATGTAGGCCAATTGGATGAACCACTCTAAATTTTTTGTGTTGATCTTGTTTTTTCACACTTATTTGCTTCATTTACTGTTCATCATCATACCCATAAATTGTTAAATTTATGACTAACTAAGTTATTCTTCTTTTATTCATGGTTTTACCATTTCATGTAACATCATTCAACATGATATCAGAGTAGGTTATACATAGCCCAACAACAAACATAATCTACGTCGCCCAATATAAATGTGTCCACGTGTTATGCTCAAGTCATACCACATTTGAAGTATCATGTTGAGACATAAAGTTATGCATGGAAAAATTAAAGTATTGTGCCAAAGTATATAAGATTCTGGGGGACACTCTGTACTCATTGCCAATAGGTTATGGGATGGATGCCCCAATATTGACATGGTATCAGAGTAATCTATTCGCGGCTCAACAACCCAGTTTCTTTGCATCATCTAATATACATGGAGATGTCGTTTTAATGACATGGAGATGTCGTTCTAACGACATGAAGATCTCTTCCAATGACATGAAAAAAGTTGAGACAGTAAGCCCTCGTGAGAAGTGTGTTTGATGCAGGCCATCGAACGACTCTTCTAATGATGTGTCCAGGTCGTTCTAACAAGATATCAATCTCGTTTGAACAAGACTGTTAAAATAAAAAAATTATTTTTAGTTTAAAAATTGTTTGAAAATGCCTCGTTCTATAAAACCAGTTCATAAAAATATCACAATTCTTGGTGAAAAAATCTACAAAACATAAAACTAAATCCTTACCAATATTACGTCAATTCGTGGAGCATATAAAAGATGTTTGACAGTCGAATCCGACTTCTTGAATCTGTGGATGTGAAGTGCCATGACGGAAGTAGCGGGATACGCCAGAAACGATGGAAACTAGACTTTATGGACAAGTCCTAGGTGCTAGGGGTAATGATGGAAAATTTTCCCTTACAATTACAAAAGCCAAAATCGGTTTTAATTTACTAAACCAAAATTACCGATTTTATCGGTCGGTACATTTGCACCTAAACAAAAACCGAACCGTGCGGTTCATCGGTAAAATCAGTATTTTTGGTAAAAAATTAAAAATTAAATTAACATAATTTTTCAATGAAAATTATACTAAAAAACTAAGCTTAACATCATTTTGCATTTAGTTAATTTTTTTACCAAATTATTTAAAAATTTTGAAATTAGAGTCAGTTGGCTATTTATAGCTCGCCCACCTAATTATTTAAAAGAAGCACAAGTAAGGAGCTAATCAAATCTAAATGACGTGGGACTCAGAAAAAGCACTAGAAAATCATTTTGGTCTTTAACTTGGATTTTCTACAATCACACAAGAGCTTAAGTATTCGCTACAAGTGTGGGCTATGATTTGCTACCAAAATATTATTTACGAGTACCTTTTTGTTTAACAATTTCTCTATTTTATTCTTTTATAAATATTTTTTACTTTTAATCATTACATATTTAAAAAATACATAACAATACATGACTATTAAGTTAGGTATACTATATCGAAATATATTTGGTATATATATTTTTTAATTTAGCTATATTATTACGATAAATTTGTTATTTTATATTTTGGTATTTTAAAAACGGTAATTTCTGTAAATCGTTTTTTTTAATGTTTAAACCAAAACCACCTATAAAACTTTTGGTGCTTCTGTTTATGAAAATAAAAAACAATAAAGCACTACGATTTTTTTTATCTAATATAATACAGTCCGGTAAAAAACCATACCGCAAGTAGCCCTAGTTGCACTCCATACATGTCAGTACATATTACCTTTTATTTAGAATGGTGTGTAGAGGATATATATATATATATATATATATATATATATATATATATATATATATATATATATATATATATATATATATATACACACTAAAGTAGGAGGATGGATGACATTTTTATGATAAAAAGTATGGATGGTATTTTGACATTTCATGTCCATGCATGAAATGTCATGCTAAAAGCAATCCATTTTTTTAAAGGTTTGGGCTATGATGGGGTTTTTTCTTTTGTTTTTTTTAAAAAAAAGGGGAGGGAGGGAGGGGGTTTGTGTGTGTATGTGTGTCTATTTGTTACTCTTTGTATATACTATTTTGTATATTTAGACTTATAGTCTCAAGCTATAACCGTAAGTTAATGTCCAAACTCAAGCACATGTTGTGTCTAGTAGTATTGTATACCCATCTGATTCTAAAAGTTAGTTTGTAGCAGACACTATAAAAGCCTAACAAGTAAATTATTTCTAATAATATTTATATATAAGTTATTTTCTATTAGATATAATCTAATAATATTATATGTGATCTTAGTGTATTTTGCTAGATAAATTTCTATTTTGTCATATTGAATCATCAAGAATTAAAAATATTCAATTTGAAGAAGCGTGAAAATTAAAATATTTGAGTCTACAGTCTTATAATATTCGAGATCAACACTTTTTTTATGTCTAAATTTCTCTCTAACAATGGGAATCAGAAGAAGTGAGTTATGTGATTTGGGGACCATGATCCCTATTTATAAGACAATTATGGCTTTTCATATTTTCAATTTTTTTTATCATAATCCATCATACAAATAGAAATTACACTTGACTCTACACATTAAAACCCACGACTTAATAATATATTATCAAGGCCCTAAAACTTAAATTAATCACTTTAATTGGCCTAACTTTATTTGCTAGATTATAATTCATATTTATTTCATATATAAACCAATATATATACAATTTTACTCTAACAGTTACCCACTTGGGCTATATATGTAACTTTATAAACTTGAATTATACTTTATGAGCTCATGTGTTTTTACTATCAAAATTTTATGCATCTTAACAATCTTGTCCATATACTACACCAATACATAATCAAAGCGATCATCATTACATATTTCGTAAGTAGACCCATCAATGATCACATATATCAATGAAGCTAATGACAAAGATCAAGTGTTGATTTGTAGCATGAAAATTTCATGTAATATGATTTTAAGTTGCCTATTTCCAATTAGTCATCCTTATGCCTTAGTGGGATCAAACCATAGAAAATAAAAGTTAATATAAACTAAATACTTTACTGCAGTAAATAACCATAAAACCTATAGCAGATGTTTCTATGAAAGCATATAAAATACAAACTCCCATTAAATCGACATATCCTAAAAAGAAACTACGTCAATAATCATGGAGTTTGTCCCAATGTGCTCTATAGACATAAGTCTACTCTGAACTCTTTCCTTTATAACTAGGAACTTGTAGGCCCTTTTTTCTTCCAAATGTGTTTTAAGGATGTCAAAACGACCTTTAGTTTTAAAAAACCATGTGAACTAATTTTACTTAAGCCCAATTTTATGTTGTTCAATCCTAAACATGCATCTAGGTGATTAAATCAAGTAAAATAAATAAGTAAACAAAAACGACGCCAGATGTACGAGGAAACCACAATGGGAAAAAAACTTGGATGGCTCAAGCCAGACAATCACTGTGATGTGGTATTACAAAGTACAGATGATAGACTTACTCAACAACTCGGTCTCATATAAGTCTCGACGCTTATCTGATCCTTCAATCACTCATCCACAGTGCCCACGTAGAAGTCCTTCTCTGATGATCATCCATAACACACGCATTCACGTATATCTCGGTGTCCACTGATACATCTTGGTAACATCTACGATGTTGAACACGAACTCCTACGCTTCTTCGGCGCAAAACCAAACGTTCAAAGTTATGAACGAACTCCAAAGGTGCAAAGCAAGATCTCTATAGCATATGTGAATGAAAGCTCAAATCTTAAAACTCTAAGAATGTTTTAAGACTAAGAACAACTTAGAAAACTTATGAATAAAATTTAGTGTATGTAAACTAATTTTCTGGTCATGTAACTTAAAAAATTCTTAGTGAAACACGCCTTAAAGAGAAAATTTAAGTCAGTGCGTCGTTTGAACGAGACCAATATGTCTCTAGAACAAAATGGTCATGTCGCTCGAACGACATGTTCATCTTACATAAACAACCTTGCAATGTTAGTGTCGTTTCATCCTTCTAAACATAAGTAAAGGTTCAATACAACTCTAAACAATCCCTAACTCAAAATAAACGAAGTTAAAACCCTTTAAAAATATTTTTTAATAACAATAACATCCTAAAAACATTTTTAGAGTCCCGTAAACATTGCGCATTCATACCTGAGAGATCGAAGTGCAATGAACACGTGAAACGTGCACCTAATGTATTACCCCTTATTTTTGAGTAATTATTTTTATATTAATTTGCCATGCGGGTTAATTATATAAAATAAAGAAAGTTAGATTAAATATTATTTTAAGTGATTTAAGAGATAATGTTTACTGAGTTTTGCATATTTACTGCTAAATGAGTATAAATAGCATCATATTATGTTTTATTGCGTCGTTATGCTTTAAGCGACAGTTATGATTTAAAATGATGTTGGGACATGAAATGGTTTATGTTATCACAGATGCCAATTTAGAGGGTGTGGTTAGTCCGTAAATGGTTAAAATAGTCAAAATGAGTACCATGTTGTATTTTTGGGTTCCGGGTACTTTTAACCGGTTATGACATAATTATATTGTTACGAGTCATTTTAATTGTGGATAAATTGTATTGATAGTTGTATATTTGGATTAATTGAACAAATTTTGGGTTTTGAGAAATCTTGGTGTTTAACCTTAGATCTTGTTGTTTGTAAGAGTTGAGTTGATTAATTGTGGATTTGTTGCCACCGGAAGATAATCCGAAATTACAATCTTAAGGAAAGTTTCTAACTTGCTAGTTTATGATTTAATGTGGATAAATTGTAGTGATAGTTGTATATTTGGATTAATTGAACAAATTTTGGGTTTTGAGAAATCTTGGTGTTTAACCCTTAGATCTTGTTGTTTGTAAGAGTTGAGTTGATTCAGTGGGTTTATTGTGGGGTAGAAATGCTGTAGTAATGTTGTTAGATGATGACAATGAGAGAAATGGAGGAAAGAGGGTTACGGATTTAGGTTTGGCTAGTTAAAAAGAGGGGTTTGGCCTTGAGATCTCGTGAGCGCGGTCGACCGCGGTCCAGAGCCCGATCGACCGGACCTATAGAGAAAATCCCACCATTTCTCTCGATAGGCATATTTTAGAAGCGCAGTTGATCGCGGTCTAGGGACCGATCCACCGGGCCTTGGGGAAGGGGTTTACTACTTCTTTTACAAGGACATTTTCTGATAGAGCCATCGACCGAGGGTCAGGGGCCGGTCGCCTGGTCCATTATTTTTCACCCCGAAAACTTTAGTTTTCTTTAGTTCCTTTCTTTTAAGGTTTAGACCTAGAAACCTTGTTGCATGAAGTAAAACTATAGTATTAGAGTATAGTATTAAGGGAATCAAGAACCTAGGTTAGAAATTTAGTGTTCAGGCTTAGGTGGGGAATTGATTAATTAGTTTTTTTAGAGGAAGGCAAGGGTTCTTTTCATATAGTGCGCTAGTCTAGGATTAAGGGGTAAGTAGAGATATATAATTGTGGAATAATAGAATTTAGATGAGGTAATATTATACTTGATGGCTTATATGGTTGTTGTTAATTCATGGAGATTATATTGAAGCTAATTGAATGTTGTGTTTTATGTTGTGAAACTCTTACGGCTCCAGATATAATGTAATGTACATTTTTAATTGGCATATCTCGTGAATATTGATTTGTATATACATACCTCTCTAAATGCTATCATAAGTAGGGTTGGAAATTTTTGACACGATAACCCGTTTATGGTAATAACCCGAAATGACCCGAACATTACACGATTAGCGTATATAGATTCAAGATTACCCAAAACTTATACTCAAATAAAAATCAACGCGACCCGAAAATGACACGACTAACCCGAATTGCCACCTCTAATCATAAGGGAAATTACGGGAATGAGGTGAAGTCCCCTGGCTAGTGAATGTAGGGTGAAAATAGTCCTACGGCCATAGGATCGATGGTTATATTGTGATGTTATTTTATTTGAAGTGAGGTAATTTCGAGTATGGTTATGACTCACTGTCGAAGGTATATAGCCGCTTCCCACGTGACGCGATTTAGGATGCCCAGGTTGTCTTGGTGATAGGCCCTGGAAGATGACAACTATTTAGGGGCGCATCCAGTGGGGTGACTCTCGGAAGGATGGTCTTAGAATCATTATGTTGTGATAATAACTATTCTCATGAAAGTGATATTTTTATAAATGGCTAAAGCATTTTATAAATCAACTATTTGGAATAAGTTTCCTAATGAGAAAATGGACTTGTGGAGTCATATTGTGCAAAATTGAATTTTAAGCTTAGTAAGTTGAAGTTGAGTTATTTCTCTTGCATTATTGAATAGTTAACGCTATATATGTCATTGCACTAGGCTGTGCATTTAGATGAGAGGTGAGGATTATTCTTATTGTTTAGAGAGAGTTAAGCTTGTTTATGATATTAGAAATTCATAACTGTCATACATTTTGTTCACATGTATATCATATCAAACCGGGTCCTGACCCATTTTTATCTCTTTGTCTTGTATGGATTTCTTTTACGCCCAGGTGCACCGTCGCAAGGACGCCCGTGTTGATCCTTCCTTCTAAATGTCATGGAGCTATAACATTTTTGCGGATGCTGTAGGATATTTGTCATAGACGCCTCTATCTTTTATGTATTCTAGTTATGATCACTCTAAACATTCGGGCGTGTTTCCCAAGTTTTGTACTTGGTTATATACTGTGATATTTATTTTAATACTCGATGTAACCGCTTGTATTGGTCTGTTAACCGACAACTTATTCGGTTATTATGTTGTGAATTATTGTAACAATTATCCATCTTTAATTTATATCCACCATCGTTTCAAACTGGATTGTCTAAAAGGTTTTCTTTAAACTGCGAAAATTAATTGACATCTGTTTTCTAAAATAATTTTTGGTTATCTCGTATTATTATTTTCACGACAGTGATGCTAAGAACGGACCATCTATGATTCTTGTATTTATTGGAGTATCGGGATGGCCACCTCTTATTTTAATAAGAGGGGTGTCACAGATAGTATCAGAGCATTAGGTTCTATAGTCCTTAGGATCTTTGTGGACTTATCACATTCTACCGTAGCGTTCTTTGACATAGAGCCCTATTGTTAGGACAGTTTTGTTTGTATATGATTGCGATCTTCTGCAAAGATAAATTATTTTAAATTGTTTTCTGATTTTGTTGATTTTACGTCTCTGATGTCGCCTAGACGAGTTCGCCCAGCAAAGAGAAATCGAGTTGTAAAATATAATGTAGAACCCCCACCACAGCAAGGAATGATTAATACCGCGAAGGTGGCTAACATCGTCGCCTAGACTGTCAATGCTGCAATGATTGCTATGGCCACAGATTCCTCAAACCCAATAACTAATAGTACCGGAGGTGCAAGACCATGTGGGAACTTCCTCGTGGGAAAAATTTAGAGAATCTTTCTTGAAGGGTCACCCCTCAGAATTTTAGGGTGGTTCCGATGTGGTAGTGGCAAACTAGTGGAAGAAATATATGCAGCTTCATCTCCGAATGGTAGAGTGCAGTGGGGAACGGAAGCAAATCCTTGACACTTTCAAACTAGTAGGAGCAGCTTTACACTTGTGGGAGTCTGTGACCACACCGGAGCAGAGGGGTACCATGTTTATATCGGATTTTTGGATTTTGTTTGACTGGAAGTATTTTCCTCCCGCGCCCCAAAAGGAGATGAGGAGGAAACTCCAAGATGTGGTACAAGGAGAATGTTCAGTTGCGGAGTATGAAGAGGAATTCACTCGTCTAGGAAGATTTGTGCCGGATGAAGTAATTCCGGAGGAAAGGAGGATATCGAATTTATTAAAGGTTTGCATTGGAGGATACGACAACACTTGTTGGGAAATCCATCTTTACAAACATTTGGGGACGTAATGAATCCATCATTGCTTCATTTCCCGGATCACCATTTGCATGTGCAAGGGACTAAGAAAATTTCGATTTATGGACAAGCTAATAAACAATGAGGAAATGGTGCCGGTGGAGCACTACCGTCATCACAACCATCGGGGAGTAAACAAAAAGAGAATGATACCCAGCAACGGGATTCATCCAAGAGACAATATTTTGGGGGTTTTAATTTTGGTGGAGGCAGTTTTAGGCACGGTCAGGGTGAGCAGCAGCAGCAGCAAGTGGGTCAGTGAGGCCAAGCAGGCCGAGGTAATAATGGGGGTCGAGGCCTTTCGGGCCAAGGCATTGGGCAGTTTTAAAATAATAATTGAGGTAATTATCCAGAGAATATGGCGAGTCGCTGCTTTCAGTGTGGGAAACCGGGCCACTTTAGGAAATCTTATCCTTAGTTGATTGGGGGACAGTTACCTAGGGTTCCATAGCATCAGCAGGCGCATCTATCGCCACCAGAGCCTATTCTATTCGTCCCTCCACAATAGGGGAAACTTCAGTCTGGGCGTGTTTATCATATTTAGGATGCTTTACTTCCTCCAACTTCGCCTGCGCTTCCAGCTATCGAGGGGAAGTTTTCCATCCAAGGGTATATGGGTTGTGTGTTTTTTGATATGGGTACAACGCACTCATTTATTGCTAAACATTTTGCACAATCGACAGAGTTAATTAAGTATGCGGAGAGTACCTTTACTAGTGTGGAATATTCCATGGGTGATGGTTCGCTCATATTCTTTGTTTGTAAAAGGGTACGAACAAACCTCGGTAGTTTGCATTTTGAGGCCAATTTGCTCATCCTGGATATGGTCGGGTACGATGTTATTTTGGGTATGGATTGGCAAGTGAAATACCGTGCTATGGTAAATTTTTATGGGAGGAATATAGTCTTTTCCATTCCAGGGCAAGAAATGTTTCTAGTGGTTATGCCTCTTTCAGAGGGAGGTTCGAGCACGTATTTATATTGTATTGCGGAGGAGACTTCACGTGATATAGTAGTTTCCTTAGATACGATTCCTGTAGTTAGAGACTTTGAGGATGTTTTTTGAGAAATTCTGGGTATACTGATTAAGCATAAATTCTTCCAAATTTACCCCTTAATTTAGAGGGTTTATTACCTCGGACAACGTAAAATCAATCATTTTATCTCATATCTTGGCTAACGATTTTGTCTAACAAGTACCCCGAGTTTTGTGTATTTCTTGTTAATTTTACACGTATTTAACAAATAAAAGAAAGAAATAAACCGAAAGAAGCAAGAAAAAAGAAAGAAGAAAAATCAAAAGGGCAAAAGCATAATTTCAACTAGGAATTCGGTTGAGGACCCAAAATAAAAGTCGAAGATCTCGCATTCATGAACATGTAGGAAGAAACGACGTCCCAATACAAGTTATGGATTTGAAGTTATGAAGACTCGAAAATGTGAGAAAATCAAGAGATATTGAAGAAAAGTTGAAGAAGATGTTTAGCGGACCAATCCGATATCCCAAAAAAACGGATTGGTTCATCCCACAAAATTACTATAAAGATCCCTGTTTAGCGGACCAATCCGGTTTGTTTGGAAAATGAATCAATTCGGTTGTCTACCGGACCAACCCGGTATGTCCTGACCGGATCGATCTGGTGCTCGAGATTGTATCTGATCTTCTTGTTCTTACAATTTTGTATTAATCTAACTCTTATAACTTACGTACTATATAAATTTAAAAGAACTCCCAGAAAAGAGAGAGTCCTCTAATTCATTTTTAGAGAAGCTTTGTAATTAGGTTAGAGAAGAAACAACAAAAACCCTAGATTAATTCCAGTTTTGCAATCCAAGTAAATTTATTCCAATGCTTTCTCTCATTATTGCAGTAGTTAATGCTTTAGTAGTAATTTCATTATTCTTCATCTTCAATTGTTAGTAAAAAAAATTCTTTCATTCAAAACATGTTTTCTTCTAGTTTTAGTAGTGCGGCAAAGTTTTCAAGGGTTAGGGTGCACGAACCCCACCCGATGTAATTCATGTTAGTGGAAATAGAAGTTGGAAGTAAAATTTTAGGTGAATTGTATCGTAGTTACTACAACACTACTTTAATTCAATCTTTCCTTACATACTGTGCAGGCTACGATCCCCCATATATGTAATACTTAGGAGAAATAAAGACCGAACTTTAATTCAACAGTTGCTTACATACTGTGCGGGCTACGATCCCTCATATATGTAATACTTAGGAGAAATAAAAAGTCGGATTCATTTGAAGTTTTAATTCTGAATCTAGTATCCAATGAAGTGAATTACTAGGGTGTGGGGGATTGTAACCTGACGTATCTTTCTCCTCTTATAGTTAAAGTTTTAGTTAAATCATCATCGGTCTTTAGTTAATTAGAATAATTGCATTTCATCTTTTCATAATTGCATTTAGTTGTAGTCATTCCACAATTCCAAATCACCTTTTCATTCTTTTTTAGAGTCAAAGTTAGGTTACATTCATCTTTCCAACGTCGTTACGACTCTGTTCGTCCTGTTTTCCTGAGGATCGATACCCGACTTATCGGATTATTACTTGAGCGACAGGCTTGAACGTGAGCCTAAATATCATGCACACTAGATACATTTGTGGTCGCGTCAAGTTTTTAGCGCCGTTGCCAGGGAATTAGGTAGACTTTGGTTAGATCAAGTCAATCTAAAATTTTGATCAAGAAAATCCAAGAACATAGAAAAAAACAAAAAATTAAAATTAAAATTCATATCTCAAAAACCTTTAATGCAAAATCCTGAACCCACTCAAACTCCTCACAACACTCCAACCCGAGTCCACGAAAATCCAATCGTTGAATACAACTCTGAAAGACCCCACATACCTCGCGTTCCATAATTATGGTTTCCAATTCCTACTCTCGAGCACTCTATTAATAGCTACACCCTGAGTCGAACTTCGAGTCACACATCTAGGACACCGAGTGAGTACACAGAGTCATTTGAAGAGAGTGCAAGTGCGATGTCTGACGCAGTGAGTTACTCTTTCCTGCCCCTGACAGCATTTTACTTTTGTACACTATCGGTCAGTTCCACTTTCGCAATGGAATGATACAGATTCTCCTTGCGTTTCATGCCATGGATTTAGAAAAACCATAACTTCATATTTGTGAGTTCGAAGAGGCATGTGACACATTTGGTGATCAAATTTGCACGCAAGATGTCGTTCAGCTATAGCTTTTTCCTTTTTCCTTAAAGGATAAATCTAAGACCTGGATATGGTCTCTACTCCCAAACTTCATCACTTCTTGGAGAGATATGCAGTCTAAGTTTGTCTTAAAATTCTCTCCGCGTCACAAGACAAACTCTACCAAGACTCAAATCCAAACTTTTCGATAACACAATAACGAGTCTTTTGAAAAATGTTGGGAATGGTTCAAAGAGTTAGTAAGCGCATGCCCCCATCATGGTTTTGATAAACACCTAGTGATATTGTTCTTCCATAATGGGTTGACAATAGCTTCCAAACAACTTGTGCAAACAATGTGTGAAAGATCCTTTTGGGATTTAAACTCATGCGATGTCGAGGCCCATCTTAAGTATGTCGCAGAGACTACTTAAGCATGGGACACATCTGATCCCAACCAAGCTAGACCTAGACAACCATCTCTCAATCAAAATACATCCGATCTATACTATTTGGATAGTAATACCTTAATAGACCACCGATTCGATCAGTTTCAGAGAGATATGAAAGAGTGGTTTGATGGTTGATTGAGCAATATCTCCGGATCCAGCCATGGTTCGAAAGAAAAAGTGTGTGCCATCTGTGAGGCGAGCCACTCCACAAAGGCATGCTCGATGATTTATGCCTATAAGGACATGCACACCGATCAGGTGGATGCTATTGGAGGATTCGAAGGGAAATTTAATTCCCCGAATGGGAATTATTACAACCCTTCGTGGAGGAACCATCCTGGTTTTAACTATGGACAACCACAAGCTGTAATGAACCCACATACACAGGTTGTCCCACCTCCTCAATACCTACAAGTTCCACCACCTCCAGTACCATATGTAGCTCCACCACGGAGGAGCCTCGAGGATACAATGAACCAATTCATAAATTCTCAAGGTGCAAAAAATACTTGATATGAACGCTTGTTCACCGAAATAAATGCAAACATCTCCAAGATGCAATCTGCATTGAGCATTCAAGAGAAGGAAAAGGTTATTGCCCAAGTCCAAAGACCTCCCTGAGATCAACCTACTGTTAGCTCCACCTCTATCGAATAGCAGGAGCATTGCCAAGCGATAACCACTCTTCGTAGTGGGCGAGTTGTTGATTTATCACCTCCCCCGTACAACATTTCAAAAGACAATGAGAATTCTCCCGGCACGAAAGAGGCCGAAGATATCTCCTTAAACGAGAGTCAAAAGTAAAACAGTAGTGAGCCTAAGGTAGTAGTGAAACCACCATCCGCTGCTCCATTTCCTCAAAGATTGGTTCCTTCCCATAAAGGGACCATAAGTGAAGAAGTGCTTAAGAACGTAAAGTTGAACATACCTATCCTCGATGCAATAAGGAAAATTACATCCTATGAAAATGTCATAAAAGACTTATTGATAGTCAAGAGGAGGATGAACGTAAAGAAGAACGTGTTTCTAGCACAAAATGTGAGCTCAGTCCTTCTTAACGATCTCCCACTTAAATATAAAGATTCCGGTGCTCCCACCATTTCCTGCACCATTAGAGAGAACAAATTCAAAAAATCCTTACTCGATTTGGGAGAAAGTGTTAATATCCTCCCCTATTCGATTTATAGGAAACTTAGTATGGGAGATATCAAGCCCACGAGGATCACTATCCACTTAGCGGATCGAAGGGTATAGTTGAGGACGTGATAGTCCAAGGGGACACTTTTTACTTCCTGGTAGATTTTGTCATTTGGGACATGGACCCCTCCTTCGCCTCGAAAAGTCATGTTCCCATCATCCTTGGATGCCCATTCTTAGCTACGGCTAACGCAGTTATTAATACTACAAATGGGCAGATGCAACTCACTTTTGGGAATATGACTTTAGAAACAAACATCTTCAATATAGCCCAACAAGCAGGGGAAGAAAATGATCTTCACGCGATAAGCCTAATTGAGGAAATTGTGGAAGAAAACTTTAAGGAAAATTACTATGGATATTCTTTAGAAGCCTGCCTATCTTCTAGTTATGAGAGTGAGGGAGCCTACACCAAGTTCGAGAGCCTACTCTATGAGAGAGCGTCGAACGAGGACACAAGAGATGTTAATTGGGTTTCCTAATTCGAAGAGTTATCGCCAAGGGAAGCACGCATGGTGCCCTATAGTGACACGTTAACGACTCTCGAGTTGAAGAAACTACCCTCCAGTGTTAAATATCCTTTCCTAGGTAAAAGTGAGACATTTCATATTATTGTCTCCTCTAGCTTAAATGAAGAGCAGGAGGGTAAACTGTTAAAGATTTTGAGGAAGCACCAAGGTGCTTTTGGTTGGTGTATAGCTGATTTGAAGGGGATAAGCCCTCTAATTTTCACCCATAAGATTCACCTCGAGGACGACATTAAGACCTCGAGAGAAATGTAAAGACGGATAAACCCCACGATGAAAGATGTGGTGAGGACTGAAATTATAAAGTTCTTGGATGTCGAGATTATTTACCCAATCACGAATAGCAATTGGGTGAGCCCCGTTCAAGTCCTCTCGAAGAAGTCGGGTATAACTGTGATTGAAAACACCAAGGGAGAGTTAGTTCCCCAACGTACTACCACTGGGTTCTGCGTTTGCATTTATTACCGAAAACTCAATGCGGGAACTAGGAAATATCATTTCCCCTTGCCATTTATCGATCAAATGCTTGAAAGATTAGTGGGTTACCCTTATTATTGCTTCCTTGATGATTATTCTGGATATAACCAAATTGAGGTAGATGTACTTGATCAAGAGAAGACGACCTTCACTTGCCCCTTTAGAATCTTTGCCTATAAACGTATGTCATTTGGCTTGTGTAATGTACTGGAGACCTTTCAAAGGTGCATCTTGAGCTTATTCAGTGACATGGTTGAGAGAGGGATAGAGGTGTTTATGGATGACTATAGTGTTTTTGGCACCTCCTTCGACCTATGTTTAGCCAATCTTGAGAAAATACTAGCCCGATGTGTGGAAAATAACTTAGTGTTGAATTGGGAAAAATGCCATTTCATGGTAACCGAGGGTATAGTTCTTAGCCACGTCGTGTTATCCAGAGGGGTCGAGGTTGATAGAGAAAAAAAGATGTCATAGCTGTCCTAACCCCACCTAAATCGCTGAAAGACGTGCTCTCCTTCTTGGGCCACACGGGGTTTTATGGAAGGTTCATTAAGGACTTTAGTGCCCTCGCTAGACCCTTAAGCAATCCTCTTATGAAGGACATCCCATTCGAGTGGACAGAAGCATGCCAAAGTGCCTTTGAAAAACTGAAAAACATGCTTGTGTCCGATCCCATTATGCAAGCTCCGGATTGGTCCTTACCATTCGAGCTTATGTGTGATGCTAGCGATTATGCAATAGGGGCTGTTTTGGGCCAAATAAGAGATAACAAGGCTCATGTCATCTAATACGCTAGCCGAAATCTTGTCGGACCACAACTTAATTACTCCACCGCGGAGAAGGAATTATTAGCGGTAGTATTTGCTCTCGATAAATTTCAGTCATATCTTATCAGTTCCCCCATCATTTGCTTCACCGATCATGCAGCATTCAAATATCTACTTGCGAAGAAAGATGCAAAGTCGCACCTCATAAGGTGGATCCTACTCCTACAAGAGTTTAACCTCTCCATTAAAGATAAAAAAAAGAGTAGAAAACATCATTGTCGATCACTTATGACGGATTTCGTCCGACGTACCTAGTGATCCCACACCCATAGATGAATATTTTTTGGATGAGAAACTCTTTGCAACCTCTTTTTTGCCCTGGTTTGCCGATATAGTGAACTATCTTGTCACGGGAGCCGTCCCTCCCGATTAGACATCGCAAGATAAGAAGAGGTTCATCACTTGGTCGCGCATGTTTTTCTATGATGATACATTCCTTTTTAAATATTGCGCTGATCAAATCATCTGACGATGCGTACCAGATGACAAAATTCCAAAAGTCGTCCAATTATGTCATTCGGAAGCTTGTGGAGGCCATTTTTCCGTAAAAAAGACAGTCGTTAAAATTCTCCAAAGCGGTTTGTATTGGCCCACAGTGTTTTGAGATGTCAATAATTACTATAAATCTAGTGCCAAGTGTCAAAGGATGGGAGTGATTACCCGACGAGACATGATGCCATTAACTCCGATTCTCATCATTGAGATTTTTGATTGCTAGGGTATTGACTTCATGAGCCCTTTTCCCCCATATTTTGTATACCTATACATCATAGTCGCGGTAGACTATGTTTCTAAATGGGTGGAAGTTATAGCTACTAAGACTAATGACAATAAAATGGTGATAAAGTTCCTACATGAACACATACTTTCTCCCTTCGGTGCACCTAAAGCGATAATCAGTAATAACGGCACACACTTTTGCAACGAGCCATTTGAAAAACTTATGAAAAATTGTGGTGTCATTAACAAGGTGGGAACAACATATCACCCACAAACGAATGGACAGGCCGAGTTAGATAATCATGAAATCAAGCACATAGTAGAGAAGACTGGAAATCCCGACCGAAAAGATTGGTCCCTTCGATTGAACGATTCACTTTGGGCCTACCGTACTGCATACAAGAACCCACTCGGAATGTCCCCATTCTGCTTTGTGTATGGCAAACCTTACCATCTCCCCGTTGAGTTAGAGAACAAACCGTATTGGGTAATTAAGAGGTTAAATTATGATATGGACAAAGTCGGTGAAGATCGAAAGCTTCAACTAAATGAGTCAGATGAGATATGCAATGATGTGCATGAGAACGCCAAGATTTCAAAAGCCCGAATGAAACTAGCACATGATAATATTATTCGAAGAAAAGAGTTTCAACCGGGACAAAAGGTACTCCTCTATAACTCCCAGATTCATATATTTCTGGGCAAATTGTGGTCTCGATGGACTGGTTCATTCATTGTGAAGAGCGTATTCCCCCATGGAGAAGTAGAATTGGAAGATCCCAAAGGGGAGGACGTGTTCAAAGTCAATGGACACCACCTAAAGCTATATGTTGAGGCATTCATAGAAGAGATAGACAACATTTGGTTGTCGGATCCTGTTTATGGGGCAGCATGAGCTTGAATTGAGAGGTCGTCGCACCCCCGACGTGTATGAGGTAAATTCTTGTGTATAGTAGTTGCACTTAGGTTAGTATAGTGGAGTCCGTAGAATCACATCACAAAAGGAGTGGAATTCGAACATCAATACGCTTTACGAAGCGAGCATTTTTATAAAGACACAATATTGAGGAGAGAGATAATCAAATCAATAAGATCATCGGGTGTCGGATCGTAAGTAAGAGCAAGATAAAGTCATAGGAGGAGTTTTTATCAGCCCATAAGTGGACTAGAACCTTTCTGGGGACCAGACCGATCCGGTCCTGGGCACCCGGATTGGTCCAGATTAGCACATATCAAAATTAAAAATACAGGACCCAGATCGATCTAGTCCTGGGCACTCGGATTGGTCCGGTGTCTGCAACTCTTTGCCTTCTCTTGGTTCACCCCTCCCCCCCCCCCCCCCCCAATCCATCACCTTCCCTCCATTTTTGTCCCCTCCCTCCAAATTCCTTCCTCTTTTCCCTTCAAATCCTACCCAACCATCTCCCCTCACCACCTATAAATTCCACCCTTTCACCACCCCTTAATCACTACCACTCACTTTCCTCCTCTCTTTCCCTCACTCTGCCCAAAAACTCTTACCCCATACCGTCACCATGGCCATCCAAACACCTCCCCAAAAATACGATTCCATCATAATTCTCACCAACGGAGCCGCCGACTACCGCTCCCATCAAGAGCAACGATGGTGCGAACATTTTTTCGATGAACCTAGCAAACTCCAAATAGAGCGACAAGTCATTTGGAATGACATGCCTAATGATGTCACCGCTCTCTTCATGGCCCGAGGTTGGTGTCGTTTCCTGAACAAACCTCATGACATGGTCTGTCTTGACGCGGTGCGTACCTTCTACGGCTCCCTTGTTCACACCGGCCACCACATAGCTGAAGCTTACATTGGCGGCGTCCACGTTCCTTTCTCTTTGGGACTTCTGCCCCAGAAGTTGGCTGTCAAAGATGTCCCAAACCCACAACCATACATTTACCCAAACCCTCTTGCCCCACTTGAAAAATACGTGTGCAAGTCTCGCATCGACCCCAATGTAATTGGAATATCGAAACCTACCCGGTGGGTCGGCTAAGTGAAAAAATGAGCCTCACTTTCAAAATAGTGTGCGCCAACATTCTCGCGTCAAGCCTCCCTCGTCTAGCACCTCTTCGACCACACCACCCAAATTAGCCTGGAAGCATGCATCTATAAGGATATATTCTTCGCCGCCAGGGATAAAAAGGGCGTCACCCCTCTCCCCTTTCCCCTTCTCTTCACATCCATGCTAGCCGACGTCGGCATTGCCCCATCGCAAGATTTACCGCGCCTCCCAACTCCGTTTGCATCCACCACCTGTACCAAATGGGAATGACAATAAGCCCGCATCCAAGCCCGATTGGCCCAAGAGAGCAGTGACGAAGAGGAGGGTAGTGATGAAGAAGCGGACGAGAGTGGTGACTATGAGAGCAGTAGCGAAGAGGAATAAGATATTGAGTTGGGCGCGGGCAACGAAGATTATGGCAGTGGTGAAGATTTTGATTTTTCACCCGGAAAAACAGAAACTAATAGGCATCTCAAAGCGGTGGAAACCCCAGTTGACGGATTCATCGCACAATATAATAGGGACCAAGCGGAATATCAATGGGATCAAGTGGCCTACCGAAGGGACACGATCATAATGCATCATCTCCAAACTCACATGTACGAACTCAACTTCGATGGACCCCCTCCAAGCTTTTTCTATGACCCGTATGACCCCAGCGCACCCGAAAGCTCCAACCCCCCACCCCAGTGATGTTTTTTTTTACGAAAAATGGTTGTTTAGTTGTTGGTTGTTTTCACATGGTTGTTGTATTTTTCCTTTCCATTTGTAACACATGTTGATCCTACATAAAAAAAATTGTATTTCTGCTTTATTTGTTCGTTTTATTTTTTGGCACTTTTAATTCGCTTTGAGTTAGATTTTCGTCCTTTTTGCTTGAGGACAATGCAAAACTCTAAGTTAGGGGGGGGTCATAAGTGCGTCTTTCTAAAATTTCAAAAATGCCCAGAAATTTTAAAAAAGCCAAAAATATTTTTCTTCAAAATAAATAAAAATTGGAATTCAAAATTTTCAAAAAAATCATTACAAGACGGTTTAAAGTCTCAAATTATAAAAACACAATACACAAAGTCGAAATTGACCAAAGATGGAAATTGAGCGAACATAGACGACTTAACGAATAAATGTGGAGATTAACAAACCCGGTGACATTCGAGCCTTTCATTATTTAGAATTTATAAATCAATCCGAGTTAATTATTAACTCAAAGTTCTTTTCAGCATTGTAATAAGTTGTCGAGGATCTTAATTCTCACTTTAATCGGTTATGGAAAATGTGTGTGATATTGCCTTGAAAAACGTGTCAAATAAATCTCTAAACTAAAGTAATCTCGAGACGCATATGGTAACGCAATTAGTATTTCGAACAATGAAGTAGGTCCTCATTTGTCACCCAAAAATGTTGGCAAGAAAAAGTAGCAAAAAATTATCCCTTTTGTAAACTAAAATTGAGCCAAAGAAATTTTTCCCTTTTGTGTGACAACCCGAAAAATCAAAATTGGCTCGGAATTGTGAAAATTTATAATTCGAGAAATTAAGTCCGGAAAGTGCATAAAAAGGGGAAAGAAAAGAATACCTATGCTCAACAAAAATAGCAAGAAAGAAAAGTGTGAAAAACGAAAAAAAAATAGAAAAAGGAGCAAAAGCCCAAAAAAATGCACTAATGGACATCATAAGAAAATTTTCCTATTCCGAAATTCCCAATCACCCCCATTTTACCCAATACACCCTAAACCTAAGAAATTCCTAATCGAGTCCAAAATTGTGAAATTGGTTACCGCGTGGAGAGCTAAAACACGAAAATAAAATAAAAGAGATTATAAATATGAATTAGAGGGAATGTTCCCATTTGCTTACGAGCGTAACCCGATGATGAGATCCGTTTACCATAAAATTTCCGTCTTTCTATTTGTGTGCTTGAATTTGGTTCTAATAAATTTACTCTTATAAATCACGCATACTGAAAGAAAATATCAACCCTTTCGAGAGATTCGTTTGTGAGAGAATCCCTTGAGATTTTGAAATCAAAACGAATTTTTGGATAAAGGACGTAATGATTAGTCGGTGGAAATCCGCGGTTAAATTTTCTAGCTTCGCACACACGCACTATGATTTGAGATTCTTGAACATGAATTGATGATGACTATTTTCTGGTAAAGTTTGAGTTATACATTTTTTGCCTATTTTGAGCTTTCTTTGAGTCGAATTTTGTGGGTATATTTGCTGCAAACCCTCACGAGACACAATTCGTCCTACTAGGGTAACCTAGGGATTTAAAGGCTTGTTGAATATGATAAATGCAATCGCTTGCCCGCGAGAGAGGTATTCTATCCCATTTTTTTTTATCTGGATCATGTTTTTATTCTTTTACATTGCTCGAGACGATCAAAGTTCTAAGTTAGGGGGGTTTGATTAGGCATAAATTCTTCCAAATTTACCCCTTAATTTAAAGGCTTTGATTACCTCGGACAATGTAAAACGAATTAGTTTATCTCATATCTCGGCTAACGGTTTCGTCTAATAAGTACCTCGAGTTTCATGTATTTCTTGTTAAATTTATAGGTATTTAACACATGAAAGAAAGAAAGAAACTGTAAGAAGTAAGAGAAAAGAAATAAGACGAATCAAAAGGGCAAACGCGTAATTTCTACCAGGAATTCGATTGAGGACCCAAAATAAAAGTCGAAGATATCGTATTCGTGAACATGTGGGAAGAAACGGTATCCCAATCCGATTATGGATTAGAAGTTATGAAGACCCGAAGATGTGATAAAATCAAGAGATATCGAAGAGAAGTTGAAGAATATGTTTAGCGGACCAATCCGATATCCCAAAAAAATGGATTCGTTCGGCCCTCAAAATTACTGTAAAGATCCATGTTTAGCACACCAATTCGGTTTGTTTTGAAAATGGATCAATCCGATTGCCTACTGGACCAGCCTGGTATGTCCTGACCGAATCGATCTGGTGCTCGAGATTTGATCTGATCTTCTTGTTCTTAGAGTTTTGCATTAATCCAAATCTTGTAAATTACGTAGGATATAAATTTAAAAGAACTCCCAGAAAAGAGAGAGGCCTCCAATTCATTTTTAGAGAAGTTTGTAATTAGCTTAGAGAAGAAAAAACAAAATCCCTAGATTAATTCCAGTTTTGCAATCCATGTAAATTTATTCCAATCCTTTCTCTCATTATTTCATGTGTTAATGATTTAGTAGTAATTTCATTATTCTTCATCTTCAATTGTTAGTAAAAATGTTTTCTTTCATTCAAAACATGTTTTCTTCTAGTTTTAGTAGTCCGAATAAGTTTTCAAGGGTTGGGGTGCATGAACCCCACCCGATGTAATTAATGTTAGTGGAAATAGAAGTTAGAAATAAAATTTTAGGTGAATTATATCGTAGTTACTACGACACTACTTTAATTCAACCTTTGCTTACATACTGTGCGGGCTACGATCCCTCATATATATAATACTTAGGAGAAATAAAGGCCGAACTTTAATTCAACCTTTGCTTACGTACTGTGCGAGCTATGACCCTCATATATGTAATACTTAGGAGAAATAAAAAATTGGATTCATTTGAAATTTTAATTCTGAATCTAGTATCCAACGAAGTGAATTATTAGGGTGGGGGGATTGTAACCCGACCTATCTTTCTCATCTTATAGTTAAATTTTTAGTTAAATCATAATCAGTTTTTAGTTAATTATAATTATTGCATTTCATATTTTCATAATTGCATTTACTTGTAGTCATTCCATAATTCAGAATCGCCTTTTCGTTCCTTTTGAGAGTCAAAGTTAGGTTACCTTCATCTTTCCAACGTCGTTACGACTCCGTTAGTCATGTTTCCCTAAGGATTGATACCTGACTTGTCAGATTATTACTTGAGCGATAGACTGGCACTTGAGTCTAAATATCACACACACTAGACACATTTGTCATCGTCTCATTTAACTCCAAGTCGTGAGATCGATTTTATGATTGATTTAGAACAGGGAACTCGGCCAATTGCTAGATCTCCATACTGTACGACTTATGTGGAAATGAAGGATTTAAGGGATCAAATTCAGTAATTAATAGAGAAAGGTTTTATTCGGCATAGTACGTCACCGTGGGGTAATCCTATGTTATTTGTGAAGAAGAGATATGGTTCTCATCGGTTATGTGTTGATTATCGGGAATTGAATAAAGTTACCATCAGGAACAAATACTCGTTACCTCGGATAGATGATTTTCTTGATCAATTAAGAGGAGAGTCATACTTCTCTAAGGTAGATTTGAGGACTGGGTATCATCAGCTGCTGATTCGAGAGCACGACGTGTCCAAAACTGCATTCTTGACTAGATATGGGTGCTATGAGTTTTTGGCCATGCCTTTTAGGCTAACCAATGCTCTTGCTGTATTTATGGATGTTATGAATAGAGTATTTCAAGACTTCCTAGACCTGTTTATCATAGTGTTTATTGACGACATCCTAGTCTATTCTCTGACTGAAGCCGATCATTCTAAACATTTACAGTTGGTCCTGCAAACTCTACGGGATCATCAGTTGTATTCTAAGTTTGAGAAGTGTGGTTTTTGGTTACTGGAAGTGTAGTTTTTGGGTCGTATTGTGACAGCTGAGGGCGTTTCGGTAGATCCAGTAAAGTTACCGTGGAGAGGGAATGGCGTCCACCCATGATGCCCACATAGATTCGTAGTTTTCTGGGTTTGGCTGGTTATTATCCCCGTTTCATTAAGGGCTTTCCAATATCGCTAGCCCTTTGATAAATCTGACTCAGAAGGGAGTGAGGTTTCTTTAGGATGATTCTTGTCAGCTAGCTTTTGATGAGTTGAAGGATAAGTTGACTTTTGCTCTAGTACTCGCGTTACAAGGGCCGAGGGTAGACTATTTAGTCTTTACTGACGCGTCTCTATAAGGATTGGGAGGTGTGTTGCAATAACAACACCGGGCTATTGCTTATGCTTCTCACAAGCTAAAGCCACATGAGAAGAATTACCCCGTGCATGATCTGGAGCTTGCAACAGTAGTGTTCGCCTTGACAATATGGAGACATTATCTCTTGGGGGAGAATTTTAGTATTTTCACCGACCATAAATCGTTGTAATATTTATTCTCACAGAAGGATTTGAATATGCGGCAACATAGATGGTTGGAGTTTATAAAGGACTACCAATTTGATATCCATTATCACCCTGGCAAGGCTAATGTGGTAGCGGATGCGCTGAGTCAAAAACATTAGGGGTAGTTAGCGAAGATATATAAGGCTAAATGGAAATAACTTAGCCAGGAGGATGCTTTAGCAAGGGCATTTATGTCAGTGTTGACCGTTATGCCTATAATTTTGTGGAGAGTAGTGGAGGCATAAGGAAGGGACAAACATTATCAGGATCGTATATGCCAGTTGTTAACCATGGGAGTGGAGTCCTACTCTATAGGTTCGGATGGTGGGTTACGTTTCCATAGGAGACTTATGGTCCCAGATGTGGGAATTTTGAGATATGACGTTATGACTGAATCTCATGGGTCCAGATTTGTAGTACACCCCGGTGGAGACAAAATGTACCAAGACATGGGAGGGTATGAAAATGGACATCTCTGAATTTGTTTCCCAATGTACTACTTGTCAATAAGTTAAAGTAGACCATCAGCGACCAAAAGGATTGCTACAACCTTTAGAAATACCAGTATGGATGTGGGAGAGTATCTCGATGGATTTCATCACGGGATTTCCAATGTCACAAAGTGATCATGATTCCATTTGGGTTATCATCGATCGTCGGACCTAGTCGGCACATTTCTTACCAGTACATATGGATTACAATACGGCTCGTTACGCCCAGATTTTCATTGCAGAGATTGTGAGACTCCATTAGGTGCCCATAATTATAGTCTCCAATGGAGACAAGATTTTTGTTTCCCATTTTTGGCAAAGTTTCCAAGAAGCAATGGGGACCGCATTGAAGTTGAGTACCTCCTAATACCCACAAACGGATGGATAGATGGAAAGATTAAACCAGATGTTGGAGGACATGCTTAGAATGTGTGTACTTGATTTCAATGCAGGATGGGAGCAATACATTCCTTTGGTCGAATTTGCATATAATAATTCGTACCAATTCACAAAAGGTATGGCACCCTATGAAGTATTATATAGCCGGCCGTGTAGATCACCTACTTGTTGGTTGGAAGTAGGAGATAATAAGCTTCTTGGACTTGAAATGATCCATGATACCTCTTCCAATATTGAGCTCATTTGCAACCGCATTCGAATAGCTCAAGACCGTTAGAAGAGCTATGCTGATGCGAATAGAAGGCATGTGGAATTAGAAGTTGGAGACCAAGTTTTGGTATGGGTGTCACCAATGAAGGGTATAACTCGATTTGGGAAGAAAGGTAAGCTTGTGCCTCGCTATGTAGGTTTTTTTTCCCGTTATTGCTAAGGTGGGCCCCGTAGCTTATCAACTCGCCTTATCGAAACGCCTAGAATAGATTCACGATGTCTTTCATGTTTCATCCTTAAAGAAGTACGAAAGGTGCGACAGAGATCACTGGCACATTCCTTTGGATGATATCGAATTGCAACCCGATATTTCATGCGAGGAACAACAAATTGCAATTTTAGATCACGGAGAGTGTAGGCTAAGGTCGAGGGTGGGTCCCTTGGTTCGTGTCCAAAGGGGACATCAAAATATTGAGGAATCGACATGGGAGCATGAGGACGATATTCGAGAGAAGTATCCACACCTCTTTTTACAAGGTACGCCTGAATTTTGAGGGCAAAATTCCCTTATAAGGGGGGGAGTATGTAATACCCCTTATTTTTGAGTAATTATTTTTATATTAATTTGCCATGCGGGTTAATTATAAAAAATAAAGAAAGTTGGAGTAAATATTATTTTAAGTGATTTAAGAGATAATGTTTACTGAGTTTTGCATATTTACTGTTAAGTGAATGTAAATAACATCATATTATGTTTTATTGCATCGTTGTGCTTCAAGCGACGGTTATGATTTCAAATGATGTTGGGACATGAAATGATTTATGTTATCCCGGATGCCAATTTAGAGGGTGCGGTTAGTCCGAAAATGGTTGAAATAGTCAAAATGAGTAGTACCATGTTGTATTTTAGGGTTTCGGGTACTTTTGACCGGTTATGACTTAATTATATTGTTACGAGTCATTTTAATTGTGTAGTAACATTTAAAGATAGAATTTGGTGTTAATGGGCATTTAAGTCTTCCAACAACCTTTATTCTCATTTATATCTTCTTAACCTAAGAGAGTTAGAGAGAGAGGGAGAGAGAGAGAGAGAGAGAGAGAGAGAGAGAGAGAGAGAGAGAGAGAGAGAACTTGGGCGAAAAAGGAGAGAAAGGAAGAAAATTGAAGATTGGAGCTTGGATTTGTTGCCACCGGAAGATAATCCGAGATTACAACCTTAAGGCAAGTTTCTAACTTTCTAGTTATGATTTAATGTGGATAAATTGTAGTGATAGTTGTATATTTAGATGAATTGAACAAATTTTGGGTTTTGAGAAATCTTGGTGTTTAACCCTTAGATCTTGTTGTTTGTAAGAGTTGAGTTGATTCTATGGGTTTATTATGGGACAAAAAAGTTGTAGTAATGTTGTTAGATGATGAGAATAAGAGAAATGGAGGAAAGGGGTTTAGGGATTTAGGTTTGGTTTGTTATAAAGAGGGGTTCGGCCATGAGATCTCGTGAGCGCGATCGACCGTGGTCCAGAGCCCGGTCGACCAGGCCTATAGAGAAAAGCCACCTGCTTCTATCAATAGGCATATTTTATAAGCGAGGTCTACCGCGGTCTAGGGACCGGTCGACCGTGCCTTGGGGAAGGGGTTTACTACTTCTTTTACAAAGCCATTTTCTGATAGCGCAGTCGATCGAGGATCAGAGGCCGGTCGACCGATCCCGGGTTTTTCACCCCGAAAACTTTAGTTTTCTTTGGTTCCTTTCTTTTAAGGTTTAGACCTAGGAACCTTCTTGCATGAAGTAAAACTAGAGTATTAGAGTCTAGTATTAAGAAATTAAGAACATAGGTTAGAAATTTAGTGTTCGGGCTTAGGTCGGGAATTGATAAATTAGTTTTTTTAGAAGAAGGCAAGGGTCCTTTTCATATAGTGCGCTAGTCTAGGACTAAGGGGTAAGTAGAGTTATATAATTGTGGACTTTTAGAATTGAGATGAGGTAATATTATACTTAATGGATTATAGGGTTGTTGTTAATTCATGGAGACTATATTGAAGCTAATTGAATGTTATGTTTTACGTTATTAAACACTTATGGCTCTGGATATAATGTAATGTACATTTTTAATTGGCATATCTTGTGAATATTTATTTGCATATACATACCTCTCTAAATGCTATCATAAGGTAAGTTACGGGAATGAGGTGAAGTCCCCTAGCAAGTGAATGCATGGTGAATATAATCCTCGGCCATAGGATCGGTGGTTATATTGTGATGTTATTTTATTCGAAGTGAGGTAATTACTGGTATGGTTATAAGTCACTTTCAAAGGTATATTTCCGCTTCCCACGCGACGCGATTTAGGATGCCCACGTTGTCTTGGTCATAGGCCCTAGAAGATGATAGCTATTTAGGGGCACATCCAGTGGGGTGATTCCCAGAAGGATGGTCTTAGAATCGTTATGTTGTGATTATAAATATTCTCATGAAAGTAGTATTTTTATAAATGGCTAAAGCATTTTATTAATAAACTATTTGGAATAAGTTTCCTAATGAGAAAATGGACTTGTGGAGTCATACTGTGCAGAACTGAATTGTAAGCTTAGTAAGTAGAAGTTGAGTTATTTATCTTGCATTATTGAATAATTAACGCTATATATGTCATTGCACTAGGTTGTGCATTTAGATGAGAGGTGAGTATTATTCTTATTGTTTAGAGAGAGTTAAGCTTGTTTATGATATTAGAAATTCATAGCTGTCATAAATTTTATTCACATGTATATCATATCAAGCCGGGCCCTGACCCGTTTTTATCTCTTTGTCTTGTATGGATTTCTTTTACACCCAGGGGCTCCGCCGCAAGGATGCCTGTGTTGATCCTTCCCTCCAAATGTCATGGTGCTATAACATTTTCGCGGATGTTGTAGTATATTTGTCATAGACGCCTCTATCTTTTGTATATTGTAGTTATGATCAGTCTAAACATTCGGGAGGGTTGCCCAAGTTTTTTACTTGGTTATATACTGTGATATTTATTTTGACACCCGATGTAATAGCTTGTATTGGTCTATTAATCGACAGCATATTTGGTTGTTATGTCGTGAATGATTGTTACTGTTATCCATATTTAATTTATATGCACCATTGTTTCAAATTTGATTGTGTAAAAGGTATTCTTTAAACTGCAAAAATTAAATTGACATCCGTTTTCTAAAATAATTGGTGGTTATCTCATATTATTATTTTCACGACAGTGATGCTAAGAATGGACAATCTATGATTCATGTATTTATTGGAGTATCGGGTTGGCCATCTCTCTTATTTTAATAAGCTAGGTGTCACACCAAATTAATCTCGATATGATAAATCTTTGAAGATTGGCTGCAACGTCTTAAATAAAAAAAAATTCATAGACTGTGTGGGATCATGACAATAAAAATTTATCTATGACTGAAAAATATGTTTTCTTTTGAGAATAAGTCAAATACATATAATGGACTCAATTGGAAATTTTATCCTTACAGAACTTGAAGTCTATAAATTTTGACTTTGTGGAACTCCTATTGTTGTTGGAATACTGCAATGCTAGTTTATCATCACAAAATATCTTAAGTTTCCATTCAATGCCATCCACAACATGCAGACCTGTGATAAAATTTTGCAACCATATTTCATGATTAGACGCCTCATAACAAGCTACAAACTCAGCTGCCATTGTGGAAAAGGCTATAATAGATTGTTTAACAATGTTCTAATATATAGCACCTCCAGCAATTAAGTAGATATAACCTGAAGTATAGTTTATGCTATTTTGGCCTCCAATCATATCATAGTCAAAATATCCAATGATCTCTAGCTAATCTGACTTCCAATAAGTGAGAATGCAGTCTTTTGTTCTCCGTAAGTACCTCATGACTCGCTAGGCTATTATCTAGTGATCCTTTCCATAATTTCTTAAACATCTTCCCAACATGCCAATAATGCACGTAATATCTGGATGCATACATAAGACTTACCACTACTGATGCATAAGGATTCTTTTGCATCTTTCGAATCTCAAAATAATTCTTAGGACACTGACTGAGACTAATTTTATCTCCTTTAGCCATAGGAGTGTCACCTAGTTTACAATCATTCATGCCAAATCTTTTAAGAACTTTCTTGATACATCCCTTTTGTGATAAACATAGTGTGTCCTGAGATCGATCTCGATGTATCTCTATACCTAACATAACAGAAGCATTACCAAGATATTTCATCTCCAATTTTTTTGAAAGAAATTTCTCAATTTTGTGCAATATACATATATCATTGGTGGTAAGCAATATGTAATCAACATATGAAACCAAGTAAATATGCTTATGCCCACTAAACTTGTGGTATATACAATCATCAACTAGATTTATCTCAAAACTAAACGAGATAATAACTTGATTAAACTTATAATACCATTGGCGAGAATATGGCTTAAGCCCATAGATGGATTTCTTTAACTTGAAAACCGTCTTCTTTGCATCTCCCAACACAAAGTTTTCTGGTTACACCATATAGATTGTATCATCAATGTCACTATTGAGAAATGCAATATTAACATCCATCTGATGAAGCTCAAGGTCTAAGTGCACTGGAAGTGCCATTATTATCCTAAAAGAGTGTTTCGATGAAACTAGAGAGAAAGTCTCTTTATAATAGATTCCTTTTTTGTGTAAATCCTTTAGTGACAAGACATGCTTTGTATCTCTCCACATCGGCTTTCGAACCTCTCTTGGTTTTAAATATCCATTTTCAACCAATAGGTTTTTCCCCTTCAGACAATGGGATAAGATCCCAAACGTTATTGTCCTTCATGGACTTTAGCTCCTCATTTCCACTCTTTAGATTTATAACTTTCCATGGCTTGATGAAAGTTGATTGGACCATCTTCCACCGCACCAATGTCAAACTCATATTTTTGGAGAAATACAATATAATCATTTGTTACAACACTTCTTCATTCTCTAGTGAATCTCCTTAATGTAATAGGTTTTGGAGGTGGTAGAGTTCATTCTTAAAGAATAAGAGGTTCTTCGATATTGTTTTGATTTGGATTTGCTTCTTAAATAATGTCAGGAATAGGAGCCTGATCAATGTTAATAATATTTGTGTGAATATCAACATATTACTCTTCAAAACCCAAATGTCTAACCTTATCTCCCCCAATAAACTCAATATCCTAATAGAACTAGGTGTTTTCGAGCTTAATAATTGATTTAGTAGTCGGATCATAAAATTTGTAACCCCTAGATATTTTAGAGTATCCAATAAAATAGCAACTAACTATTCTGGAATCCAGTTTCTTCTCATGTGGCCTATAATGCCTCGCTTCAGCTGGACATCCCCAAATATGGAGGTGCTTCAGACTAGGGTTCTTACATGTCCAAAGTTCAAAAGGGATTTTAGCAGTTTCTTTAGTTGGTACTCTGTTAAGGATATACATTGTAGTATTTAGTGCTTCACCCCAAAGTTATTCTGAAACGTCAGAGTGACTGATCATACTCCTTAACATGTCTTTAACTATTCAGTTTTGCCTTTCAGCAACACCATACATGCTTGGAGAACCTAGTATGATGTACTATGGGACGATACCGAACTCCTCTAAGAATTTATCAAATGGTCACGGGCATTGTTCACCTGAACCGTAATACATATCGTAGTATTCAACATCACACTCAGATCTGATGCCTTTAATCCTTTTGTTTAGTTGATTTTTAACTTCAACTTTGAATGATTTGAACACGCCAAGTGATTGGGACTTTCATGGATGAGATAGAGGTAGGCATAACGTGAAAAATCTTCAATTAATGTGATAAAATATTGTTGACCGTTCCATGAAATCATAGGGAATAACCCCAAATATCTATATGTATCAGTTCTAAGATGTTTGTAGCCCTATTGGCACCGAAACTCCTTATGTTTGTCTGTTTTTCCTTTATAAAATTTGTTTAAATTTCAAAATCTGAAAAATCAAGGGAATCGAGAATCCCATCTGACATAAGTCTTTCAATTCTCCTTTTGGAGATGTGACCTAATATCTTGTGCCATAATGGTGCGAAATTCTCATTGGTTAATTTCCTTTTAACACCTCGAGTACTTAATTGCAAGTTTTCATGATATGAAGCAACCATATCAACCATATAAAGGTTATATACATAAGATTAAGAATCGGTACCAACCGAATTTCAATTATGAAAAAGACTAAATTTATTATTTCCAAAAGAACAAGTATAACCAAATTTGTCCAATACAGAAATAGAAACCAAATTCCATCTAAATGACGGTTCAATAAATGTCTCCTCTAAATCCAAATAAGTACTAGACTTCAATAATCATCTAAATATCCCAATTGCTTCAACTTCAACATTCTTTCCATTGCCTACAAAAATGTATATTTCATCATCATTTTTCATTCGACAGCTTAGGCAACCCTGCACAGACACACTGATGTGAGTGGTTGCACAAACAGATCCACCAAGTGTGTTTAGGTACCGAAGTCAAATTAACCTCACAATAAACTAGATTAAGAAGTGCACTTTTCTTTACACGCCAAGCATGATAGTGAGTACATTACTTCTTCCAATGTCCTGCAGCTCCCTAGAAGAAACATCCATCAATATTTTTCTTTATATTGTTTCTTTCGATATGGAACCACTGTAAAAAAATTATCCTTCTTTCTTTTCTTCCCTTTATCCTTGGAAGTACCAGCTAAATGAGCACTTTCTGTTCTTGCATCAATCTTTCCTCTTCTAGCACAAAATGTGAGATGAGCTCATTAAGAGACTAATCCTTTTGTCAGTTGTATCTCACCCTAAATTTACTCGATTGCATGGGAAGAGATATCAGAACCAAATGTACAAGAAAATCCTCAGAGAGATCAAGCTTAACTGCTCTTAACTTTGAAGCGAGATGAGACTTTTTCGTAATGTAATCCCTAATATTCCCATTACCTTTATATATCATTGAGATGGGGTTTTCCAAAAGTGTACTTATTTCAGGCTTTTCATTCTTGGCAAATCTATTATCAATTTCTTCTTGGAATTCTTTAGTTGTCTTTACTGTTTTCGATATTATGCCCTTGAATGCTTATGGATTAGCCTTCTTTATGATCATCAAACACATGCGATTTCACTTCTCCCACCCTTAAATGTTCCTTTTTTATCAGAGAAACTTTTATCCGTAAGAGGTGCAGGAGAAGGAACGAACCCTTAATGCAAGGTCCAAATCTATGACACCGAGAACAATATGGATGTTCTCTTGCCATAGTTTGAAGTTTGTGCCATTAAGCATATGAATATAATTAATATTGGTAGTAATGTTAGAAGCATAACTTATAATTGAATCAGATAACAACAAACAAACAAAACTAAATCATATAAGTCTTAAAACAAAAAGAAATCAAATTAAGGCGAACCCCATCTTAAGATATCGGACATTGATTAATATTTTATCTTTGAAAAAAATATTAACTTGTAAGTGGTATCTTGTTGTAGTAATCAAACAATGATGATAAGAACAAATTGAACAATAACACTTCCTTTGGGTTGATTTATACTTCATAGGTAAAACAAAATAATTGTCATGCGCTTATTACCAAAGGTGCACATGAAATTTTGTTAAAAATAGATCTTCCTTTGGGACATTTAATATTCACATAAATTACATGTATATAATCTTTTTATATTTCGAAATAATTTTTTTTAAACAAAAGCGATCACTTTGGTGACATATTGTTTAAATTAATTTATCTCAAAATATATATATTTAAATACACCAATATTTGAATTAAAATATATACAGTATATAAGCAAGTATGAAAGTAATGTTATGTAGATACTACATATTTAGTTATAACAGCAACATAGCCAAAGTGTTGTCTTAGCCTAGTGGTTGATGGTCTTAATTATTTATATCAGATCTGGAAGGTTATGGGTTCAAAACCCCTTAGGCTCATACACCAGCATCTTACACCATTTTAATGTCTTAAAATAGGAATAGTAAGAATCAAACCCATGATCATTATCATCAAACCGTCCCTTGCCAATAATCCAACAACACAATACATTAATATGGTGTGAATAAATTATCAAAACAACAATAAAAAAACATCATTTCATTAAACGAAATGACGTAGTTTTGAGTCATCTTCTTTGCTGTTCCAAAACAGCTCATGAATGACAGATGCATTTTTTTTCTTAATCTTAGAAAATCATATAAAATCAACCACTAGTCCAAATTTCATGATATTTATATCATTGAAATCATAATGAAAATGAAGAATATTTCTGTAAAAAAATATTTCAAAAATATTGAATTTTTCAAAAAAATATTTTAGCCTGAAATTAAATTAAATTAAATTCCTTCCCAATATATTCTTAACAATTCAATATGAAATAGATATGATACCACATGTTAGATAAATTTCTATTTTGTGAAAATCATCAAATAAATAAGAACATTCATATTGAATCATCAAGAAGTAAAAATATTGAATTTCTCAAGGCGTACTTGAATCCGTAATGAGAAAATTAAAATATCCAAGTTTGAAGTCTTATGATCTTCCAAATCAAAACTTTTATTTTCTATCCGAATTTCTCTCCGACAACGGGAATCTAAAAAAGTGAGTTGTGTGATCTGGGGACCATCACCCTTATTTATAAGACAGTTGTGTCTTGTAATATTTTATACTTTTTTATTTTAATCCACCATAAAAATAAAAAATACAGTTGTCTCCACTCATTAAAACCCACAACTTAATTAAGGCCCTAAAACTTAAACTAATCACTTTAATTGTCCTAACTTTATTTGATACTCTATCATTCATATTTATTTCAAATATAAGACCATACATATATAATTTTACTCTAACAGTTATGTTTTAGTGATATTATCATAAAATCGTGGCAAGGGTGGAGAAAAAAGGGAGGTAGGGAAGAGATTGATTCAGGAGTAGATTAACTAAAGGTAAAAGTCTAGGGATCTTTGGCTAAGGAAAGGGGACAATAATACTAAATTCTTTCATAAAGCGACAAACTCCCATCATCGCTTTAACCATATCAGGAAGGTGGCAGTAGGGGAGATGGAGTTTACCGAGGAGAGTGAGATTCGTAGGGAGATGAGTCAATATTATGAGATATATATATGGAGGAGGAGCCCTGGCATCCCAATATTGATGGGATTCCATTGGCGAGCATTTTGGGGGATGAGGCAGACAAGTTGAAAAGGGTGTTCAGGGATGTAATACCCCGAGATTTTTGGGACAATAATTTATTTATTTTTAGGAGAAATAAATATTATTTTAATTGGAGAATTATTAAATTGACATTTGAGGTCAAAATTTTAAGATGTTAGAAAGTAAATCGAATGACAAATCTGAGTGTGCCATTATTTTCGAAAGGGTCGAGAAAGTCGAAATGACTATACCTGGGGTCTATTTGGGTTTCGAAATATTTTAAGTTCGTTTGGCTCGAATTAAAGTTACCGAGCCATTTAAAGTGTGTATTATCATTTAAAGTTGTGTATATTGGAGATAAGTCTTATTAAGCCTACGGGAGATCAAATCTCCTTATAAAGAAAGAGAAAGAAAGAGAAAGAAAGAGAGAAATAGATAGAAGAAGAGAAAGAAGAAGAAAAAGAGGAGAAAAATGGGATTTCCGGCCATTACGCGATCTCGAGCAAGATTCAGACTCTACAAATTTGAGGCAAATGATTAAACTTGCTAAATAATTGTTGTTTATAATTTATTTCATTATTTGTGGATAAAAATTGTGAATTTTGGGATAAATTGTTAAAACCTAGATTTTGGGTAAAATCGTAGATTTGCTGTGTATATAATGGATTTGAGGTTAGAAATTAGTTGAGGTGTGTTATTTGATGAGTATTAATGAGATATATATATATATATATATATATATATAGAGGCCCTCTCCTGTAAGGACTCCTTATGGTGCAGACTCCGGTACATACCATTTTTTTAAAATAGTAAAAAAATGAATTTTTTCATGAAACTTCATGGATATGATCTCCATGGTAGGAAGATCATCTCCAATTTTTTTCATCAAAAAATTCGATAAAAAAACCGTTGAGATGAAGTGATATGTAAGGTGAGTTGGATTTTGGGTGTAAGTTAGAGTACTTTGCCCCTAGATAGATTTAGGTAATTAATTGAAGATCATGTGCGTACATTTAGTGCGCGCTTTAGTTGAGAGGTGAGTTGGATTTTATGGAGAGTGTGACTCCACTTTAATCATGTCATAATGCATTTATAATTATTATGCATTTTAATGCACTTGCTATAAAATGTTTTCACACTCGGGCTCTGACCCGTTTATATTTTCTCTTGCCTCGTATATATATTGTATTATTTTAGGTTTTCCTCCGCAAGGACGCCACTGATGATATCCATCCTGTTTAGTCGTGGAGCTGCGGCAGTTACAGACTGTTGCGGTATTTTGATATAGTCGATTCTTATCCTTTGTATATTTGGATAAGGATACAGTTTGTACATCGGGTTTATACCCAACGGTTGTAGCATAGCACTGATGATATCCATCCTGATGGCAGTTTTTAGCTAGTTCCATGATAGTGGGTACTTATTGAGGAGTGTGAACGCCATGTTCATTACTTGGATTCCAAAAAAAGGAGGGGATACTGATGTGAGAGACTTTAGGCCTATTAGTCTGGTCAGCAGTGTTTATAAGCTTGTTTCTAGGGTCATGCCGGTTAGACTTAGAAAATTGATCGGTCCTCTTATTTCGGATGCTCAGAGCGCATTTGAG
The DNA here is from genome assembly GCA_949130495.1 of Sambucus nigra. Classification (NCBI taxonomy): domain Eukaryota; kingdom Viridiplantae; phylum Streptophyta; class Magnoliopsida; order Dipsacales; family Adoxaceae; genus Sambucus; species Sambucus nigra. The sequence goes on from OX422214.1 coordinate 435,859,422, forward strand.
GGGGTCGGCAGATCCTTGATGCTGTGTGGTGGCGAATGAATGCATCGAATTCAGGTTGAGAGGTGGTGATCTAGGTATTATCTGCAAGATGGATATCGAGAAGGCCTACGATCGTGTGAGCTGAGATTTTCTTTTGTATTTGTTGTGGAGGATGGGGTTTGGGGAGAGGTGGTTCAAGTGAATGTATAGGAGTATATCCTCTAACAAACTATCTATCATTGTGAATGGGGTTCTAGAGGGTTTCTTATTGTGTTCTCGTGGATTTCGACGGGGTGAATCGTTGTCACATTTCCTCTTTATATTGGTTATGGCGGCATTCTCTCGGATGATGAGTCATGCGGTGGAGGGTGGTTCGATCTCTTGTTTTTCGATCTGGAGTACTATTTCCCATCAGGTTGATATCTCTCACCTTCTGTTCACGGATGATACTATTATCTTGTTTGGGGCATCGATGGATGGTGTGAGGATGGTGAGGCTATTACTGATGTGTTTTGAGGTTGTGTCGGGTTTACGTATCGACGTCAAGAAGAGTGAGATGATTGCTATTGGAAGGGTGGGTAATGTGGGTTCCTTGGCCAGTGTTCTTGGTTATAGGATCAGTTTTCTCCCTTTTACTTGTCTTAGCCTCCCCTTAGGAGCTAAGTTTAAGTCTACTTTGATGTGGTATCCGGTCCTTGATAGGGTTCAAAGGTGATTATCAGTATGGAAGCTTTGTTACCTTTCCAAAAGGGGTCGATTGACGTTTATCAAAAGTGTGTTATCGAGCCTTCCTGCTTATTTTATGTATGTTCTCCCTTTACTTGGATTAGTTGGTAAGAGGCTTGATAAGTTGATGAGGGATTTTCTATGGAAAGGGAATGATGATCATTTTAAATACTGCTTGGTGAGTTGGGATGAGGTGTCCAAGCCGATGAAAGTGGGTGGGGCTGGGGTGGGGAGTTTATCACATTTCAATACTGCTTTACTGGGCAAGTAGTTGTGTTGTTTGAAGAAAGAAGGAGATAGACTGTGGAGGAAAGTGGTGGTAGATAGGTATGGGGCCGGTCCTTGTGGGTGGGGTCCTCTTGTGGGGAGAAATGCTAATGGAATGGGGTGGTGGAGGTACATTGCAATTGGGAGGGGAAGTTCTCAAGATTCACCTCATTCCAGCTCGGGAGTGGGAATCGTATAAGGTTTTGAAAGGATAAATGGGATGAGGGGGATCTTTGGAGGATCTCTTCCCGAGGATGTTTCAGATTGGGGGAGATGGTGAGGGGTCAGTTGAGGTTCATAGGCAGAGGGCCAGGGCTCGGGAGGTGTAGGATCTGAATTTTTGGGATTGGGAACTGGAGGAGGCGGAGGAGTTCTTTGTGTGTATGAATTTTCTACCTATCCCATCCTCTGGGGAAAATGGGTTGAGGTATAGGAGGTCTCGGCATGATTTGTGTTCAGTTAAAACGTATTGTATTGTGTTGAGGGGTTATGGGGGTGCCTCTTTAATTTCAAAGACCATTTGGAAGAGTCATGCACCTTCGAAGGTTTGCTTATTTATGTGGATCGCTTCCAGAAAGGCTATCTTGACTATTGAGGTATTATATTGTGTTGAGGGGTTATGGGGGTGCCTCTTTCCTCTAGGGCAGATGGGTTGAGGTGGACGAGGTCTCATGATGATTTGTGTTCAGTTAAAAGGTATTGTATTGTGTTGCGGGGTTATGGGGGGGTCCTATTTCCTCTGGGGCAGATGTGTTGTGGTGGATGAGGTTTCAGGATGATTTATGTTCAGTTAAAAGGTATTATATTGTGTTTAGGGGTTATGGGGGTGCCTCTTTCCTTTGGAAGTTTATATTGGGTTAAGGGGTTATGGGGGTGCCTCTTTCCTTTGGAAGACCATTTAGAAGAGTCATACACCTTCAAAGGTTTGCTTATTTATGTTGACTACTTCCAAACATACTATCTTGACTATTGAGGGGCTTCTAGAGAGGGAGGGGGTTGGCCAGTATGTGTTGGTTGTGTAAGAAGGAGGAGGAGATTTCCAATCACCTCATTCTTCCCTGTCAGGTAACTAGGGGTCATTAGGGCTTCTTCTTAACGCTTTTCCAAATTCATTGGGTCATGCCTCATATGGTGTGCAAGGTGATGGTGGCTTGGAAGAGCCCTATGGTATGGATTGTCCCGCGGGTGGTTTGAATGATCGTCCCACATTATATTTAATAGACCGTCTGGAAGGAGAGGAATAGGAGATGCTTCGAGGGGGTCGAACTTGATCCCTCTCGAGTTCGATACAACTTTTTGAGCCTTCTTCTTACTTGGTATAGGAAAAGACATGACTCGTCGCTTGCTCATCTTCTTGGGTTTTTGGAGGAGTTATAGGTTCTAGGCTCGTTTGTTCTGGGCTCCGAAACTTTGTTGTTTCGTTTTTTATACTTATGTATACGGGATTCCAACCCCTTAGGCAGGTTATTTTATGGTATCATTTACTTATCAAAAACAAATATTTGGTTGTTATAGTGATTAAATTGAGTTCAAAATAGACTCAAGGCTAAGAACTTTACATAAAAATGAAATATCTGAAAAGTGATAGGACCCCCAATTTTGAAATCTTTACTACAAATAGTAATTTCCTTTTAAAGATATGGAAGCAAGATGGTTTAATTAAATAAATAAGTAATTTTAATTTCTTTCCAAATTCAAATTAAAGAAAGTGAAATTGGATTAAACGTAAAAACATTTTTCACTTAAACCAATTTAACCCAAGTCCTTGAAATTTGCCTAAAACATATTTTCAATATAACCAAATTAGGCCAAACCAATTTTATCAAATTAAGTGATGACTTGAATTAAATTAACACAAACGTTACCCAAATTAATTTTGGCACCAAATTATGAAAGTAGTGATGTAAACCAATTTTATCTTTTTACCTAAGCATACGATCTAGGTGAATTACGTAAAAGATAAAATAAACAAATAACCACTATGCCGCGCTGTACGAGGAAAAACCCACAATGGGAAAAAACCTTGGACGACCCTAGCCTTAAGTCCACTATGTATGGTTTTACAATTCCAAGATGGATGACTTACATCCCCGACTCGACCTTTTTCAAGCCTTGACGCGCCTTCTTGTAAATACCTCTGCCTAGTCAACAACCCCGGAGCTCCACCAGAATCTTAGAATTCACCAATGAGACTTTAGGTACACCGTCAACCACACATGGTGCCTTTCACCATGTGAGAATGCCGCAGCAAAAAAACGAGACTTCTTCTTTGAGGGATGTAGAAGTAAACCCAAACTTCTCTTCTTCAAGGTGTAGAGATAAATCGGTGCCAAACACTCCAAGCAAGATATTTATATGGAAACTTGGAATAAACAAACTATGGGTGTAAAACAGAAGTATTTTAAAGATTTTTCTTTGAAAAATAAACACTCAAACTTGAACTTTTTCTTTTTGGAATTTCTCTCTCAAACTCTCTCTTGGAGATGGAAGGATGTGAAAAAGTTAATTCAAAATAGTTGGTTCCCACACTACATAAGTCAGTCAAAAGTTAGTGGGGAAAAGTAGTTGAAAAAACTGTCAAAAACTACCCAAAACCGCCATTTTAATTTCCCGCCGGAAATCTCGTTCGAATGAGATTTTCTTTTGAACGAAGTCCTGTTCGAATGACCCTTCTAACGGAGTTCCAGTGGCCAATTAGAAAATCTCATTGGCGAACCTCATTCAAACGAAAATCCAAAAGGCATGAAAAATCGATTTTAGCCCAGAAACTTTATTTTAAAGTTTTAAAGTGACTTTCTGAAAATAAACAACAGTTTAAACAAAACTTACACCCAATACTAATTGTTCTAAGATCCTATACAAATATGTAATGCATTCATACCTTACGAGTAAACGGAACAAATGTTGTTGACATAGAAACGAGGCACTACAAACACGGCATTTGATGAAGCTTTGTGAACTTGGCCGCTACATCATCAACTTTATAATGTCATTGGCTAGAAGGATGATCAAGAACTCTATCCTATGACTCAAACATTTTTGTACGGAATTGAGCCAAAACAACAAAGGACTCAATTAGAAATTTGTTTCGTTACAAATCTCCCACTTTGGCTATTTCGGGACAAAAACCACAAAAATCCTAAAGGGCCGTCAAACTCTACTAGACTTATAAAAATGTCCCACCCAAAATAAAATTACAATAGCTTGACTCAAATAACCCAAGGATAAATATATTTGCCGAAGATGACAGTTTCCATTTAGAAGAATTCCTGCACACTTAAGCAAACTATCAAACGCATAGGGAATATCAAAATATTAAATGCATATAAATAAAATACTCCCCCTAAATTAATTATCCCCTTTATTAACTATGATCAACCTAAGAAGATAGTGATCTCTTTCTAAGTTAAATCTCCTAAACTTAGATAAGATTACAATAGGATTAGATACCATTTCTCCCCCTATCATTCTCCCCTTTTTGTTCAGGAATAGACAAAGGCTATAGAATCAAAACTTAACTTATCGCCCCCAATTAAAGCATATACTCCCCCTAAACTAAACAAGGGATGAAAAGAATGGTATAACAAGCTAAACATGAAATTGTGCATAAAGTGATGAGAACATTAAAGCACATGGGCAACACAATCATAACTAATCCAATAAATAATAACGGATACCAACTAAGATACAAGAAAATGATACCAATATGATACATAAAGAATAAGCATGTGCTATCAACAAAGAATGAAACAAGATACATATCAATCATGAAGTAGAAGCATAGATGGACTAGAAAGCAAGGCAAAGACCAAATAAAAATATCATATATATACATACTCTAGATATACCAAAGATGCACACACACATATATATAGATAGAAACACACACATGACACAAAATACAATAATTTTTCACACTCGTATGGCAAAAATGTGTCATATGGAAACGGAAGTGTTGGGGTGTGAACTAGCAACAGTTAAATTTAAACCCAATCACTTAAAACATGTTCACGAAGTTCTCAATTGATTGCAAATTTCATCACATTTGAATATAACCTCATGTGACAATATAGATTGAACTCAATGAACAAACAAACACAATGCGTACAAGCCTAGCATATTGATGATTCTACAAACCAATAGAGTCGTGACATTGAAAGTACAACTAGGATAAGTGGACATTATGCAAACCGTTGATATACCATCCACTCTCCCTCAATAAGCATATATATTTTTGAATGAATATATCAATTAAACATAGGCCTTGGCAATTATTTTTCTTTTTAATGCCATTATTCTTTTAGGCCTTGGGATCACGTATTTCTTTTACGTCCAGGCAAATGGTGGCTTACTATTCATAAAGGATAATAAATCCTTTCGGAGCTCTTCCCCGTGCACATTTATATATTTTTTTTTATATCGAACACAAATCTCACGTGTAACAGATTTTAACATGCACTAGTCCTCCTAGGTCACAAATATGTAGATCACAAGATTGGTAGGAGAACACCTCATAAAGCTCGAGTAACATGTGACGATTAAATTTCAAAAGAGCTCGTGCATGTGTGAATAGAGGCATATAAAAATAGAATCCATTTAAGCAACACAAAATCCAACTACTCCGTGTAAGCATGGTAAAGAACATAATAAGGATTGACAATCTAATCCAAAAGTTCTAGCCACATGGAAGCGAAAAGGAAGAGATTCTAACACAAGTGTATGCCACATCGAGTGTGTCAAACTAAAATACACACAAAAAAAATCTTTTTTAGTTTTTAAAATTTTTAGTCTAAATAACAAAAATATTTACTCAAAAGACACACAAAAAATTATTTGTATTTTTCATTAAGCCTAAATTACTAAAAAGGTGAAACACAATTGATAAACAAAATCTTTTTGTATTTTTCATTTTATGCAAACTAAAATGAAAGAAGTATAATACAAAAGATAAACAAGTCATGATTTTCATCATGAGATATGAATTAAAGCAATGACTAGAAAATGATTAAACATGCATACACCTAGCAATGATATATAATATGAAGCACAAAAAGCTAGAGTATGCAAACAAAACTAACACATTCAACCTTTAAATTTAGCAAGGGAGGTTTCATGTGAAAGAAAATGCGAATCAACAAATCTAATATCTGGCCCGTCTAAAAATGATTTCCTAACCTATATAGATGGATATTTAAAATGATGGGATTTGAGAACTAATGAAATGCTAGACATAGACTTCCTAAGGCTTATTTTAAGATTAAAAAAAATGACCTAAGGTGACCTTTCCTACCACAATTAAAGCATGTGTAAACACGAGGAATGTTACCTAAGGTGTGACCTTTTCTAAAATCATTGGATAAAGTTAAACCTCTAAAACAAATAATGGTCTTAGCTTTAGCAACAGAAATATTTGAACCAGATGAGCTAGAACCATTACAACTACTACTCGAGTCTTGTAAATCATTTTTCATTTTGGAAATTTTGGACTCAAGTAATAAATTAGACTCCTCAATTTTACAGGACTCCTTCTTTAAATATTCTATAACTCCTAGAAGGTTATCACGCTCCCCCTCAATGTGAGCAAACTTGTCCCTAAGAGTCTTTTCTCGATAATCACTCTCTTTCTTGGACATTTCTAAAATTTTAAAATTGTAATTTATGTCCATGAGCTTTTCACGAAAAATATCTTTTTGAGATAAGGAGGTTTGCAAAAACTCAACTTTAGCTTTAAAACAAGAATTTTTATTTTCAATAAATTTAATTCTTTTTACAAATCTCAAATTTAATTCTCTTAATTTTTTATTACACTTATTAAACTTTTAAATTCCTCTCGAATAGAAAAAACTTCATTATCATTATAAATGGAAAAATTATCATTAAGACGTCCCATCGAGAGATACAAAACAAAAACGAGAGTGAGTAAAAAAATGAACCACCTAAAAATACAAGGAGCACAAAAATTATAAAAACGAAAAACGGATCTTTGACGTGATAAATTAGCGCTTCGACTCTGATACCAATGTGAAAAGCGATAGGACCCCCAATTTTGAAATCTTTACTACAAATAGTAATTTCCTTTTAAAGATGCGGAAGCGAGATGGTTCAATTAAACAAATTAATTAATTTTAATTTCTTTCCAAATTAAAATTAAACAAAGTGAAATTAGATTAAACGTAAAAACATTTTTCAGTTAAAACAATTTTACCCAAGTCCTAGAAATTTCCCTAAAACATATTTTCAATATAACCAAATTAGCCCCAACCAATTTTATCAAATTAAGTGATGACTTCAATTAAATTAACATAAAAATTACCCAAATCAATTTAGGCACCAAATTATGTAAGTAGTGATTTAAACCAATTTTATCTTTTTAACTAAGCATGCGATCTAGGTGAATTATGCAAAAGATAAAATAAAAAAATATCCACTTCGCCGCGATGTACGAGGAAAAACCCACAACGGGAAAAAACCTCGGACGGCCCTAGCCTTAAGTCCACTAAGTATGGTTTTACTATTACAAGACATATGACTTACTTCCTCGACTCGATCCCTTTCAAGCCTTGACGCGTATTCTTATAAATACGTCCACCTAGTCGACAATCCCGGAGCTCCACCGAAATCTTGGAATTCACCAATGAGACTTTAGGTACACCGTTAACCACACATGGTGCCTTTCACTATGTGAGAATGTCGTAGCAAAACAACGAGACTTCTTCTTTGAGGGATGTAGAAGTAACCCCAAACTTCTCTTCTTCAAGGTATAGAGATAAACCGGTTCCAAACACTCCAAGCGAGATATTTATATGGAAACTTGGAATAAACAAACTATGGGTGTAAAACAGAAGTGTTTTAAAGATTTTTCTTTGAAAAATAAACACTCAAACTTGAACTTGAACTTTTTGGAATTTTTCTCTCAAACTCTCTCTTGGAAATGTAAGGATGTGAAAAAGTTAATTCAAAATAGTTGGTTCCCGCACTACATAAGTCAGCCAAAAGTTAGTGGGGAAAAGTAGTGGGAAAAACTGTCAAACACTACCCAAAACCTCCATTTTAATTTCCCACCGGAAATCTCGTTCGAACGAGATTTTCGTTTGAATGAAGTCTCGTTCGAATGGACCTTATAACGAAGTTCGAGTGGCCAATGGGAAAATGTCGTTAGGAAACCTCGTTCGAACGACATTCTCGTTCGAACGAAAATCCAGAAAGCATGAAAATTCAATTTTAGCCCAGAAACTTTATTTTAAAGTTTTAAAGGAACTTTCTGAAAAATAAACAACAGTTTAAAAAAAACTTACACCTAATACTAATTGTTCCAAGTTCCTATATAAATATGTAATGCATTCATACCTTAGGAGTAAACGGAACAAATGTTGTTGACGTAGAAATGAGGCACTACAGACACGGCATTTGATGAAGCTTTATGAACTTAGACGCTACGTCTTCAACTTTAGAATGTCATAGGCTTGAAGGATGATCAAGAACTCTATCCTATGACTCAAACGTTTTTGTCCAAAATTGAGCCAAAACAACAAATGACTCAATTGGAAATTTGTGTCCTTAAAATATCTTTTTCACTTGCTACTTTGTAGTATATTATATAGGCATAAAAATAATAAAACATAAAATTTAAGGACAAAATGCAATTACTGTTGCGTTTTATGGGAGTTGTGACTGGTTAAAAAAAATTACTTCCCCAAGTTGATTCGTTACGCATATTATAAAGTGTCGGTCATATTTATATCTTGCATTCACATCATATATCATGATCGCATTGCGCATTGTGGCATCTAACGTACACATCTATCCTGACTTGTATGGCGCTGAGAGCATACCAAATTACTCATAATTTTGGGTTGATTCTGTGACATCATATTGTGTCATTTATAATTTTTATCAATCAATACAAAACTCACCATGATGATAGTGTTGGATATTTTAATAAAAATGATTGCTTATTTGGTCAAACTTTAGAGTCAATTTTAAATGGGACACATGTGTTAAATGTGATGTGTCTTAGTACCAATGCGTTCCTTATTGCAAGGAGATTGATTTGGTATACTCATTTGTTAAAAATAATGAAGTGATGAAGGAGAAATTTGGACTAAAAGTGACTCATCTGAGTTTAAGCTAGATGGTATAACTTAGTTAAGTGGCTTTTTCCCACATTGGAAAAGTGGTAGAAAATATTAGACTTGATATACCCAAGTTATGGGACTAAGGCTTGGATGCCTTTGGGTATCCCAAATCTTTGAAGGGGTTATGGCTTATACTAAGCATGTGCGGGGCTTGGGACAAAAGCCCATATGTGCGCGCATCACCACTGCCATCCATCCAACTTGGCCCGAGCTCGTGCCCTAGTCCGAGTCTTCAGTCTTCCTTGATCAACTATTAAATTTTTTGGACAAAATTTGAATTATTTAATTATTTTCAGATTAATTAATTGTTTAAAATGCTATCATTTTAATTTATATAATTAAAACATTGTGGTGTTTTGGTAACAGATATGATTGTTCAAACAGTCACATCTTTTCTGGGAAAGCCAACAGTTGCAAGTCTTCTTATATAAAGGACCTTATGTAGTCCATTTTAACACTAAAAAATCTACCAGAATTCCCTACTCCTGCCCTTGATCCCTTTTTCGGGATTGAGAGAAATTCCCCATTGTTGGTTCGTGGGACTCTTGCACTGAAGTTCTTCTTATAACAGTTGTTGACTGTTTTATCCTGGGAGACAGACGCCCTGTCAGCACCATAGCGGGCACGTATTCTATCTTAAGAAGATATAGTTCAACTTTTGACTTGGTCGAATCCTGCAAGCGATGGTTTCAATCACAAATTATATGTTATAATTGACTTTTTTCTACTGTAATTCAGAGTAATTAGTTTATTTTAATTACTATTTATTGATTTAGTGAAATATTATTTTCGCAATTTGGAAAACAACAATCTTAAGACAGAATAATTATTTTTTTCACTAAATAAATAGCTTTTCTTATTTGAAATCACATTGGTAAAGTTTACCTCTTTTAAAAACATACAAAAATGTGTTTAGGTCTTATATTTTTAACTAAAATTTATTTTTTAACATTTAAAAAAATCTCTATATTTCATAAATTAGTTTTAATGTTATTTAATAACAGAATAATGGCTACTGAATCCTCTGAAAATGTGATGTTCGTTCCTCAAACCGATGTGTTGGTTAGTGTTCCAACTTCTGTTCTTACTCATTTAACCCATGTAGAAAAACATGAAAAGTTTAATGGTATTGATTTCAAACATTGGCAACAAAAGATATTCTTCTTTCTATCTATCATTAATCTTGCGAGGTTTATTAATGAAGATGCTCCTATGATTAATGAAAATGAAATGGATAAGACAAATTTGCTAGATGTAAAAGCATGGAAGCATTAAGATTTTATTTGCAAAAACTATAATCTTAATGGATTGGACAGTACACTTTATAATGTATATAGTCCAATCAAAACCGCTAAATTGTTATGGGAGTCCTTGGATAAAAAATATAAACCCGAGGATGACGACATGAAAAAAATTATGGTCGGTAGATTTCTCGAGTGTAAAATGGTTGATTCAAAGACTGTCATAAGCCAATTCAAAGAGACTTAATTAATTTTTCATGAAATACTTCTTGAAATATGGTCACAAGTGAGATTTTAGGTTGCTACGGTAATTGAAAAATTACATCATTCTTGAAAAGATTTTCAAAATTATTTGAAGCATAAAGGAAAAGATATTGGGCTTGAAGATTTAATTTTTTGGTTAAGGATAAAAGAAGATAATCATAAATCCAACAAGGAAAATGGTAGCCATACTATGGCTGCAAAAACAAATATTGTTAAGGATGAACACAAATTCAACAAAAAAATGAAGCACAAAAATGAAGGCACAAGTCAATAAGACGGTGCCAAGAAGTTCAAAGGAAAATGTTTAATTGCAACAAAGAAGGCCATAGGGCCAAGGATTGTCAAAAGCCACAAAATCAAGAGAACTTCAAGAAGAAAGAACCATAAGCCAACATGACAGAAGTTGATATATTGTCTAATGATGTTTCCAACTTGTCTCTCTCCGTAATTGTATGTGAAGTAAATTTGGTGGGTAATAGCAAAGAGTTGTGGGTTGATACCGACGCTAAAGGTCATGTGTGTTCCGATGAAAGTATGTTCACAACCTACCAACCAATTGCAATTGGAGAACAATTATTCATGGGAAACTCCTCCACCTCGAAGGTTGAAGGTCAAGGTAAAGAAGTGTTGAAAATGACTTCTGGGAAACATCTCGCACTCAACGATGTATTGCATGTTCCTGATATTGCATGTTCCTGATATTAGGAAGAACCTTGTCCCTGGTTCCATGCTAAGAATGAAAGGATTTAAGTTAGTCTTTATTGGAGACAAATTTCTACTAAGTAAAGATGGAATGTATGTAGGGAAAGGATATATGTGTGATGGGATGTTCAAATTGAACGTCATGACTGTTGTTCCTAAAAGTAACTATGATAATAATATGACATCTTCTGCTTATATGATTGAGTCTATGGATATGTGGCATGTTAGACTAAGACTTGTTAATTATAATACTTTAAGTAAATTAATTCACTTAGAATTAATTCATAAATTTAGCATTGATACAAGTTATAAATGTGAAACATGTGTAGAAGCTAAATTAATTAAAACACCTTTCCATTCAATTTAAAGGAGTAGTGAACCTTTATATTTAATTCACATTGATATATATGATTTAAAATTTGTTCAAACTAGAGGTAGGAAAAATAACTTTATTACCTCTGTGGATGATTGCACTAGATATTGTTATGTCTACTTATTATAAAATAAAGATGAAACAATTGAATCTTTTAAGAAATACAAGATGGAAGTTGAGAATCAACTTAGAAAAAAATAGAAAAGAATTAAGAAGCGATAGAGTAGGTGAATACGAATCTCCTTTTAAGGAAATATGTTTATAGGATGGCATTATTCACCAAACTACTGCTCTTTACTTTCCTCAATCAAATGAGATTGAAAAATAAAAAACCGGACTTTAAAAGAAATGGTGAATGCAATGTTAATAAGTTCGGGATTACCCCAAAACATGTGGGGGAAGTATTGCTTTCACTTAATTACATTCTTAACAAGTTTATTCATAAGAAAACAAATAAAATACCCTATGAATTGCGAAAAGGACACAAGCCTTCCTACAAATTCTTAAAAGTGTGGGGTGTCTTGCAAAAGTACTTGTTCCTGAACCTAAAAAGGTGAAAATTGGTCCAAAGACTATTGATTGCATATTCATTGGTTATGCACATAACAGTAGTGCATATCGGTTCCTTGTGCATAAGTCTGACATTCCTGAAACTCATGAAAATACAATCATATAATATAGGAATGCATCATTCTTTAAAAATATTTTACCTTGTAAGAATACACAAGAAACAAGTTCTAACAAAAGAATACTTGAAAATGGTGAACCTCAAAATATTATTGAGGAAGAACCTAGACGTGGTAAAAGAGCTAAGATTTCTAAATCTTTTGGTTAAACTTTTCTAATGTATAAGTTAAAAAGTGAACCTCAAACAGTAAAGGAAGTTATATCCACTCCGAAAGCCTCATATTAGAAAGAAGATATTTATAGTGAAATTGAACCCATTGTGCAAAATCATACATGGGAACTGGTGGACCTACTACTAGGGACAAAGTCGTTTGGGTGTAAATGGATATTCAAAACGAAAATGAAAGCTAATGGAACCATTGATAAATATAAGGCTAGACTTGTAGATAGAGGATACAAGCAAAAGGACGGAACAGATTATTTCAACACTTATTAACCTGTTACAAGAATTACATCCAATAGAATGTTAATTGCCATTGTAGCAATCAATAAATTGGAAATACACCAAATGGATGTCAAAATGGAATTTTTGAATGGTGAATTAGATGAAGAAATATATGTGGAACAACCGAAAGGTTTTAATTCTCTTGGAAATGAAAGGAAAGTATGTAAACTTGTGAAGTCATTAAATGGGCTAAAATAAGCACCTAAGCAATGGCACGAAAAATTTGACAATGTCATGAAGTCAAATGGTTTCAAAATAAATGAGTGTGACAAATGTGTCTCTGTCAAAAGCCCTCAAGAGGGACATGTAATTGTATGTCTATATGTAGAAAATTTGCTAATAACTGGTGATAATAATGTTATCAATTCTACTAAAGAAATGTTGACTAATAGGTTTGAAATGAATGACATGGGACTGGTTGATGTCATTCTAGGAATAAAAATTACTAGAACCCTTTAAGGAATTAGCTTATCTCAATCACATTACGTTGAAAAGATACTTCAAAAGTATAATAAATATGATCAAAGTCCAGTGAGAACACCCGTAGATTCAAATTATCACCCGTTTCAAAATAAATGTGAAGGTATATCTCAATTAAAGTATTCTCATATTATTGGAAGTTTGATGGATTTATCAAACTGTACGTGACCGGATATAGCATAGTCGATTAGTAAGCTCGATCGATATACAAGTAATCCTAGAAAAGATCATTGGGAAGCCTTGATAATAGTTCTTCGATACTCTTTGGAGAATGGGTTCCACTATGAACGATATCCAGTGTACTTGAAGGTTGTAGCGATGAAAATTGGATATTCAATTCAAATGATTGGAAATCCACAAGTAGATATGTATTTACTCTTGGAGGTGTAGCCGTATCTTGGAAATCCTAGAAGAAAACATGCATTGCAAGATCCACTATGGAATCTGAATTTATTGATTTAGACAGAGATGGGGAAGAAGATGAATGGCTTAGAAACTTCTTAGAGGATATTTCAATATGCTCAAATCCCATGCCACCAGTCATAATACACCGTGACAGTCAGTCGGAAATTGCTAGGCCTAAAAATAATAAATATAATGGTAAGTCACGACATATACACCATCGACACCAAACAGTAAGAAAATTTCTCTCAAATGGAATTATTTACGTTGACTATGTAAAGTCAAAGGAAAGTATTGCGAATCCACTAACTAAAGGTATACCTAGAGAGCAAGTTACAAGTTTATCACATGGAATGGACTAAAGCCTATAAAATTATAAAGAGTAATATTGATGGAAACCTAAACTAATTTACTGGAGATCCTAATAAATAGGTTCCAGGGGACAACCTAATTATGATGACTCACTTAGCACTGAGAAGTAATATTTTTATTACTTCCCCCCATTTCGAGGATGAGTCAGTGCACAAATTGTTGCATGCATAAGGATAAACTATGTTTTTAATGCTTTTTATATCTTGAATTTATAAGTCAAGTGGGATTTTAGCAGTATACTCTTTATAAAAATCACCTACGTGAGTGAGAAGGGGTCGCTTCTACAAGAATAATGAAGGCTATTTCTCGAGCACACTCATGAAACCATGAGGCGTTCAAGGCCAAAATGGACACAACAATGAGAACCAATAATCTTGGAAAAACATTATGTGAATACTATTGTCTTAGTTTACACAAATGGTCGATCAGTTCAAGACATCACGTTCATTAATTGGCTAGTTATCTCGATAGTATCTCACTAGGAAAGATTCAAAGCCACAAGCTATCTTTTTCGATCTAATGTTTTTTCCTAGAAAATCTCTTTGTTTACATCCATATTCGTTTGAATATTCCAAATTACATTCTTGTGAGGAATTATTGGATATTTTAATAAAAATGACAGCATATTTGGTCAAATTTTGGAGTCAATTTTAAATGGGATACATTTGTTAAAAATGATGTGTCTTAGTACCAATGCATTCCTTGTCACGAGGAGATTAATTTGGTATACTCACTTGTTCAAAATAATGAAGTAATGAATGAGAAATTTGGACTTAAAGTGACCCATTTAAGTTTAAGCTAGATGGTGTAACTTAGTTAAGTGGGTTTGTCCCATATTGGAAAAGTGGTAGAAAATCTTGTAGTTGATATACCCAAGTTATGGGACTAAGGCTTGGATGCCTTTGGGGTATCCCAACTCCTTGAAAGGGAGATGGCCTACACTATGCATGTGTTGGGCTTGGGCCACACTCCCACGCGCGCGTCGCCGCTGTCGTCCATCCGGCTCGTGCCCGGGTCTTCGAAATTGACCTTTAGACTTTAAATTTTTTTAACCAAAAACATGTTTTCCTAAAATGAATTAATAATTACTGATTAATTAATTATTTAATTATTTTTGCATTAATTAATAGTGGCGGTGTTTTGTTAACAAATACGACTATTCAAACAATCACATCTTTTCTAGAAAAAGCTAACAATTACAACCCTATACCACTGAAATAAAGGACCTTATGCAGTCCATTTTAAAATTAGAAAATCTACCCAAATTCCCTACTCCTGCCCTTGTTCCCTTCTTCCTGATTGAGAGAAATTCGCCATTGTTGGTTCGTGGGACTGTTTCACTGAAGTGCTTCTTGTAACAGTCATGGACCGTATTATCCTGAGAGGCAGATGCCCATTGAATTTGTCATTAGCACTGCAGTGAGCGTGTATTCTGTCTTAAGGAGAGATAGTTCAACTTTGGACTCGATCAAATCTCTACAAGTCATTGTTTCAATCACAAATAGTATGTTCTTCTTGGCTTTCTTTTACTATAATTTAGAGTAATTAATTAATTTTAATTACTATTTATTTATTTACTAAAATATTATTTTCGCAATATGAAAAACAACATATAGCTATCAGCCCTATAGTCATTTTCCTAAGGAAAATATAATGAGAATGTATGGCCCGACTTTTCTACAGGATGGTACTTGATATCATGATCAAATTCATGTTGGACGTTTATTACATTCAGGTTCATATGATGTCATTTCTAATTTTGATCAAACAGTACAGACCTCATTAAGGTGATATATGTCAACCATGAAATTATTACCCTAAGGAAAATAGAATAAGAATATAAGGCTCGACTTTGCTGCAGCACGCTACTTGATATCATGATCAAATTCATCTTCGATAGTTACTACATTCACATTGAAAATGAATCTTCCATTGTGTGTCCTCTATTACCATGTAATGTTAATCGTGTCACCTACTTCCAAATTTGCATCCATATCTCTACCATAAACAATATACGTATATGTGAATTTGGGGAAAATACGGCATACCATTTTCCATTGATAACGATATATATACAATACATGGGATTCAAAAAAGACCAACTAACCTACTAAGCGCAAGGACATAAAATAAGCTATAACTAATTCGCAAGTAATTAATATATACAAAAAAACTAATAAATTAATTAAAGAATAATTTTTTTATTTTCTCTATTATGTCCCCTCAAGATGGAGCTCTGGAAGGAGAGTCCAGTCTTGGTTTTTAGAGAAAGAAAATGAGTGTGCAAAGTGGTTTGGTGAGAGTATCTTCTAGTTGATCCTCATATGAAATATGAGCAACTCAAAGAGAACCATTTTGAACTTGATCATGGGTCGCTATAGTTGGTTCAGGGTTGATAGGGTTGGATAATTATGCCAAGGGCATGAGTTTTTAAATATGTTTGCGGATACCATTTTTATCCTGGGTGGACATATTATGTGTATTGTTTTTCAGGGAGGAAGGGGGTGGAGGGATTGGTTGTGAGTAGGATAGGGAAATAGTTTGATAAATAATTGATAGGGTGGACATAGGTTGTCAAATGTGTGGTTTCTTTGGGTGATGACAGAGGTAGAGCTGGAGATTCGATCTTAGGTATGGTGGGTGATGATGAAGCATCGTGCGAGGGCATAGGGGATTGTATGATGGATAGTTTGGTGCGTGGAGGTGTTGGAGTAATGGTGGTGGAAATTATGATAATGGGAGGAACCCATGTAAAAATAGTGTTGGGTTGAGCACATGGTTAGTGACGAGGGAAAGATGTGAAGGGAAACATAGACTCAAGAAATATGACATGACTTGAGACAAAAAAATTATATGTAGATGGATTAAAACAAAGATAGGAACTTTGAGTTAGGGACTACTTGAGTAAGACACAAGGTTCAAAATGTTAGGAAAGTTTGTGAACGGAATATGACCAAAGCCACAGGTAGCTAGCACATTCAACTAAAGACCCTAAGTTTTGAATAGTTGGGAGACGTTCTAAAAATATTTTCAAAATGAGAGGAGAGATTGAGAGTAGGATTGGTCATGCAGTTGATCAGATAAACGACAATGATAAAAGAAAGAGTCCAAAATATTAATGGAAGAAAGCATGAGAAAGTAGAGTCTGACCAATTTTGATAAGATGGTGATGTCGTCTTTCACAATGGAAGATAACAAGTGTTGGGCGCATTTTTTAAGTGAGGTATGCCATTAGTAGCAAGATGGTTGTCGAGACCCTAATATTTGACACCATTAGTGTGAAATGCGATGATTTTTCTTTGGAATATGTTTTTACGGTGGCTTTGAATCTTATAAATTCATCTTTAACATTAGATTTATGCTTAAGTGGATAAAACCATATGTACCTAGTCAAGTGATCAATAAAACCATAATATTTAAACCTGTCATGAGAAATAACATGAGAAGTCCATATATCAGATAGGATAATTTCAAGCGGTTGAGAAGGGATGAAAGAATAATTAGAAAATGATAAGTTGTGACTTTTATTGCAATGATATGTATCACATAAAACATCAGATGACATAGAATATGATGGATTCAACTGATAACATGAAATAACATATCCTAAAATAGGAAAATCAAGATCTCCTAATCTATGATGCCATTCAGACGAATTGGTC
Source organism: Sambucus nigra (assembly GCA_949130495.1). Taxonomy (NCBI): domain Eukaryota; kingdom Viridiplantae; phylum Streptophyta; class Magnoliopsida; order Dipsacales; family Adoxaceae; genus Sambucus; species Sambucus nigra. The sequence continues at coordinate 435,877,157 of OX422214.1, forward strand.
TTTATGCCAGAGAAAGCAAGTAGTGGGGAAGATGCAATGTGGGAGACTCGCCACACATATACAACATCCTTTGCGTGTCCCTTAAAAAGGATTGCCCACATGTGAAGTTCATTCATAAGAAAAAATGATGGTAAGAATTCAATTGAAACACTATTAGTTGTTCAAAATTGGGAAATTGATATCAAATTATTTTACATATTGGGTACACCAAGAATATTATTTAAGGTAAAGGTAGTGGTAGGAATGGAAAGATAAAAGGAACCAGTGTGAGTAATGGGAAGACTTATACCATCACTAATCATAACGTCATTAGATCGACAATGAGATGATGAGAAGCACTACTGTCTAAGATCCATGATGTGGTGTTAGAGGTAGTGTTGGCGGAACAATGAGCCCTAGGCTTCCATAGTGTGGTTGGGCTAGGGGTCGGTGCATGAGGGGGGATAGGCAAATGAACGATACAAAGTGAAATGAGGGGAACTATTTATTAGTGACCCTGGATGCCACAAATTTGGAAATGACCAAAATAAGGTATTGAAGTGGACGATCACCGCGAGAGTGATTAGGCCTAGTGTTAGTAAATACGAGAAAGGGAGAGAGAGAGAGAGAGATTGTTAGAGTTAGGTGAGTGGTGATAGCCCGTGTTATTGTTAGAACTGAGTGATGGGTGTCAACCTGTGATCCTGTTATCGAAAAAAGGTGATGGGAAATAACTCGTGTTGGTGCCATGACTTGGGTTGGAAGAGGCTAGAAAATACGTAAGTTCAAGCTTCGTTGTTTCAAGGGATACGTCAAATTCAGGAGTGTGTAGTTCATCAAATGTGATTCGGGTGTCACGAGCTTGGACGAAACTAACAAGTTATCTATAGTAATCTCCAAGATCATCGATAATTTTCTTCATGAGATCGTCATCCATCGGTGCTCCAAGAATACTAAATTAGTCCGCACGAGCTTTAATTGTTTGGAGAATATTAATAACGCTTGGAGTACCCTTAAGAAAAAAAATTGAGATGGTTTTTGACTTTCTTAATGGGTCCCCGAGGATGCTTCCCATAGGTTTTGGAGATAATGGTACAAGCATCACGTGAGGTTTCGGTGCATGCAATTAATGAAATGATGGTGGGTAAAAGAGAGCCAATGAGAATATCGAGGAATAATTAATCTTTATGAATCCATAAAGTGTGATACCGGTTAGGCATTGTTGTGCTGTTTTTGATGATATTGATGGGTAGGAAATCTTTTATACCATCAATGTAGGCAATAAGTTCATAATCAATTAAAAGGGTCTAAAATTGAAGCTTTCACGAGACATATTAGGTGGTGGTGAGTTTGAGTCAAGTTCGTGAAGAAATGTTAATGGTGATTAGTGTATGATGCTACTCATTGGTCTTGTGGATTATTGGATTAGAGGTAGCAGTAGCGGAGGAGTTTTCTGTGCCCGTTGCAGTAACTAGATGGAAGGCATGACGACTAAGGTTTCTAGAGAGAAGGGTACAGAGTTAAAGGGTTTGAGAGAAACTACGTTGTTTAATGAAGGGGAAACAATTTGTCACTTTGCTACTGGATTTTGGAAAAAATAATTTTTGAATATGGTTGTACCCTCTCTGATACCATATGCAAATGTGAATTTGGAAAAAACATGATAATCTTTTTCAATATATATATATATATATGATAGGTAAGTTTTTGAAAATGTACACACTTTTAATGGTGGGGATTGATGCCACATCCTTACACATTTTAATAATTAAGATCACATCTCTTTCCTTTTTACAAACCTACCCCTAAACTATTTGGTTTCACCCTTATGTGTGTGTGTGTGTGTGTATAAATATATATAGGGAAGTTTTTGAAGATGTACACATTTTTAACGGTGGGGATTGATGCCACCTCTTTACACATTTTAATGGTTAAGATCACATCTCCTTCTTTTTTACAAACCTACCCCTCAACTATTTGGTTTCTCCCTCTTTTTCTACCTCTCAAATTTAGTCTTTAATTCCAAAATGGGCATTTTCGGAATACTCTCCCTCTACACTCTTACACACGCACACGCTCATCAATCTCCCACGTTCTCTTGCTCTCACTCCATTCAGCTTTTTCCCCTTTCAACACAAATCACAAACCCTAGGTTTGCTTACCCTCTTAGGTCGCTGCCCTCCGTTATCGCATTCAAGTAGTCTTTCTCACCTTTTTATACACGAATACTCTCTCTCTCTCTCTCTCTCTCTCTCTCTCACACACACACACACACACACATAAACAAACACACACATCTCTACCTTCTTGCCTCTGCCTCACACACGCACACTCACACCCACATGCACACTCATATACGCATGCAAATCTATTATTTTTGGGTAAGTGTATTTTTTTGCACATTTCTTAAATTTCAAATTGGGAATCTACATAGTTACGACTTTCTTATTAATGTTCAACTCTTTAGATTCTCTCACAACTGAGTACGGTTTGTTTTCACTATCTCTTCAATGGTTTTTTTCACTATCTCTTCAATGTTTTACTTTAGGTACTGTATCAAAATCTCTTCAATCGTTCCAGATCCTCTTAGTTTATTGGAAGGTATTTTTATCAAATTATTTTCATTTATTTGTACATAAATATACAATTCTATTTAAATGGATTGATATATCACAGTTTGATTGATACGTACACACGGTTTGATTCGTTTTAATCCGTAGATTTGTTATTATATTTATTAGGTTTCAACTCATGATATATAATTGTTTACATATCATCACGAAATTCTTGATGTTAAATATTTCAGAATTGAGGATCATCTCTATAGCAGTGTATATATCATTGGTGAGGGGAATGTTAGTGAGGGGGGTTTTGGTGAGGGGGTTGTTGGTGAGGGAAATGTTGGTGAGGGGAATGTTGGTGAGGGGGTTATGGGTGAGGGGAATGTTTATGAGGGGAATGTTAGTGAGGGGGTTGTGGGTGAGGGGAATATTTGTGAGGGGAATGTTAGTGAGGGGGTTATTGGTGAGGGGGTTGTGGGTTAGGGGGTTGTTGGTGAGGGGGTTGTGGTTCAGGGGGTTGTTGGTGAGGGGAATGTTGATGAGGGGTGTTGATGTAAAAAATTAGATCGCTCTAATTAATCAATCACAGATAAATAAAATGAGACAAAGATTTTTAAAGTGGTTCAGCCTTATAAGAAGGCCCTACGTCCATTGTTATGTTATTGCTGAGTGTTTGGGAATTCTCGATTACAAGTTCTCTCAAGAAATTTCGGTCCCCTTGAATGAGGGTGATACAAGGTATTTATAGCCCTTAGGTTGTACATGAAAGGGTTGATACATTAAATGATATACATATGAAAGGGTAATATATTTAATGCAGCGTGTGCGTCAAGATGATAAACATTCAATGAATAGTTGAACTGTTGATTATCTGGCAATTAATGCTACGTCCGAGATGCAGCTCGGACCGCCTTAGTTGCTCGTTGCTCAGGCGTTCCTCGGAGCGCTGGAGTACCTCGGAGTGCTAAAGTTCCTCGGTGTATCCTCGTTGCTCGGAGAGAACATGAGTTGGTCCGGGAAATGAACTTCCTCGTTGCTATTGTGCCACGTAGATTGACACGTGTCTTTGTATTATTCGTCCATATCAGCATATTAATTTTGGTATCAACAGAAGCCCCCAATGTTTCATATTTCGAACTTTGAGGAGTATGGAACATTCTTTTCTCGGTATATGGCGATATTAAATGACTTTCCTAGGTTTTAGGAGCCTTTTCTTCATATTTTAATTTCCTTCCAAATTCGCAGAATCCGCCATTTTGCCTTTTTATAGGCGCTTTGGTCTTCGTGCCCTTTTTGTCCTTTTAGCCGTCAGTAGCATAACAATTTCTTTTTTGTAATCATTTCTTTCTCCATTTCCCAAGGCAAGGTATTTAAGCTTCAGAGACAATCCCATCGTCTCCTACCTTTTGAATTTCTGCTTTCGAGTTTTCTATAGCTTTTCTCTCTCCTGTGCGTCTATCTTTTTCTTCGTTTGTTTGTCAACAGATCTCCTTTTTCCCTGTAAGCTCTTCTTCCTTCTTCTTTTATTCATCATGGTTTACATTATTGAATCTATTGAAAAATTCCGTTCTGATTATTCCATTCCGTCTTGGGTAACTCTGGAGAATCTTCCTGAGCCCTTCGATTATTTTCGTTTGGCTGAGGGACATTGGTTCCCCAGCCTCTTTATTGCTGAGTGTGGATTTTCTTTTCCACCCAACTCTTTATGGTTAAAATTCTGCCAACATTTCGATGTTGTTCCTGTAAAAGTGGCCCCTAATACATGGTGAATAGTTAATGGGGTGCATAAATTGAATCAAACTCATGGAACTCGCATAGGAATTCCTGAGATTATGTATTGCTATAGATGGGTTGTTTTAGATAACGTTTATTATTTAAAAACCAGATTTTTGAATAGAGCTTTAGTAGTCAACCTTCCTGATGCCAACAGGGATTATTTTGAACATGGGTTAGTTTTCAAAAATTGGCAACATGCTCCTTTAGTCGGAGACGGAGTGTGTGAGGGTCCCAAATGCCCCCCATATGGCAATGGGATAGGTTATTCTCATTTTATTTTATTCTCGAAATTATGACTTCATCATGTTTGAATAAATGCATGATTGACATTTCATATTGTTTTTGTTTGCAGTTAATAGCAAGAGAAAAACTCCTAAAGAATCAGAAGTTAACATAAGGCAATTGAAACATATCTGGAGCTTGCATCAGAAGGTTGCAAACGAGCACATCAGGTCTGCCTCATACTTGTTGCAGTACAGGAGCTATACGTCGTCTTTTACTGCTCGCCCTGTGGTCATCTCCAGTGATCCAGTGCAAATTCCTGAAGACTCTGATCCGAAATCTCATATTCCTTTGAGCCAAAAAATGGGCAAGAGAAGAGTTCCTACTCTCTTCGAGGAGAGTTCCTCTGCTGGCGATGGGAAGAAAACCAAGGTTAATGTCCCAAAGGGGACAAAGAAAATTGATGATGCTCCTTCTGTTGTTGTTCAGAAGGTTGCCGAAAATCCCCCAGTGGCTCCTGTGCAGAAGGATGCACCTGTTGAGGTAATCACTATCTCTCCAACCAAAAGTTCCTCTTTGGTTGAGGTTGCTGAAAAGGCACCGAGGAGATTGAGGAAATCCTCCTCGGTCAGTATTTCTGGAGCCATTCCCCCACTCCCTGCTGGTGGAGATGGTGTTCCAAGTATTGTTCCTCCGAGCTCTACGATGAGTTTGGCAAAATTTTCACCCATTCCCGAGGTGCAATGTACTGAAGAAGACCTTACTCGGGATGTGATTACTGCTCTGTCTATTCGTCATTTGGCTTCAGTAAGTATCTTTACTTCGAGCTTTTTATATTTTCCTTTGTTGTTTCCCATATTTGTTTCTGATTTCATTTTCCTCTTTTGATTGCAGTTGACGAGCTGTTTCAATTTAATCCTTAAAAAGGATGAAGTAGTCAAAGCTTCTTGCTCCTCGTCAACTGTGGAGGGAGCCCTGGAGAAAGCTATTAAATCTGTGAGTGAGTCCCATCAGAAGTATGACGAGGATAAAACTGAATGGGAGAAGAAATTGGTTGCGTCTGATGCAGAGAAGGTACAACTGGGTAATAAGGTGAATGACTTGGAGAGAGAAAATAACGATTATGCCGAGAAACTTTCAGGCTTTGGGGAGCTTGAGAATAAATTGAAATCGACTGAAGAAGAGCTGACCCTCCTGCGAGAAGTAAATCGCCAGAAGGAGGAGGTAGAGACCAAATTGAAGGCCACCGAGAATCTTATGTCCGAGAAGCTATCCTCGGAAAAAATGAAGAGAAAAACGGCTGTGAAGACGTCCTTTAAAACTGTTTGGGACAAAGGATGGGACAGGGGGTGGCAGCTATGACGACCCAGGTGAAATATGGAAGTTTGAAATATTTTCATGATGGTTGGGTTGCAGCACTGCAGGAGTTGAAGGTGAGTGAGGACTCCGAGCTATTTCAACAACATCTCCCTGGTCCTCCTCCAGTTATTGAAGATGAGTCTTCAGACGAAGATGCATCTGAAGAATCTTCAATGACAGTGGGTGATCAAGTCCTTGTTCCTCCACCCAACCAGACAGCCACCGAGGAGATTTCGTCATTGCCTACTCCTCCAGAACAAGTCCCAGCTTCTACTAATCAGACCATTGTTCCTACCGAGCAACCAAGCTCCTCGTCCCAGCCTCCTGAGAAAGTCTTGGGAGACAAGGAAAAGGTGTGAAGTTGTTCGGTACTCTTTTTCTGTTCTTCTTTTACTTATCCTCTGTATTCCAAACGATGTAATCTTGTTGATGATGTAATAAAATCACATCTTTTTGTTCCTCTTCATTGTTGATGCTCTGTATGTTTCTATTTATTAACTCTTGCCTTCTCTTCTTTATTAGTTTGTGTCTAGAATGGAACTGATATCTGCACATGATACAAAGCTGAAGGATTTACTTGACCGAGCTGTGGCCAACAACGTGGCCTACTATGACTTGATCGAGGAGCTTCATTGTACCTTAGAAGATCTTCAGAATCAGCACAATAAATCAACTGCCTTATTGCACAAGGAATATGAGAATAGGTATCAACAACTTTCTTTCGAGACAGGCCACAAAAAGATCATTGATGGATATGATGTCAGGGAGAGAACCCTAAAAGGTGAAGTTGAGGCCTGCAGACAGATCGTCGAGCTGCTGGAACAAGAAAACAATAATTTGCAGAAAAAATTGGCACAGTATGAGTTTGCAGTTTCATCCTCTGCTGCCTTGGTACCGGTCACCGATGAAGGATTCTCATTCTTAGAGGTTGAGAACGCCAAATTAAGGCAAGAATTGGATACTCTGAGAAGGTCTAGAGCTTCTCCTGTAGCTCGGGGACGAGGAAGAGGTTCTCGTGGACGAGGAAGGAATTCTCTGAACGTTGTCGAAGAACAAATTATTCCACTTGCTTGGGGACAATCAAGAGTTCTTCGTCGTAATGTTGAAGAAGCTCGTACTCAGTCAACTTTAGAAACTCAAGCGTTCCAATTGAATGCAAAAGATCGTGCTTTGTCTGAGATGTCCAAGAAAATCCTGACTTTGGAAGATCAACTTACTGCGACGAAGTCTGCTTTACATACCAAGGACCTTTTTGCTAAAAACCTTCATGAACAATTGGATAGATTAAGCTTCCAATTCCATAAGCAGCCTCGCGAGTTTTGGATGGCAGGATACAACGAAGCTCTAGTTCATTTAGATGCTCGTATTGAACACGCCAATAATGAAGGTTATAAGCAGGGATGGTTGAACGCCCTGGGTGTATTAAAATTGGAGCAAGGGAATTATTTATGGGATTATCATGCTCCTGGGTTACTAGATTTGTCTGTGCCACCTTATAAATTGGACATGGAATGGATCCTAGCTCGTTCCATTCCTCGGAGCTTAATTTCAAAATACCTTGGTGATTACAATCTTCATTCCCAAACCGAGGTATCTCTTCCTGAACATATACTGGACACACCTTCTGTGATGAACGTCAGAATGCTCAGAGATGTTAACTTCATTAATTCTCCTCTTTGCCTGGAAGATCCTCCTGCTGGCGAGGAGCCTGTTTCAAAAGCTAAGGGAAAGAAACCAATAGAGTAGGGATCTTAATGTAATAGTTAGTACACATGTAATTTGTAATACATTTTGACCTTAATGAAAGGATTTCATGTTTGTTTGCAAATTTGTATTGCTATTATTCTGTGCTAAACACTACGTATGTATCTGTTAAAAAGATAACAATTTTGTGCTGTTCATCAACCAACTTAGTAATAAACAGTTACAAGTATCAAAAATGTTGCTCGATCACTTAATAATAAAGTAATGAGTATAAAAATGTTTAAAATTTTTCCAACCAACTAAGGTTGTTAAATTGTACTCGTCGACCAAGTATAATTAGCGAGGGTTTTCATAAAATGTGTCCGACCAACTAGGTTGATGGATCCTCCTCGTTGACCAACTACAGTTAGTGGGTTTTTATCCCCGACCAACTATACTTGGCTCAGCTTGGCTCAGTTTGGAATATTTTATATTTTCTGGAATGGTTTTACCTTCCGACCAACTTGTTGGCATATTTTGTTTCTTAACCAGTCAAAACTGGCATTTTTAAGAATGTTGTTCTTGTTCTTGCCCTTTTACCAACCAAAGTTAGTCGTGGGTTTGAACTATTAGGTTCTTTCGAACTATCTTGTCCACAAGCTCTTTTACCAACCTAAGTTGATCACGCAAGTGTACGCCTCCTAACCAAAGGAGTATAATTTGTTCTCGCTATTTTACCAACCGAAGTTGATCACGCTCGAACTATCAGGTTCTTTCGAACTATCTTGTCCACAAGCTCTTTTACCAACCGAAGTTGATCATGCAAGTGTACGCCTCCTAACCAAAGGAGTATAATTTGTTCTCTCTATTTTACCAACCTAAGTTGATCACGCTCGAACTATCAGGTTCTTTCAAACTATCTTGTCCACAAGCTCTTTTACCAACCGAAGTTGATCACGCAAGTGTACGCCTCCTAACCAAAGGAGTATAATTTGTTCTCGCTATTTTACCAACCGAAGTTGATCACGCTCAAACTATCAGTGTAATGTATCACACTAGTATTCCCCAAAAAACTTGTAATTAAAGGAAGAGGGTGGTGAAACATCATCGTTTTATTCATAATGAAGGAAATGCTTTACATTTTACATTACTGATAATACTTGCGTAGGTGTTCAGCATTCCATGCATTCTTAAATTCCTCTCCTTCTAAAGTTGCTATTCTGTAAGTTCTTGGTCGAACAACTTCTGTAACTCGATAAGGTCCATGCCAGTTTGCTTCAAGCTTATTGTGCTTCTGAATGACCTTCTTTAGCACATAATCCCCTTCTTTTAAGTCGCATTTCTTCACCCTCTTGTTGTAGAACAGAGTTGTGCGTTGTTGGTAAGCAGCATTCCCAATGGCTGCCTCTTCTCTAACCTCCTCGAGCATGTCCAAATCTAATCTTCTCATTAAGTCACTGACTGGGGAATTGAAATTCAGCACTCTGTGTGTTGGGAGACCCAACTCAGCAGGTATTACAGGCTCACTTCCAAATGCCAGCATGAATGGTGATTCTCTAGTCGCTGCTAGGGGAGTTGGTCGGTAAGCCCACAATACTGACTGTAGCTCATTAATCCAATTAGCTTTAGCCTCACTTAGCCTCTTCTTCAAACCATTTAGTAGTGTTCTGTTTGTCACCTCAGTCTGTCCATTGCTTTGAGGATGACCTGGTGCTGAATGGGTCTTCAGGATGTTTGATTGTTGACAATAGGCAGCAAACTCCTCGTTATCGAATTGTGTTCCATGGTCTGTGATGAAGGCATGAGGGAGACCATATCGGCAGATGATATTCTTCCAAACAAATTGGTACACCTTCTCGTACGTCATATCAATAAGTGGCTCAGCTTCTACCCACTTAGTAAAATAATCCACTGCAACAACGAGGTACTTAAATCTTCCTCGGGTCGTTGGCAATGGTCCAACCAAATCAATTCCCCACATGGAAAATGGCCAAGGAGAAGTTATGGGTGTCAACAATGCTTGTGGAGTTCGTCGGATGGAGGAAAAGCGTTGGCATTTGTCACATTTCTTGGCATATGCTATACAATCAAACCTCATCGTCGGCCAATAATACCCCTGCGTCATCACTCTTTGCAAAAGTGTCTGACCTGCCACATGTGCTCCACAAGACCATTCATGGATTTCTTCAATCAATTCTTTCACCTCGGAAGGGTGTACACATCTCTGCAAACCCACCATAATTCCTCGTCTATACAAAACACCATTAGTTAGTACATACCGAGCAGCTTTAAACTTCAATTTCTTTGCCGCGAGCTTGTCCTCTAGCAATCCTCCCTCTTCAATATATGCCCTGATGGGATTCATCTAAGATGGTCCTAAATCAAGGGTAATAACATTTATCGTCAGGTCTTCATCTATGCTCCGACTTTCCAGTACTTCAATTGGTATCGTTCTTCGCAGCTCGGTACGAGTAGCTGATGCTAGTCGGGCCAGTGCGTCTGCTTGTGCATTTTCTATTCTGGGTATTCTGATCAACTGAATGGCATCAAATTCTGCCAACAATTCCATCACCTTTGCATGATACTTGACCATTAATTCTCCTTTAACCGCATATGTTCCCATCATCTGATTCACAATTAATTGAGAATCACTGAATACCATCACTTGTTGTGCTTCCATAATCTTTGCTAAATTAAGACCTGCTATCATGGCCTCATACTCAGCCTCATTATTAGAGGTTTTGAATTGAAATCGCAAGGCATATTCTATGTCAATCTCGTCTGGGGTTTTCAGAACAATCCCTGCTCCACAACCTGCTGTGCAAAATGACCCATCTACATACAATCTCCATGTAGGTAACTCGTCTTCAAATTTCTTATCCAATAGAGTTCCTCGATGAAATATCTGTTGTTCTCTTCCATCCACCCCTGTTAACTTTCGCTCCTCGTCGACCATCTTTTCTCGCCCCTTTACCAACCGGAGTTGGTCTGGGATTGAATTTGATGATCTTTCTACATCCACAAGCCCTTTTACCAACCGGAGTTGGTCTGGACTTATGTCTGTTGATCCTGTAACATCCACATGTTAGTCAGTGAGCAACTTTTGCTCCTCGGGGGTATCATGATATGTAAACTCTGCTATAAAATCTGCTACAGCTTGCCCTTTCAATGATGATCTGGGTTCATACACAATATCATATTCACCGAACTCTATTGCCCAGTACATCAGTCTCCCTGACTTTTTTGGCTTATGAAGGGCTTGTCTTAATGGCATATCGGTATACACGATGATGGTATGGGCCTGTAAATATGGCCTCATTCTTCTACTTGCCTCAATTAATGCCAATGCCAATTTTTCCAGCTTTGGGTACCTGATCTCTGCACCTCGGAAAGCCTTACTTGTGTAATAAATTGGTTTCTGGACTCCATTATCCAATCTGATCAATGCCGAGCTGACTGCATTTTCTGATACTGTCAGGTATAAGTACAACTTTTCTCCCATTACCGGTCTGGACAGTAGTGGAGGAGTTCCTAGATATTTCTTCAAGTCTTGAAAGGTTTTTTCACATTCATCATTCCACTCGAAAGTTTTTCAGAGTGTTTTGAAGAATGGTAGGCATTTATCTGTTGCTCGAGATACAAATCTGTTGAGTGCTGCAACTCGTCCTGTAAGACTCTGCACTTCTTTCTTTGTTGTTGGAGATCGCAGTCCTAAAAGAGCTTTGATCTTTTCTGGATTCGCCTCAATGCCTCTTTGGTTGACGATGTACCCAAGGAACATTCCTTCTCGTACTCCAAATGTGCACTTCGTTGGATTGAGATTCATTTGGTATTTATCTAGTTGATCAAAAGTCTGACTTAAATCAACTAGATGATCAGCAGCTTTCTTGCTTTTTATCAGCATATCATCGACATAGACTTCCATATTGCAACTGATTTGTTCGGCAAAAACCTTGTTCATCAGCCGCTGGTATGTCGCTCCTGCATTTTTCAAACCAAAAGGCATAACATTATAACAATAAGTACCCCTAGGGGTAATAAAAGAAGTACTCTCCCTATCTTCAGGTTTCATCTTGATCTGGTTGTAGCCTGAATAAGCGTCCATGAAACTGAGCATCTCGTGCCCAGAGGTGGCATCTACTAGTTGGTCAATTCTGGGCAATGGAAAATGATCCTTTGGGCAGGCCTTGTTGAGATCGGTGAAATCAACACACATTCTCCATTTATTGTTTTTCTTCTTTACCATCACCACATTTGCCAACCAGTCCGGGTACTTCACATCTTCAATGAATTGAGCTTTCTGGAGCTTGTCGACCTCCTCTTGAATAGCTTGATTCTTCTCGGGGCTAAATACCCTTCTTCTCTACTTTACAGGCTTGATCTCCTTATTCACATTGAGCTCGTGACATAAGAAGTTTGGATCTATTCCTGGCATGTCCTCATGACTCCATGCAAAAGTTTTCTTCCTGTTTCTCAAGAAAATTATCAACTCCTATTTTATTGAAGCATCCAACGTTGAACCTATATGGGTTACTCGTTCAGGGTGCTCGTCGTCTAGAATAACAATTTCTGTGGATTCCACCACCTGTCCTTTTACAAGTTGGGATTCATCTCTGGGATCGAGAGTTTCAATCTCTGTATCTTCTTCCACTTGGTAGGTAGTAGTATTTTTCCTTGATTCCTCAAGCTCCTCTTGCTCGGTAGATGAATAATAGCATTCCCGAGCTACTTTTTGATCACCTTTCACAACTCCTACTCCAAAGTTTGTTGGGAATTTTAAGCACTGATGTACTATAGATGGAACTGCTTCGAACTTCCTCAAACCAACTCTTCCCATGATGATGTTGTAGGCTGATTGCACATTCTTATCCATCACAAAGAAGCATATTCTTTCTGTTCGATAAGCAGGCCAGGTTCCAATGAATATGTCCAACTTGATCGTCCCAAGTGGAAAAACTTTCTCGCCAGCAAAACCCAGGAGGGGTCTGTGATACGGTTCCAATTGAGATAATTTTAGATTCAAGTTGTCAAAGCATGAATAGTACATGATGTCTGTCGAACTTCCATTGTCTACCAACACCCTTGAAATCACCACTTCCTTCATCCTCATTTTGATCACCAGAGGATCGTCGTGAGGATAAAGAACACCTGCCAGGTCATTTTTTGAAAAGCCAATGACCAGCTTCTCTTTGTTTACCTTCCTCGGACGATCGTCCTCGGCCAGATTTATTCGCTGAATATATGAACAAGTTTGAGCCTCTCCAAGGTAAGCCTTTCTTTCTGCAGTAAGGTCTCCTCCTCCTGCATCTCCTCCTGTAATGACATTACAATCAAACGAACCAAAGCGTATTGAAAATACCTCTCTTTCTGGTTGTCTTGGCTTCTTGGGAAGATCGGGGTCATCCTCTGGATCATCTTCATGGTTTCTCTTCTTTTTCTCCTCTACCCAATGAGGAGATCTAGACCTCTCTCTATCTCGGTCGTTATCTTTTCTTTCACCTCCCCGATCAACATATTTTTCTAGCTTTCCTCTTCCGATGAGTGTTTCAATCTCGTTCTGAAGAGCTATGCAATTTTTGGTCATGTGACCATGATCTTTATGAAATTCTCAGTACTTATCCCTACTCCTCGAATCAGGGTCTGACCTCAGTTTCTTTGGCCATTTTACCTCCTCGTTGTTCTTGATTTCTTCAAAGACATGATTAATACCCATTTTCAAAGGAGTATAATTATCATACTTCTTCATGACTTCCCATTTATTCTTGGAATGTTTATCTCCACCATTTCTTTTGTGCTCTTTCTTCTTAGATTTGTCGACTTCCACCTTGGTTTCTTTATCCATATTCTTCTTTGCAGCCATAGCCTCCTCGGCATTCATGATTTTGGCCGCTTTTTCCATCAATTCTGACATAGTTATAGGTGGATCTTTGGCCAAAGTGTAATACAACTTGTTAGGCAACAACCCACTCATCAAGGTAGTGATTGTTGTCTTTTCTTCATAATCTATGACTTCTAGCTTCTCGTTGTTAAAACGAGTTATGTAATCTCTAGTACTCTCACCAGATTTTTGTCTAACACTTAACAAGTGTGATACTCGTTTTACTGGCTTTGCTCCAAAACAGAAATTACCAATAAATAACTCAGCCAACTAAAAAAAAGTTGAGATCTTACCCCGAGGAAGATTGTTATACCATATCTGGGCAAATCCAGTAAGAGTTCCAGAGAATGCTATGCATCTCATCTCGTCAGGGACAACATAGATGTCAGCAGCAGCTTGATATTGTTCTATGTGAAGAACAGGATCTATCTTTCCATCATATTTGGGAGTTACCATGGGTGCTTTAAATTTCGATGGTGTAGGAAAATCCACAATGGCCCGTACAAAAGGTGTTCCTCGAACAAAAGTTCGTTGTAGGGGGTTCTTTGCCTTAGCCATTTCTCCCAATCTATCCTCCAACCGCTGAATGGAACCTTTCCACGCATCATTTCCTTCATCGAGCTTGTTAGTTCGAACAATAGATCGTTCTGAAGTAGCTTCTTGAGATTTATCTTGATGAGCAACTGGTCGTGATTGTGCTGATCCTTCTCTTAGATCTGATGGTTGTCGAAAACTCCTTGACATGGCCTTAGGTGGACTCCTATTCCTCCTAGGGCCTAATCGACTGAAAGGAGACACCCTACTCAATCTTTCTAAAGCACTGGGTCTTTCTGGAGAGAGGGTGATATGTTGATCAGTATCTGTAGCCCTTATTGACGAAGTTCTCCCAGGTTGATAAGAGAAATCATCAGACTCCTTATTACGATATGACTCAGTACGCCTGGATCGTGAAGAAAGTAAATAAGTTTGCCTCTAACCACTTTGCTGTCCTGAACGGGCAGGTGCACCGCCATGAAGGGTTTGGATGAGTTGCCTCATTGTTTCTTGCATGGCGGTTTGTCCTTGAGCCAAATTCATCATAATCCCGGCTAGATCTGGAGGTGCAGAGGGATTCGGAGGATTTCCAGTATTTCCAGCATTTCGATTGCTAGATTCTGGATTATTCGCCATTTATAATAAACGATTTTTGGTGAAAAATGATAGTAACAATCGTTCCCACAGACGGAGCCAATCTGTTGATGTAAAAAATTAGATCGCTTTAATTAATCAATCACAGATAAATAAAATGAGACAAAGATTTTTAAAGTGGTTCAGCCTTATAAGAAGGGCCTACGTCCACTGTTATGTTATTGCTGAGTGTTTGGGAATTCTCGATTACAAGTTCTCTCAAGAAATTCTGGTCCCCTTGAATGAGGGTGATACAAGGTATTTATAGCCCTTAGGTTGTACATGAAAGGGTTGATACATTAAATGATATACATATGAAAGGGTAATACATTTAATGCAGCGTGTGCATCAAGATGATAAACATTCAATGAATAGTTAAACTGTTGATTATCTGGCAATTAATGCTACGTCCGAGATGCAGCTCGTACCGCCTTAGTTGCTCGTTGCTCAGGAGCTCCTCGGAGCGCTGCAGTACCTCGGAGTGCTAAAGTTCCTCGGTGTATCCTCGTTGCTCGGAGAGAACATGAGTTGGTCGGGGAAATGAACTTCCTCGTTGCTATTGTGCCACGTAGATTGACACGTGTCTTCGTATTATTCATCCATATCAGCATATTAATTTTGGTATCAACAAGGGGGTTATGGGTCAGGGTGATGGTGATGGTGATGAAGGTTGTAGCGGGGTTGGTAGTTGTAGTATGTGAAGTGATTCATCTACATCATTATCATCTGATGAAGATGATGACCTACTAATAGGGGCATCTTCTTCGGCCCCGATTGAAAAGAAAAAAACTAGGACAAAACCAACAAGATCCAATGCAGAGCCATTACAGGGGTCCAATCCTAACAACCCCGAGTTGTTAAAGCATTTTTGTAACCATGTGTCATATGGTATTTGGAACCACGACGAAGAACGAGGTATAATGAAGTGTGTATACCATTATAAGAAATTTGTTGAGTGGAATATTGATGAAGAGGAGGAGCGTGTGGTGAATGCAGTGAATGCCTTCGGATTATGGCATTTGCTAAAAAAAATCTTATGGATTTATTGATCATGTCCTTGTATGTGCATTCATCGAATGGTGGCATCCAAAAACTAATACGTTTAATATGATATTCAGGGAAATAACCATTACACTAAATGATGTTTATCATTTGTTGGGGATAGCAGTCCAGGGGCATAATGTGTACGGGGTGATTCCAAAGATGGCGGAAGAACGAGCTACATTAATTAGGAAGTTTGCTAAATTGATTGGGACAACGGTAAAAGAGGTTTAGGAGGCATGCAAGTCTTTTCATGCGGTCCATTTTGACTGGTTAATGAAATTATGGAAGGATAGGGTGAAGCAAATGGGTCAGAATGCAAAGGATAAGCACATCGATCAATGTGCCCAAAAATATCTTTTATTCATGATAGGGTGCCTTCTGTTTCCAGACAAGTCGGGGACCCAAGTACCGATATATTACATTCAATCATTGAAGAAAGTGGGGAAATTCAATGATAAGAACTGGGGAGGAGCTCTCTTATCCCACCTATACCGCCAATTGGGGATCGCGTCCAGGGCAAACGTATGACAAGTTATCGGATATCTCCCTCTTCTAGTGGTAATGGATACTATTCCGAGTTTCCTAATATATTTTTATTTATCATAGTCCTTTTATAACTTAAGATTAATCGATATGTAGGTATGGATAAATGATCAGTTTGATCTAAAGCGTAGTGTTCATAAGTCTGATTATACCACCGTCGAGCCCCGGATTTGTAGGTGGAAGGCGCAAATGATTTTGGGTGACTCTAACGAGAAATTGCTTGTTATGAGGGAGACGTTGGATGATTTAAAAGTTCATGATGTGAGTATCACTACTATTTTTTATTTACTCGATATGTTTATAATGAAGTTTACTTACATGATGATTCAAAAATGTAGGCTGTATGGGATCCATGCCAAGAAAATATTGAGGCATTTCCATTTCGGGAGATATCGTGGTACACCGGTATTCTCATATGCTATGACGTTGCTGAGCCATACTATCCTGAGAGAGTGCTTCGTCAATTCAGCAGGGTCCAAACTATTCCACGCCTTCCCATACGCCCGATTAAAGAAAAGAGAGGTAGGACACAAGCCAGGTACAAGTTGGAGTATGACGATGAGAAATGGTACCAGGAGAACTGGATTGACCATGTCCTAAAGGATGGTAGACAATCTACACCCATAATCAACAACCCTTGGGAGTGTGTTGAAGGCTACGTGGCATGGTACAATGAAATATCTCATCCCTTGGTCTGTAATACTATTCACCGAAAGGTCAACCCAAGAGTGAACTCTACGAAAAAATTAGTATGATACCTCACACCAACATTTAAGGTTTGGTAACATGTATTCGTAGTATTAATTACATTCGTTGTGGCAACATGGACAGGAGTCGGGTGTCGACCTAGCCATTAATATCTTGGAAGAGGCGCTTAAATATACAAGGGAAGAACCCTTGACTGAAGATTATCAGGCACTCTCTGATGCTGCTCGGGCATCATGTGATACCCTTTTAAAGGCTAAAGGCGATCGTGGAATAAAAGGAAATCACAAGGAGAGCGATGAACAGGATCGATAGTGACGAACGAAACGTCGGTTCGACCATCACCAGTAATGTGAACCTATAACTACAAGGAAAAGCCCGGGAAAAAAGAGACGACAAAGGAAGAAATATTAATGTTGGTTGTTTGAATATTTTTGTGGTTATTTGTTTGGTTGGTTGTACTAAACACTTATCATAACTCTTTTTGTTTCACTTATAACTGTTTCATTCATAATGTTAGTTATTTGTTATAGTTAATATAGTTGGTTGTTTGTTATAGTTAAGAATGTCGATTGCTAATTGTACTTGACAATGTTATCCAACTAAACTGTCTCATTTTCACGACCCTAGTTAACCGTGTTCCATATTTACACGGTGATAATTAACCGTGTAAATATGATTTATGTCCACAAGTAACCGTATCAATGACTTGGAAATTATCCAACTAAATTGTCTCATTTTCACGACCCTAGTTAACCGTGACTTTGTTATGACGACCCTACTTAACTTTGTTCCATATTTACACGGTGACAATTAACCATGTAAATATGATTCACGACCACAAGTAACCATATCAAGGCCTTGAAAATTATCCAACTAAACTGTCTCATTTTCACGACCCTAGTTAACCGTGACTTTGTTATGATGGCCCTAGTTAACCGTGTTCCATATTTACACGGTGACAATTAACCGTGTAAATATGATTCACGGCCACAAGTAACCGTATCAAGGCCTTGAAAATTATCCAACTAAACTGTCTTATTTTCATGACCCTAGTTAACCGTGACATTGTTATGACGGCCCTAGTTAACCGTGTTCTATATTTACACGATGACAATTAATCGTGTAAATATGATTCACGGCCACAAGTAACCGTATCAAGGCCTTAAAAATTATTCAGCTAAACTGTCTCATTTTCACGACCCTAGTTAACCCTGAATTTGTTATGACAGCTCGAGTTAACCGTGTTCCATATTTACACGTTGAAAATTAACCGTGTATATATGATTCACGGCCACAAGTAACCGTACCAAGGCCTCGAAAATTATCACAATTAACACACACACATTCATATCCAATAGTTGACATGTAAATAAAAATAGACATTAATAATCACATAAAAATACACTGTACATTTCATATCCAAAACGATTGTTTGTAATAATTATTCACAAAAAATTACACATAATGTTAGAATTGCTTTACATGTAATGTTAGAAAAAATTATAATTCCCCGTCGATCATGATTTAGTCAAATCAAATTCGTCATCCGATTCAATCAAAACCAGTTTATCCCCTGTCACTACGTCTTGCAGACACAATCCCTAGAATACATTCAGACGTTGTTTGAATAAATCTTCCCGGCGTAGTGCATCAACCGATGCCTTTGACTTCCAATTTGATGCAATGGGGGGTATGGGGGAAAATCGGGTGCACTTCATAATCACCCAATGAGAATTAGATATGATCAGTAAGTAAACAATCTTGTTATCCTCCTAAATGGGTTTTGGATCGACATCAAATGGCACAAAAGTTAGGCATTGGAGCTTCGATATCAGGACGACCATTACTTTGATCGCATTTGCAGCTAGATAGCCAAAATTCGGCATTATGAACCAGTGACTCATAATGACGGAATGCTTGAACATGTTTAATCTACTTTCATACTCATCGATGGTATATGATTTCACGACAGAGGCATAGAATTTCTTGTTCCGACGTAGCTCAGTTAACATTTGACTACGTATAGCATGAGAGTGACTAAGAGATTCCCCAATACCCATCCCCCGGGCCAAGGCGGAGAAGCCGCAATTACCATCTGACCTAACTTCATATATGTAATCCACAAACGATTGGAAGACTTTCGGTACATGCTTC
Organism: Sambucus nigra; assembly: GCA_949130495.1. NCBI lineage: Eukaryota > Viridiplantae > Streptophyta > Magnoliopsida > Dipsacales > Adoxaceae > Sambucus > Sambucus nigra. The sequence goes on from OX422214.1 coordinate 435,896,231, forward strand.
ATATATATCTTCTTGTAGGTGGACCACAACTCCAGTTTCTTAGTTGTATAAGGTGGCCTCGCATCGATCCTCTTGCCATGAAGTTCACTCAAATTTGGAGGATCCTTTTCCCATGCACATGGGATTCTCTTGGTAGGTGTATTTTTCTTCAAGAACTTCGGTTTCCCCTTGGCCATAACTAAAGTGGGCTCCATCAATGGTGTGCAAGATGGTTAAGCAATCTCTATTAGTTTTCTTGCACCATTTACCGCTCGGCATCCCCCATTTCATTCCACCTCTTCTTTAGCAAAATCATTTCGTGTGTATAATCAAAATCAAGATACATTGGGACATCGGGGACTATAGGAAGCTTCTTCCAATGACCGTCTAACGCCCATGTTGGAATGGCGTCACCCGTTTTCTTCTATCCAACCAATTCACAAGTGCACGAAACGCCATATATTATACGAATTTTATGCCCGCATGCAATATCCGTTAATTGAGTATTACTCGCAAATCTGGATAATACCATCCTCATACAATCTATCTCACCAATTATCAAATCAAGATCAAGGTGAGAGACTCGTCCACGTATCTCGTGTAGCAATGGTTCTTTGTGTGGATGCTTCATTGATTGTAATGACTTTCTGAACTCCAATATAATTTGAGTCTCTTGAAATTCAAGTAGTGCATCCATCCCTTTCCATTCCGTGGTAAATGTCCCCTTAGAGCTAAGAAAATACTTTTTTAACTGTGCATGGGTGCCCTCGGCCCTATTTGTGGTTCGGTTCTCCCGATGTTGAATCTTATTCGTCCATGGATGCGCATACATGAAATGGTATGGCAACCACGTATTTTTGAGGTACGCAATCATACGAGGACATTGATGCTTCCAAGTTGATTGAAAACATGACCATGATCTATCATATTCGGTATGCGTTTCTGACTCGATCACCCCAATCCATCTGGACATAAAGGACTTTTTATCCAGGTCTTTTAATCCATCTTTCAAACAAGCCGCTTCAATATTCTTCTGCATATGGAATAAACATAACATATATTTCGCGCTCGGAAAGACTTATCTCACGGATTTCATGCATGAAAATTGTCTATCGAACACTATGACCTCAGGCAATGCTTCTGGAGAATAGGTGATCCCAATCATCTCGAAGAAAGTCATGTTGTATCTATTTGTTTTGTAAGTGCAACCAATCACCACAACAGAAGGGAAGCACTTGGCAAGTAATATGAAGATCGGGTGTGCAAAAAATATGTCCTCAACGATGTTATTTTATTCATGACGCCGATGCCAATGCACATAATGTTTATCGGAAAGCAAATACATGAGTTATTGCATTACGTTCCTCCAGACATGCTCCCCTACTTTCATCTTGTGTTTCGCGTTGTACACGGTTCTCACCGAGGAGCAATTGTAAGGATTCAATTATTTCAATGTGTACCGGACCTCCTTCAGATGAATATTATTAGAAACTAACTCCCTTGTGACATTCCATTCATCCTCATTTAAGCGTCCGGCATATGGATGTCTAACTAACGAATATGAGACCTGGTGATTATGTAGTCCGTACAAAACTTTTATACCCCACTTAACATCTTCCATCGGGACACCCGTAAGTCTAAATGGATAATCACACTTGCGGGTGCCAACATTACTCTTTCTCTTCTTTTTTATTTCCTCTTCCTTTTCCCGTTTGTGTAATGAGCTTCTTTCACATTCAAGAATTATACGTGGCTTTCGTCCCAATTTCTCCTTCTCGGATTTGAGTATAATCACGATAGCCTTTATTTTTAGACCAATCATCTGGCACCATTCTACCATTTTACTTCTACTCTGGAATACCTATGAAGTTTGAAAAAAAATAATTAGCCATTGTGTGTACATGACTAAACACTACAACTTAAAATTGAGTAAGAAAAAAGCCAACCTCTCCGATAGAAAATTCGGAGGAATGATCCTGAGAAATAGCACTGTGAGAAGATCCCGTATCATCCTAAATTGAAGAAAATTGAAGAAAATATTTAAACTTAATAACACATTATGTAATATTCAACGGATATCTTAGGACTGTCGGGGAAAATTACCATGGGTATAGTCAAGTCTGGAAATTCATCCCGCAGGCAATGACCAGTTGTGTTATGCGCTTCTACAAAAGATTGTTCAATAGTAGATTGCTCACGTGCACCACTTGAAACTTCACCCTCCCATGGTGTACCCGATGATGATCCGTCATTACAAGTCACACTAGCACTTAGTACGACAAGGTTATCATTCTCCCCTCAATCAGTTGAGTTTATTATTGAGTCATCTAGCTGCAATTTTAGATAATAATAAATTGAGTTAAATATTAAGTCAACCCAAAGGTAAACCGTGAATAAGGTTATCCCGACCACAATTAGCCGTGAAATGCTTGTATCTATGCCCACAAGTAATTGTAAAATCCCAGAATTAACGGTTATGATAAACCATAAAATTTATCATAATGGCCACTTAAGACCGTGATATTCCGTCTTCTTTGATTACGGGAAACCGTGTAAAGGTATATCAGCTTTTTTTCAAAGTTATTTTAATACTTCTTATGCATGATTTTTTAGTATGTGGTTATTAAATGCGTTGTATGTAAATTAGGACCTCAAATGAGTCCAATGTGGGAGTGAAATCTACACTTTTAGCATATTTTGTATCTTGGGTGTTGAATCATCTATGGTCATTCTTGTTGGTGTAAACCTTAAAAAAATGCAGCCCACAACCACGCAAACTATCCAAAATAAGATGCAAATAATAGAAACAAGTTTGGATTGAGAACAACAAGGTTGAGTTTTTTAGGGTTTTGGCCATGATATAGGATTTCACGGTTTGGATTTTGAATGTTTTGGGGTGTTTGAAAAATTAGAGATTAAAATTAGTGTTATTATGTTTGAGGGCATTTTTGACTTTTTAGTAATTTTTTAAGTGTTAAATTTGTGGTGTTTGATAGTAGAAAAAGTGATTTTTTGTTTTGTGGTGTTATGGAGATTATTTTGGGATGGGAATATCACCACCCTTAATTCTTACCCGCAAAAACTCCAATATTTCCTTAAAAATACTATTTAGTTGTAACTAAAAAAACATCAAATACTAAGTGACTGATTCTAAGGAATTATTTCAAACAGAGAGAACTCAAGAACCGGAAGCATTATTTATCACTAGGTAAACAAATTTGCAGGGGAGACGAAGCGAAAGAAGAAAAAAAAATCCGATTGAATGACTAATATTTCATAGCATTAATATTCATCACCGTAAAGTATTAAATGTTATACATCTTACAAGTGTTTTAAAACTTTAATACGAGACATTCCTACCTAAGATATGACTGGCAGCTGATAATGAGTGATAACAATTTAACAAGAGACTAAATATGCAATAATGTCATGGGAGATATAATGAAACAAAAAAAATCTCAATATACAAAAATGCATAATTGCATTAAAGCAGAATCTTTGAAATAAATATTCTATACAAAAAAAGATATAAATAAACATGGGTCATTACACAAAATCTATACCTGCAAATGTGATCTGGGAAGATAGGGAGGTGGAAGTGATGACGATACCTTTATAGCAGCAAAAATGGTCAAATTATTCCTAAACACTTGCGAAAATAGGTATAATTTACACTTATTAGCCAATCAATTGAACTTAAATCACAAAAATTATAGAGTCACATTTAAATTATCTGTTATTTCTTTAAAAATCTCAGAGAATCCTAATAAATCAGCAGCATCTCCTTCTTTCTATCAACTAAAAAGGGAAAACAATATTATGTTGCCAAAAAAAATCGAACACACATAAAACACATGTACATAGATGCATTGACATAGTTCACATGCATGTGGTTATCAATGTTGAAGAAGTAGTGGGAAGACTTGTCTTCAAGGGCACTTTAAGGCTTTTTTTATCTCACTTGGTTTGAAGCACAAAAATGCTACAAACATATGTCGTTGACCTCCTCTCTATAATCAATAATATGACTTTAAGTGAGAATGAAGATTGAACAATATTATTTTATTATTAGTAGTTTTGTGTGAGTCTTCCGTCATATTTACATCAGTTGTACCCTTAGATTATGGTAATTAATCATCGCTCATATTAGGAGATTGATGAGCCTGTAAAATCAAAAAGGGAAAGAAAGTAATAAAGAAAAAAGGAAAAAAAATACCAAGAAGGATAGCAACATCGCATTCCATTTAGTCCGGGGAGATTCACCACATTGATGGGTAGCATCATCTGAGCATGCACGACCTTAAAAATTTAATCATACACATTAGACCACATATAAAACCAGCTAGTAAACAAACAACTAAATTTAGACCACTTGTAATTCATAAAATGAATAAATAATGCTCAAGTAGTTTCCTCGATTAGCTGTACGAAGAAAAGATATATGGACAATCAGTTTTTAGTTTTCATGGAATTGGAGGACAATGGCTCAATTGCACACGTTTAGCTATATAATGTTGTTAAAAAACTAAATTGGAAAAAATCTTAATTTTCCTAACTTTAACAGATAAAATTAGAAACACATTTATGTTGCAAGGATGATTAAATACATAACTGACCCTACCAACCACCTCAAGTGTTCTAATTATATTTACTCTTGTTTATAAAGTGATCCATATTATATAAGTTCGTTTGGGAGAGTAATTGTAAGGTAAATTTCAGAACAAAAAGGTAGTAATAACTCACACCTTAAATTAGAAATGTGTGTGTGTGTGTATAAATGAAAACAAAACTAACAGTCACAGAGACGCCTAAAGACAACAAAAAAAATCCTGACATTAGTTCAAAGCCCAAAATTTAGGGAAGAGCCTAGAAAACACGGAATAAAATGAAAACTAGGTATTTTACTATAATATAAAATAATTTAGAAACAAGATGAAAAAAAATCACTGGCCTTAAAACTTAGGATGTGTTTGGGACTCAATTCCATGGTTTCGAATTAAAATTGAAAAAATTTCAGTTAAATTTTTTTCAAATTTCAACTGAAATTTTTCGAACTCCAATTCCAAGACATGGAATGGGGGTTACCAAACGTGCCCTTATAGATTTTAATAAATAAAATTCAAAATTCGGCAAAGTATAAGTAAAGATAAATTAGTAAGGGAGGATATCGTATTGGACATTCTTGAGACATTACTATTTCTGTCCACGACCAGAGCTAGGCTTTGATGAGAGTTTGGGTGTGTGTAAATGAGAAGCGATGTTTTGATGAGAGTTTGCACAGAAATATTGGATATATATGTGTACATATACATCGACATGCATACACAAACAAAAACATTCAATTATCTAGAGAGTTTTAATTGAGTTTTTTATGAGAGTTTGGATAGAAATTTTGGATTTTTATTCTAAACTTCTTCAGCCTTATTAGTTGCATGAACAGATGAATAAGCATCATCAATGATAATGTTTCAATCTCTAATAAATATTAGATGAAGAAAACCCACACTGATTTGTTTTTGTTTTTATTTTTATTTTTTTATTTGTTTTCTAGTTTTTTTAATTGAATGAGGTTATTTTAATCAGTTTAGACAAAAAAATTGGGCCAACCCGATTTCTGGTGTTAATTGTATTATTTTGGTAGTTAAGGGCGTGAATTTGTCGAATATTTTAATTGAGGGGGCGATCTGAAAAATTGTGATAGTTGAGGGGGCTAGGTGAAATTTACTTTTAACATAATAATAAACTACGTACACTCTTCAGAAGACCACACAATATTTTTATTTACTTAATATAATAAATATTAACGAAAATTAATGGTGAAAAGAGAGGCACTAAATTTAAGGATTTTTTACCAATTTGTCCCGTTTACTAAGTATATAGTTCGATAGGTCCTATCATCTTTTTTTGCTCCAATAAGTCCTTTGAAAAAAAATTGGTCCAAGTCATTTCTAAGAACAACGCAATATTAATTAATAATACATTAATTTGATTAAATTTTCATATACAAATGTTCTTAATAAAAGGACATTGGATCTTCATGATTATCACATATAAGCATTATGCGGAACATAAAAGGTATTAAGATAATATGCCTCCATAATTATCACAATTAAAAATATTGACGGAGCAGTCAAGCTTAACGATGTCTGATCCACCTGGATTTCAGAATACAGCTTCATCTTGTATATAGCAAGAACATACTCCAATTCCAACGCATTCCAACGATCAGATCTCTCAGTATGGCCAAAAAGGTATTTGAAAATTTACTCTCCTTGAGAATTTAGATTTCTCTCATTTTCCTATAAATTCATTATCTTGTCATGTTAGAGTGACTAAATGATGGATATCAGTCACCTATTTATAGGAGGGATAGGACCTATATCTCCAACAGTCAATTAATATCAACCGTCCATTAAGGTACATGCCCAAGAGTCCTTTTGACTCTTAGTATTTGGAGTACCCTTTCATTAACCAAAGTGACTCTTAGTATTAATATAATTATGTTGCACATAATGGAGAATTATACAAAATAATTCTAACAGTCTCCCACTTGATCCATAATTATCATAAAGCGCGCAATAATCCTTGAGTCATCCTTAAATTATTTTCCATAAACACCTTCATCAAACAAATCATTAATGCGAGTCATGGCGCTCACACACTAATTCAGGAGCATAATCTCTTTCATGTACCACAACATTAACAACTCATCCAATAAGATGTATAAATAGGGTTATTCCATAATGGTCCAATAATGTCTTTGTAAAAGACTACTTCTGTCACATTCTTTCATTCACATACATATGTACAATAACGATAGAAATAAATGATTCTAAAACACTGTATGATATCATATGGTAGTGTCAAAATAAGCACTAAAAAATCCACCACATCAAGATTCTATTGGCTATATTTAAAGACTCGTATCTTAAACATGCTTCGTTAATGTCTTTCACGATAGCCCAATCATGTGAATTTTCTATATTAACACACTTGTACAAATGTGTTAATTGACACTTGTTTCAAAATTTCTTCTTTAAAAGGTATTTACATTCAATGTGCTTAGTTCCTCATATAATACCTAATGTATCTTAATAAGATTGCAAAGACAGTATCATAATATTTCATCAACTTGGCAATAGTGTCGACAAATCCAAGTCCCAAAATTTAAATTACGTTTCCATAATCAATAAGTTGTAGCATCAAAGCATGCTATAGATTCAGATTTCCATAATAGTTAATGGATTATGTTGCACTCCTTCATTATATTGGTCCTTAAACCAAAATAAACATAACTAGATAAGAGTGAACTTCATACTTTCCACAAAACCAGTAAATCTAAGTTGTAATAACTGTTCATCCAAAAATGAACAGTCAACTTTAATATGAGAATATAATATTTTAGTATCGCATAACTTCATCCATTACATATTGAAAATTTATATAACATTTTGTTTCTCTACTTTACAATAAATTGAATATATAAAATTTCTCCCACTGATCATTAGTTGTATAAATTGAATATACAATGATTAAAAAATATAATGGTATTACTTCTGAAAATATCATAGGTGGGAAACCTAATTAAGTTTATACAATCATTTCTATATAACATGCGTAAAATATCATAAGAATAATAGTTTTCGCATAAACTAAATGTAACTCTCATCATAATGATTTACTCACCTCATAAAAATTGTACGTCCTTAAAAAAATGGCGTCCTTGGAAAAGGTGGGAAGGTTCATAAATAACCCTTTTCTCATTACACATAAAATGTTTGACTACAAATTCTTTATGACCTCTTCATACTAAACTTAAATGTAATACAATGAGATCTTGTAGTCCAGTTACTTCTTATGATTTGTGAAAATAAAACAAAATATTTATTTATCCTTATGCCAAATTTATATTCATGTAGATACACCACATAATCACTTAGAATAGTATACTCCATTTAAGATCTTCGTAATACTATTCATTATGATTTTATCTACATTTGTCTCATAGTGACAATACAATCATTTAGTGGTCAATAATTTATTTATTCTTTGTTGTTTAAGCAATCCAGCAACTAAAAGAACAAATATTCAAGAAAGTTATCGGTAATGGGATAAAACCCTACCTTCCTTTATAATCACATTTCATGATTTTCAACACCCACTAATTTCACCATTCATAATGAATTTGGTTTTCTATAACGCAATAAGTACATGTTAATGACGATTATATGATCTACGTAGGTCCACTTTAAGGGTTAATGACGATTATATGATCTATGTAGGTCCACTTTAAGGGACTTCTCAAAATCTCCCACTTGGACCACATAAGTCATCCTTGTAGTAGATATTGTAATACCTTAAGTGCATAACTCGATGATCAATATTTATTAGAGATATTGAAAAAATCTTGTCCATAAAATTATCAAAAGAACTCTAGATTTAATTTGGGACAAGATTAAAGTGTTTCATCAAAAAATACGATGACTATGATGCAGGGGTAAAACAATATTTAAAAGAAATATATTTAAACTTTATTTTATACAAAACATCAAAGGAATACCATAACCTTTGAGAAGGACTGAAAGATGCCTTTAAAAAAATATCCCTCATAATCAAGTCCAAATAGATATTTTTCAAGAAAATTGGAACCATTGAGGGTTTATGAGAAGACAAATGACTTGAATCCCCAAAAATTAAAGAGAAGAAATCTTATTGTCATTTCTAGATTGTTTTGTAAACAATCCTTGCATCAAAAGTAAATACTTTATGTAACACAATAAGTTTAACTGGCAAACTCTACAAAGATAAAAACTCATTTCAAATCATAAAATATATATATTATCTCTATCATTATTAGTCTGAGTGTGCAACAGGTAAACAAACTTAATTTCTTTTATTACTTCAAATTTTATATGAAGTGCTCCACACAATATTGATCATCATTAATGGGCTTAAAAAAATTCAACATAATAATCGAGAGAAACAAAACTATATCATAACTTGTGAAAGATATGAGATAAATTGCTCACTGCATTAATGCTTTGATTTGACAATACATGTGTTAATATCTCGCTAGTACCTAATGTGAATTTTATTTTTCTCATTAGTAAGAATTGATTAGCAATTATATGATGCTTGTAGATACTGGAGTATTAAATATACATGATATATACTTGAACCATGTATATGTTATATATAGTTTATTCAAACAGTCAAAATCAACTCCGTATAAGTAACAATCTTGTTTGATAATTAAACTCAATATACTCCACAATTATAAGCGTCACAGGTTACTACTGCTATCATCTTTACAGTTAATATTCATGCTCATTATAGTTAGGTCACTACGGTGATTACCGAACTGTTCATAATATGAATATTACATTAAGTAAAGACTTACATTGACAAGGCAATAATTTTTTCAATTATGTTCATTAAATATCGCATGAGTAATGAACTAAATTATTCATGTTTGGGTTTCATACACTTAATTGGTGATATCATAATGAAAGAAACAATGACATCTATATTTGATGACCATTGTTGCCTTCCCAAAATATATAGCCCCACTTAATTTGTTTCTCAATAATTGTAATTGGACATGTAGGCTACCGAATCGTAATAATTGAATAAATAATAATATGTGTGCAGCATAAAAAATCTTAGCATTCAATATCATACATGGACTAGTAGGTAATCAAAATATGCATGATATGAACGCATTAGTCCAATATTTATCTGTTATGGAACGGAGTACTTTAACGAACACCAATCCTTACATTATACAAATATTAGAGATAAGCATACATGTGTAAAATACCCGTAATACATGAATAAATTATATTATTTTTGTCAATTTCTTAATTTGAAATTCGCAAAAAACTAGACATAATGTGAAAATCAAATAGAAAAGGAGTTTTCGTGAGATATTATATGAACAATAGTAAATGAAAAACATGAATCATATACTTTCACTTCATCACTCATGTATGAGTAACAAATCATAAATATTGACCCAAATCATTCATGGTCACACTAATGCATGATATGGTTATAACATTAAGTTGATGGTATTTGATATTCAATTCAACTTAATGGGACTGTGTTTTGGCACGAGACTCATTCAAACACGAATATCATAATATTCAACCGTATGAATCATTGGCCTGTGCTTGGCACGAGACTCATCAAAATGTGAATATTAACAATAACATAATATTAAATAATATGAATCGTTGGCTAGTGTTTGGCGCAAGACTCATCAAAATATGAATATTAATAATAACATAATATTCAATAATATGAATTATTGGCCTTTGTCTTTCACGAGACTCATAAAATTTAAAAAAAAATTAATATTCAACGTTATGAATCATTAGCATGTGCTTTGTAGGAGACTAATAAAAACATGAATAAAAAATTCTAATATATTTAATATTCAATGTTATGAATTATTGGCATGTGTTTAGCACGAGACTCATAAAAATATGAATATTAACTATAACATAATATTCAATAATATGAATCATTGGCCTGTGTTTGGCACGAGATTCATCAAAATATGAATATTAACAATAACACAAGTCTAATATCCTACCATATGAAATATGTTTGACTCATGTTTGACATTTAAATGCACGCAAAATATGAATATTAGTCTCAAAAATATATTTATACATTCAATATTCGTGAAATGATCAAAACATGTGTTTGGTTTCTAATCCAACACAAACATACATTCATGAATAAATAAAGCAACTCCCATAGTGAAAACACACACATAATAAATGACAAAATCGTAACTTTTTCCCCAAAAAATAAAAAAAATAGTTAATACTATGGGATGTAGATAATTACTACAAAATCTCAAAATAAATTATGGAATTCAAAAATCAATTTTCTGGAACAAGATATTGTCGTAAACATTATTTATGTAAAATTAATGCCCCCAAAAATATTATACTCAAAACTTAATGTATAATTAAGGGTCCAAATATAGATGTTTACACAATAATAGAATATTTATATTTACAATTAATTGATTAAGACACTTTAATGTCTTCCTCATCCAACATCATATAAATATTATTATTGAAACATCAATTCGGACATTTGAGCCACCAAAAATAGATTATGCACAATAATTTAATTTACCGAAATATTATTGTCAAACCCATAATCATACATCTAATATTCAAATTTTTATATTGAACCTTTTGGTCAATACAAATAAAACAGAACATGAATATTAGATAAACCATGAACAAAGAAAATTGCCCCCATGATGAAAAAATAGATAAATATTTGGGAAAATCATAATTTTTGCCAAAAATAGAAAATTTGAGTTAGCACCCCAGGGATGTAGAGAATTACTCAAGGATCACTCTCCAATTTGCGGAATCATAAAATCAAATTTTAAACAATAGTTATAAGCGTTGACATTATTACCAAAAATACAAAAAAACTCATTTCAAAGGTCTAAATGACGTCAAAACAGAAAATTGGAGTGGGGCCCATTGTATACAATGGGTTTTGTTTATTTCGACGTTTCCAATCGACCATAAGAGTTTCAGAAAATTTCGATCAAATTTTGACCTTTCACATTCCGACTAGTGGGTATAGGAGACAAAAACAAATGTCACAAAAAAAATTCCAGGCACACACAAAAATTAATTTAATAAAGACTCCATTACGAGCAAACACCAATAAAGGAAAATCATGAGATCTTAAACTTTAGCTCTGATACCATATGTAAAATCATTTTTAAGAACAACACAATATTAATCAATAATACATTAATTTAATTAAATTTTCATATACAGATGTTCTTAATAAAAGGACCTTGGATCTTCATGATTACCACATATAAGCATTATACGGAACATAAAAGGTGTTAAAATAACTTACCTCCATAATTCTCAGAATTAAAAATATTGACGGAACAGTCAAGCTTAACGATGTATGATACACCTGGATTTCAGAATACAGCTTCATCTTGTATATAGCAAGAACATACTCCAATTTCAACACATTCCAACGATCAGATCTCTGAGTATGGCCAAAAAGGTATTTGGAAATTTACGCTCCTTGAGAATTTAGATTTCTCTCCCTTTCCTATAAATTCATTATGTTGTCATTTTAGAGTGCTTGAATGATGAAAATCAGTCACTTATTTATAAGCAGGGATAGGACCTAAATCTCCAACAGTCACTTAATATCAACCGTTCATCAAGATAGATGCCCAAGAGTCCTTTTGACTCTTGAAATTTGAAGTACCCTTTCATTAACCAAAGTGACTCATAGAATTAATATAATTATGGAGCACATAATGGAGAATCTATTATACCTCTAATACGTTAGTAGTAGAGATATTAATATGCATTAATGTTACAAAATAAACTCAGGCTCTGTTTTAATAATCTCATGTCATTAATAATCTCCAGTCATCCCATGAATACCACCAACCCAAACAATTAAAAGTTTTGACTCTTTAACTTCCAATCTGCAAAAATCGTACACCATAGACTATTGTCTCTCCATATTCTACACCTTCAACCTTCGGTTTCCATATACACAATAAATACATACATTAAAATAAAAGATTAAAAGGTTTCTTCCATCCAAATCTGCAACACTCTTAATTAAATTCCTCAGCCAAAAATCTGCACAAGTCACCACCTAAAAAAGTGAAAACCATCAAGCTAGATAATTTGCCCAATTTCTCACACAAAGGTCTCTCTATAGCCATCTCAGACCATGACTTCCAGATCTTTTCCTGTTTGTCCTGTTGAGTCGCTTTTGACGGGAACTCCTCTACAGGTTTGTTGTATTGCACTAAAGTTTGTGATTGTACATCAGATAAAAAAATGTTATTTCTTTGTTGGAAGATGAATATGATTCCTTGAGGCATGTCCATGTATTAATTGACATATTTCCAGTTAGAGGAATTTTTTTCTTTAACTGAATGTGTAGCTGCTTTGCATGACATTGTATGGGTATAATGACATTTAATGATCATTTGTAGAGTGAAGGTGTTAATATCTTTTTTATTTTTATTTTTCTAATATTTTTAAAAGACAACATGCTAAGTTTAGGATATGATTAATTCTACGTGTACCACATTTTTAAATCGCATTGAAACTGCATGCTCATGTGGCATTCGGAGATTAGTTAATTTCGTTGGCGTGGATTTTGAGTCGATGGGTGCGAAAAGGTCTGACGAAGCCTGGGGGTTTACGGGCAAGAGGTTCCGAAGCGAATTTTTTTTTATTGTTATTTACTTTTTTTTTCAATTTTTAATCCTAAATATGTTAAGGTATATATATATTTTTTATTGAGTTTTATATATAGCTTAAAAACCTATAAGGCTCATGCTTTATTTAGGATTAAGAGGTAGAATTAGGCGTTTGCTTTTGGGACATTAAACAAAAAGCTTATGATTTTTTGTATATATTTCAGTTTCGCACATGTCCTCTTTAAGATATAAGATATGAACCCATATCTTGGACTTTTCCAGATTTTTTTATTGAGAAACCTCACACAAATTTTTGTGTGTTTTTATTTTTTAATTCTCTCATAATCTAATGCGATGATCTCATTAAATTTTCTCCTTTTCTCTTTTACAGTTTTTACCCATGTAATTATGCTATATACTTTCCTTTACATTCAAGTTTTGTAATTTAAAAGAAATAAAGAACTGGGTAGTGTTTTTTTATTATGAAATGTGATATATTTAGTGGGTTAAGATTGTATTTGATTAATGTTATTATTATTTTTTCTGTTGCCCGCTTATTCTTTAGAACTTCAAAATAACGATGAAGGAAACAACATAAGATCTTCAAAGATAATCAAATCTTCCAAGCATATTTCAAAATTTTATGTTATATTCAATTATTAGTATCCTTAGGTGTAAAAATTATTGAATTTAGATGACATCATCTTATACAAATCAACAAATCAAAGTCAAAGTGATTTTCACACTAATAACGTCCAAAACTATGTAGCGCTTTTTCAAGACTTTTAAGGACGTGCAAACCCGTTTTAATTCTCCAACCAAACTCCCTCAAAAATATTTTTTACAGAGGTGTATAAACTAAATTCTTAAACTCTGGAGAATTGGTGCAAAAACATAAATGATCCATAATTGATATGAATTTCTTTTTATTGCCATTTAATTTTTTGGGCTCTTTTAAACCTCTTTGAACCCCGAGTAATAAAATTTCTCAATTTTTTAGGTCCAATTTAAATGGCGGATTAATCGCAAAGGATAAATGATAATCTTTCGTATCCCTTCACTGTTTTTAAACAGAGCACACAAACTCACAAACGGCTCTTATATGCACAACTTTCTTATCAAGTTTTATCGCGCTTGATTTGTTTTAAGGACATGATTGAAGTGAAACACCCAACCAAGATGTGATAAGACAAGCACAATAATCAAATCAATCCGTGCAAGTGTGTAATAAAGGAAATCGTGAGTCAAACATACAGGAAGTAACACTTAATTACATCTCAATGACTCCAAACATTATAAAGCACATGGATGAATTGACATATTGTCTCAAAACACTACCAATAGTCACATGAAAAATGAAATGATGTTGTGACTCGGTCATCCTAAGTGTTCATCCATAAAAAGAGAAAACAAAATACAAAAATCTTTTTGGATTTTTCAAAAGTTTTATCAAAATAAAATCTTTTTGTATTTTTCCAAATTTTTTCAAAAAAAAATTATACAAAAATGATACATACTAGCAATAGGCAAATAATGTCAACATGAAAAACATCCTATGCTAGTAAACAAGTCAAACCTCAATCGTTAGTTGCGGGGGGATTTTCCAAAGGTGGTGCCAACTTATGAAAAACCTCCATTAAATTTTGTGAAGTTTTGACTAAAAACTTAACTCGCTCACCTAAATGTGCAAACTCTCTCATATAGTCTCCAGGAGCATTTAAGTATCACGTGTGGGTGCATGTGTGGCAGAAACACATGTAGTAGAAAAACGTGGTATCTAACCCAACTTAAAATAAAATTTCCCAAGGTGTCCTCTCCTTTTGCAATGGGAACAAACATATATAGGCCTAGGAACATTTTTATCAAAAACTCTAGGACGCGCTCTCCTAATAGGAATGGGACGCCTAGGTGGGTTAAGGTGAGACTCACGTGAATCTAACACTAAAATGGGAACCGACTCGGGTGCTAATTGGGAAGTAGAAGCACCGTCATGACTTAAACCTAACTTCTCACCTTTACCCTTAAGAACCACATTTTCAACCTTCTTAGGTGCGTTCTCAAAATTAACTTTGACCTCCCTGGCACGTTCGAGATCACTCTTGAGTTGGGATACATTTGTCGTCAAACTAAACAACGTGTTGGTCAAATCACACTTCTCCTTTCTTAAAACCTCCTTCTCTCTCCAAATCTAAAAAACGACGACCTAAATCTCTATTATACTTCTTTGTTTTCAAGGTCTCAGTGTACAAATCTCTAAAGGGTTTTTGGAGCTCACTTTCATCTTCACTCTCAAATTCGCTCTCATCTCCACTAGAAACACTCGGGTCATCACTGGTGCTCTCATGACCTCTATCACCGTGAGATAAAGTGGATGTGCTCACACGACTCGAAAATGATACACACATCCCATGAGCTAAACCTTTATCAGACTCTTCTCCCTCATCGCCCTCATCACCCTCACTATCACTAAGCATGGCGGGCATAGCAGTCTCTTTGTTCTTTCTTCTTATCCTAGTAGCACACTCTTTAGCAATGTGCCCTTTGGACTCTCACTCAAATCATCTGATCTCATCCTCCTTGTCACTATCTTTGGCCTCTATTTTCTTTTTATTTGACTCAAAAGATCTCTTTTTATTGAAAGCATTTTCTTTTTTCATTTTGAGAAACTTTTTAAAATTTCAAAAAATTTGGCCACCCAATTTGAGACTATCACTATGTCTGAGTCTGAATGCTTTGATAAATGCGGTGTGTGATACCGATTTAAATTAATTCGCAAGTTTCCAAGTATTTCTTATATAATTAGAGTCTATTTTTAAACAAAATCAATTCAACCCCTAAACATGCAACTACATGTGTGCGTGTGTTAACCCATATATAAATAAAGCATGTGGCACAAATTTAAAGAAAAATTTTCGCAGGGCAAAACCTTTTATTTCTAGAACTTTGAAGAATTCGCAAGACCATTGACTTACATACAACTTGATAATCGCCCACAAGTGTAACACGCGGTATCTTCGTCAAACCTTCAAAGCAACGGCTAGAAATCTGCAGTGGTTCACGCGCAGCTATAGCAAAAGGACAACAGTTCTCCGGTTGTAGAGTTCTCTACACAAAGAATAAACAACAACAAAAGTTATGTTCTTGAACACCAAAACAATTCACCAAAGCATATGGGATTTTCGTGAATTGAAAACAAAAAGGGATTAAACCCTAAAAGAAGAAGTCAAAATGATTCTGCTATTTCGCAGTTTTCTGTCTTTCAAAACACTTGGACTTCTTAATGAAAACGAAACCATTTAATGAGTATTTATAAGAAAACGTGTCGCCCCGGTATTAGAGCTCGTTCGAACGAGATAAGCATGTCGCTCGAACGAAAGACACGTGTCGCTCGAACGAGATCGCGCGACATGCCTATGTCGCTTGAACGATAGTGCTATGTCGTTTGAACGACTGTTGCGTCAAAAAAATATTATTTTAATGTCCGCTCCAATACTTAGAAAAAATACTCATTCTCAAATTTTTACGAAAAAGTCCGCTCCAACACTTAGAAAATATTTTGTAAAAATAAACTTCGCGGAGTCTTTATGATGAAGAACTTGATTAATCCGGATCCATCTTTGATGCTTGAATGTTCTTGAATGCTCTTCGACGGTGTAGCGGTATATGACATAATAAATTGATAACGGACTTATAAAAATATGTCCTTACATTTATTATTCATGTATTTTATTGTACGTTATTAAAAAAAAAATTATAATCTTTTTCTACGCATAAAAACTTTCTATTATTTGAATTCTTTTATTTTAGAACAAAATGTACATATTTTTAATTATTTTTTTTTAACTTTACATTATTTAACAAATAACTTTTATTTAACCATTTTCAATAAATAAAAACCCGAAACGGTTAAAACGCTTTCCTAATTTTAAAAAGTTCTAAAAAAAGTTTTTTGGTATTTCTTAAAAACAGTTTTTAACAATTAAAACATTTTTTTAATTAAAAAAGTTTTTTTTCATTATTTAAAAAAATAATTTTTCCTTTTATAAACAATTTTCTATTTTTTTAAAGTTAAAACAACTTTTTTTTAGATTAGTTTTTTTTATTGTTTATAATACTTTATATATATATATATATATATATATAAAGATATTTTATGAGAAACTATTTAAAAGAAAATAAAAACTAGTTTTTATATAAAAACAATTATTTGTTACTGTTTCAAGAAATATAGAAACTGTTTTAAATTAAATTTCTTTAATTGATTTATCAAAAATAAAAATCTTTCTTTTAAAACAAATAATTTTTTTTTTTTATAACAAGTAAAAGGGTGACGCTATAAATGACAGTAGTCCTTGCACTTTTTGACCCAACGTGCCTTGTATCTCTTTTCTTCCATGTGAACTAACACATGGGCAGAAATAAAGGATCAATCAAAGGTTTAGGAGCCATTATTTTTTTTCATTATTTCTACTTTAAATAATTAAACACAATTTGAGTAAAAAATACAATTCACACTTTAACCCTACTCATTTATCCGATTTACGCTTACATACTTACTCATTTATTTTTATATTTTTACCAAACACAAACACGACTCAATTATAAGTCACACGACGCAAAATTTTAATTTTTTATTTAACGCGAATACGCTCCAATTACAAGCGACACGATCTATCATGACACAAGAAATCTTATTTTTTTAAAATCAACATCAAGAAAACGACCTAATTAAATTGAGACAATAACATAAAACGATACGAAATCTTATTTTTTTTACCTGACATGAAAACCACTAAAATAAAAGCGACAGAACAAGACACTACATAAAATATATTCTTTTAACCAAAAATGAACACGAAAATGACACAATGGTACGGCATGGCATGACAACCCAAAATGTTGTTTTTTAAAACCAAAAACGAACCTGATCAAAATAAAAATGACATGACAAGACACACGATGATTTTTTTTTTAACTTATTACAAACACGATCCAAGTAAAAGTGGCACAACACAAAATTTATTTATTAACCAAAAATGAACCCGATCAAAATAAAAATGACATGACAACGCCATTGATTAGTGCCGCTGGCACCGACTCACATCATTTGTTGATTGTGGGTCCACCCCGGGGGCATTAATCAATCACGAATCTGACAGATCAAATTAAACAATTATTTATTAAAATTAAAATTAAAATTAAAAAAATCATAACTAAAAACACTATGTTTATTGATATGATATCGTGCCGTTGGCTAGGACCCACATTCATCATTTGTTGAATGTGGGTCTGCACCAGTGGCATATTAGTAAACACAGTTTTTTTATTTAAAAAAATATATTTTTTTAATTCTAATTTTAATTTTAATAAAAAAACTGTCTAATTTTATGTCTTACATGTGAGATTGATTTGTGCTCCTGACGCGGACCCTCATACAACAAATGATATAGGTCCGGAAATGTGGATCCGCACCAGCGACACTAATCAATCGCGATATCATATCAATAAATATAGTTTTTTTTATTTATGAAAAAAATTAATTTATATTTAAATTTTAATAAAAAGTTGCTTAATTTTAATAAAAAAACTGTTTAATTTGATGTGTTAGATTCGCGATTGATTAGTAACGCTGACACGAACCCACATTCAATAAATGATGTGGGTCCGAGACTATAGCTCCGTACCAGCGATACTAATCAATGGCAATATCATGTCAATAAACATAGTTTTTTTAGTTATAAAAAAATATTTTTTTTAATTTTAACTTTAGTAAAAACTGTTTATATTTAATTAAAAAAATGTGTTTGCTTTTAATTATAAAATAAAAAAATAAGAAACTTATGAAATAAAATAAAAAATTTGAAAGATGAGATTTCTTAATCGGTTCGGAGTACATATAGAATTGCTCAAAATTCAAATGTTATTAATGAGTCAATTTAAAACAACAACGGTAACAACTTGTAATTGAGATTTGTAAAGTCTCTTGATAGAGACATGATCTAGTATAATTTTGTTCTCTCGCGATCCAAAATCTAGTAGTCTTCCTATGCTAATGAGCAGCAAAATCCCTTCACGATGCCCCCACTTCATATAAGACATAATAAGGGTAAAAGAGTTATTAAAATAAATTTTAAAGGGTCTTAAAATTTTAATGGAGCGAGAATATCTGTAGCGTAAGTAAAAACTATTTTTCATATATATATAAAAATATTATTTGATTAAACGTAAATTATTGAAAATTATGAGAGTAATAATTATTACAAGTCAAACCCAAATAAGCTTAATTATTTTTATAATAGTTTGAGCAAAAATGCTGGTGGATGCTCTTGAAAGGTAATATACAAATGGAAAAAGGAGGTTTTGCCTTTCGTGAAGATAAGAGTCCACAGTAATGAAACATTGAAATTTGTAAAAAAAGTTCTTACGAACATTACTTGTTCGTAGGAAAAAGTAATATCATTTCTTACGAACAAAATTTGTTTGTAGGAAATGTAGCGAACAAATGTTGTTCGTAGGAACCCAAATATGTAATAAAAATTAATTATTTATATTCGATACGAGTTCCTACGAATTTCAGAAGTTCGTAGGAATTATTATGGACAAATGAAGTTCGTAGAAATCCTTTACAAATTTTGCACCCGTTCTGTAACTTTGAAGAATCACTACAAATTCTTCTGCAGAATTTGTCCACTTTAACCCACCACTCGAGATCTCTGAATTTACAAACTTATAAATTCTTGTGACTTGTAATATCTCCATTGTAAATGCTCTAAACTCAAACTCTCAAGTTCCTCCTCACCACCCATATTTCTTTGGCCGCGAAATATCAATCCGTGAAACAGTAAGGATCCGTTTGATTCGCAAATTTGCCATGGCAAATGTCAAATCAGTGAACAAATATGACATTTGCCCACTTTTTGGTCTATTTGATTCACAAATTTGCCTATAACCCATTTGGCTATGTACAACACCTCTAATGCATGAAAAGTGGGCAAATTTTGCTTTGCTATTTGGAGAAGAATCATTTGCCAAACAATTTTGCCACCTCTTACAAGTGCTTTTTTTTTATTTTTATGCTAAAATATTTTAAAAATTCTTTTACAAACTGTTGTATAAAACTCTTTTAAATAAAAAATGTTTTATAAAAAATGTTTTTAAAAACTGTTTAAAAAATGTTTTAAAACTGTTAAAAAACTGTTTAAAAAAATATTTTTTAAAACTGCTTTATTTAAAAATGTTTTATAAAAACTGCTTTTGAAATGTTAAAAAAAAACACTGTTTTTGAAATGTTTAAAAAAAACTGTTTTAAAAACTTTTATAAATAAAAAAAATATTGTTTTATAAAAAATGTTACAACAATGTTTTTAAAACTGTAAAAAATTTGTTTTAAAAACAATTTAAGAACGGTTTAAAAAAAATGTTTTATAAAATTGTTTTATCAAAAACTTGTTTTAAAACTATTAAAAACGCTACTTTAAAAGGTTTAAACTTTTTTTTGAATAATTTAAAAATTGTTTCGAATATTGTAAAAATTATTTAAAAAAACTGTTTTAGAATTATTTTAAAAATTGTTTAAAAGCTTTTTATAAAATATTCAAATAAATTAATTAAATTAACTTTAATTTCATCTAATTAATATTTTAATAGCTTTATATAAAAAAATTAAATAAAATTTACCACGATAAATTTTATTCATAAAATATTTTGCCATCTCCACCTTTATAAATTACGCAAGTCGTGTAAAATGTGTTTTTTTTAAGCATATGCAGACCGGGCCATTAGTGGAGTTACGACATGTCAGTAAACATCAATGACAGACATGTCATTAAACATGTAAGTAAACATCAATGTCAGTAGACAGACATGGCAATTAGTGGAGTAAACATTTCTGTTCTGACTTGTCCATTGATAAGCCAAATTCCAAGATAGGGCCATTTGTGGAGTAAACATCGATGAAAGGTACGACATTGTAGTTGAGCTAGCCATATAAACGGATCATATTCGGATAAATTTAAATTTATATCTGTATATGTTAAATAAATTTTGATTGGATCCAATTAGTTAAACTTAAATTTAGATTCGTTTATATTAAACGAATTTGGATCCGATCCGATTATTCGTTTATGTTAAACTTAATTTGTAACACTTTTATTGTCAACTCTTATTTTATAAATTTATTTTCTAAATGTTCTAAAAAAACAGATAATGAAATAAAAAACTATTATAATATATATTTAAAATATTTTTAAATACAATATATATATATATATATATATATATATATATTGATCGAATCGGATTATTAACGGATCGAAAAATATGAATCAAAATCCGCTCCATTTAATAAACGGATAATCGAGTAATCAAATAATCGGATTTTAGACATGATCCATATCCACTTAAATTGATTGAATTCGGATTCAGATTCGGATAAAATTCGATCCATTGACAGGCATAAGTGGAGTAAACATTACGAGCTCCTCGCATGCTCCCCTAATCATTTAGGTAAGAAATGGCTACATTTAAACTTGTCCGTTATTTTTGGCCCCTAATACAAATGCATTTGATAAAAATTATAAATTTGTATTTTAAAGGTTTTTTTTTATAAAATAGTGTTTTTAATAAGAAACTATTTTAAAAATAAAGATTATTTTTAAATTTTTATAATTTCTTTTTAAAAAATATTTTAACATTTAAAAAAACTTATCTGTTTTTTATTTATTAAAAGCTGTAAATAAAAAGTAAAAAATAGTTTTATATAAAATAAAAACTACTTTAACAAAAATAAACTGTTTAACTACTTAAAAACAACATTTATTTATTTATTTTAAAAAACTCTTTTGTTTTATAAAAAAATGAAATAAATAAAAATAAAAATCTATATTTTCAATAAAAAGAGATTTTTTAATAAAAAATGTCTTAAACTTTTTTAATTCTTTTAGAAAAAACACTTCAATTGTTTTGAAAAACATCTTATATATTTTTTATTTATTAAAAACAGTTTATAAATCTAAAAATTGTTTATGCATAACTAAACTGTCTTGACTATTTAAAAAATATTTTTTAATATTTTTTACAAAAGACTTTGTTTTATAAATTTAAAATAAATCAATAAACATCCAATATTATACCAAATACAAATATGTTTCTAAAAGAGATCCACTTGCACTTCAAATCAAGCCATATATATTTTTGGGAACCACTATCCCCACACCCCAAAAGGTTTCCCCCACACCCTTTCTAAAACAAAAACACTAAATGACTAAAATACCCTCAATTCAGTTTTTAAGTAAAAAATTTTGTTTACAGCTTTTTAAATAAAAATTTATTACTTAAAAAAACATAATATTTTGAAAAAAAATAAAAACATAAATTTTGAATATAAAAAATCCTAATATTCTGGAAAATTAAAATTTTAATATTCTGAAAAAATAAAATCATAAAATTCAATTTTTTATTTTATAAAATATTATGTTATTTATAATAAAAACTTATTATTTTTTTAATTCAAATGGACGTCAATAAAAAAAGTTGTTTCGTTATTTAATTAAACAAATGGACTTTCTTTTTATGAACAAAAAAAAAGTTGACGTTAATTATATTAAACAAAAAATCTGACCATTATTTTTTGTTAATAAAAACTGGAGTAGAATTTTATTATAAACTATATTTTTTTTAAACTTTGTTTTTTACAATTTTTTATAAAACATAGCTATTCAAAAAAACTGTATTTTTTTGGTAAAAACAAAATTTTGTCTTTAATAAATTACTATTTTTTATTTTAGTATTTAAAAAAAAAACTGTATTTTTCTTTTGTAAGAAACTGTACCTTTGTTTACTGTTTTTAAAAAACTTTATTTTTTAAAAAAAAACTGTATTTTTGTTTATTTTTTTGATAAAAAAAATGTACTTTGTTTTTAAAAAAATGTATTATTTTTTTGTTATAAAAAATGTAATTTGATAAAAAAAAACAAATTACTATATTATTTTTTTGATAACAAATAAACAAAGAGTTTATAAAAAATAGTAATTTGATAAAAAAAAAACTGTATTTTTTTATAACAAATAATACATTTGATAAAAACAAATAATTCATTTGATAACAAAATAATAGAGCTTTTTTAAAAACAGTAAACAAAAATACAGTTTTTTACAAAAGAAATATACAGTTTTATTTAAATACTAAAAAAAATAGTAATTTATTAAAGTCAAAATTTAGATTTTACCAAAAAAATACAGTTTTTTTAAAAAGCTATGTTCTATAAAAAATTGTAAAAAACATATTTAAAAAAAATTTAGTTTATAATAAAATTTTACTCCAGTTTTTATTAACAAAAAATAATGTTCAGATTTTTTGTTTAAATAATTAACGTCAAAATTTTTTTTGATAAAAAGAAGGTCCATTTTTTTAATTAGATAACGAAACAGTTTTTTTATTAACGCCCATTTTAATAAAAAAAACTAATAAGTTTCCCTTATAAATAACATAATGTTTTTTTTAAATAAAAACAGAATTTTTTGATTTTGTTTTTTCAGAATATTAAAATTTTGATTTTCCAGAATATTAGGATTTTTTATATTCAAAATTTATGTTTTTATTTTTTTTCAAAATATTACGTTTTTTTATGTAATAAATTTTTATTTAAAAAGCTGTAAACAATTTTTTTTACTTAAAAACTGAATTGGGCGTATTTTAGTCATTAAGTGTTTTTGTTTTAGAAAGGATGTCGGGGAAACCTTTTGGGGTGTGGGGATAGAGGTTCCCAAAAAATATAGTTTATAATAAAATTTTACTCCAGTTTTTATTAACAAAAAATAATGTTCAGATTTTTTGTTTAAATAATTAACGTCAAATTTTTTTTTGATAAAAAGAAGGTCCATTTTTTTAATTAGATAACGAAACAGTTTTTTTATTAACGCCCATTTTAATAAAAAAACTAATAAGTTTCCTTTATAAATAACATAATGTTTTTTTTAAATAAAAAACAGAATTTTTTGATTTTGTTTTTTCAGAATATTAAAATTTTGATTTTCCAGAATATTAGGATTTTTTATATTCAAAATTTATGTTTTTATTTTTTTTCAAAATATTATGTTTTTTTAAGTAATAAATTTTTATTTAAAAAGCTGTAAACAAAATTTTTTACTTAAAAACTGAATTGAGGGTATTTTAGTCATTTAGTGTTTTTGTTTTAGAAATGGTGTGGGGGAAACCTTTTGGGGTGTGGGGATAGTGGTTCCCATATTTTTTTAAATTAATGGTAATATACTCAATTAATACTCGTTAAAATTCAGACACTAGTTGGAGTTTTAATACTAAAGAATTCCTTAAATTTCATAAAAGTATAATTTAATTTTAATAATTAATTTAATTTTTTTATATTAATTAAAATTCACCATAATTTTTTTTTTAATTTTTAAAACATTTTCTTATTAAAAATAGTTTTTATAATAAAAGTTCTTTTTTATTATTGAAAATACCGATTTTTTATTTTTATTTTATTTTCTTTGCAAAAAAATTTAAAACATTTTTTATAAAAAAATTTAAAAATTATGTTTTTTAATAGTTAAAATAGTTTATTTTTGTACAAACAGTTTTTATTTATATAAAATTGTTTTGTACTTTTTACAAACAGTTTTTTAATAAAAAAAAATAGATAAGTTTTCTTTAACAATAAAAATGTTGTTTTAAAAACAGTTATAAAAAGTTAAAAATCTTATTAAAAATGTTTTTCTTGTAAAAAAGTTCTTTTTTTAAATTATAGATTTTTAGTTTAATCAAATGTAGTTGTGATAGATGCCAAAAAATGAGTGAATTAAGAACATAATGACCATTTCATACTCAAATGGTGGGAGGAGGATGAAAGGGGTGTGGCGATAATCATTCCCCAATCATATTATGATTATAAGCTTTGATAATACGAGCACGAGGAGTGTGAGATCCAAACATCAATTTGTCTTCGTACTTCGACCCGACTAATTGTAAAAAGTCTCAATAGTCTGACAAAATTCGTCCTTATGTTTTTTTATTGGTATGCATGAAGGACATGCATTCCTATATAAAGGCCAAGGTGGAATTTGTATGGCCCACTTTTGGATTTGCAAATAGCCAATAAAGATTTTTATATTTTATTTTTTATTTTTGTATTTTTAAGACATTTGATAGAAAAATAATTCAAATTTACACTATAACTAAAATACAAAAAAAGATGGTTTCTGTAAAATTCAATTATTTTGAGGGTGCGGAGTAAAAACTAAATTCCATGGAAACTAATTCTATAATGTTAAAAAAAATATGTTATCTATTTATTTTAACATGTCTAGGAAAGGATATAGCTTGAGACATGCACAAGAATATGTGAATCCAAATAAGATAAACTTAGTACTATGAAGTTCCATTCATAAAACTCAAATTGTGTTTTAATTTATATATAATGATTTTCTTTTAATTTTTCACATTTTTCTAAGATCATCTAAATCCCTAAAATTATTTTCAATATCTGAGTGGTTGTTGTTTGCTATTTTGATTAATAAAGCTCTCCTCTGGTAATGGCTAGGTATGTATTTCAACCTTAGTTGGGGCATAGATGTTGAGGAATTTTTGTGAATGTACTTTCCTCTTTGTTGTGTTGGGACACAAGGCGCTTTAAATTTTGGGGCCTTATGTTCCAACAAATGGTATCAGA
This sequence comes from Sambucus nigra, assembly GCA_949130495.1. Taxonomy (NCBI): domain Eukaryota; kingdom Viridiplantae; phylum Streptophyta; class Magnoliopsida; order Dipsacales; family Adoxaceae; genus Sambucus; species Sambucus nigra. Next base: position 435,922,130 of record OX422214.1, read on the forward strand.
GCTAGAGCGTTAAGTTATTGCATTTAGATCCTTTTTGTGTTTAGCTTAAAACTGAAATTTTCTCCGTTTTTAAAATTTCTAGTGTTTGATGGTTCAAATTACGTCTATTGGAAAGCCCATATGAAATCGGCAATAAAGTCCATTGATGATTGGATGTCTGTCGTTACCGGGTGGTCCCTAGTTACATGTTTAGTAGAAAATGACGTGTCCCCAAATTCGTAGAGAGATGGACTGAGAATGAACTTAAACTTGCAAACTTTAATTCCCAAGGCTTGAATGCTTTGTTTAGTGCGGTCACACCGGATGAATTTCGACGTATCATGATGTGTGAAACAGCTAAAGAAGCTTGGGATATTTTACAACTCACCCACGAGGAAACTAGTGTCGTAAAATCTTCGAAACTCCAAAGCCTCACCACTCAATTCGAGACCATTAAAATGCTTGAAAAAGAAACTTTTGATGAATTTTATGCTAGACTTTTCGATATTGTAAATTCATCTTTTAATTTGGAAGAAAAGATACTCTACGGCCGAGTAGTAAAAAAAATTTTAAGGTCCCTACCCGATAGATTCATTCTTAAAGTGACTGTCTTGAATTTGTTACCCACTTTAGCCTTTACGAAACTAGAAGAGCTCGTAGGTGACTTACAAACCTATGAACTTGACATGTTTTCCTCTAAGACCGAAAGACAAGGGCATCGCTTTGAAATCCCGAAAAGAGGAAAAATAAGTTTCGGATGATGAGAGTGATTTTGACTCGGAAGATATGACTATGTTTGCTAGAAAATTTCTTAAGTTTAACGAAGATAATTTTAAAAATGACTTTAAGAAATTTGATAAATCCAAGTATAAAAAGCCTGAGAAGATCCCTAAAAATCATAATGAAGATCGTAATAGGGATGAGTCAAATCGTTATTTTGGTAGTGAAGGGTATGGCCATAAGGCTTTTGAATATCCCACTAAGCTAAGGAGAGAGGGTAAGCAACCAATTTCATACAATGCTACCCTTAGTGATAGTGATAAGGAAGAGGGACCCAATTCCCCCATTGAGCGTAACTTTACCGCGTTCATGACAAGTCATGTGAGCACCGATAATGAATCTTCCAATGAAGATATACATTTACATGACCCTTCTGAGGCCTTTGTTTGTGCATCCCAAAATCTGATGGTTGTGAGAGTGGATTAGAAAGTGAGAGTGAAAATGAAGAAGAGGTTGATGTGAGTGAACTTCAAGTAGCTTTTCATGAATTATATGTCGAATCAATTGATTTGAAAAGGGCTAATTTAAAGTTAGAATCTTGTTTAAGAGAGCGTCCCAAGGTCATTGATGAGAGAGCTTTAGTGGAAGATCTTAGGACACGTGAGAGAGCTCGTCGTGAGAAGTTTAAGTATATTGAAGGCGAGAGAGATAGCCTTAGAGGTTTGATGGAAATAATGAAGAAAGAGATTCTCATGTTTGAAGAGAGAAAGATTTTATTAGAGTCTAGGATCTTAGAATTAGAAGAAAAATTGAGAGACTCTAGTAAGGTCAAATTTGATTTGGAATGTAGGTCGGCTAAATTAGACAAAATAATAGGAAACATCCAAGTAAAAAATGGCACTTGTGGTTTAGGCTTCAATTCTTATAATTCTTTCGCTAATAAAGCGAAAACCACTATTTTGAGAGAATCACCTAGGAACATTTCCAAAGGTCAATCCTTAGGTACTACTTTTCGCCGTATCTTTACTTGTTCACATTGTGGTAAAAAAGGTCATCTTAGGAAATTTTGTTTTGATCTCAAAAAGGATCCTAGGAAATCCAAGAGTAAGGTCACCGAGGTAGCCAAGGTCATCCAATCCTGAGATTGTCGCTCTTCACTTGTTTGGGTTAGGAGATCCGACTTGGTAACTTTACAAAATAGGGTTTATGATTCTCATTTGCTATCACGTGGTACCTCCCATGCTAAATTTAATGGTTAAATGTGTTAGTTTTGTTTACCTACTCTAGCATTTTTGTACTTCATGATATATTTATGCTAGTTGTATATATGTTTGTCTTTTTCTAGTCTATACTTCATGATTAATCACATGTTAGAATTATGTTTTGTGTATATCTTTTGTATTTATTTTTTATTTGTTTATGTCTTAACAAGTTGTATCTTATTGAGAAAAATACAAAAATAATTTCTTTGTTTTCTTTTGAGTTGAATTTTTTTTGTTTGGTGAAATTTTTTGAAAAACTCAAAAAGATTTTTTTTTGTTATGTGTGTATTTTAGTTTGACGCACTTTATGTGGCATATACTTGTGTTTAGGGGTGTTCGCGGTCCGGTCCGGTTCGGTTTTTGGGTGTTTTTAGGACCGGACCGCATTAATCGGTCCTAAAAAATTATGGACCGAGACCGAACCGGAATAATCGTTTTCGGTCCTATTCGGTTTTCAAGCGGTCCGTGTTCGGTTTCGGTCCTATTCGGTCCATAAAAACAACACATTTTATATAAAAACAACACGTTTTATATATATAAAAAAACAACGCATTTTATTAAAAACATCACAATTTTGTAGTAAAAACAACACTCTTTTTAAAAAACAGCACAATTTTTTTTAAATAAACAGCACTTTATATTAAACATTATCTATAAAAACAGTTAATAATACCCATAAAAAATATAAAACAACAAACAACGAATACCTATAAAATAATGCGCATACGGACACAAAAGTATCTTCACCACATAATTAATACATTCATAACAAAAATAATAATGTAATTAAAAAAACAGATTCAAACACAGAAAAAAATGATACCTTTAATTGTGAGTGTGGATCCCCACCAAAACCACAAAAAAAATATACCCGTTTTGGAAAAAACACAAAACCCACAAATAATTGTTACAAATTACAGATTGAGTAGTCATATGCAGATTGCGTAGTGATAACAAAAGTATGCAGATTGGGTAGTGATAACAATTGTTACAAATTACTCACATATCAAAAATACAGAGTGCATATTATCTGATTGTTGAAAATTATATTTTTCTAATATTCATTGGGTATAACCAAACAAATGCTCTCTTGTGAATTATGTGCTCCTGCTGTTAAAAAGTGAGATGAGTAGCAAATCATAAGCGATCAGTTTAACAAAATTCCTTCACATCTAGTTTTTATTATGAAAGATCAGAAAGTGAATGATATGCTGTATTGCATGGTTTCAGTGAAATTAACCATTTCAACTATTCTTTTAAAATTAGAGTAACGAACCGATCACTATGGACAATCCTACTAGAACCCAGTTGTAACTACAATTGGGTAATATGCAGATGAGGGAATATGCAGATGAGGGAAAATCCACAAACATACACAAACATTTTAACAAATATAAAAACCATCAACTTCTTATGATTTGCTATGTTCAACATTTTAACAGTGAGGGAGGGAACTCACTGACCGACTATTTCGAAGGAGAGTGAGACACCATGAAGGAAGTGAGTCGTCGGTGGCCATCGTTTGTTGAGAGGAGAGTGAGAAACGAGATGAGGAGGAGTAGCCGCATCACCTGCTAGTTTGTAGAGAGAGAAGATAAATAAAATGTTAGGTTTAGGTTCTTTTCACTTTTGTAATGGGTTATGGGTCATACCCGATTTTTACATATATTATATATATGGGTAAGTTTACAACTTAAAATATATATATTACATATATATAATAAAAGCGGTCCGGTCCGATCCAAACCCGATTTTTATGACCCCGGGCCGAGACCGACTAGAATTATGCGGTCCAATACATTTTTGGACCGAAGTAAAATCGAATTAAAAAAAACCCGCAAAAGTGTGTTCGGTTCGATTCGGTTTTTTCGGTCCATTCGGTCTATTCGGGTTCGTGCACACCCCTACTTGTGTTTGAATCCTTTTACTTTCCGCTTCCATATAGTTAGAACTTTAAGTTAAGATTGTCAATCCTTAAGATGTTCTTTGCCATGCTTGCATGGAGTAGTTGGATTTTAAGTTGCTTAATGGATTCTATTTTTATATGCCTCAATTCACACATGCACGAGTGATGATGTTGGAAACAGCACCACCCTTCAAGGTGTTTGTGAGCTCATTTCAGTATTAACAATGGTAGTATAATGGTATATAGTAGGAGGAAGTAAGGAGAAGAGGATTCACACCGGAATATAAGTGGTTCAACCAATTAGGCCTACGTCCACTATGCAAGTGTATGATATATATCACTGTATGAGGGATCTAATGGCCATAGATACAATCTCTCAAGCTTTCTCTCTCTACTGTGTATTTAGACAGAGTTTCATCTAGGGTTGCTAATTTTAGATCCCCCTCCAAGAAGGAGAAGAAAACTATATATAATACCTGGGGGGTGTAATGCACCCCCCACGCATGCAATGAGCATGTGTGTGTTGATCTAGCCAATCGAGTGAAGACATCTGTTACTGTCACATATAGAGAATGATGACGAAATATTCCCTCACGTGAGGGGAATGATTCGGTTATAACTTATTGTGTACACGTGTTCCTAGCCCCATATATGCACATAAGAGCTCGGCCACCTGTGACTGGTCGCAACCTCAGCTTGGAAGAGGACGAGGTGGTGACCTTGGCTCAGCGGGAGAGACGAGGTAAGGCTTCTTGTGCTATAACGTCGACTAGGGCCGAGGTAGTGGTGGAAAAGCAGGAACGTCAACCGATCCCTAGCCGAGATTGATGTTGATGACGGGATGGCAACCTCTTCATCTTTCGAGCCAAGGTTGCAATTCTTGGAAGACCAGGTGGATAACCGCCCCTGGATCATGGTGACCTCACCTACCGGGGTAGTTAGAAACGTCGATCGTGGCCGACCTTAACTAGGACGAGAATGCTAGGTGATGAATCCAAGGTCCTTTTGCTTTGTACCAATATTCCTTTTTTGACACTTGTCAATTATTGAAGTGGCTTGCGTGCCTGACAAGGGTAATGATGTTGGTTGTCTCTTGGGCTCCCAAGGCAATGATGGGCCTTGGGAAGTGTGAACTCATACTTAAGGGTTTAAACCCTATTTTTCTTCTCTTTCTTACTCATTTCTCTCCTTCTCCTGATTCGACTATTTTTGTAACTCTCTCTATCTAGAAGAGCTCTAGTTTGAAGTAGCATTGGGTGGTCATTTCTTGTAATCTCTTCCTTCCTCCTTACCACTTTTCTTCAAGTATCTTTTACCATTCTTTCTTCTTCATTTTTCCTGTCTTCTTCTTGTTTTTGCATTTTTCGGTGAGCTTCAAGAGGTTTTCGGTGAGCTTATTAGTTTTTTGGCGACACAGTTCTTATTGTTCTTGGTAATTGTTGTTCAAAGTTTGATAGTTTGATCTTTAATCCCATTTGCCAATCATGTTTGTTATTTAGGAGAGTTATAAGTGTAGGGTCTGCCTCATATGCTCAGACCCCTTTACCAACACTTAAAGGAATTCCCCTCTCTTAGAGAGAAGACCTTAGAGAAAATTAGACAAATAGAAAGAGCGCAAGAGGAAGCTCATAGGGCAGAGGAATTCCCCCTCAGACCTATCTTTCCACCACCTCTGAAGGTCATATACCCTTAACCAACCGAACTAGTTAACCAAGCAGAGGTCCCAGCTGAACCCTCTCCAATGTCGGAGTCTGATTTATCCACCTCATACCCTATGTCTGTGGACTCCTTCCAAGAGGCCATGGACTTATCAAATCAACAAGATCAGGTCCCTGATCAGGTAGAGATTTCCAGTCGGGCCTCGTCTCATAAAAGTTCAAGCACATCAACCTCTTCCTCAGAGGTTGAAATTATTGGACCAAGTGTGGCTGTTCCTTCAATTCTTGAAGCCATTCCTCTATTGGCAGTCACAGGGGCTAAGTTCGCTCAGAGGTTTCCAGGTGGTGCCCCATCGTCTGCTCGGGCTGATATTGAGCTAGATGATGATGATGGTGTTGAGAGTGATGTTGACACCTCTGAGGCGGTCGGGATTAAGAGTACAGTCAGTGAGGTCGACCTTCTGGCCTTCAGACATCTATATTCCATAAGTCCCTCTATAAAAATAAGGAGACCTCTGAGGGAAGAGAGAGCTTATGACGGTCGGGATGGTAAGATCTGCCTGTATGAGCAGATGTTCAAGTTGGGATTTTATCTACCCATCCATCCCATCATCAGGGCTATATTGGCATATATCAACTTGGCTCATTCCCAGTTGTCACCCAATGCTTGGAGGGTGATAATTGGAGCCATTATCTTATAGAGGGCTGTCCATCACTCAGACCTTCCCGTCCAAGTCTTTACAAGGTGCTATACCCCTTCATCTTCCAGAAACCATCCGAGCTATTATAACTTTTGGCTCGGAAGTCAAATAAAAAGATGCTGCAGATCACCCAAACCATAACTGGAAGCCACGCTACTTCTTTGCATCAGGTTCATAGGAATTTGGTCCAAGTGCCCCATCTTCCTCATTAGAGCCGAGAATACCCCTAAGATGGGGAAAGGTAACAATGGCTGCTAGGGCCGACCCTGGGTTAAGCCTAAATAATCTTCAGAAGGTCAAATACCTTCAGGATCAGGGGGATCATGGTTTGCTTGTCAAATTCGAACACCTGATGACCCCTTATTATCTCTCTGAGTCAGGGCTTGGGGGAAGTCCTTTAACAGAGCTTCGTAAGTCCTTTTTATTTTGAATAAGTTATACCTCTGAATTTTGTATATCTAATTTTCTAACTCAGACATATCTATTCTGTAGAGCGCCCAAAAGGAATATCTGACGAATTATGGGAGATGGCAGCCCCAAGCCTAACGAAGCTTGTCAAGAAAGCTGGTTTGAATGCTCCTCCTCCCCTTCCTTCTACCTCGAGGGCTGAGGCCACTAAGAAGAGGAAGGTTACCGACCCTGCCCCTAAGGATCAGAGGCAGAAGAAGAAAGGGGGGATCGTGCCATCCCTATTTCTTCTGAGGATGCCTTAATTGCTCGTCTTGAGCAATTAAAGATTAGTGATAGTGTCATTGGCCAAAGTTTGAAGGCCTTGGATGCTATCGGCGGTGTCATGGCCGAGTCTGATAAGAGCTTTTTTCTGTCCTTGGATAAGCCCCTACTGGTTGAATTCTCTCTTCACCGTACTATTCAGGAAAGACCTTTAACTCTTGCTTTTGAATTTATTCAAGTGTAACATCGGCATCGAACCATATTAGATCTTAGACTGACATCTTTGTAAATTTTCTACAGGGTCTCCTCACTATGCATCACTATGTTAACTGGACCTTAGGGAAGCTTCCTCTGATTGAGAAAGGCCAAGAGGCCGAGAAGACTGAAGCCACCTTGAATGTCGAAGTGGAACGTCTGAAGGCTACTCTAAAGAAGGCCGAGAACAAGTTGAAGGGATTACAAAAGGATATGGACAAGTAGAGGGAAGATCATAATACTGCCATGAAGACTCAAGCTGACTCTCTTCAGCATAAAGTGGATGTGGCTGTTAAGGCTGCCTTGGATGATGCTTCCGAGAATATCTTGGAGGAGTACAAGGTCTCTGATGAGTTTGTCAGCTTCGGCTTTGAATATCTGGAGAGAGGGGTCAATGACACTAGTTAATGGGATGCCATGAAGGAAAAAGAGTCAGGAAGCCTTACAGCCGCTGACTTCATCGGCCTGGGTTATGATGACCCTAAGTTTGCTCAGGCCCTGCAGGAGGTCAAAGAGCAAGGAGGTGTTGCACCCACCGAGACTGCCCCTCAAGGAGACACCATGACTGAAGATGTTGGTGCTCAAGACGATGGGGGTGGAAGTAGACACCCTCGGCCAAGGAAATGCAGACGTGACCACTAACCCTGAGGCTGTGAACCCTTAAATTTTTGTGAAGCTTTAAGCAATCTTTTGTAACTGTTTATTGTAACCTATGATAAACACTGTTACTTTATATCTTTGCATTTTGTAACTTAATCTGTCAACCTCTAAGGAGGGCTTTTGTTTCTTCTCTTACTGAATTATTTATTGGATGATTTTCTTTGCCATGCAATAAGGTCTCACCAAATTAATGATGTTAAGAGTCTGAGGTCATCCAAGTATGATGTATGACCTCAAACCTTGTCACCAAATCATAATGTTATAAGGTCTGAGGTCATCAACTAAGATGTTATCCCCATAATAATTTGCACCAAATTAATGATGTTAAGAGTCTGAGGTCATCCAAGTATGATGCCTGACCTCAGACCTTATCATCAAATCATGATGTTATAAGGTTTGAGGTCATCAACTAAGATGTTATTCCCATAAATAATTTGTACCAAATTAATGATGTTAAGTGTCCGAGGTCATCCAAGTATGATTTCTGACCTCAGACCTTGTCACCAAATCATGATGTTATAAGGTCTAAGGTCATCAACTAAGATGTTATCCCCATAAATAATTTTCACCAAATTAATGTTGTTAAGGGTCTCAGGTCATCCAAGTATAATGTCTGACCTCAGACCTTATCACCAAATCATGATGTTATAAGGTCTGAGGTCATCAACTAAGATGTTATCCCCATAATAATTTGCACTAAATTAATGATGTTAAGGGTCTGAGGTCATCCAAGTATGATGTCTGACCTCAGAACTTGTCACCAAATCATGATGTTATAAGGTTTTAGGTCATCAACTAAGATGTTATCCCCATAATTAATTTGCACCAAATTAATGATGTTAAGGGTCTGAGGTCATTCAAGTATGATGTCTGACCTTAGACCTTGTCACCAAATCATGATGTTATAAGGTTTGAGGTCATCAACTAAGATGTAATCCCCATAATAATTTGCACCTAATTAATGATGTTAAGGGTCTGAGGTCATCCAAGTATGATGTCTAACCTCAGACCTTGTCACCAAATCATGATGTTATAAGGTCTGAGGTCATCAACTAAGATGTTATCCCCATAATTAATTTGTACCAAATTAATGATGTTAAGGGTCTGAGGTCATTCAAGTATGATTTTTGACCTCAGACCTTGTCACCAAATCATCATGTTATAAGGTCTGAGGTCATCAACTAAGATGTTAGCCCCATAAATAATTTTCACCAAAGAGCACAGTGAACCAAGAATTGACATGGAAATTGATCTTCTCGTTAACAATCCCTTCGTAAGATGATACATTTACACAAACTCTTACAACATCATATGTAATACTTTTTTAGATGATCAGCGTTCCATGGGTTGAATAAAGGTTCCCCTCGAGGTTTTCTAGCCTGTAGGTTCCAGGTATAACCTCCTCAATTACTCTATAAGGACCATACCAATTTGGGTGGAGCTTGTTCGCCTTCTGTAGCGTCTTCTTGAGCACCAGGTCCCCTACAGCTATGGGCTATGATTTTACCCTTTGATTGTAAAACTTTACTGTTCTGTGCTGGTAAGCTGCTTGCTTGACTTTTGCGTCTTCCCTTTTCTCTTCAATCAAGTCTAAGTCGAGTTTTTTTCCTCTCCATTCTTCTCGGGGTCGTAGGTCTGAACCCTATGAGTAGGGAGCCTACCTCTGTGGGTATGACGGCCTCTGAGCCATGTGATAACATAAATGGGGTCTCCCTCGTAGGCGTCCTAGTCGTCGTTCTATAGGCCCACAGAACAGCATAAACCTCTTTAGTCCATCTTCCCTTAGCCTTTTCCAACCTCTTCTTGATCCCGTCGAGGATTGTTCTGTTGATGACCTCTGTTTGACCATTTTCCCGAGGTTGACCAGGAGAAGAGAAAAATTGCTTTATACCAACTCTTTCGCAGTATTTTTCTAGGGAAGAATTCTTGAACTGGGTTCCGTTGTACGAAATGAGGGTATTTGGGAGGCCATGTCTGCATATGATGTTCTTCCAAATAAATTAGAAGGTCTTCTGCTCTGTAATCGTGATCATCGACTCTACCTCTGCCCACTTCGATAAGTAATCAATGGCAACTATCATAAATCGATAATTATTTACAGCTCTTGGTAGGGGTCCCACTAAGTTAATTCCCCATACTGCAAATGGCCAAGGGGAACTAATTGACGTCATAGGCTGATGAGGTTAATGGGTAATAGTAGAGAATCTCTGACATTTATCGCACCTCTTCACGTAAGCTGCAACATCCTTAGCCAAGGTTGGCCACCAGTACCCCTGAGTAATAATTCTTTTGGCCAAGGGTCTTCCTCCTATGTGACTGGAGAAAAAACCCTTATATACCTCCTGTAAGATGCGGGGAACTTCTGTGGGATGAACGCATCTGAGGAGAGGTAATAGGAATCCCTTCTTATATAGGATGTTTCCCACTATGGAGAATTTCACAGCTCTGTATCTTAATTTCCTCCTCTCTAGCTTTGATTCTGACAGCTCTCCCTCTCTGACATACCTGATAAGGGGGTCTATCCATGAATCCCCTAGGTTCAAATTGAAGCAAGGGTTACTAACCTCTTCTTCTTCAATGGTTTCTCTGGGAAAGATCTTGATTGGGACTGTTCTACGGATGTCTATCTTTGTTGCTGAGGCCAGCCTTGCTAATGCATTTGCGTGGCTATTGTTTTACTGAGGTACTCTCTTCATATTTACCTCTTCTAATCCTTCTAGTATCATTCTCACCCTCTTCAGATATTTAGCCATCCTTTCATCTTTGGCCTCATAAACCCCTAAGACTTAATTAACAACTAACCTTGAGTCACTATGAAGTAGAAGTCATCCTACTCTGAGAGTCTCTTCCAATGAGAGACCTACTATCATAAATTCATATTCTGACTCATTATTTGATGCCTTGAAGTTAAACCTTAGGGCATATTCGATGTTAGTACCATCCGGGACTGAGAGTATCAACCCCGCACCGCTCCCACTTTCTCAAGATGACCCATCAATAAAAAGGTTCCAGATGTCTCTATCTGATGAGAAGAAACCTTCTAACACTATTCCCTCCCTGAAGAGGTACTGGTCTTACTTATTCTTGGCTGTCCTTTCTCTGGCTCCCTTGGTTATAACCTCTTCTGGGTGTAGGAAGACGTTGTTGTTTGACTCTTCTGGAGTCTCATGATTATTCTCAACTTGGACCTCTTCCCATGTGAACTTTGCGATGAAGTATGCAAGCGCCTGCCCTTTGATGGCCGTCCTAGGCTGGTAAGTGAGGTCATATTCCCCTAACTCAATGGCCCATGTCATTAACCTACCCGACTTCTCAGGCTTATGAAAGACCTGTCTTAGTGGGGAGTCGGTGAGGATGACCATGGAATGGGCTTGAAAATAAGGTTTCATCTTCCTAGAAGCATGTATCAAGGCGTAGGCCAACTTTTCTATCCGAGGATAATTCTTCTTAGACCCCTGAAGGGCCTTGTTGTTGAAGTACACTGGCCTTTGGACCCCAATGTCCTCCCGTATAATGGTCACACTTATAGCCGATTCAGAGACCGCTAAGTAAATAAATAGCTTTTCTCCCTCTATTGGCCGAGATAAGAGCAAGGGAGACCCGAGGTATGACTTGAGTTGATCAAAAGCCTCATCACACTCTCTGTCCCACTCGAAGGCCTTTTTAAGCACCTTGAATAACGGAAGACACTTGTGGGTCGCCCTGGAAACAAATCTGTTGAGCGCAACCACTCTTCCAGTGAGACTCTGAACGTCCTTGATACTCCTAGGTGACTTCATGTCGAGCAAAGCCTTGATTTTCTCAGGGTTTGCCTCTATTACTCTTTAATTGACGATGAATCCAAGAAACTTCCCAGCTCCTACCCTGAAGACACACTTTGTCGGGTTGAGTTTCATCTTGTAGAGGTCCATGGTATCGAAGGTTTTTTCTAGGTCTGCCACATGAGTACAGGGCTTTAAGCTCTTTGTCAACATATCGTCTACATATACCTCTATGGTCTTGCCTATTTGGTCTTCGAACATCTTATTCACAAGACATTGATATGTTTCCCCTTCATTTTTCAATTTGAAGGGCATCACCTTGTAGTAATACGTCCCTTTGTTTGTAATGAAGGCTGTCTTTTTCGAGTCTTTAGCATCCATGAAGATCTGATTGTAGCCTGAATACGTGTCCATGAAGCTCATGGGCTCATGTCCTGCAGTTGCATCTACCATCTGGTTGATCCGGGGTAGGGGTAACTGTTTTTTGGGCAAGACATGTTCAGGTCAGTAAAATCTACGCACATTCTCCACTTTCCATTGGCCTTGGGCACAATGACTGCATTTGATAGCCACTCTGGATATATCACTTCCCTGATGAATTCAGCCTCTTCCGAAATTCTAACCTCCTCCCGAATGACGTCGTACTTCTCCTTAGAGTAGACTCTTCATCTTTGCTTTATTGGTTTTGCATCCTTGGATACGTTGAGTTTATGGCACATGACCTTGGGGTTGATGCCAGGCATGTCTGCGTGACTCTAAGCGAATACACTCTGCCTCTTCCTTAGGAAGTTTATCAGCTCTTCCTTGATTTCTGCTTTTAAGGCTTTGTCGACTTGGATGGTTTTTTCCGATTCGTCCTCATTGAGGACGATGGATTCTACCTCTTCTGCGGCCTCTCCCTTCTTCAACTTCGTTTCATCTCTTGGGTCAAGTGTGTCAATGTTATAAGTGGTGGTTGCCCTCTTATGGGCCTCTCTCTCTTCAGCCGAGTTGAAGTAGCATTCTCGTTCTATGTTCTGGTCACCTTGCACTTCCCCTACCCCATAAGGGGTCGAGAATTTTAGCATCTGATGGACCGTTTACGGCACGACCTCAAACTCCTTAAGGGCTACTCTTCCTATGATGAGGTTATAGGCCGAGAAGACGTTTTCGTCCATAATGAAAAAATTGATCTTTCGGGTTAACCTCTTAGGTCACTCATCACCCATCCGCACGTCCATCTCATATATGCCCAATGGATGTACCTTTTCACCGCTAAAGCCCATTAGCGGATAATGATAGGGTACCAGCCTAGCTCTGCTTAGACCCGGGCTCTTGAAGCAAGGCCAAAACATCACATCTACTGAGCTTCCTCTGTCTACAAGAATTCTCTGCACCTCACATCCATGAACTCTTATTGTGATCACCAAAGGGTCATCATGTGGAGCCAGGATGCCTTTGAAGTCAAGTCGGGAGAACCTAACTACGAGAGTATCCATATCTACCTTCTTTCTCTTCTGCGTAGTATCGGAAGACGTCAGGTTTACCACTTCAAGTTTGGCCACTGATTTGGCCTCTGCCACATGAGCTTTTCTATCAACCACTTCAGAGTCACCCCCCTCAAGTCCTTCGCATATGGTGTTAACACCAAAGGAGATCATACCAACCCTCTTTACTAGGGGGTTGTCATCTGTTGGCGGGAGGTTCAGATCATCTTCATCATCTCCATCTGAATCATCGTCTCTTCTTGCTGGGATATTATCATGACATCTGTCATTTCTCTTCTTTTTAGGGTCATCTCTTCCGCTTTTAGGAGCCTTACCATCAACATATTTCCTCAGTTTTCTAGATTTTAACATCTTTTCGATCTCATCCTTCAAGGCGAAGCACTTGTCTGTAACATGGACATGGTCTTGGTGGAACTCACACCACAGGTTCTTATTCCTCTTATGCGAAGGAGACTTCAGTTTCTACGGCCATCTTAGAGACCTGTTATTTTTTATCTCATTGAGGATATGCTCACAGCTCACCATAAGAGGGGTATAATGTGCGGACTTGTCATCAGTTGGTCTCTTCTTTTCGTCCTTTTTTCTTTTTGAGCTTCCTGCTGCTACCGCTGTTCTTGTCCTCATATTTTGTGGCCATGGCCTCTTCGGTATTCATAACCTTTCATGCTGTAGCCAATAGCTCTATTATGGATATGGGAGGATCTTCTACAAGTTTCCATAATAATTTCCCTTTCTGAAGACCTCCTATGAGGGTGGTCATAGCTATATTCTCTTCGTAAACCTCAACCTCAAGTTTTTCTTTATTGAACCTAGCGATGTAGTCTCTTAGGCTCTCGTTCTTCCCCTGCTTGACATACAGCAGATGGGTGGTCTTCTTTTGAGGTCTTACCACAAAGCAGAAGTTGTGAATGAATCGTTCAGCCAATCCCTTGAAGTTCTCAATTGAATTCTTCGTAAGAGAAGTAAACCAGATGTGTGCTGCTCCTGTCAGAGTTCTAAAGAAGGCACGACACTTCATCTCATATGGTATCGAATAGATGTCCGCCGCTGACTGATTCATCTTAATATGATGTACAGGGTTGGTGCTACCGTCATACTTGGAAGAGACTATGTGCGGTTTGAACTTAGTGGGGGTTAGAAAGTTTACTATCCTGGCCACAAAGGGGGAGCCTTCTGAGAAACCTCTTTGCAATGCGTCTCAGCTTTTGATGAGGTCTCCTATCTTTTCTTTAAGACGTTGAATAGAGTCGTTTCATGGTCTTGCAACGTCGGCCTGGTCGAGGTTGTCCCCAGCCACCTCCAAGAAGTGGACCGAGGGTTCCCCAGCCACAGCACAACGTCGGCTGTTGACCTCTTCCTGGTCTCTACCTTTTCCTGCATGGGGTCGGCCTTGATGAGGTCGATGTTGACCCTCTTCCGTTTATGAGTCAGCTGCACTTCTCGACCTTGATAACCTCTGTCTTAGGTCATTTATCGGGCCTAGCCTTTCAAAAGCTGACCCTCTGCTCAGTCGATCAAAAGCTGATCCTCGTTGTTGGGCTTCGTCACCCCTTCGGCCTCCAAAACCTTGGCTCCGGTTGGCAGGATGAACTGTATTGTTCGAAACTTCATAAGGCTCCCAACAGTCTTCTGGGACGTCTTCCGCCTCTAGATCATCATACAAGTCCACATGGCAAGAGTTTCCTTGCCTCCCTAAGCGCAAGTGCTTAGGGTCAACCACGTCCCTCCTCCACTGGGGTGTAGGTTGGTCTTTCCGCGGTGCCTAGGGTGGTCCCCTGGCATCAGGATGAGGTTGAACAGCCGCCGGGGTGATCATTTTCTGTGAGACTCCAGGTGGCCTCATCATATTTTGGCTGAGCTGTGCAAATTGCTCTTGCATTGCTTATTGCATCGCATCCAAAGACCTCAAGGCTACGACCACCTCCACCATTTTGAATTGGGGTGGCTCCTGGATGGAGCTAGGCCCTCCCGCACCAGGTGGCAAAAGAGGTGGTGGTAATTCCGGTGCCATGTGTTAACACAAAGAGCTGGTGTAGTAATTGAGATTAAAACCTTACAGGACCTCTTTTAATGGTGAAATAGCTCCGTGAAAGGGGGGAGGTCTGGTTCACCACCAGAGTCTCCGGTGAGGTTAAACGAATAAAGAGGAAGAGACAGCTTCTCGTTCCCACATACGACGCCAACAATGATGATGCTGGAAACAACACCACCCTTCAAGGTGTTTGTGAGCTCATTTCAGTATTAACAATGGAAGTATAAAGGTATATAGTAGGAGGAGGTGAGGAGAAGAGTATTCACATTGGAATATAAGTGGTTAAGACAATTAGGCCTACGTCCACTGTGCAAGTGTATGATATATATCACTGTATGACGACTCTAATGGCCATAGATATAATCTCTCAAGATTTCTCTCTCTACTGTATATTTAGACATATTTTCATCTAGGGTTGCTAATTTTGGATCCCCCTCCAAGAAGGAGAAGAAAACTATATATAATACCTGGGGGGTGTAATGCACCCCCCATGCATGCAATGAGCATGTGTGTGTTGATCTAACCAATCGGATGAAGACATCTGTCACTATCACATGTAGGGAATGATGATGAAATATTCCCTCACGTGAGGGGAATGATTCGGTTATAACTGATTGTGTACACGTGTTCCTAGCCCCACTTATGCATATAAGAGCTCGGCCACCTGTGACTGGTCGCAACCTCAACCTGGAAGAGGACGAGGTGGTGACCTTAGCTCAGCGGGAGAGCCGAGGTAAGTCTTGTTGTGCTATAACGTCGGCCTGGGCTGAGGTAGTGGTGGAAAAGTAGGAACTTCAGCCGATCCCTAATCGAGATTGATGTTGATGATGGGATGGCAACCTATTCATTATCCGAGCCGAGGTTACAATTCTTGGAAGACCAGGTGGATAACCGCCCCTGGATCATGGTGACCTCACCTGCCGAGGTAGTTAACAACGTCGGTCATGGCCTACCTTAACTACGATGAGAATGCTAGGTGATGAATCCAAGGTCCCTCTAACATCGGCCCTCTCCATGGCCGAGGTTGATGTCTCTGAGCCGAGGGGGTACATTCAGGGCATATCAATGAGCTCATTTGAAATTTAAACTTCACCTGTATATTTGAGCTAAGTGAGACGCTCTCTTATCAATTTAGTCATCTACATATTGCTATGACTATGGAGGATTTGTGCATGTAATAATCGTTTTCGGGATGTAAAAAATTAGAAAAATATTTATCTGGTGTTGTAGTTGTTTATCAATGGATTCGAGCTGCGAAAGACAAAATTACTTTGCATAAAAAGCCACCATTGAATATTTGGCCTTAATAAAATATTGCATTATAAAAGAAAATTTAGCCAAGGCCTATTTAGTTTAGTTGATATGTTAAAATGAAAAGAAAAATAAAATTATGAGGAGTTTGGTTGGATGTATCATTGTGTTTGTAAAATGACTTTGTATCATAGTTATGCTTTTATTGTCACGACTCTATTGGTTTGTAGAATCATTAAAATTCTAGGCTTGTGTGCATTGCATATATTTTTTCATTGAGTTCAATATATATTGTCACATGAGGCTATATCTAAATATGATAAAGTTTTACAATGAAATGAGAACTCCGTGAACATGTTTTAAGTGATTGGGTCATAATTTCATTGTTACTAGTTTACACCCTTACACTTCCGTTTACCACATGTATTTGGACACATTTTTTCCATACGAGTGTGAAAAGCTTATTGTATTTTGTGTCGTGTGTGGTGTTTATATCTATATATATATATATATATATATATATATATATATATATATATATATATATATATATGTGCGTGTGTGTTAGTGATATTCATTTTGTGTGTGTGTGTATTTATATAGTATTTTTTTTCAAGTCCTTGGCATACTATCTAGTCCATATATGCTTTGATGTCATAATTGGTATCAATATTGTTGCGACTTTTGGTTGATATCCCATGCTTAGAGAAATATATTTTAAGTGGTATCTTTTTGTTATCGCATCATAGTAGGTATCCACTAATATTTGTATGAATTACTTGTACTTCATTGTTGCCCATATGCTTAATTGTTCTTATCACCTTAGTCATCATTACATGTTTAATTTTTTTTCCTTATTCATATCCCTTACTTAGACTTTAAGGGAAGAAATGGTATTTGATTTAATAGAAGAAGAAATAAGTTAATTTTAGTTATTTATCCTTTGTCTATTCCAGAACAAAAAGGGGGAGAAATTGTATCTAAACCTTTAGTTTGGGAGATCTAACTTAGGGGGAGTCGCGGTCTCACTAGGTAGATTATTGTTAGATAAAAGGGGAAAATTAATTAAGGGGGAGAATTTAATTTATGAACTTTCTATTTTTCATATTCCCTATGCATTTAATGGTTTGTGTAAGTGTGCATGAATTATCTTTCTAGTGGCAAATTCAGTAAAGCGACAAAGCACATCCTTGGGTTGAGTCATAGCGTTTGTATTTTATTTTGTTTTGGGTGGTATGTTTTGTCTAGACGAGCTTGATGGCCCCTTGAGATTTTTGTTTGGTTTTTATCCCAGAATAGCCAAAAGAGGAGATTTGTAAGGACACAAATTTCTAATTGAGTCCATATATAGTTTTGGCTTAATTCCGGACAAAACCATTTGAGTCATAGGATAGTAGTTTGTTCCTATCAAGACTATGAAGTTTGAAGAAGTTGAAGACGTAACGGACAAGATTTAAAATTTCATTCTTGCTGCGTTTTGTGCCACATGTTTCACATCATCAACATTGAGTATTCCAAGTCTCCAAAGGTATGAATGCACTACTCTCTATATATAGGAGGTTGGAAAATAGTTTATGGTGTATAGGTTATAAAATATATTTGAATGACTTTTATTTTTCTCAGAAAAATATTTCAGAACTTTTCATAAAAGTTTTTTGGGCTTAAAAAGAGTTTGTAAGATTTCTAAAATCTCGTTCGAATGAGATTGGATGTCGTTTGAACACAGCCTAAGTCGTTCGAATGAGATTCTGACGACTTTTGGCATTTTGCTTCTGCTTTCTTGTTAGAAGTTTGGTTTGAACGAAATTGGATCTCATTCGAACGAGATTCTAGGTCGTTCGAATGACATTACTAACGAGACTAAATCCCAACTCTCAATTTTCTTGTTAGATGTTTGGTTCAAACGAAGTCGTTCGAACGACCTAGGCAGTTTTCTGACAATTTTTTTAATAACTTCCCACTTGCCCATTTTATTTCCCACCGCTTTTACCTGATTAAAAAGTGCAGGAACAAGACTTTTTAGATCAGCTTTTGACACACATTATTTTAGTCTTTGAGAGAAAAAAGTTTTTTTATCAAAAGTTTAAGTTTTGTGTGTGTAAATTCATGGATTAAAATTCTACAAAACACACATACACCCATGTTTGTTTAATTTCAAGCTTTCATATGTATATATATCTTTCATATGTATATATATATATATAATAAGGAGTAGAATTTTGACACTATTCCATAAGTGGGATAAGCTAAGTAGAGGCCAGGATTGAGTCAACTTTGAAGATTCATGACAATCCAAGGGTTCACAATGAAAGTTACCAACATGGCATCTTCGTAATTTCTATGTTAAAGTTGGGTAATTGTATAAATTGAGTCATCTACCTACATCATCCCACATCATCCCAAAACCACTTTAATTCAAAACCCTACTCTGACCCACCTAAAATCTCCCCTCCCACGAAGCTTTGCGTGAATCCCCCCTTTCTCTCTCTGTCTCTAACCCGACTACGGTGATTCCATCTTCTAATAATCCATGACGGATCAAGCACCATCATGTAAAAAGGTATGTATTCATATACATCCCCTTTTGTTGAAGGGTTTTACGGTCTCAATCATGTTTGTTTGAGGTTGGAGTCATGGTTGTGGGTTTTAGGGTTTTTATGATCTCTTCATTTTCATCCCCTTTCACACAGATGTAACTATATCCTCTTTTTTGTAGATGCAATGATAAAACTCTCCAAATCGTCTTCAGATCTAAGGTAACCCCCTATCAAGATTGTATTCCCTCTCAAAGTTTTATTGTACTGTTGTTGATATATCATGCTATGAACTCTGTTTGTCACCAAGATTCTCTCTCACGATTTCTATCATTTATTTTGTATTTGGTTGCAGGTTCATTGACGCATATGAACACGTAAGTTTTTTTTTGTACCTAAACATCAATTAGAAATCAGTTTTAGGATTGTTCTCTGTTGATCTAAATAGGGATATTTGCCTGCAGGTCCTTTATTGTTTTTTAGTTGATATGAATACTGGTTGTTATTATTTATTCTTTTTATTAAGATTTTTGATACTGTAAATAAATTTTGTAGAGCTGTTTCATGTTGACAATCTCTAACTCTATAACAAGAAGTTTAGCGTACGTGTACCCATTTTGAACAAGCTTTGGTTTTCTTCTTTGGTTTTGTATATGTTTTTTTTGTTCTACCATTATTCCATGAGTATATATTTAGTGTTATATAGGTTGTGAATGCTACTTGGTTGACAAAATGCCCAAGTAGGCATATTTGGTTCTTTTATATTTTGGTTTTGTTTTATTCCCCAACTGAAACTAATAACATTGAATCAATGTCGAGTTAATGTTCAAAGCAACCTGATAAAATAACCAAGAATGGATTTTTACTCATTGTCGGTACTTGATATGATGTATCTTACCTTTCGACACAGTGAATGCATTAATTATTTACTCATTGGCCATTTGTGTTGCTTCATGGAATAGTTGTGTACTTTGTATGGTCCCAAATTACAATGTGGTCATTTGGTACTGTTTCAGTATTTGAAAATACATTTTGCAGGTTCAAGGTATCTGCTATTTTAAATAGTGAAGACATACATTCCTTTTTCGTCTTGGTTAGGTCCGATAAGATATGTTATCCATTGGCGAGTATATTTATGTACGTTGGTTTATCAATCGTCACTTTAATTACAAGTCTTTGATTAATGGATTATTAATGAGAGGTCGGTTGTTATGTTTTTGATTGTCAATGCATTAACGCTAATGATTTTTTCTTTATGTCTTTGGCTATGGATATTAATGATTAGAGCCATGTGCTTACAGATTTTAAATGAACATTCATTTCTTTTTGTATACTTGCTCATGTTTTTATTTTGAATTTATTTTCTTATTTGGTTTCACTTTTGTGGTTGGATAATCAGTGCGCTCCTCACCGTGCATATGTTCATTGCAATATGGCTCTCGATTTCATTAATTAGTATACAATTAATCCTTATGACATGAGTACATACATTGCAAGCAAAAGATAATAGATGTTGGTTTGGAATCAATCTATTTCATTTTACAATCTGAAGATTGGGGTGTTTCTTTTTCATTTTGATGAACCATTAATGAATCCCATTACTTTTATTTAGCATTTACACTCCATTCTTAGACTTTCTTTTGAGAAAACAAAAATTATTTCAAGTTTCATTACTTCAAGTCCTTGGATCTAAATAATGCATTTGATTATATTACTTATTTGTGATTCTTCTCAACGTAAGGTGTTGAGTGTTGATATAATCCTCAGTGTATAAAAATATTGCCTTTTCAAATTTGATTATGTTATTTTTGGAAGCTTATTCACTGGAAGGCGTCGCCAAGTAGCCATGAACAAGCAGAAATATGAGGAACCAAGATGCTCGGAAGAGTTCTATAAGACAAATAATACCAAACATCACGTATGCCAGACATCCTGTATTCTGTTTTCCTTTGCATTTGTCGTACTTTTTTATTCAATTAGTATTTTGATTTTTAGTTCTGTGAAGTTTGAAATGGATTTCTCTGTGTCATTTACGCGATGCTACATGCTATATTCGGTACACAAAGTAGAGGCTAGGTTTTAATTATTTGTTTCTCATAAAAAAAAGTCATATAAGTTGTGGGTGAACATACTTAAAATTTGATCATGAATTCATATGGATCCAAAATTTGCAGTTTTCTATTTTGGATGTAGATGTTTAGTTGGCATAGGTCTGAATATAAGCTGGGAAATATAAGTTGAGGTTTTATTTGTGGATGTTTAGTTCGGAATCTAAACTCAGCAATTTAGACCTGATTATAGTTGGGAATACATTTTCCATTTTTTTTATCTCTATGTATACTGCTACTTTAGTTACGACATACAACTAGGAATGAGTTAAATTTAGAGTGTTTGATCTTAAAGATGACATATTTCTACTTCTAATTATGTCTTCACACCTATAATATATTGTTTTGGACTTTTTTTATTTCTTAACAGGATAGTGTTGTGAAGTATATTTTTGTTTTCAGATATGAAGTGATTAAAGATAAATAACTCAGTTCTTGGTAATTGCACACGTACTTGGTGGATCCATACATTTTGGCGTTTAATTAATAAAGTTTGTATGGTTTTCTTTTTAATTTGTTCTGTTTAGAATGTCTACTGATGACTATGAAAGAGTGTGTGTATGATGCTATTAACTCATCAACATTGGATTTGTATTGCAGCAGGTGGGTGGGTGTGTGTGTGGGGGGGGGGGGGGGGGGCAGCAGTAGCAGGTAGGGGTGATGGGCAACAGGGGGTAGGGGTGATGGGCAGTAGGTGGGTGTGGGGGCAGCAGCAGGTGGGTGTTGTGCAACAACGGGGTACGGGGGGGGGGGGGGGGGGGGGCAATAGGATAATTATTTTTTGGTAGTTTTAGTACCCTAACCTATAGGTGAGAGAGGCTGTGGGGGGCTGCAGCAGGTGGGGTGGGGGCATCAGCAGGTGAGAGGAGGGGGGGGGGGGGGGGCAGCTACGACGGAGATTTCAGCGAGATCGGTGCCCGAGCCAAGCTTCTACGAAGGTAATGTACTAGCTTTTAGAATATAATTTTTGACTACATGTTTAGAAGTGCATAGCTACTATGCAAAAATCGCATGTCATGTACATTTTCCCCTGTAGTTTTATCATGAAGAATGGCCCTCTTAAACCTAGGTTCATGGTGTTGATTTTTAACACCACTGTAACTGTTTTTGGTAGTTTTAGTACCCTAACCTATAGGGTGTGACCGTGTGAGGATCACTGCAATTCCAATTTTTAGAGGGTCAACAAATTTGAATGTGAATTTGATAAATAATTTACAACAATGTGCAGGCGGGTCAAATGTTATACAGACAACTTGAGCTTGAATATGGTGTGAATGTAGTGGTTACTAAAATTCAGTCTGTAATGGATGTATACTTTACATTTGGGATTACGTATAGATGATGAAGGTTTAATTGGATATAGAGCTGAAGGCAGCAGATATTTTTAAGGTGTGTCAATTCACTCTTTCTTTCTCTCTCGAATCCTTTTGGAGTTTTACCTACCATTTATTTTGACTGATTTATCGTGATTTTTTTTCATCTTCTCTTTCATTTCTGTTCTCTTTTTCAAACTTTTCAACTCATAAGCCTCTAAAAGAATCATTAACTGAAGAAACTTGAATGAATAACTTATAAACCTCCTTAATTTTACTGCAAATGACCTGATAAAAAATGACCTGCCTTAAATGACCTGCTAAAAAATTATTCCGGTGACTTCTCAAAAAGATTCTAAACATTATTCCAACCAACAATGGAAAACCATGCGGGTATAGTTGGAGCAAATATTGCCTTCAACTAACAGATTGTTCTTTGTTCAGTTCATATATTCAACTAACAAATTAGTGCCACACAGGTAAAGGCACTAGGCCATTGTTTTTTGTTCAGTTCAAATATTTTACTAGCAGTTCATATATTTTGCTAGCTGTGATGGCATTGACAATTTGTTCTGTTAAAAAAACAGAGGTGAATAATGTTTGAAGAATAGTTCCAAAAGAGGAGAGAAAGAAGAAAGGTGTATTAAATCTGAGAAATGAAAACACAGCCAGTCTTCCAAGGAGATTGTTGGACTATTTGTTTTTCCTTCTAATTTAAATGGATGCTTTTAATATAATTAGATGCAAAGTTTTATCCGTCTTCAAATTCTTATCTTTACTCATAAGTATTCTATCTATGTTGTGAAGGAACGGTGCCACTTTGGACCGTAAATAGGCAATGCTCAGGGTTTGGAAGCCATTACTGCAAATCTCATGGCTTCGGAAGGATCACGGTCGATCTAAGAGTTTACATGCAGAAGATTGTCTTATTTTCTGGGCTATAACTTCAAAAAAAGTGGCGCATCATTTTGGTGTAACAAGGCAGGAACAAGACTAGGAGGCGGTTAGTTAACTAACATGTGAGTGTTATATATGATTTTTTAATTATTTTATTTCTTAACATGTTAGGTTGGCTCGCATAGAAAGGCTGCTGAATTTTTAAATATATTGTTTCACTCTTGAATTCTATTTCCCTATCTCCAAAGCCACCCAACCCCAATATCCATGTCCGTTTATATCTGTGTCATTTGATCTGCGGGATTATGAGTGTATTGGTCATGATCAACTGGAGTAAAGTTTCAAGGACGGAGGAGATGAAGTCACCATCGACTTTGGTATTATACAACTTAAGGGTTCTATTTGCTTTAATTTTGTAGGTTTACTGTGTTAGTATGTTTTGGGGTTTTAATGGGTACAAGATTAATGGTATTGAGATTGAAAATATGGTTTTGGAATCTTGGGGACTATGCCGTGACATGTATTGTAAGCACACTTATATGCAGCCTCTATTTTTCTGTTCACATATTCATTTTGTTCTCTTCTTCGATTGTATATTAGTTAAAACATTGTGTTCTTTTGTTAACTTATTCCATTTGCTATTGACTTTTCAATTCCACTCATTTGTAGTACTATGTGAGGACGGGAATGTGTAAATTTGGTGTTTCCTAGAAGTATCATCATCGAGGATGGAGGTGAGTTCGCGAGACCGATGACACTTAATGTTTTTGGATACCTCTGCGACCGTTTTGTTACATTTTATTATATTTTGTCATTGATCTTATTTCAATCAAATTTTTTGAATTTGATATTAATCCATCATCTCAACAATACAGTGAGGTTTAGATAAATGCCTACATTTGGTTTGTATTTTATTATCTATGGTGTCTAATTACCACCTTTAAAATAGGATTACTGTTCTTTTTTACACGTGCCGAACATCCTTTCTCAAATATGAGACTAGATGTTTCAAAATATTTTTTTACCCAGTCATTACTTTTCAGGCTATTTATTGTAAACAAGTGCTGTAGTAAATCTTTAAGATGAAGTTGTACACAGAGGACATTGGATTGTTCAAAGTACATACTTAGAGTTTCAAACTGAAATCGTGAATGTTAAACTCATTTACTATTTTGGTAAGGCTGATATTATTCAAAGTAATCACATTGTTTCTCATAATTTCTTTTTTGGGGTCTGGTGTTTTATTTTATTTTTCTTCAGATTCAATGTAACGAACTTGATACACTTAAGATTTTTCTCACTCGAAACAAAAATAATGCAAAGCCTATTCAATTATACTCGATTTTTCCATTTTATACTTTGTTCTTTCATTATGTTGTTACCTTTTTGTGGACTCAAACTCAGTGTTTTTTCATTATGTTGTTTATGTTCATCCACATCCAGGAACGATAAGCCATACTCATTTTGGGTTCAAAGCATCTCAGGTATTGGGTTTTAGGGCCTACAACCGTTCATAATGTGTTTATTTTTGTTGTGTAGGTACTAATTTGATGCTTATATTTGTTTGTTTTGTAGGTTCTAATTTTTGGTTCTCTGTTATCGCCCTTTTCATCTGTGATTCCACCATTTTCTCAGGGTTTTTGCAATGCATTTGGGTTAGACTATGTTTCTTTTTGTATTTCATTTTTCTTTGGATGTAATTGTTGAACATATAGGTAAAACTTTATGATACATGTAAACCATGTAATAAAATTTTGTGTTTGATGTTCACCAAATTTATGTATTATTTTTCATTTTCAAATTTAGCATAATTTAAATCTCATTTAGAATTCTCTTTTTCATTATTTTGTTTGTGATGTTCATTTTGGCAATGTTTGTAAAATTTTAGCTGGATGAATGTATTCCAACATAATATATGTAAATGGAGGCATGCAAAATTATATTTTAGCTCGATACAAATAATTTTTTGGTATAGAGTTGAAGGAATGTAATTTTTTTTGCCCAATGTGTGTTGTATTCGGTAGTCATGAAGTGTGCCAAATGGATGAAGAACTAATTCAAATTGTGAAATAACATACTTTTAAAATTCTTTATATTTAGTTTATTTATAGAATTATTTTTCAAACCTTTTTAATATATGGTTTTGGTTAATAAAAAACATGTAGATTTGGAGTTTGAAATGTCATTTTTTGTCTTGGAATTGAAATAATCCTAAATAAGTGTGGAGACATTGAACAATTTTATCTGCTTGAGAGCAAACACAAACTCTTATTCTAATAATTTTGTGGGGGATATATTAAGCAGGGTGGATAGTTCTATAAATGAATGAGAGTGACATTTTGTTTTAAATTACACTTTTTTTGTTGGGGAACGAAATTTTCACCGTTTTGCAAGTGCGTATTGTGGAAATTTTTTATGTACCTTCAGGCACGGGCATTCCGCTAGTATATATATATATATATTTCTAGGAGAGTTTATTTGGAACCGGATTTTCTTGACGCCAACAAGAAGAGAAGTTTGGGTTTATTCTCTACCCACAAAGGAGCAGAACTTGTGTTTGATGCGGCTTTCTCACATGGTAAAAGGCACCATGTGTGGTTGACGGTTGCTGTGCTTCGATTGGTGGATACCAAGACTGTGATGGATGCCGTGGTTATTTCCTATACGAAGGTATTTGCAATAAGAAGTGTTGGGGCTTGAGGGGAGTCAAGTTGAGTGTAGTAAGTCTTTTGTCTTGTAACTGTAAAACCACATCTAGTGAATTTGTTAGGCAGGGTCGTCCGAGGTTTTTCCCAATTGGATTATCCTCGTACATCATTGTGTAGTGAGATTGTTTCTTTTATCTTGTTTAACTCACCTAGAATGCATGCTTAGGTTAAAAAGATAAAATTTGGTTTAATTTGCAATCTTGCTTAATTTGGTGATAATAAATTGATTAGGTTGTGATAGTTTAATTTAATTCAAGTCATCATATTTAATTCGTTAAAATTGGTGTTGGCCTATATTGAAAAATTGAATATTTTATTGTTAGGAAATTTTTTAGGACTTGGGTTAAGTTAATTTTGTTTAAATGGAAATTAATTTGTTGAGTAGTTTAATTTCACTTTGTAGTTTAACTTAATTAATTTTGAATTGAGATTTTAGTTGGAAACTTTAATTGAACCATCTCGTTAATTTAAAGAATTTTAAATTTTGGGGCCTTGTGTTCCAACATGTTGTTTATATATCCATTTTATGTTGTTATACTTTGTTGGTTTATTATTTTGAGATGAATTTGTTAAATTGGAAAAAGCTCAGTAATTATTTAGGACTTCAGGCTTTCATCTAATTCTTTCGCACTCAAATTAGACATGCCTCAAGTTTTTGTTTACTGAAATGTGCTATCATTAATGGTGATCCAACTGGGAACTATTACTTTATTTTTGCAAAGGAGTCATGCCTTTAATATTTTTAAGATGATTTTGATTGACCATTGGTAATTATTATTTTCATTAGTAACTTTATTTGTGATCATAGAAAGTGTTATCTTTAACAAAAAAGTCATTAGGAGGAGTTCTCAAGCACCAAGAGCATGTCAAAATGCGAACATAAAAGCCACATCCTTACCCCTCCCAACACTTGTAGAAGGCACATACTCTTAAGACCATTGAATGGTCTCTAAAAAGGCTCCCTTAAGAGAGTGTTGAATGCCTAAAATCACTAACACGCCTCAGTACTTAAATGAAAAACTTGGGTTATAAGATAGGAATGCCAAAAACCCTACACCACACCATATAAGTAGGCCTAGAAATTGATTCGGGCAGGCCCGAAGTCCGTCCGTTCAGCCCAATATTTTCAGCCCAAGTTTTATTTGAGTTTGATCCGAGCCGAAATTTCAAGCTCGAATAAATTTTGAGCAGGGCTTGACTTGAAATTTTTCAAGATTGAATTGGGTCTGAAGCCCGAACTTCGAATACATAAATAAATAAATAAATTGTTTTATATAATATAACATATTTATGTAAACTAATTTTATAGGTATGAAATTAATTGTTATTTGTAAGTTCTCATTCTTACTTCCCTTGTTTTAACTTAATACATTTCATAATTATAAATTTTATTTTATGAAATATTAATTAGATTTTAGTGTGTACATTTTCCATGACAAAAATACAAGAAAAAAAATACTAATTCAAACTTTTTTTAACAAAAATATTAAAATTGGGCCCAAGGCCTGTAATATTTATGAGCCGAGTTTGGGCTTAGGTTGAAAAGTTTAGTTCGGACCGAGATCGGACTTGAGCATAGAAAAGGTGGTTGAGGCGAGCCTGAGTAACCTCACTCACCCAGCCCGATTTACAGTCCTATACATAAGGAGGAAAAAGTTTATTAAATTCTCTTTAAAATAGAAAGGAAGACACCGTACTTAATTTTACTTATTATAAAGGTCCAACAAAAATACGATAGGGTAAAGTCAACCACAGTCGTCTTTCCTTGACCTTAGTAGGACTGGATCCCACTTTTCTATGATCAGTCCAACCTCAATAGCTCCTGATTGCAACCTTAAGCTCGAAAATGCTTTTAAGAACCAATAAATGTCTCTAACGACTAGTTTATCTAGTTGGCAAAAGGTACACATAGTTCTGCCTAACCCACTGTCCATTTGTAGTTTGTCCTAGTGAATTAAATGACATTTAATGAACTGCACATTCGTTATCACTCACCTTTAATGTTTTTCACCAACCATCCAAAACTCCACTCTAGTAACAAAGCTCAACCATAGTCGCCCGGGTCTTCACTACTAGTTCTTACCTACTACTATCAGATAGCTATATAATAGGTTATTATATAATATTGAAAGTGGTCGAATTCAAGTGATTCATTCGTAAGGAAATTGATACATAATATATTTTGAATTTGTAATATAGTTTGGACTTATTATGGATCTTATATTATGTTATAGACATTAAACTTGTGTCATATAATCTCTCTTCAGTCTTGTGAGTTCTAAGTGAGTAATAAATACTTAGACATCCAATTGATTGCTTCCTAGATTTCTATGCCCATCACAAAGACCTCATACCTTGTTTTTACAACCTTAGTTGAAGTCTATGGTTGGACATATTTGTTTTATTCATTAATATTTTAAATATACAAAAGAAAAAGACTTTAAGAGGGGATGTAGGTTTTTCAGATTAGGTATTGAACCACATCCTTGTGTCCTTATTGAGTGTTCATAGGTTCAAGACAATTAAGACCTAAAATAAACAGATTATATTAACAGTTAAACAAGGACAAAAAAAAATCACATACTAGATAACATGGGCGAACTCGGTCTTCAACTTATAACTCCCTCAAACATATGCTCTTTAATTTTTTTTTATTCACTGCGAATATTCATCTGCATATATAATTATTTTTTTCTTTTCTCTCATTGGCACATAATTATAATTTTTTTGACAATGGTAGATATCACCCTCTTTTGGTATCTCTAACAAATGCTCCTATCATAATTTTTTGTATAATAAACTCATAAGTAATGGTTCATACATCCACATTTAAAAATCTAACAAAGAAAATATGATCCAATTGAGTGAAAATAAGTTTAAATAAATTTTCCGAATCAAAATTGAAAATACACCATAGTCAACTCTTGTACACGTGTGTGTTATTAAGAGTGCGCCACCAATCAATGTCAAACTTATTTAACTAAATTCCAATTTCAGTTCAAATAAGTTCAAACTCTTGCAAACAAACGTGATTGACTAATAAAATAATCTAAGCATGCAAGATAATCACAATTGAGGAAAAATCCCCCACAAGGGCAAAACCATCTTATTTCCACTATAATTTGTAAATATCAGCTTACAAGAATTACAATGAAAATACAAGTGACATACGAAATATCCGTAGGCGTCGGTTCGATGCCGTCAGCAAGAGGTCACGTAAGAACTCCAATTGGTCATCAATGGAAAAGATTCTTTTTTTCCACAAGTGTACTCCAGATGAGTAGAACAATCTTCTTTGGGGTTTAGAGGATTGACATAAAGGATTGAGAATTGTTTGTGAATCAAAATGGTATGAAAACCTTAAGAAATGAAGTCTGAAAAACTACTTATGTTATGAAGAAAGCGAAGGTGTCCAGACTTAGCAAAACGTGCAGAATGAACACTGTATAAATACACAATTTGAGCCAGTGGGTCGTTCGAGCGACATACGATGTCGTTTGAACGAAATAAGATCTCATTCGAATGACATACGATGTCATTTGAACGATATCAGTTACATGTCTAAAATCGTATCTTCTTTTTACAAAAAGATATTACGTGATAAACATTTTTCAGACTTCAAAATTTATTTAAAAATATTCCCAACTACTTATGCAAATAATAAAAACTCCAATTAAAATTATTTTACCATAAATATGTGGAGTAGTGGGAACGGTTGAAGAGCACGATACTTGAGACATGATGTACGTACGAAGATAATGGATGCATTGATTCGGATCAATGCCGTCAAGGATGATCGTGGAGACGTGGCAAATGTAGCGGTATCAGACATACAAAATTGTGATCTAGGACACTTAGAAAATTCCTAGATTCTACCACAGACATTTATTAAATATTTCCTTATAAATCTCCCTCTATGTCTATACTGATACATATATTAAAAAATCCGAATTATGCTGCCCAAAATGATAAATAATTTAACATCCCTATTAAACCCAAAAACTGGAAATACAAAATGCGTGTCTTCTCAAAATTTGATCATCTTCAACTCTTCAATCTTTGTTCATTCATTCTTTGTCATCATCAAGGTGTGAAAAAATGATCCTCCATTGTGATACCTACACACATGAGACAAGAAATAGATTCCCATGACGTGCAACAGTTTGAAATATAATGATAAGTAGAAATAAATATCAATTATGTGCAAGTAAATCATTATGAAATCGAACAAAAAATTCTTCCCCATATTTCGTTCTCCCCCTTTTTATGATGTTCCCAAATAGAAAAATACGAAGAATAGAAATAGTGAAAATGGAGAATGTTACGAGGTAATAAACTTTCTCTTTTTTATATATTTCAAAATTTTTCAAAGAAAAAAATCACACCATGAAAGGATACCAAAACAACCAAGTCGGTGATAGCGTAAATGTAAGAATATGAAAAAATTCGACGGGAAAATCAATACATACAGCCATAACATATGTGCACGATGACTGTTGGATATTCCTAACGAATGTACTCAACATCTCCCTTAGGTGTAAAAATTATGCAATTAAAAGAAATTGACTCAATCAAATAAGCAAATCAAAGCTCAAAGTGATTTCCACACCAATAACGTCCAAAACGTTTGAAACACTTTTTCATGACTTTGAAGGATGTGCAAACCCGTTTTTCATTTCTTTCCATCCAAACTCCCTCATAAATAATTATACATTATATTTTTCTTTGTAGGTGATGAAACTAAACACTACACCAAATCTGCCGAATTGTCAGGGTCATTGACCTTGACAAATTCAATTTGTCAAGGTCAATGACCCTGACATTTCGAGGCGAGACAACTTTTTTTGTCACGGTCGTGTCACGGTCATTGACCGTGACACAAAACTCGCATTTTGTGTCACGATCGTGTCGCGGTCCATGATCGTGACACGTTTTGTCACGGTTAGAAACCGTGACAAAGCCGTGACCCTTTTGTCAAAAATTGTCACGGTCATTAATCGTGACAAGCCCGTGACAACTTTTTATCACGGACATGTCACGGTCAATGACCGTAATAATTTTGGGCAGAATTTAAAAAAAATCTGCTGGGTAGTATGGCCACTGCCACTGCCCAACAGTATATTTGTACCTGTTATAGCAAAGTTGTTCCTGTTCAAACATCATATATCCAAACAAACTAAAGATAATGCAAATATATATTCAAAATAGAAACTATTTAAGAAGAAACAACATCACCATCAATTATCTCAAATCTACAAACTATTTGCATGGAAAAGAGATTTTGTACTGCGACGCTCGGGGACACCTCCTTATCCTTCCCTTCTCGTCCGAATAGCCACATAAGTATAGAGCATATGTGGCCTACCCTTAGGGCCACTCCCTATCCCCTGAATTGAAATAAAGTAAAATTAGTATCCGCCCCTCAAATATAGATAAATATAAATTGTAATTGAAATCGAAATCAAAATTGACATATAAATATAAATACATTACCTGTAGTGTCACCCAAACAGCTAACTTGAGCTCATATGGAACCTCTTTCCAACTAATGTACCCCGGGTAATCGTGTCAAATATAATTCCCTTCTTATCTGAACACTAAGAAATGCCATAATCCTATGGAGTTATGCGCTGCAAATTCCTTCCAACCGTTGTGTAGCCAAAAATCAACAGTTGAAGTTGTCAATTCCACCTTTCAATGGTCTCTCATGTTTTGCCAGAGGTTCCAAGTGGTGGACCATTGAAAGGTAGAATTGATAACTTCAACTGGTGATGTTTGGCTACACAACGGTTGGGAGGAATTTGCAGAGCATCTCTCCATAGGATTATGGCATTTCTTAGTTTTCAGATAGATGAAGAGATTCAATCTCCTTTCCACAAATAGGACACCCCAAATAACTATGTACTAATCACCTATTAAAGGTAAGAAGCGTATATTCATGTATTAGTATAAATAAAACTTAGATGTAGTTGGAATATTTATGTATTAATCTCCTCTCCACACACGCACACTACACAAGAGTGAAAATGATAAAGTGCAGATAAATTAAAAGCATTAAAAATGGATGTTTCGGTACAAATTGAAATATTTATTACAAATTGAAAAATTATTTCAAATTCGAGTTATCATAAAAAATGGATTGATATTCGGTAGGAGCAGCCAAGTTATCCACACTACTATTTAGACGCCTTGGCACGTGTTGGACAATTGACCACGGCTCATTGTTGATATACTCCGAGTAAAACACTTGCTTAACCTTTTGAAATGCACAAACAAATGGCTCATCGCTCACGTGATCATTGCTCTTCAACTTGGACAAGTCAACCATGATCAAATTGGTGACAGGATGAACTTTACAAGCATTTTTATCCTCAACTCTTACCCATTCACAGTAAAATACAACCTCTTTGAAGCTTATATAATCCAATTCAAATATATTTTGGATTACACCATAGTAAGTCATTTCAGCTTCAACGAGGTTTTTATCTTTTGCGCTCGCTCGAAAGAAAGTAAGAGCCTTGTATGAAATTCTCGAGTTTTGTACATTTGTACTTTCCTCGTACACTTTAGCGCCGAATATGTAACCATTCAATCGATACTTTTTGTACTCTTGTGCCACGAACAAGGGTCCAGTGGCTAGACGAGCAAGCCTTGATGTCGCATCACCCATATTTAGGAGCTGAGAATATAGATAAATTAATTATATTAGTGGTAAAATTTGAGTGTAATGTAACGTTATATAACGACTGTTTTCATTATAATTACCTCTTGTGTCAACCATAGCCTAAATTCGCTGTCTGATTCTACCATTGTTTTTCGTCTTTTATTGTTCTCACAGGCTTCATATTTACTGCATATTACAAAATTAATCATGTATAAAATAATGTTAAACATTATAATAATCGAAACTTACTTTTTCCATTCTTCGACATCTTCATGTGTGTCAAATAGATAACGAGCTACTTGTTCATGTTGCAAACTCGTTAATTTCACTCGTTTTCCCATCACATTACCACCATCATCGACGAATTCATCAGTGTCATCAACGCTGGTCGAGTCAGGCATATATTCCCGAGTATATATTGATGACTCCACGGTGATGTATTTCGCTGCAATTGATCCTGCAATATATCGCATATTCTTGACGTAATCTTTGAAAACTTTCATCAATCTTTCAAACGAATACATCCATCGATATCTAACTGGACCACAAAGAAGTGCCTCATCGCATAGGTGTACCAACAAGTGAACACTTATGTCAAAGAATGCTAGGGGAAAGTACTTCTCCAATACACAAATTGCTTCGTTCACATCCAATTTTGCGGCCACTATGTGTTCTCGATTCACTACCTTCTCACACAAGAGGGAGATGGTAATACTAATTTGCATAATAGCCCTACACAAATCCTTGTGCTTGGAGAAACAGTGCTTAAACAATAGAGGAACCAATTGCATGATCACATGCCAATCGTGGGATTTACACTTATGTAAATCATGAGTAGCATAATTCACAATCCTTTGCAAGTTGGGCGAAAAAGTAGATGGGCCCTTCAAATTATATATTGTGTCTAGAAGCACCTTCCTTTCCCCACTCGTCAAAGTAAACGCACCAGGGGGAATTATTGTCCTTCCCCTACTATCTTCTTTCAACCATAGTTGTGGCTTAAGTTTTAACGTTTTAAGGTCTTTTCGTGCATTTTCTCCATCCTTCGAATGAATCCCCCCAAGGCAAGTACCCACAATATGTTCAGCGAAGTTCTTCTTTGCATGAATCACATCCAATACATGGCGCACCGGGTTATTCTTCCAATAAGGCAAGTCAAATAAAACTGACCTCCGAGACCATGCCTTTCTTATCTCAATTTCATTCCCAGTTGGGGTCTTCTTATGCTTGACATTCTTAAATTTGGGATTCTTACTTGGCATATTTAGGTCACATTCAGAAGATTTACTTTCAATTTTTTAACCCAAAAGTTATCTCGGTGGTAGCCTATGTTCAACTCCGCCCAATAAAAAATTGGAACCTTTCTCAAACCTGAAACTATGAGATGGGGGTAAAAACCTCCTGTGGCAATGGTATACATTTTTTAAGCTAGAGGATAGACGAAGAGATTCAGTGTCCTCTCCACAAATAGGACACCCCAAATAACCATGTACTACACATCCGGATAATGTCCCATAAGCTGGAAAATCATAAATTGCCCACATCAACATAGCTTTCAACGTAAACTCTTCTTTTCTAAAAGAGTCAAATGATTGCACACCCTCTTCCCACAACTCATTTAATTCTTCTACCAAAGGAGCCAGGTAGATATCAATGTCATCACTTAGTGCCTTTGGCCCAGGTATCAACAAAGCCATCATCGAAAATTCAGGTCTCATACACTGTGAGGGAGGGAGGTTGAGTGGGGCTAGGATCACTGGCCATACACTCTGATTGGTGATTAGATTTCCAAATGGATTGAAACCATCTGTTGATATAGCCAAACGAAAGTTGCGTTGTTCTCGAGAAAAATCGGGATACTCAAAATTCATCCTCCGCTAGGCAGTAGAATCAATAGGATGACACATGATATTACCCCCTACTTCTGCCCTAGCATGCCAAGTCATTACCTCTGCAATCTATGGTATTGTGAAAAATCGCTTTAATCTAGGCCCAACGGGAAAATATTTCAATACTTTTTGAGGTACTTTTGAGCTTGTGCCTTCCTTATTAGTAGATTGGACATATCTAGGTTCATCGCATACCGGACAACGATCGAGATTTTCATACTCCTTTCGGTATAGTATGCAGTCATACACACAAGCATGAATCGATTTATACTTCATTACCAAACCTTTCAAACTGTTCTTCATAACAGGATAGCTATTTGGAAGTGTATTCACCTTGGGTAATAAGCCCTTCACCCATTTCAGAATTCTCGTCACGCTATTGCCAGACAAACCGTACTGCGTCTTCAAACTGTGCAAACCAACCATGGCATGTAAAGTTGTTTGATCTTTCTCACAGCCAGAGTATAATGGTTGGGTCGCCTTAACTTTTAAACTTTGGTAGTCATCGTCAAGTTTTATCGTGTTATCTTCACGAGCACTTGAATCTTCTACATCACCAGTAACCTCATTCTCCTCTGCTTCATAAACTTTGTATGCATCATCAACTAAATCCTATAAAATATTATGATCTACATCGTCCCCTTCTACATCTATTCTACTTGTTTAAGGTTGTTGTAAAGGTTGGTCGGGGACAAAAGGAACTTTCAATTCACCATGAAAACTCCAAAATCGATAACTATCTTGCATACCCGATCTTAACAAATGTAGTTCAACTGTTTTCCACTCAAACACCTTACCATTCTTACACCTAGCACACGGACACGGAAACTCTTCATCATTACGACATCTCTTTGCATATTTCACAAATTCGTTAGCACCTCTACGAAACACATCCCCCATTCTATTAGTCTCACCCATCCACTCTTTGTATTTAGGATATCCCATCACAACTGCCACAACTAAACACCTATTAAAGGTAAACAAAACTTAGATTTATAGTATGTTTTATTTAATTATCCCATCATTTAATTATCCTATTAAAGGGTAAGTGGTCCTGTCCCATTCAAGACTGCATTTTTCTGTAATATACTTAACAGCTCATGCACATTGTTACGATTTGAAAAAAATTCGACAGCATATCCCCGTAGTTCTCCAAGTACACGATGTAGATTGGCAGGTGTGAGTGTTATTTCAATTGTCCAATTGAAATAACAGTCACACTTGTCAATCTAGTATGTACCCAGAGAACATTAAGATACGACTGCAGAACTTTCTCCAAAAGTAACAACTTTAAGCCAATAAGAATATTATACAGAAATTATACAGTCTCAAACTGTCCAAACGGGACAATTCGAGAGATCTCATTACAGGGGTAATGACTCTCGAACGGGTCTAAGGGCTATTGAATGCATACGCATAAGAACTAGAAGGCTAGTATCTATGCGCACTATATTTAATTTCAAGTATGTTTCATATAATGGGTTAATTCAAATACAAAAATAAATTCATGGGTTAATTCAAATACAAAAATAAATTCATGGGTTAATTCAAATACAAAAATACAAATTCATGGGTTAATTCAAATATACACACACACACACCCCCACCTCCCTCCACACCCCCCACTCACCACATACACCCCCCCACCTCCCTCCACACCCCCACTCACCCCATACACACACACCACCACCCCCACTCACCACATACGCACACACCCCCACCCCCACCCCCACCCACCACACACACACACACACACAATAGCCTCCCTCCACACCCCCACCCACCACACATATACACACACACACACAATAGCCCCACCCCCTACCCCCACCCTTCCCCACCCCCCACACACGCACACACACACGCACATATATACACACACACACACATATATATATACACACAAACATATATATATAAATGGAAGAGAGAGAGAGAGAGAGAGAGAGAGAGAGAGAGAGAGAGAGAGAGAGAGAGAGAGAGAGAGAATTAAACCTGAAAGTAGAGAGAGAGCAGCGTAGAGAGAGAGAGAGAGAGGAGGGAAAAAAGAAGGGGAAAGGGTTTTTGCTGCAAACGTTGTCACAGTCGTGTCAAGGTCACTGACCGTGACAATTATTTAAAGAATTGTCACGGTCATTGACCGTGACAATTCTTTGTCACGGTCGTGTCAAGGTCAATGACCGTGACACAAAACGCGTGTTTTTGTCACGGTCAATGACCTTAACAAGGGTGGCCGGCTGAAAGGTGACAATTTTGTCATTTTGGTGTAGTGAAAACCTATTGGCCTATTTTATTTGGCATATTTTTCTTTTTATTGCCATTTAATTTTTTTCGGGCTCTTTTTCAAACGGTGGCTTTCTTGACGAGTTAATTTTGAACTGTCACAGCCGCCCTTTCCCATGATTCACTCATCATATTTTGTTGCAATTAAATCCTCATGATAAACAGTTTTTACATGCATTACTATCTTGTCAAGTTTTATCGCATTTTGATCATTGTATAGACGAAATTGAGATAGAAACACTCAAGCCAATATGTGATAGACAAGTACAATACTCAAATAATACCATGCATGTGTGAAATAAAGGAGATAAGGAGCCAAACATGTAGAAGATATCAGTAATCACATCTCAAAGACTCCAAACAATGTAAAACACATGGATGAAATGATGTAGCACTATCAAACAGTCACATGGAATATGGAATGAAGTTGTGACTATGGATGTCTTAAATGCTCATCCATAAACGGTGTAAACAAAATACAAAACTCTTTTTGTGTTTTTAAAAAAAAATTATAAAAAGAAAATGTTTTTTTCTATTTCTAAAAATTTTCAAAAAATTAAAATCTTTTTGGATTTTTCAATATTTAAAAAAATAAAAAATCAAACAAATAATTATACAAATGATACAATCTAGAAATAGAAATCAGATGATATGAACATGAAAAATGCATCCTACTCTAAACATTATGACCACCCCTCAGTCAACTATGCAAATTCCTAAAAACTTCCTAAGACTCTCGAATCTAAGGGCATCTAAAGGCTTCGTGAAGATATCGGCTAACTGGAGGTCAGTAGATACAAAACTCAAGAGTACGACCTTTTCCTCTACAAGATCACGAATAAAGTGATTGTGTATCCTAATGTGTTTTGTGTGCGAATGCTGGACGGGATTACGGGATATGTGTATCGCACACGTGTTATCACATGAAATAGTCATGGTGTCCTGTGATATCCCATAATCCTCCAACATCTGCTTCATTTGTAGAAGTTGCATGCAACAACTCCAGGCGTCTATGTACTTAGCCTCCACAGTGGACAAAGATATGGAGTTTTTCTTCTTGCTCGACTAAGAGACAGGAGCAGAACCAAAGAAGAAACACCCACCAGAAGTGATCCTACATCCATCTGCATCCCCGGCCCAATCAGCATCCGAATAGGTAGATAAACGGTCGCTGGTATGAAAGGAATACAAAATGCCAACTGAGAGAGTACCACTCACGTATTTGATAATACGTTTAAGGCGAGTAAGTGTGACTCCTCTCTCTCTCTCTCTCTCTCTCTAGGGCGTTCTCATTCTAGGGTTTGCATGGCTTCCATGCCAACATCTTCTCAAGTTCCCCCAATTCCTAAACCTCCTAATCCTAACCCTTGGGCTAGATCCTTTGCTAGTGTTGTTACCAATAATAATCCCAAAGATCTAAACCTAAAAAACATAACTTCCTTCAAAGGTGAACCTGCTGTTGTTTTTTCTGATGAAGATATAGTAGCCCTCTCAGAACTTTTAAACATTCCATCATTGGGAAATTTTCCCATAGTAGGCCTAACCTGGAAGTCATAAGGAAAACATTTCAAACATTCTTTTTTAAGGCTGCAGTTTCCATCAGATTGATTGATACAAAACACATCCTCACACAACTCAATTGTGAAGAAGATTACGTTAGATTATGGTTAAGAGATCAATGGTATATTGGGAAATTTCCCATGAGGACTTTTAAATGGACTGTTAGCTTTAGACCTGATGAAGAATCGTCGATTGTACCAGTATGCATTAATTTCCCTAATCTTCCTTTACATTTCTTTGTTAAGTCCTCTCTTTATTCCATTGCTCAGTTAGTTGGTAAGCCTCTCAAAATGGATTCTTCTACTGCTTCTTTAAATAGGCCTAGAATTGCTAGGGTTTGTGTAGAACTTAATCTTCAACAGGACAGACCCCATCGAGTTTGGATTGGTTGTGGTTCTCAGGGCTTTTGGCAATAAATTACCAATGAAAATATCCCATCTTATTGTGAATTTTGTAAGAAACAAGGTCATGAAGAAATGAAATGCATCTTTAAAGATCCCTCACAACTGAAGCCGAGGCAAAACAAGGTTAGAAAGGAGATAATCACTAAGCCAATATATGTGGAGAAGCAGAAGGAAAAGATTCAAATTGAGGAAGAAATTGATGATCAAGAAACTGGCTCCATACAATAAGTGATTCAAAAAGAGCCTGCCATGGCCCTAATCACTTATGTGGTTCAACCAATAGAACTATCCAATCAGTTCAAAATCAAGCATAATGATATCTATGCAGAAGAAGTCAAAGATATTGGAAACTGTAATGTTTCACCAAGTGGCACTCAAATTCCTAAAATGGAAAATTATAATGAAATAATTCAAGAATGGCACTCTGATTCTAAAAGAAAAAAGAAGATCATTCCGATGGTATAGGAATTGAATATCTTCTCAGCTTGTTTTGATGATAAATGGAATTCATACCAGAAGGAAAAAACATTAAGGAACAAGAAGGAGCATGAAGAAATCAAAGAAACCCCTATATTTGACTATCCAAAAAAGGTATCAAACCTATAAAAAACTCATTGATTCCATTTGATCCATTGTTCAAACGAGTTAGAAGATCCATAAGCAAGGTAAATTCTCAAAATTCTCCTTCCTTCTCTAATAAATGATTAGTTTCATCTGTTTGAACATAAGAGGTGTAGCAAGTAAAGCTACAAATAGGAGAGCTAAGAGACTTAAACGAAACTACTTTCTGCCTGCTATTACTCTTTTAGAGACCAAAGTGGACTCAAGTAAAATCACCAAATTCTAAAGAAAATGGGGATTCTCTAGTAGTGTTCATAATGTTCTAATAATATATGGTTTTTGTGTTCTGCTAATAGTTTGTTCAATGTGATCAGAGATGAGGAGTAGTTATTAGTAATGAAAGTTCAAGGGTCTTTTTTTAATTCTATTCAAGTTATTGCTATAGTGTATGCTAAATGCACTACAGCAGAAAGAAAAATTCTTTGGGATATGCTTGAAGATATTGCTATTCAGTTTAATTCTATTCCTCTATTGGTGATAGGGGATTTTAATGTGGTAGCTCATGAAGAAGAGAAAAGTGGGGCGAATGAAATTGAATTTAATGGTTCTCAAGATTTCAGAGATATGATTGCTAATTATGCTCTTTCAGATTTAGGATATAAAGGTTCCATATTTACATGGACTAACAATAGAGTGGATGGCACTATTTTTAGCAGATTGGATAGAGGTTTGGTGAACTCCCTATGGTTAGCTGAATTTCAATCTCACTCTATTACTCACCTCCACAAACATTGCTCAGATCATAGTCCTCTATTATTGTCCATCAAAACAGTTTTAGATGAATGCCCCAAGCCTGTCAAATTTCTCCATATGTGGACTTTGGATACCTCTTTAGAGAAGGTAATTAGAGATGCTTGGAACATTAGAGTGTCTGCTTCTCCTATGCATTGTTTTGCTCAGAAGTTAAAGAATGTTAAAAAGTATTTGAAGGAATGGAATTCTACTCATGATAAGAATATATTCCAAAAAGTCAGTGACCTTGAAGATGAGATTTTAATTAAAGAGGCTAATTTTGAGTCTTTCCCTTCAAATTCTTCTAGAAGTGATCTGCAAGAATGTGAGGCTAAATTGAATCATGCTCTTAAAATGGAAGAATGCTATTGGGCTCAAAAGTGGAAGATTAAATGGCTAAAGGATGTGGACTCTAATACTAAATTGTTTCATATAGCTGTTAAGGTTAAGAGGAA
Organism: Sambucus nigra; assembly: GCA_949130495.1. Lineage (NCBI taxonomy): Eukaryota > Viridiplantae > Streptophyta > Magnoliopsida > Dipsacales > Adoxaceae > Sambucus > Sambucus nigra. The sequence continues at coordinate 435,962,642 of OX422214.1, forward strand.
TCTATTAGTCATGAATCAAATCACTAATCATGAGGGGAAGTTAGAGGAATCGAAAGAAGGAATTAATCAAACTTTCATCAACCACTTTTCTAAGATGTGGAAAGCTGATCTTATCAACTATAATGATGAATATTTGAATCTTATTCCCCATTCTATTAAAGATGAAGAAAATGTCAAAATTGTTTATATTCCAGAAGAAGATGAGATATAAAAGGCTGTTAATAGTCTGAATGATGACAGCGCTCCTGGTCCTGATGGGTTTGGAGGTTTGTTTTACTCCAAATATTGGGAGATCGTTATAAAAGATGATTTTGTAAAAGTAGTTCAAAGCTTTTTTAATGGAGCTGATATGTCTAGAAGCTGGTCAAGTACAAATATCATGCTTATTTCGAAGGTAAATAATCCTAAACTTTGTTCCCAATCAGGCCAATTAGTCTATGTAACTTTTCGAATAAAGTTATTTCTAAAATTATTTCTATTAGACTTGGTATCATTCTCCCTTCTATCATTTCCCCTAATCAAAGTGGCTTTGTCAAAGGTAGATGCATTCAAGATAATATTCCCTTAGCTCAAGAAATGATTCAATCTCTAGGGAAAAAAGTCCATGGAGGTAAAATTATTTTTAATCTTGATATGGAAAAAGCTTATGGTAGGGTCTACTGGCCCTTCCTATGCTCTACTTGAAAGAGTGCACCTACGTTCAAATAGAGAGATTAATTAATTAAACTCTGTTTTTATCAATTTAGTCCTAAACATGCATCTAGGTGTGATTGAATAAGATGAAATCATGTAAGAACATTCAAACACACACACATATGAGGAAAAATCCCCCAAAGGGGCAAAACATTTTATTTTCACTATAATATTGTAAGGAATGGTTACACGGATTACAGTAAAAATACAGTGTGACACAAAAATACTCGTAGGCGTTGGTTCTGTAGTCGACAGCTGGAATCTCCCTCGGGAACTCCAGATGAGCAGCTATGAAGAAGGAAGACGACTTCTCCACAAAGGTTGAACAAACTCCAGGTTGTGTACTTGGGTTAAAAATGGATTCACAAAGGTTTGTCAATGATATATGAATCAAAACATGGGTCTTGGGACTCAAAAATATGAAGACTAGATGTATTTGGACTCTAAAAAATGTCTCTCAAAGTCTTGTAAAATAACTCCCCCGAAGTTGGCTTTTATAGGCAAACCAATAACGAGTTTCATAATTTTAAAAAACTGCCAGCGTACAGGTACCCCGAACCGATTCGACCCCCGAATCGGTTTGGCTTCGGTTCGCATAAATTCGCTGGAATGTGGGGCTTTAAACACTTAGCATTATTCAAGAGTTTTCCTCAGAATTTTCTCCATTTTTAAAGGACCATAACTTCTTCATCGTAGCTCGGATTGAGGTGTCGTTTCTTCCAATGTCTTCGTTGCGGCGAGTTCTTTAACTTTACAGTTTACCGGACCTCTATACGGTCGATGTAAAATTACCAAAATTCCCTTAAACTTCCATATCTTGCCTTCTTTCACTATTCTGACTTCTCTTGTGTACCACTTGAATTAAGTCCCTGAAATCGTAGAACGTGAAGTTGTTGAGGCAGATGTGGGACACATGATGGAGATGTTAAATGCTTGATTCCTGGAATTCGAATTGAGGTCGTCATGAGAGATCGTGTAGTGATGTGGCAAACGTAGCGGCGTACGACATACAAAAATATAAGATAACGGACATAAGAAATATGTCCTTACAAATCTCCCCCTATGTCTATGGCAGTACATACATAAAAAATCCGAATTATCAAATGAAAAAATTTCCTACACAAATCTACCCTCCCATGATCCCAAAACTGGGAAGATACAAATGAATAAGTCTTCATCGTTTATTCTTAAAATCTTCAGGAATCTCAAAGCTTTTCTCATCAGGGTGTGCAATTCAGTGATCTTTAATGTAATACCTACATACATGAGACAGAGCAAATACCACGTGACGTATCGAGTTTTAAATGAGATAAATATAGATACCATTTTATGATGAAAGTATAAGTCATATCTGAAAAACAAAAACTCCCCCATAATATGATAATTCTTCCCCCCCTTTTTATTATGTCCCTAAATAGACAGATATGAGAAGGAAAAAAGAATGCAAATGGAGAATGTCATAAGGAAATAAACGACTATTTTTGAATTTTTCAAATTTTTACACAAAATATACAAATAAAGAAACACACCATGAACGAACACAAAACAACCAAGTCGATGATAGCATAAATGAATGCGTGTGATCTAATTTGATAATGCATACAAACATGACTTATGTTACCAATGAATATCGGATACTCCTAACGAATGAACTCAAAATCTTCCTTTGGTGTAAAAAGATGGAAATATGAGACATTGACTCAATCAAATCAACAAATCAAAGCTCAAAGTGATTATCACACCAATAACGTCCAAAATGATTTCATGCTTTTTCATAATTTTCAAGGAAGTGCAAACCCGTTTTAATACTCCAACCAAACTCCCTCAGATTTATATTTTGAATAGAGGTGATCTAAATTCTCAAACTTTGGAGAATTGATGGTGAAAACTAATGGCCCATATTTGGCAGGTATTGCTTTTTATTGCCTTTAAATTTTTTCCGGCTCTTTTAACCTCTTGGACCCCGGATAATAAAATTCCTCCATTTTATAGGTCCCTTTTAACGGTGGCTTAGTATTCACAAAGGCTAAATGAACCTTTCGCAGCCCTTCCCCATTTTCAAATAAACACACAGTCTCACCAAACATTTTTAACATGCATTCAAATCTTGTCAAGCTTTATTGCATATTATACGTTGTATGGATAGAACTGAGATAGAAACAAACAAGACAATATGTGATAGACAAGTACAATTATCAAATAACATCGTGCATGTGTGCAATAAAGGAGATAAGAGTCAAACATGTAGAAAGATATCACTAATCACATCTCAAAGACTCCAATCAATGTAAAGCACATGGATGCAATGATGTAGGGTATCAAATCTCTATCAAATAGTCACATGGATAAATGGAATGAAATTTGTGACTCGGCTATCTTAAATGCTCATCCATACAAGGTGCAAAAAAAAATACAAAAATCTTTTTATGCTTTTCTAAATTTTTTATAAAAAGAAAATCTTTTTGAATTTTTCAAAAAAATATATAAGCAAGGCAAAATTAATAATACACATGATACAAACTAGTAATAGGAAGCATATGATATGAACATGGATAATAATCCTATCATAGACGCGGACCAACCCCTCAGTCAATCGTGAAAATCCCCAAAGACTTTCTAAGACTCTCAAATCTAAGGGCATCTAAAGGTTTCGTGAAAATATCAGCTAACTGACGGTCGGTGGGAACGAAAGTCAGGGATACAATTTTCTCCTCAACTAACTGACGTATAAAGTGCTCGCGTATCCTGATGTGCTTTGTGCGAGAATGTTAGACTGGATTGCGAGATATGTGTATCGCACTCGTGTTATCACAGGAGATGGTCATGGTGTCCTGTGATATCCCATAATCCTCTAGCATTTGCTTCATCCACAAGAGTTGCATGCAACAACTCCTGGCGGCGATGTACTCAGCCTCCGCAGTAGACAAAGAGATGGAGTTTTTCTTCTTACTCAACCAGGAGACAAGAGCAGTACCAAAATAGAAACACCCACCATAATTTCTCCTATAACCATCTACATCCCCGACCCCATCGGCATCTGAATAGGCAGACAAACGGTCATTAGTATCAAAGGAATACCAAATACCATATGAGAGAGTCCCACTCACGTATTTGATAATACGTTTTAGAGCGAGTAAGTGTGACTCTTTTAAGGATGCCTGATATCGCGCACAGACTCAAACACTAAAGGCTATGTCGAGACGACTTCCAGTCAAGTAGAGAAGACTACCTATCATACTCCGATACAAAGTTTGCTCTACGTCTTTGCTTGAAGTGTCCTTACTAAGCTTGATAGAAGTACTCATAGGTGTACGTGCATGCTTAGCGGAGTCTAAACCAAATTTCTTCACTAGGTCTCTAGCATACTTGGATTGGGAGATAAATATCCCATCCTCTAGCTGACGAACCTGGAGACCAAGAAAAAACCTAAGCTCACTAACCATGCTCATCTCAAACTCACTTTTCATCTCCTCCTCAAACTGGTGAGCATGCTGGGAGCACGTGGATCCAAAGACTATGTCATCTACATAGACCTGAGCAACTAATATAGAACTGTCATATATCCTGACAAACAACGTCATATCAACTCCCCCTCTCTTGAAGCCACGGGCTGAGAGATAGTATGCAAGTCTCTCATACCAAGCACGGGGTTCTTTCTTCAAACCATACAAGGCTTTCCTCAGATAGTAAATGTGCTCAGGTTTCTTAGGGTCTTCAAACCCTTTTGGTTGTTCCAAGTAAACCTCCTCCTGTAGAATTCCATTTAGAAAGGCACTATTGTCATCCATCTGATATAACTTGAAGCGCAGATGACATGCGATGACGAGTAGTAAGCGAATGGACTCAAGCCTCACAACTGGAGCAAATGTCTCCCCAAAGTCTACTCCCTCTATCTGTGTGTAGCCTTGAGCGACCAACCTAGCTTTGTTTCTGATGATGATACCATTTTCATCCATTTTATTCTTAAAAATCCACCTAGTACGTATCACATTAGTCTCACTAGGTCGGGGGAAAAGTTCCCAGACATTGTTCTTTTTAAACTGAAGCAACTCATCCTGCATACCAGATATCCAGTGTTCATACTTTAGTGCTTCTTTGTGATTCTTGGTCTCGACTTTGGACTGTAGCAAAAATGGCTAACAACGTTCTCCAGCTGAGCACGAGTCTTGACCCCTAAAGTGGGATCGCCAATAATGGCAGAGTGATCATGACTCTTGTGAACCCAAGAAGGTGTGTCACCTAACAAAGGAGTAGGGTCCACAGGGTGTGTGTGAGGGGCAAGTAAATCTCTTCCAAAAAAGTCCTCATCCTCACACTTAAGGTTAGGATCAATAACCATCAAAGGTTCGTCATCTTGCACGGTGACGTTTATTGACTCCATAACCTTAGAGCTCTTCAGGTTAAAAACTTGATACGCTCTACTATTTGATGAATATCCTAGGAATATTCCTTTATCGCTCCGGGAGTCAAACTTTCCGAATTGCTCTCTATCCCGTAGGATGTAGCATTTACTCCCAAAAAACACGAAAATATGCAAGGTTGGATTTCTTGCCATTCCACAATTCATAAGGTGTCTAAAGTGTGTGTGGATGTAGGTAAACCCTATTCACCGTGTGACATGCAGTAGACACTACCTCTGCCCAAAATCTCCTAGAAACTTTACGACCTAGAAGCATAGATCTAGCCATTTCCTGGATCGTCATATTCTTTCTCTCAATAATTTCATTTTGCTGAGGAGTCTTCACAGCAGAAAACTCATGTTTGATCCCAAGGATATCACAGTAAAGATCTATATTTGATTCCTTAAATTCTTTGTCGTTGTCACTACGTATCCTATTAATAGTGACTCCGTGTTGGTTTTTTAGGATACGACACTTGGTAGTTAAAAACTCTACAACATCAGATTTCTCTCTCAGAAATCCTACAATCGATATCTGGAGAAATCATCGACCATCACGAGGATATACCTCTTACCACCCAGACTCTCAGTACGAGTAGGACCCATAAGATCCATGTGAATGAACTCATGTACACATGAGGTGGTAATGGAATGAAACTTCCTATGTGGGCTATGGATTTGCTTTCCCAACTGACAGGGTCCACAAACCGTGGAAGTTGGATTTCCAAGTGATGGTAAGCCATGTACTAGGTCCTTTTTAACTAAATGAGTCAAATCTCTAACGTTCACGTGACCTAGACGTTGGTGCCACAGATCCATAGAAGTGATCATGGCGCTATTGCAGACAAGTGAGGACATGGGCTCAATCCCATAGAAATTATCCTCTGTCCTCACCCCTCGCACTAAAAGTTTACTGGCTTGATTATAGAGATCACACACATCCCGGTCAAACTTCACGGCAAAGTCAGCGTCGCACAACTGGCTAATGCTAAGAAGGTTTACTTTCAAACCTTTGACGTACAAAAGATTCTCTAGCTTAGGAAATCCTGATAACACTACTGTACCTCATCCTATAATTCTAGATTTGCTCCTATCTCCAAAGGTGACTCTACCATCCTTATAATCCTCAAGATAGGTAAAAAATTATGCATCACCCGTCATATGTCTGGAGCACCCACTATCAAAATACCACTATGAGGTATTATGTGATTTGAGAGCGACATGAACAACACGAGCCTTTTTATCTTTCTTAGGCACCCAAGAGGTGGTAACCTTTTGTTTACACTTCTTGTTATTGGTTTTAGCCAGGATATGAGAAGCATTCACAGACGGCAAAGACATCCGTCAGAATTCCTCCATCAAACTCTGTGATGTGGAAGCTAAAAACTCAACACGCTCTCTCAGACTAGAAAAATCATTAGTATGATGTGGTGAAGTAGTAGTACATCGCGTTCGACCCAAAATATAGAAAAACTACCTAAGGTGGCCTTTTCTTTTGCAGTAAGTAAAGAAGAACGCAGTCTTAGGCATCCACGGGTTTGCTTTTCTTGGTCGGACTCTCCTTCGTGGTTTTTGATGATGGCCATATAGAGTCGTAGTAAACTCAGGAACTGGTCAAGGCGCAATTTGGGACATGGAGGAACCATCATAACCTATTCCCTACCTATCACCAAAACCTAAAGCGGGGCCGAGGAGGATCTTTCCCATCTTTCCTGATCTATCCTCGATTTGAACCTTGACTTCTCATTCTCTCTCAAGATCATGAGTAAGCTGGGCAATAAGGGGTTCAAGTTTCTTTCGAGTCTCCAGGGAGGAATGGATATCACTCGTAAGACTAGCCACTTGTTTAGTCAAGTCCCATCTATCTTTCTCAAAATAACTCTCTCTCTCTCTCTCTCTCTCTCTCTCTTTAAACAAATTCTCTTTCTCAACGTAGGCAGACTCTATCTCTCTCAAAGTGGTGCAGGTGAAAGACTCTCTATCTCTCGATTTTTCTAAATCTTCCTCTAGAACGGTGATCCTAAGAACTAACGCTTTGTTACGCTTTTTAGTTTTAAATGACTCATTATATAACTCGGCGTAGGCGTGTTGAAGATTACTCTCTCTCTCACTTGCATCATCCTCCCCCTCACTCACATCGCTCTCACTGTCGAGGTGTCCCTGTGAAGTAGAATACTCATCGCTGTGAGGATTACTAGAAGTGCTCACATGACTAGCCATGAATGCGATGAAGTTGCATTCATGCGATGACTCGTCTCCAGAGTCCACTAACTCGACCTCACTGTCGTCACTAAGGGTAGCGTTAATGACAACTTTTTCCTTTTTTCTGTTCAGCCTTGTAGCACACTCAAAAGATCTATAACGCCTACTGTCGCACTCAAAGAATCTCTCACTCTCTTTCTCAGGAGGATCTTTAAAATCCTTTTGATTTTTCTTTTCAAACTTATTTTTCTCAAACTTCTTGTTATCTTTGAAATTTCCATTTTTCTTGAATTTGAGAATTCTTTTGAAATTTTTAGCAAACATGGCCAAATCATCTAAATCAAAGTCACACTCAGAATCTGGCGTATCTATCTCTCTTTTCCTAGATGATTCCCTCTTTCTTGTTGACCCCTCACTTTTTCTCTCCTGGGCATTAAGTGCAATTCCCTTATCTTTAGGCTTGATAGATTTAGGAAACATATCAATCTCATAAGTTTGGAAATCTCCTACAAGTTCCTCCAATTTAAGCGTATTTAAATTACCCATATAATTTAACACAATGAATTTAGGGATAAAACGCTTAGGAAGTGATCTAAGAATATTTTTAACAACTCTAGCATTAGGAATGTGTTCACCAAGATTAAAGCTAGTGTTAACAATATCAGACAATCTAGCATAAAATTCATCAAAACATTCAGACTCAAACATGGTGATTGTTTCAAATTGAGTTGTTAAATTTTGCAGTTTAGACTCTTTCACAGCATTAGTTCCTTTATGGCTATGTTGTAAAACATCCCATGCCTCTTTTGACGTGGTGCACGTCATTATTCGTTTGAACTCATCATATGTGACCGATCCAGAAATAACACTTAAACGCTTAGAATTAAAATATGACCATTTAAATTCTTCTTCAGTCCATGTAGTGTCCCATTTTAAACTAGTCACATTATTAATAGTGACGGAGGGAGGTGTCCACCCTCTTTCAACCAAAATCCAGACACGTTCATCAATGGATTTTAATGCAGACTTCATGCGGGCTTTCCAATATGCATAGTTTGTCCCATAAAAAACTGGCATTTTATTATATAACTTCTCCATTATGAACACGCTCTTTTTCAAAAATCAATTTTTCAGAAAATTGAAATATTTAGAAAAAATTTGCGGAAATTACACAGTAAAATTGTGTAATTGGCTCTGATACCAATTTGAAAGAGTGCGCGTGCATTCAAATAGAGATATTATTTAATTAAACTCATTTTTTTTATCAATTTAGTCCTAAACACGCATCTAGGTGTGATCGAATAAGATGAAATCATGCAAGAACATTCAAACACACACATGTGAGGAAAAATCCCCCAAAGGGGAAAAACCTTTTATTTACACTATAATATTATAAGGAACGATTACACGGATAACAGTAAAAATACAGTGTGACACAGAAATACCCGCAGGCATCGGTTCTGCAGTCGGCGGCTAAAATCTCCCTCGGGAACTCCAGATGAGCAGCTATGAAGAAGGAAGACGGCTTCTCCGCAAAGGTTGAACAAACTCTAGGTTATGTTCTTGGGTTGCAAACGGATTCGCAAAGGTTTGTCAATGATATGTGAATCAAAACATGAGTCTTGGGACTCAAAAATATGAAGACTAGATGTATTTTGACTCTCAAAAATGTCTCTCAATGTCTTGTAAAATAACTCCCCCGAAGTTAGCTTTTATAGGGAAACCAATAAAGAGTTTCATAATTTTAAAACTCTGCCAGCGTACAGGTACCCCAAACCAGTTCAGGTGTACCACGAACCGGTTCACCCCCTGAACCTGTTTGACTTCGATCCGTATAAATTCGCTGGAATGTGGGGCTTTAAACACTTAGCATTATTTAAGAGTTTACCTCGGAATTTTCTCCATTTTCAAAGGACCATAACTTCTTCATCGTAGCTCGGATTGAGTTGCCATTTCTTCTAGTATCTTCTTTGTGGAGATCTCTTCAACTTTTTAGTTGACAGGACCTCTGGACGATGTCTATAAAATTACCAAAATTCCCTTGAACTTCCATATCTTGCCTTCTTTTACTATTTTGACTTCTTTGGCGTACCACTTGAATTAAGTTCCTAAAATCGTGGAACGTGAAGTCGTTGAGGCAGATGTGGGACACATGATGGAGATGTTCAATGCTTAATTTCCCGAAATCGAATTCAGGTCGTCATGAGAGATCATGTAGTGTTGTGGCAAATGTAGCGGCGTACGACATACAAAAATGTAAGATAACAGACATGAGAAATATGTCCTTACACTACTTTGAGAAAATTTGGGTTTTGTGAGGTGTTCATAGACTTGATTTGGAGAATGATTGCTTATAATTGGTTTTCTATAATTGTGAATGGTCAAAATGCAGGTTTTTCAACTCATCTAGGGATCTTAGTCAAGGAGACCCCTTATCTCCTAGCTTGTTTATTATAGCCACAGAGGTGCTCAGTAGAAAATTGAATTATTTGTTTGAAAATAATATGGCTAATCCATTATCCCATCCCTCTAGAAGTATATTGATAAGTCATTTGGGGTTTGCTGATGGCCTTATAATCTTGAGTAATGCTGGTAAAAGATCCCTCAAAGCTCTCTTTAAGGTTGTCTCAGATTTCGAAAAAGCTTCAGGGCAGCTAGTTAACTTGGAGATTTTTTTTTTCTTTATGTCTAAGAAGATCAATAAGGATATAATCAAGAGTATAGAAAATACCACTGACCTTCAACATAAGTCTTTCCCAATAAAATGCCTGGGATTCCCCTTTTTCCCGGGTAGAAAGAAAATTGAGCACTTTACTAATATTATCAACAATGTGAGAAATAAGATTTTCAGTTGGTCATCTAAACTTATATCTTAAGGGGTAGACTCATTCTTATTAAACATGTTTTATCTTCAATTCCATTTCATCTTCTTGCAGTTATCTCACCTCCCAAAGCTATGTTAAATAGGATTAAAGCTATCCTAAACAAATTTTGGTGGGGTAGATGCTCCTCTGAAAAGAACCACCATTGGTTAAGATGGGATAATGTATCTTTTCCCATAGAGGAAGGGGACTTAATATAAAAAATATGGAAGATATCATTAAAGCTTCAAGTCTTAAACTTTATTGGAAGTGGAAGTTTGATAATGGCTTATGGGGGAAATTTATGAGAAATAAATTTGGGGATATTTCGAGTAGTCCGAAAGGCTCCCAAGACTTTAAGAGAATAACTGCTGTTAAAGAAGAAGCTTCAGAGCTTATTGATCAAGAGAGACAAATATGGAAGCCAAAAACTTCAGGAGAATTTAACATTAAGTCTACTTATAACTGCATCAGAAAAGCCAAATCTTCAGCTCAGAGATGGAAATACATATGGAGTAAGCACTGTCTAAATAAAATCTGTATTTTCATTTGGAAAGTTATGCATAATGTTATTCCAACTGATGAGAACATCCAATCCATTGGGATAAGACTGGCCTCAAGATGTAGGAACTGTGAAATAGAAATAGAAATAGAAATAACAGATCACCTGCTTTGTAAATGTGATATAGCTCAAGAAGTGTGGAAGTTTTTTGGAACTAGGCTTGGTATCTCTTTGAAGTTTCAATCTTGTAGAAATATCCTTATGTCATGGTGGATCCACATGCTAAATAGAGATCACTAAAATTTCATTTTCTCTAATCTCCCTAAAATGATTATGTGGGAGTTATGGATTTCCAGAAATCAAAAAGTTTTTGAAAATACCTCTGTGTTATCAGAAGTTATCATCAGAAATGTTCAGTTTGGATTAACTAACTTGGGAGATAGATGCAATCAAGAGGACTCTCATGCTAGTTCATGGTTCTAGCTTGGAGTTAAACAATCCCAAATGAAAATTATCAAATGTGTTTGGGATAAACCTGCGAATGGTATGTTTAAGCTTAATGTTGATGGAGCATCTCAGGGTAATCCTAGTTCTTGTGGTATTGGTGGGGTCTTAAGGGATTATAAATGGCACTTTATAACTGGTTTTAGTAAATACTTAAGATTTGAAAACTCTATTCATGCTGAAGCTTATGCTATATTGGAAGGAATTAACATATGCAGGAATCTCAATATAAATGTGGATATAGTTATGGTGGAATCTGATTCCAAATTATTGGTTGATTTGATTATAAAGAAAAGGTAAATCTCCATGGTCTATGAAGGCCACTATGGACATCATTCAGTCTTTTCATCATCTCAGGATTTCTCATTGTTGGAGAGAATTAAATTCAGTTGCTGACTCATTGGCTTCTATGCCTTCTTGATCCCAAAAGTCTGTTAACTATAGGCCCTTCTCATCTCTTCCTAATATGATTAGAGGCCTTCTTCAAATTGATATAATGGGAATTTCTCAAATTAGAAAAGTAAAATTGTAATGGGATTATTATAAAATCCCAAATTTATTGCTTTTTTTAGCTTCTTATAAAGGGGATGCTTATAAATCCCCTTATTTATTGCTTTCTAACTAGAGCATTGGGCTTAACCTCTAGTTTCCTTTTGTTTGAGCTATTTCCTTTTTAGGATTATTTTAATAATGTTTGTGGGGGTACTGTCCCTCTTCTCTAAAAAAAAGAGTAAGTGTGACTCTTTCGGGGATGCTTGATATCGCGCATAAACTCTAACACTAAAGGCTATATTGGGACGACTAGCAATCAAGTAGAGAAGACTAACTATCATACTCTGATACAAGGTTTGTTCTATGTCCTTGCCTAAAGTGTCCTTTCTAAGCTTAGTTTAGGTACCCATAGGTGTATGTGCATGCTTAGCTGAGTCTAGACCAAATTTCTTCAATAGGTCTTTAGCATACATGGATTGGGAGATGAACATCCCATCCTCTAGCTGGCAAATCCGGAGACCAATGAAGAAAGTATTCTCACCAACCATACTCATTTAAAACTCTTTTCATCTCCTCCTCAAAGTGTTGAGCATGCTGGGAGCACGTGGATCCAAAGACTATGTCGTCTATATAGATCTGGGCAACTAAAGTAGCATCGTCATCTCTCCTGATGAACAACGTCATATCGACTCCCCCTATCTTGAAGCCACGAGCTAAGAGATAGGAAGTAAGCCTTTTGTACCAAGCATAAGGTGGTTGATTCAAACCATACAATGCTTTGCTCAGATAGTAGACGTGATGAGGGTGCTTAGGGTCTTCAAACCCTTTTGATTATTCCACGTAAACCTCCTCCTATAAAATACCATTCAGAAGGTCACTCTTGACATCCATTTGATATAACTTGCAGCACATATGACATATGATGGTGAGTAGTAAGCGGACAAACTCAATCCTCGCAACTGGGGCGAATGTATTGCCAAAGTCTACACCCTCTATCTGTGTGTAGACTTGAGCTACCAACCTACCCTTATTTTGGATAATAGTACCAGTCTCATCCACCTTATTCTTGAAGATCCACTTAGTACCTATCACATTTATCTCACTAGGTCGGGGGACCAGTTCCTAGAAATCATTTTTTTGAAACTGAAACAACTCTTCCTGCATAACACTTATCCAGTGTCCATCTTTGAGTGCTTCCTTATAGTTCTTGGGATCGACTTTGGATGTGTATCAAAGATGGTCAATAATGTTCTCTAGCTGAGCACGAGTCTTTACCCCTAGGGTGGAATCTCCTAGAATAGTATAAGGATCATGACTCTTGATAACCCAATAAGGAGTGTCCCCTAAGTCAGAAATGGGGTCCACTCTGGGTGTGGGAGGCACAATGGGATCAACAGTAGAAAGTGTGTTAACCTCACCCAAAAATTTAGAATCAAGAAATGTCGGCGGTTTGTCATCTTGTACGGTGATGTTTATTGACTCCATAACCTGAGAGCTATTCAGGTTATACACCTGATAAGCTCTACTGGATGATGAATAACCTAAAAATATCCCCTCGTCACTTCAGGAGTCGAACTTTCCTAATTGCTCTCTATCCCGTAGGATGTAGCATTAACTCCCAAAGACACAAAAATATGAAAGGTTGGGCTTTTTTCCAGTCCATAATTCGTAGGGAGTCATAAGTGTGTGTGGACGAATATATACCCTATTCACCGTATGGCATCCGATAGACACCGCCTCTGCCCAAAATCTTCTTGCAACTTTATGACCTAAAATCATATATCTTTCCATCTCCTGAATTGTCCGGTTCTTCCTCTCAACAATCCTATTTTTCTAAGGAGTCCCAATGGTAAAAAATCATGTTTGATTTTGACGCTATCATAGAAAAGATCTACTTTTTCTTCTCTAAACTCAGTGTCGTTGTCACTATGGAATCTATTGACAGTGACACTGTGTTGTTTTTGCAGGACACGAAACTTGGTCGTAAGAAAATCCACAACATCATATTTCTCTCGCAGAATACCTACAATCGAGTAGCGTGAGAAATCGTCTACCATCTCGAGAATTTACCTCTTACCACCTAAACTCTCAGTATGAGTAGGACCGATAAGATCCATATGTATCAACTCAAGGTTTCGTGAGGTGGTAATGGAATTCAACTTTCGATAGGGGCTATGAATTTGATTTACCAACTGACAGGGTCCAAAAACTGCGGAAGTTAGCTTTCCCAGTGATGAAAAGCCATGAACTAGGTCCTTTTTAACTAACTTCTTTAAATCTCGAATATTCTGTAAAATGTAATAAATGCGGTGTGTGATATCGATTTAAATTAATTCGCAAGTTTCCAACTAAACCTTATTTAATTAGAGTCTATTTTTAAACAAACTTAAATCAGCCCCAAACCATTCAACTACTTGCGTGCGTGTGTCAATCCATAAATAAATAAATCATGCGACATAAGTTTAAGGAAAAATACCCGAAGGGCAAAACCTTTTTATTTCTAGAACTCTGACAAGTTTACAAGACCATTGACTTACGTACAATCTTGCTTTCGCCCATAAGAGTAACACACAGTGTCTTTGAAAAACCTCCAAAGTAATGCCTAGAAACAAAACAACACTAGTTCACATGCAGCTATACCATAAGGACCGCAATCCTAAACACGCAGTCTTCTCGGTGTAGGTTATCCTCCCCATAAGAGAAAACCATAGCAAAGTGTGTTCTTCAAACACCAAAACAATTCACTAAAGCATATGGGAGTTTTGTGAATTGAAAACAAAAAAAGGATTAAACCCTAAAAGGAAGAATCCAGAAGAATTCTGCTTTAGCAGTTTTTTTATTATGAAAAATGTTGAGACTTCTTAAAGAAAATGATACCATTTAATGAGTATTTATAAAAAAAATGTGTCGCCTCGAAATACGTGCTAGTTCGAATAAGATAAGGGTCTCGTACGAACGACCAACAGATGTCGTTCAATCGACATCTCGCGACATCCCTATGTCGCTCGAACGACATGGGCTTCAAAATTGAGGTACGCTCCATCACTTTGAAAAAATTACTCATTCTTAAATTTTACGAAAATGTTCGCTCCAACACTAAATATTTTGTAAAATTATCCCAAAAGCTCTAAGTGGAAAGTTAAGATATTTAAAGCACAACCTTACTAAAGTAAACTTCGCGGAGTCTTTTTGATGAAGAACTTGATTAATTCGGATCCGTCTTGATGTAGATCGCTCTTGAATGCTCTTCGACGGTGTAACGGTATATGACATAACAAATTGATGACGGACTTATAAAAATATGTCCTGACAAATCTCCCCCTATGTCTATTCCGGTACATACATAAAAAATCAAAATTATCAAAAACAAAAATGCCTATACAAATCTACCCTCCCATGAATAAATTTGTAAGACCTCAAAAATATTCTTCAAACATCTTCATCAAATCTTCAAAGCTTTTCTCATCAGGGTGTGCAACATAATGATATTCAGTCTTTGTACCTACACACATGAGATAAAGAAAAAACCTTTGTTATGCATCGAGTTTGAAATGACATAATAATAAATCATTAATAAATCAAATCTCCTCCATAATGCAAAAACTCCCCCATAACATGATAATTCTTTCTCCCCCTTTTTATGATGTACCCAAATAGACTGATAAAAAAAATCAAAACATAGAGTGTCACGATAAAATGCATAGAAAACATGGATCAACCTACGCGCATGCAAAGGAGTATCTCAAAAATTTCATAAACTATTTTTCGATTTTTCAATTTTTCATACAAAATAAGATACTAAAAATCACACCATGGATTTAGACTAAAACAACCAAGTCATGAATGTATGGGTGTGAACACATTCAATAGATAAATAAACTCAATCAATCATATGTGCACGATGAATACGTGTACTCCTAACGAATGAATAACAAAAGTATCATTAGGTGTAAGAATTGTAGAGTTTAGATGACATCGTCTTATGCAAATCAACAAATCAAAGTAAAAGTGATTTCCACACCAATAATGTCCAAAACTATTTAGCATTTTTTCAAGACTTTTAAGGACGTGCAAACCCATTTTATTTCTCCATCCAAAAACCCTTATATATATTTTCTTTTAGAGGTGTGTAAACTGAATTCTCAAACTTTGGAGAATTGGCGCAAAAACCTAGTTGGCCCATAATTTGCATGAATTTCTTTTTATTGCCTTTAAATTTTTTTGGGCTCTTTTAAACCTCATTGGATCACGGATAGTAAAATTCCTCAAATTTTTAGGTCCAATTAAATGGTGGCTTAATCACAAAGGATAGATAGGAACCTTTCATAGCCCTTCACCATTTTCAAATAAAGCAGACAAACTCACAAACGGCTCTTACATGCACCACTTTCTTATCAAGTTTTATAACGCTTGGTTCGTTTTAAGGACACGATTGAAGTGAAAATACCCAACCAACATGTGATAATACAAGCATAATAATCAAACAAATCCCTACGTGTGTGAAATAATGGAAAACATGAGTCAAACATGTAGTAAGTAACACTTAATTACATCTTAATGACTCCAAACATTATAAAGCACATAGATGAATTGACCAATTGTCTCAAAACACTATCAAATAGGCACATGAAAAAATGGAATGATGTTGGGACTCGGTCATCCTAAGTGTTCATCCATAAAAGGTGCAAATAAAAAATAAAACTTTTTTTGGACTTTTCAAAAATTTTATCCAAAATAAAATCTTTTTGTATTTTTCAAAAGCAAAAATGTATACAAAAAGTACATGTTAATACACTAGAAAATATATATCATGAAACCACAACTAGAGAATGAAAATATTTCAAACACAATCATCTATATGATATGGAAAGAGAAGAATCATGTGCTAGCAACCGCGAATCAACTTGTCTAAAATCTAGTGCCTCTAAAAGTGATTTCCTAACCCAAATAGATGTGAAACGTCATGTGGGGGATTTGGGAATGACGGAAACACTATACATAAACTTCCTAGGACATTTTCCAAGATCAAAATAAAAACTCCTAAGGTGACCTTTCCTACCACAATATGAACATGTGTAAATGGGTGGAACGACACCTATGGGTTGACCTTTTCTAACATCTTTGAAACTAATTGACCCTTTAATACAAATAATGATTTTAGCTTTAGCACTAGAAGCACAAGAACAAGATGAGCCATTACCATTACTATCAAACTTACTTGAGTTTGTCAAATCATTTTTTAACTTCAAAATTTTTTACTCAAGCAAAGAATTAGACTCTTCCAATTTAAGGGATGCCTTTTTCAAATTTTCAACAATTACTAAAAGGGTATCTCTCTCTCCCTCAATTAAAGCAAACTTTTCCCTAAGAGTATCTTCACGTGCCACAAACTCATTGACTAAAATATTTTTGTCCTCTTTGGCACAAACACAAACCATCGAATTTTTAAGGTCCTCCAATTCTTTTTCTAAAAATAGGACCCTATCATCACTCTCCTTCTTGGACAATTTTAAAGTAACAAAGTCATGGTCCAAGGAAACAAATTTTTCATGATAAAAGTCTCTTTGATTTTGAACCGTTTGCAAAAGATCCATCGTGGATTTAAAACGAGAATTTTCTTTTTCCAAAACTTTAATTCTTTTGCAAGGATTCAAAATCAAAAGTTTTAAATTTTCAGCACCGTCGTGAACATTTTCAAAAATAGGCTCCTCATTAGATGGGCGTTCCATTGAAAAATTGCGATTTTTCACAAAACAAATTTAAAAAAAAAAAATCAATATCACACGATTTTGCAAAAAATAGGAATACACGATAAATTAGCGCAACCAGCTTTGATACTAATTTGATCACGTGAGAAGTCAAATTGTATCAAAAAATTAAATCCTTGAAAAATCAGGATCACGCGATATATTAGCGTAACCTGCTCTGATACGAATTTGCAAAACGTAATAAATGCGGTGTGTGTATCGATTTAAATTAATTCGCAAATTTCCAACTAAACCTTATTTAATTAGAGTCTCTTTTTAAACAAATTTAAATAATCCCCAAACCATTCAACTACGTTTGTGTGTGTGTCAATCCATAAATAAATAAAGCATGCGACACAAGTTTAAGGAAAAATCCCCGAAGGGCAAAACCTTTTTATTTCTAGAACTCTGACAAGTTTACAAGACCATTGACTTACATACAATCTTGATTTCGCCCACAAGATTAACGCACAGTGTCTTTGACAAACCTCCAAAGCAACGGCTAGAAATAAAACAACAATGGTTCATACGCAGCTATACCACAAGGACCGCAATCCTAGACATGCAGTCTTCTCGGTGTAGGTTATCCTCCCCACAAGAGTAAACAACATCAAAGTGTGTTCTTCAAACACCAAAACAATTCACTAAAGAATATGGGAGTTTTGTGAATTGAAAACAAAAACGGATTAAACACTAAAAGTAAGAAGCCAAAAGAATTATGCTTTCGCAGTTTTTCTATTTTGTAAAACGCTGAGACTTCTTAAAGAAAATGATACCATTTAATGAGTATTTATAATAAAAATGCGTTGCCTCAGAATATGTGCTGGTTCAAACGAGATAAAGGTCTCGCGCGAACGACCTACAAATTTCATTCAAACGATATCTCGCGACATCCCTATGTCGCTCGAACGAGATGGATACCTCGCTTGAACGACCTGGGCATCAAAATCGAGGTACGCTCCATCACTTAGAAAAAAATACGCATTCTTAAATTTGATAACAAATTCCACTCCAACACTTAGAAAATATTTTGTAAGAATATCCCAAAAGGTCTAAGTGGAAAGTTAAGGTATTTAAAACAAAACCTTACCAAAGTAAACTTCACGGAGTCTTTTCGATGAAGAACTTGATTAATTCGGATCCGTCTTGATGTAGATGTCTCTTGAATGCTCTTCGACGATGTAGTGGTATATGACATTACAAATTGATAACGGACTTATAAAAATATGTCCTTACAAATTCACATGACCTAGATGTTGGTGCCAAATATCCATAGTAGTGCTTGTGGCATTGTTGCAGAGAAATGAGGACTTGGTCATGATCCCATAGCAATTATCTTCAGTCCTCATCCCTTGCAATAGAATTTTATCGGCTTGATCATAAACTTGGCATTCATTCTGGTCAAATTTTACTGCAAAGTCAGTGTCGCGCTGCTGGCAAATGCTGAGTAAATTTACTTTCAATCCATTTACGTACAACACATTCTCTAGGTTAAGAAATCCCGATAACTCAACTGTACCTCGTCCTATTAACGATCCTTTAGGGAGGTAAACAGAGAAACATCACCAATCATGTGCCTGGAGAATCCACTATCGAAGTATCATTGTAGAGAATTATGTGCTTTAAGAGAAATATAAATAACAAGGGTTTTTGCATTGTGTTTAGGCACCCAAGATGTGGTAACCTTATATTTACCCTTGTCATCTTTGACACTAGTTTGGATTTTAGAAGTGTCCTCTACCAACATAGAAATTCGTTAGAACGCTTCCATTATACTCTAAGATGTGGAAACTAAGAACTCAACTCGCTCTATAAGACTCTCAAAATCCGTAGTGGAATGTGACGGAGCACAAGTACGTCGTGTTCGAACTAAACTATAACAATACTCACGAAGATGACCTTTTTTTTTGCAGTAAGTACAAAAATATGTAGACTTAGGCCGACTTTGGTTTGCTTTTCTTGGCGGAACTCTCTTCTGATTTTTAGATTATTCCTAGCCTCTCACCTAAACCCAAAGAAGGGGCAAGGAGAATCTTTCCCATCTTACTAGATCGATCCTCAATTGTTACCTTGACTTCCCAATATCTCTCAAGGTCATGAGTGAGTTGAGCTACAAGGACTTCCAATTTCTTTCGAGTATCCACGGAGTAATGGAGCTCACTCGTCATATTAGCCACTTGCTTAGTCAAGTCCCCTTTTTCTTTCTAAAATAAAAACTTTCTCTCTCTCTCTCTAAAAACTTTCTCTCTCTCAACACAGGCAGTCTCTCTCTCTCTCTCAATGCAGTGGACATGGAGGTCTATCTCTCTCTCATCTCTCCTAAATCCTTCTCTAGAGCTGCTATCCTAAGAGTTAATGCTTTGTTATGCTTTTTGGTCTTGAACGTATCATCATATAAATCAATGTACGCACGTCGAAGATCACTCTCGCTCTCACTTGCTTCTTCCTCCCCCTCGCTCACACCCTTATCACTGTCGAGGTGTCCCTGTGAGCTTGCACCCCCATCATTGTGAGGATCACTATTAGTACTCGCATGACTAGCCATAAATGCGGTGAAGTTACATTCATGCGATTAATCGACTCTAGAGTCCACCGACTCGACCTCACTATCATCATTAAAGGTGGTATTTAACACAACTTTGGATTGTTCTAGACGTTTCAACCTAGTTGCACACTCAAACCGCCTATGACCTCTACCGCCGTGCTCAAAGCATCTCTCACTTTCTTTCTTAGGGGTGTCCTTTTTATCTTTCTCAACTTTCTTTTCAGATTTATTTTTCTTAGAATTCTTTTTATCTGTCAAATTCCCATTTTTCTTTAATTTGAGAAATGTTTTGAAAATTTTAGCAAATAGGACCAAATTATCTACGTCAAAATTAGAATCAAACGTCTCTTCCACTCTTTTCTTAGACGACTCACCTTTCTTTGATCCCTCACTCTTTTTGGCCTGGTTTTTAAGAGCTACCCCTTTGTATTTTGATTCTATTGTGTTTGGGAACACATCGATTTCATAGGTTTGTAGGTCTCCAACTACCTCTTCTAATTTCATCCTACTCAAATTACCTAATGAATTCAACACCGCGACTTTGGGGATAAATCTCTTAGGCAGTGATCTCAAAATTTTCTTAACTACCCTAGAATTAGGAATGTGTTCACCTAAGCTGAAACTAGTGTTCACGACATCAGATAAGCGTGCATAAAATTCATCGAAACACTCATTTTCATGCATGGTGATAGTTTCAAACTGTGTAGTTAAGTTTTGCAATTTAGATTATTTCACTGCATTTGTGCGTTCATGGGTAAGTTGCAGAACATGCGACGCCTCTTTAGACGTGGTACACATCATGATGCTTCAAAACTCGTCTGGTGTGACATCTCCAGAAATGGCACTAAGCCCACGTGACTTATATGTGCTCCATTTAAATTCATCCTCAGTCCATACAGTCACAGATTTTTAAGTATTTACGTTATTTACAATGACAGTGGGAGACGTCCACCCTCTTTCACACACAACGCAAACACGTTCGTTTATGGCCTTTAAATGAGATTTCATACGAGATTTCCAATATGCGTAATTTGACCCGTAAAAAAATGGGACTATATTATATAAGTTTTCCATTGAAATTGAGCTTTTTCAAATATCAATTTTTAGAATAAAATTGATATCAAAAAATTTTTGCGAAACAATTACCGGTAAAATTGTGTAAATGGCTATGATACGAATTTGAGAGTGCACCAGCAATCAATGTCAAACTTATTTAATTAAATTCTAATTTCAGTCCCAACAAGTTCAAACTCTTGCAAACAAACGTAATTGACTAATAAAATAATCTAAGAATGCAAGACAATCGCAATTGAGGAAAAATCCCCCATAGGGGAAAAAACATCGTATTTCCACTATAATTTGTAAATATTGGTTTACACGGATTACAATGAAAATATAAGTGACATACGAAATATTCGGAGCATCAGTTCAATGTCGCCAGTAAGAGGTCCCGTAAGAACTCCAATTGGTCAGCAATAGAAAAGCTTTTTCTTCTCCACAAGTGTACTCCAGATGAGTAGAAGAATATTCTTTGGGGTTTAGAGGATTCACCTAAAGGATTGGGAATTGTTTGTGAATCAAAAAGGTATGAAAACTAGAAAAAACGAAGTCTGAAAAACGTCTTGTTATGCAGAAAACGAAGGTGTGCAGACTTAGGAAAACGTGCAGAATGAACACTGTATAAATACACAATTTGAGGCGATGGGTCGTTCGAGCGACATATGATGTCGTTTGAACAAAATAAGCTCTCGCTCGAACGACATACGATGTCATTTGAACGATGTTAGTGACGTGTCTAAAATCGCCTCTTCGTTTTACAAAAAGATATTATGTGATAAACATTTTTCAGACTTAACTATTTATTTAAAAATATTACCAACTATTTATGCAAATAATAAAACCCCAATTAAAATTACTTTACCATAAATACATGGAGTAGTGGGAATGGTTGAAGAGCATGATGCTTGAGACATGATGCACGTACGAAGGTGATAGATGCATTGATTCGGATCAAGGCCGTCGAGGATGATCGTGGAGATGTGCCAAATGTAGTGGTATCAGACATTTTTAAATTGTAATCTAGGATAATTAGAAAAATCCTAGATTCTACCCCGGACATTTCTAAAACATGTCCTTACGGTTATGATAATGATCACCCCATATTCAACATGAGTTGTTCTCGGAGAACTTCATAGAAAAGATTAAGCAAAACATGCATAGGATCGTACTACCTTCCTAGAATCTAATCCAAGAATAGGAAATTTGATAACATTGCGCAAATACTCAATCATCTCAACATTACCAATACACAAAAATAGCAAAACAAAAATCTTCTTATATATTTTAAAAAAATATATATAAAATATTTTTTGTTTTTCATAAATGACTAAAAGATATTGTTTTTTTTTGTATTTTTTCATTCAGAAAACCAAAAAATGTACTTGTTGATGTAAAAAACTAGATTTGATCTAATTAATTAATCACAGATGAATATGAATAAAGAAATCAGACAAAGGATTTTTAAGGTGGTTCAGCCATAATGATAATGGCCTACGTGCACCATTTTGTATTGTTGGGTATCTCGCCTTAACCTTGATTAAGTTCGCTAATCATCATCCTCCACACTTGTGGGGGTGTATACAAAGTATTTATAGCCCTTAGGATGTCATTATGATTAGATAATATGCCGTTATTTAATAGACATATACATTTGTACATGGTAAGAACGTAAAATGAATCTAAGATCGCCGTTTGATCTTCCAGACTAGATGCTCGGTGCCCAGAGTAGTTCGGTACGTTGAGTTGCTTGGTAAATATATGTTACGCCACATAGGATGACATGTGTCTTCATATAATTGGTCCAGGTCACCTGACTAATTTTCGTATCAACAGAACCCCCCAATGTTTCACAGGTGAGGTTGGATATGAGAGTGTGGAACATTATGCCCTGAAGCTGCTCGAGCATGTTTACCCAGTCTTGTTAGATAACAGATCTCCAACTCTTGTGTCTTTTAATATTTTGAGCGAGAAATGTCAAATCATGAATATTTTAAATCTTTAATGGATGCTTGGGTATTTGCGCCTTTTTCATCAATTAGCCGCCGGAAACGCAATCGTCGTCTCTAGTGATCATTACTTTTCTCGTTTCTCGAAGCAATGTATTTAAAGGCCATAAAATCAAGTCGTCTTCTACCTTTTTCCTTTTATATTTACAAACTCTTTATCTTCTCACTTTTTTCTTCTTACGATCGTTCCTTCTGTCATCTGCCTTAGCTGAATTCTTGATCATCTGTAAGAATTTCTTTTCTTTCCTCTTTCTTTGCTTTAACAACCATGGTTTACCTTGTCGAATCGTTGGATAAGTTCAGGGTTGATTTTTCCATTCCTTCTTGGGTTATTATAGAAGATCCTCCTTGCCCCTCTTATTTACTTTCTCTAGCTGAGAGACACTGGTTTCCCTCTTTTTTTGTAGCGAAAATGCGGTTTTTCTTTCCCGCCTAGTCCCTTGTGTTTGGAATTTTGCCAATATTTTGATATTGTTCCTGCAAGAGTAGTTCCAATACATGGAGGATAGTTAATGGCGTATATAGGTTGAATAAAATTCATGGAATTCATTTAGGGATTCCTGAAATTATGTAGTGTTATAAATGGGTTACCAGTGACCCCATGTTTTATTTAAAACCTAGGTTTTCAAATAGAGCTTTATTGGTCTATCTCCCTGATGCTAATAGGGATTATTTTGAGCATGGGGTTGTGATGAAAAATTGGAAACACCCCCTCAAAAAGGGAAATACGTGTACCAATGTCCCAGATGTCCACTTTATGGCAATGTGATAGGTTATTTTTATTTTTTAAATTAGCTCCATTTTGTTTGATAAAATGCATCACTGACATATTTGTTTTTATTTTTCAATTGATATAAAAAAGAAATCTCCGAAAGAGAATGATATTAATATAAAATACTTGAAACTCATCTGGGGTTTGCATCAATCAGTCACTAGGGAGCACGTGAGAGTTGCCTCCTACTTGCTGAGATATAAGAACACCACTTCTTCTTTTATTGCTCGTCCTCCTATTCTTCCTTTGGTGATTGACCTTGACCAAACACCTATATCTTTAGCAACTGTTTAAGAATCTTCTTCTGAATTGGGTACTTCTATTGCTGACCTGATAACGAAGAAGAGGAAAGTGCCCGACCTTTTTACCAGGGCTGATCCTAGTACTGAGGGGGTAGGGAAGAGCAACCCAAAAAGATGTTTCTCCACCTGGGGGAGAAATTTCAAGTGTTAAGGAGGTCAGCAAGAATCCCCCTATTGTTTCAAAAGAGGCAGCACCTCTGATTGAAGTTGTTGTTACAAAAGAGGCAGTACCTTTGATTGAACCTTCTATTATTCAATGAGAGGCAATACCTTTTATTGAAGGTGCCCCTTTAAAGAGGTTGAGGAGAGTTCTTACCGAAAAGCCTACAGATGCCGCTGCCCAACCTACTAGGGTTGAGCTTCCTTCCTTAGAGGCTAGTTCTCCAACCATCATTACTCTTGGATTGGCTAAGAAATTGATCAAATCAGGGACTCTCCCTAATTATCGAGTTGTTAAAACTTCAACTCCTCGGGACAAAGTTACCGATTTAGTAGCCCTCCACCTTGCATCGGTAAGTGTCATTTTACTTTTTTGTCTAATCCTTCATTGCTATGTTTATGCTCCGATTTCTGCCCTTATTCTTTTTCTAGTTTTTAGTTTACTTTGATATTATTGTGTAGAAGGATGAAGATATCAAAGCCTTAACCTCATCCAATGGAGTGGAGGAAGCCTTTGCTGGGTTATCAAAATCTTTGATGGAGTCCCGACAGAAGTACGAGGAGGATAAGGCTGCCTGGGAAAATAAAATCCAATCTATTGAGACAGCTCGACAACAAGCCATTGAAGAGGCCAAAGATGCTGACACAGCTCGGTAAGAGGATATAACATCTCGGTAAGAGGTGATTACAGTTGGACAGAAAGCTAATACAACTCTACAATAAGCTATAAATGCTTTCAAAGAGGTGAAGGAGAAATTGAAAGTCGTCATTTCCAGTATAGTGGAGGCAGATGGCAAGCTTGAAGAGGCTGAACGGCATAAGAAAGACCTTAAGGGCAAGATTGAAGAAGCTGAACGACGTAAGAAAAACCTTGAGGAGAATGTAAAGTTTATTGAGGAGCTTTTAAAGGAGAAAACCTCTTCGAAGAGGGTGAAGAGAAAAGTTGTTATGAAGAAGTCCTTTAGCTCTTGACGACACAAATGATGGAATTAGGCTTTAGATGCTGTCTCTTCCTAGATGGATTATGCAAGTTTGAAGTACTTCAGGGATGGCTAGGTTGGAGGGTTGAATGAGATGAATGTTGCTAATGATTTTGAACTATTTCAGAAACACACTCATGACCCTCCTCCTACTATTAAAGAAGAAGAAGAAGATGAAGCTGGATCTCATGAATCTTGTATGTTGATAGTAGAACAAACACCTGCAGCTTCCATCCCTCAATCCTTTGAGCAAGTTCAGCAGACAACTTCTACCGAGCAATGCCAATTGCCTTTGGAGTAACCAATTCCTTCATCCAAATCTGTTGATGATGTTATAAGGGACAAGGAGAAGGTGTAAAGTTATTCGATTCTTGTCTTGTCTTATTTTTCTATTTTTCCTTTTCATCTTATACCTTTTGGCTATACACTCTTATAATCAATAAAATGGACTTTATTATTTACTTTGAGCATTCTCCTTTACCTGTTCAATATAATTGTATAGCTGTTGATTTATTTCTATCTTTCCTTGATAGTATATTTATAGGATGGAGCTCTTGTTAGCTCATGATACAGAGTTGATGAAGAAATATAATGATTACTTCAAAGCTTTTCATACAGACTTTATTAAAGCACAAATAGTTGATATTCTCGGGCCTGATGGTTCAGAACAAGAAATTAATGCTTATCATTATTTACAATGTCTCCTTGATCGAGCTGTGAAGAATAATGTGGCTTATTATGAAATGATGGAAGATCTCCAAGGAGTAATCGAAGAACTTCAACTTCAGCACAAAGAAACCATTTCTCTTATGCATGAAGGTTATGAGAAAAAGTATCAATAGTTGAGTGCTGATTGGGTTTATGACAAATTTCTCTTAGCCCATAAGAAGAGAGAAAGTTTGCTGAAACTTGAGGCTAAGGAGCAAAACAACATTGCCAAGCTACTGGAGGAGGAAAATATTTCTTTAAAAGAACTGAGATAACTAAAATCTGCCTCTTTCTCTAGAGCTCTGGTCCCAATCAGCGATGAGGGCTTTTGATTTCTGGAAATTGAAAATGCTGCATTGAGAGAAGAATTGGAGGCTTTGAAAAGACCTAAACCTACATCTTCCTCTTGTGGCAGAGCAAGAGCTGGTCGAAGCAGTATTGAAGAGATGAGGACTCAACAAGCCTTAGCAAAATCAAGCTATTCCACTAAAGGCAAAAAATCAAGCCTTGGCTGAAATGTCCTAGAAAATACAAAGTCTTACCGAAAAGCTTTTCAAGAAAAGTTCTGCTTTGGAGAGTAAAGAAAACTTTATGAAGAGACTTCATCAAGATGTTGAGAGATTGACGTATCAATTTCACAAGCAGTCACAAGAATTTTGTATGGGGGATACAATGAAGCTTTATGCCATCGTAATGCTCGGTTGAAATAATCAAATAATAAGGGATACAAATAGGGGTGGCTGAATGCTCTAGGTGTGATGCGTCTAGAGAAAGCAAATTGCTTGTGGGATTGGTATGAAACTAGATTTCTTGATCTACCCATTTCTCCTTTTAACTTGGATGTTAGATGGATTCCAGCTCGCTCCATTCCTCAGTGTTTGATATCCAAGTACCTTTGTGATTACAATCTTCATGAAGATTTTGAGATATCCCGACATCCTAATCTGCTTGAGCGACCAAGTTTGAGCAATACCAGGATGCTACAAGATCTAAATTTTATCAACTCTTCCTTTTCTATAGATGATCCTCCAGCTGGAATGGATCCTGTACCTAAATCTAAAGGAAAGAAACCAATAGAATAGGATATTTGTATTTCATTATTGATCATGTAATGAATAAAAGTTCATTTATTTTGTAATTTTCTTTCCTTGGAAATAAATTGTAAGATGTTTTTCTTATCATGCTTTATTTTGATGATTGTATGTATCTATAAAGGGACAATTTGTCCTGTATTGATTTGATTTGATTGCCTAGATAATGGAGTTTTACCCCATTTGTTTGTCTAGTTGTAGTGACTTATTACCCATGAGTGCCCAACCAATAGAATGATTTTCATCCTATATTCCTGCTTAGTTGAAGCAATCTTATTTGTATTGCCTTGGTGCCGAGGCAGTGGATATTTTACCCATATTCTTTCCTAGTTTTGGATGCCCCTTGATGTCACCCATAATCAAACAGGCCTTGCCTTGTATGATTGTTGTGCCAATATTATTGGATACCGACCAACCTTAGTTGGTGGTTGCTGATATACCGAACAACCTTAGTTGGTGGTTATAAATGTACTGACCAACCATAGTTGGTGGTTGTTGATGTATCGACCAATCGTAGTTGGTGGTTATTGATGTGACACGACCAACCGTAGTTGGTGGTTGTTGATATACCGACCAATCGTTGTTAGTGGTTATTTTTGCGTAGTGTGTAGTACTAGTACTCCGAAAAAAATGAATAAAAAAGAATATAGGGAAATTATCATCTTTATTCAAATTGAAGCAATAGGATACACGTGCATGTGTGGTTACATTACTGATAGTACTTTCCCAGGTGCTCTGCATTCCAAGCATTTTTGAATTCTTCCCACTCTAAAGTTTCTATTCTGTAAGTGCCAGGTCGAACAACAGCAGTTACACGATATGGCTCATGCCAATTAGCTTCCAACTTGTTTTGATTTTAAATCACTTTCTTGAGCACATAATCTCCCTCCTTGAGATCACTCTTATTGACCTATTTATTGTAAAACACTGCGGTCCTTTACAGGTAAGCTGCATTTTGGATTGACGCATATTCTCTAACTTCTTCGAGCATGTCCAGGTCCAAGCATCTCATCAGATCACTTACCAGGAAATTAAAATTGAGAAACCTATGAGTAGGTAACCCTAACTCAATAGGTATGATTGTTTCACTTCCAAAAGCCAACATGTATGGATATTCCCCAGTTGCTGTTCAGGGAGTTGTTCAGTAAGACCACAACACAGAATGCAACTCATTGATCCAATTTCCTTTGTCATCATCCGACCTTTTCTTCAACCCGTTCAACAGAGTTCTGTTCGTCTCCTCTGTTTTCCCATTACTTTGTGGATATCCTGGAGCAGAATGAATTTTTTGAACGTTAGACTATTGACACTATGCAACGAACTCCTCATTATCAAATTGGGTACCATGATCAGTGATGAAAGCATGTGGCAGACCATGTCTGCAGATGATATTCTTCCAGATGAACTAATAGAACATAGGCCATATCAATTAGAGGTTCAACTTCCACCCATTTTATAAAATAATCCACAATGACTACCAAGTACTTGAATCTTCCTCTCGTAGTTGGAAAAAGCCCAACTAAGTCTATTCCCCACATAGCAAATGGACAAGGGGAAGTGATTGGAGTCAATAACGCCAGAGGAGTTCTTCGTGTGGTGGAAAATCGCTGACACTTATTGTATTTCTTTGCATAAACTATACAGTTAGCGCGCATTGTTGGCCAGTAGTACCCCTGTGTAGTTATTCTCTGAAAAAGAGTTCGACCTTCCACATGAGCTCCACAAGAACCTTCGTGAACTTCTTCTACCAGATCTTTAATTTCTGATGGGTGAACACATCTTTGCAATCCTTCTATTATACTTCTTCTGTACAGAACACCATTGTTTCAGACATATCTAGCAGCTTTAAACTTCAGTCTCTTCGCTACGAGTTGATCGATCGATAAAATGACTTATTCGATATACACTCCAATGGGATCTATCCAGGAAGGTACCATGTCAAGATTGATAAACCTTACTAGCAAATCTTCATCAATGCTTTTATCTACCAATATCTCAATAAGAATTTTTCTCGTATCTCGGTACGGGTGGCTAGGCTAATCAAGCAAGTGCATCGGCCCGGACATTCTCCAATCTTGGTATTCTGACCATTTAGACAGCTTCTAAGTTGGTTATAACTTCAATAGCTTTAGCCAAATACCTCGACACAAATTCTCCCTTTACCGTATACAGCCCGAGCATCTATTTTATCACTAGTTATGAATCACTAAATACCGTAACTTGCTCGGCATTCAGTGATTTAGCTAAACTGAGTCCCAAAATTACATCTTCATACTCAGCTTCATTATTGTAAGCCTTGAATTGGAAGTGCAGAGCGTATTCTATGTCTATCCCATCCGGACTAGTAAGAATTATTCCATCTCCGTAACTTGTTGTACACGAAGAATAGTCAACGTACAAATTCCATATAGGGATACCTTTATCAAACCCTTGGTCTGATAGGGTCCCCAAATGGAATATCTGACGTTTCCTTTCATCTTCCTTCAACTCTGGGATTTTATTAGAGGATTCTCATTGTTCGATCACTTCTCCTTCCAGCAGGTCTACTGTTGGGTGTTGATCGGGGATGGTTTCTGATAATCCTTAACATCCATGAGTTATTTTGCGTTAGACCCCTATTGGTCGGAGGTATCTGGTTAAGTGAATTCAGCGATGAAATATGCTACTGCCTGTCCTTCAGAGAAGACCTTAGCTCGTAGATTAGATCATATTCAACTAATTCCACTGCCCAATACATCAATCATCCGAATTATTTCAGCTTGTGCAAAGCTTGTCTGAGTGGTATGTCAGTAGATACCACTATTGTATAGGCTTAAAAGTATGGCTTCATTCTCCTGCTCCCTTCAATTAATGCCGAAGCCAACTTCTCCAATTTTGGATATCTCATCTCTACTCCCCTGAATGCCTTTCTCATATAATAAACATGTTTTTACACCCTCCATCTATTCTTATCAAAGTTGAACTGACTGCATTTTCTGAGATAGCAAGGTACAAGTATAACTTTTCTCCCAACACTGGCCTGGACAGTAAAGGAGGTGTCTCCAAGTATTTCTTCAACTTCATGAATGCCTTCTCACACTTGTCATTCCACTCAAAGGTCTTTCTGAGCACCTTAAATATTGGAAGGCATCTATCAGTTGCTCAGAAGATAAACCTATTGAGAGTCACTACACACCCCTTAAGGCTTTGTACTTCCTTCTTGGTGGTTGGAGATCGCAATTCTAGGAAGGCCTTTATTTTGTCTAGATTTTCTTTAATACTTCGTTGATTTACAAGATATCCAAGGAACATGCCTTCCTGTACACAAAAAATGCACTTGGCCGGATTCAGCTTCATCTGATACTTCTCCAACTGGTCAAATGGTTGGCTCAAATCAGCTATATGGTAAGTAACTTTTTTGATTTTGGTCAACATGTCATCGACGTAGACCTCTATATTTTTTGCCGATCTTCTATGAGAACACCTTGTTCATCAGCTGCTGGTACGTAGCACCTAAATTTTTAAGACCAAAAGTCATAACATTGTAACAGTATGTTCCCTATGGGGTAATGAAAGATGTACTCTCCCTGTCTTCTGGTTTCATCTTAATCTGGTTGTAGCTAGAATAAGTATCCATGAAGCTCAACAATTCATGTCCCGAAGTAGCATCTACCAGCTAATCATTGTAGGTAAGGGGGAAGTGATCTTTTAGATAGGCTTTATTCAGATCTATGAAATCTACGCACATCCTCCATTTATTATTCTTATTTTTTACCATCATCACATTGGTTAACCAATCAGGGTATTTGACATCCTCAATGAAAGAAGCCTTTTGTAGTTTCTCTAGTTACTCTTGAATAACCTGGTTCTTCTCTGGACTAAAGACCCGTCTTTGTTACTTCACCAGTTTGATCTCCTTATTAACATTGAGCTCGTGGCACAGTAAGGTTGGGTTTATCCCCGATATATCTTCATGACTCCATGCGAAGGCTTGCTTCCTATGCCTAAAAAACACCACCAACTCTTGCTTTATTATTGGATCAAGTGAAGCGCCAATCTGAGTTATTCTTTCTGGTAGTTCATCCTCCAGAATAATGCTGTCTATTGCTTCTATGACTTGACCCTTCACGAGCTCTAATTCGTCTCTGGGGTCTATGTTTCAGTCTTCGATTCTTCAGACTTATCCACTTAGTAAGTGGTGGTTTTATTTCTGGTATCCTCCAACTCTTCCTATTCGGCAGATGAATAGTAGCATTCTTGAGCTACTTTTTGATCGCCCTTCATAAGTCCCATACCAAATTTGGTGGGGAACTTCAAAAATTGGTGTACCGTGGATGGCACCGCTTCAAACTTTTTCAGGCCTACTCTTCCCATTATTATACTATAGTCTAATTGGATATTTTTATTTATCACAAAAAAGCGTACCTTTTTGGATCTACAGGTAGACCATGTCCCAATCAGCATATCCAGCTTGATCGTCCCAAGTAGAAAAAAATTTTCGCGGGAGAAACCAATGAGTGGTCAATGATATGGCTCTTATTGGGAAAGTTTCAAATTCAAACTATCAAAGCAAGGATAGAACATGATGTTTGACGATCTATCATTGTCCACTAATACTCTTGAGATGATGACGTCCTTCATCCTCATCTTGATTACCATAGGGTCATCGTGCGGGTACAGAACACCTTCCAGATCATTTTTAGAGAAATCGATGACAAGTTTATCTTTGTTAACCTTCCTCGGACGATCCTCTTTCTCCAAATTTATCCACTGTATATAGGAACAAGCTTGGGCCTCATTGAGGCAAACTTTCCTTTTAGCGGTATGATCAACCCCTCTTGCATCTCCACCTATAATCATATTACAATCGAATGAACCAAAATGAATTAAAAATACCTCCCGCTCTGGCTGTGTTGGATTCTTTGGGAGGTCAGGGTTTGTTAACCTTCCTCGGACGATCCTCTTTCTCCAAATTTATCCACTGTATATAGGAACAATCTTGGGCCTCATTGAGGCAAGCTTTCCTTTTAGCGGTATGATCAACCCCTCTTGCATCTCCACCTATAATCATATTACAATCGAATGAACCAAAATGAATTAAAAATACCTCACGCTCTGGCTGTGTTGGATTCTTTGGGAGGTCAGGGTCATCTTCAGGATCATCCTTATGATTCCTTTTCTTGTCATCTCTTAGTCAGCGAGGAGATTTGGACCTTTGTCGTGATCTGTTATTGGTTTTCCCATCATTCTGGCGATCAACAAACCTGTTTAACTTCCCTTGTCTGATGAGTGCTTCTATCTCATTCTGGAGAGCTACGAACTTCTTGGTCATGTGACCTTGATCTTTATGGAACTCGCAATACCGTGACTTATCCCTTCTTTCGAGAACTGTCCTTAATTTGTCTAGCTAATTTAATTCCTTGTTGTTTTTTATCTCCTCTGGAATATGTTTTATGTCCACATTTAAGGGTGTATAGTTTGCGTATTTTCTCAAGTGCTCCAACATTTTTTTGAATTTCTGATGCTTGTTTCCTCCATTATGCTTGTTGTCTTTCTTCTCCGACCTGACTTTAACTTTGGTCTCTTCTTTCGCTTCACCATTTTTCTTCCCAGCCATAGCTTCTTCAGCATTCATAATTTTTTATGCTTTAGTCATCAACTCCGCCATGGATTTTGGGGGATCTTTGGCTAAAGTGTAGTACATCTTATTTGATAACAAACCACTCATGAGGGCTGTAATAGCTATTTTGTCTTCATAATCTATGACATCCAGTTTCTCGTTGTTAAAACGAGTGATGTAGTCCCTAGTGCTTTCTTCTGTCCTTTACCTTACGCTCAACAGATATGCTACCCTCTTGACTGGATTCACACCCAAACAGAAGTTTCCTATAAAAAGATCTACCAGTTAATGAAAGGTAGAGATTTGTCCCTAAGGAAGAATATTGAACCATATTTGAGAAAATCTAGTGATAGTTCCCGATAATTCCCTACACCTCATCTCATGAGGAACTGCATAGATATCTGCAGTAGCTTGGTACTACTCTATGTGGAGGATACAATTAGTTTTTCCATCATACTTCGGTGTAACTACAGGAGCTTTAATCTTCGATGGTGTGGGAAAATCCACAATTTCTTATACGAAGGGTGATCCTTTGAAAAAGGTTCTTTGGAGAGGGTTTCTGGCCTTAGCTATTTCCCTTAACCTATCTTCCAATCGCTGAATAGATCCTTTCCATCTTCGGATCTATGGGTGCGATCAATAAATCGCTTTAAGTTCTCCTCCTGGGATCTTTCTGGGCTAAATGTAGGCCTGATATTTGGACATGATTGGGCAGACCCTTCCCTGAACTCATTTGGTCATTGAGAATTTCTCGATGCAATCTGAAGAGGATTTCTATTCCTCCTGGGGCCCAAACAGTAAAATGGGGAGACTCTGCTCAACCTTCCTAGAGTACTCATTCGTTCTGGGGTCAAAGTGAAATTTTCTTGAGACTCTACAATTCTTTTAGCAGATGTCAGGTAGGGATGATAGGATAAATCACTTGAGGTTCCGGTACGGTGAGGTTCAGGACGTCTGGTTCATGAAGATAATGGTGGCATGATACTTCGTTGATCGAACGGGATGGAAGATCAATTTTGAAAAGTCTGGATGAACTGTCACGTAGTATCTTGCATGGAGATTTTCCCCTGGACAAACCAGCCAAGATTCCTATGATATCGTTTGCGATCGGAGGAGCGGAGGGGTTAAGAGGAACCCCATCATTGTTCCTATTGCCAGATTATGGGATTTCACCCATTTAGGATGAATGTTTGGTGAAAAACGCTACGTATATTCGTTCCCACAGACGACGCCAATCCGTTGATGTAAAAAACTAGATTTGATCGAATTAATTAATCACAAATGAATATGAATAAAGAAATGAGACAAAGGATTTTTAAAGTGGTTCAGCCGTAATGATAATGGGCTACGTCCACTATTTTGTATTGTTGGGTATCTCGCCTTAACCTTGATTAAGTTCGCTAATAATCATCCTCCCCGCTTGTGGGGGTGCATACAAAGTATTTATAGCCCTTAGGCTGTCAGTATGAATAGACAATATGCCATGATTTAATAGACATATACATCTGTACATGGTAAGAACGTTAAATGAATCTAATATCACCGTTTGATCTTCCTGACTAGATGCTCGGTACCTAGAGTAACTCGGTACGCTGAGTTACTTCGTAAATATATTTTACTCCACATAGGATGACACTTGTCTTCATATAATTGGCCTCGGTCAGCTGATTAATTTTCGTATCAATAGTACCTATAATACATATCTAAGAAGGATATTAATAAATTCATAGAAAAATTTTGATAACCTAAACCTAAAAAAATATGTATTCCCCTAAACATAGTCATTCATGAAAATCCCTATGAATTTCCTCTAAGGTTCAAATACCTAGAAGAATTAATAGGTTTAGTGAGTATGTCCACATATTAGCAATTAGTAAGAGAATAACTCAAAGATGCCACACTCTCTCCAACAAAATCACGATTAAAGCGGCGGTGAATTTCTATATGTTTTGTCCTATATTGTTGAACATAATTATGTGAATTCCTAATAGCTCTCATGTTATCTCAATCAAATTGCCATAGTACCTTGATCGATCCCATTATCATATAGCATGATTACAATAACTTCCACACACTATGTACTCGGCCTCGATGGTCGACAAAGAGATCAAAATCTCTTCTCACTATACCAAGAAATAAGCTCACTTCCTAAATAAAAACACCCACCTCTGGTGCTCGGACGATTATTAACATATCCAACCCATATGACATTAGAGTATGAATAAAGCGTGTTACTGGTATTGAAAAAAATACAAAATTCCATATTCACCCCAACTTAAATATTCATTAATATGTTTCATAGCAAAAAAGTGACTCTCCTTGGAACTATCCTAATGGGTTGAAAAAACACCAACACTAAAGGAAATGTTGGGATGAATCCCAATAGGATACAAAATAATGTTAATCATACTACAATAGAGAGTCTTTTTAACACCCTTGCCTTCTGTGTCTTTACAAAGTCTTTATCATATTTGTATTTAGATACAAAGGTCCCATCTTTCAACTAACGAATCTGTAGACCTAGGGAGTGATCTCAAGCTCGCTCGTCAATGACTCCGAAAAATGCATGAGTATTGTTCTCTCATATGAAACCAAATACCATGTAATTGTTTCTATCTTTGGACAAAAAATGTCTTATCCACTCCCCTTTTTTTAATCCACGCTCAACACGATATGAGGCGAGCCTTTCACACTAAGCTCTGGGAGCTTGCTTTAACACATATAAGTATTTCTTCAACTGTTAGGCGTATTCAAGATGTTTAGGGTCTTCAAACCTTTTATGTATCCTAAAATAGATGTTATCCTTCAATAGTCCATTGAGGAATGATCTTTTCACATCCATTTGGCAAAGCTTTGATGTAAGTTATATGCAACAGCCAAAAGTGAACAAATAAATTCTAGCCGAGCAATTATCATAAAAGTCTCATCAAATTCCACACCTTCTTCTTGTATGTATCTTTAAGCTACAGTCCTAGCTTTGTTTCCAGCAATTCAACCATTTTGACCCATCTTATTTTCGGTGCCTATCACATTGGTGTTTCCTGGACAAGGGGTAAGTTTCCAAACACTATGTTTCTCAAATTAAAAAAAAGTTCTCTTGCATTACAAGGGTCTAATAATAGTTTTTAAAGTCTCCCTTAACATTCTTGGGCTCAATTGGGACGATGTAGCAAAAATAACTAATCTCACTCGACACTTTAGAATGTGTTATTACAGCATTTAAAGGATCTCCAGTAATGTTGGGATGTCATGATTATTCGTAACCCAAGATCTGATCATCTTCATTAATAAATGAGACAAGGGGGGTAATCCTTAAACACCACATTGTTTGATTCCATGACCTTAGAACTTTTAATGTTATACAACTTATGAACTCTCTTTTTTGATGAATATTCCAGGAATACCCCTACATCACTTTTGGAATCAAACTTTCCTAGATGCTCTCTATCTTGAAAAATGTAGCAAGGATTCCCAAAAACTTGAAAAAACTTTAGGTTAGGTTTACATCCAATCCGTAATTCATAACATGACACGTTAGTTCTTCGACATCGATATACCCTACTCATCGTGTGACACACAACATTATCCGCCTTCATCCAAAACCTCAAAGGTGCACTATTTTCTTTTATTATGGAATGCACCATCTCTTGAAACGTTCTATTCATCCTCTCCATGATTCCATTTTGTTGAGGTGTAATAATGGTAGAAAAATCATACTTAATGTCATTCTCTTCACATCACTTATCTACTCTTTAATCTATAAACTTCATACCACTATCACTTCTTAAGTGAACAATAGAGAAATCATGATGATTTTGAAGCAAACGATGCTGAATTGTCACAAATTATGGAGTCATTTACTTTTTTATGAGGAACCCAACAATGTCATACTTTGAGAAATTGTCCACCAACACTCTAAAATACTTCTTACAACCTATACTCTCCATGTGCATAGGCACTATAGGATCCATTTGGATAAGATCGGGGACACGAGAGGTAGTAATGATACCAAGGTTCTTATATGGGCTTATTTTTGTTTATCTTCTTACATGTCGCGCATACACTCCAGGAAGTCTTTGGAAGTGATGGTAAACCATTAACTAGGTACTTATTTACAAGATTATCAATTTCCCTATGATGTATATAGCCTGGTTATTGATGCCAAAAATCAAAGTTGTCACTTTGGCATTGTGAGAAATAAACGAGAACAAAAGGGTAGTATTATAACAGATCTCGGTCATCTTTACACCATATAGTACCATATTTCCTTTCTTATAAAACAATTCACAAGACTTTTGAGCGAAATTAGTCTCAAGTTTTTTGTCGCACAATTTTATTATGCTAATAATATTGGATTTTAGATATTCTACAAATAAACCATTATCTGGCTTAGGGTATCCCAAAATGTCAATGGTTCCCTTACGTAAAACGATATACTGACTACCATCTCCAAACTTAACTTTACAATCATTGTCAGCCTCATGGGGGCAAAAAAGATATTTTTCATCAATCATTTGTTTTGAGCAACCACTATTAAAGTACTATTGGGAGCTACATTATGCTTTCGAGTACGTGTCAACAATCATGTTCTTCTCCATATTAATTTTATCATATCGGTAATACTCAAGTTTTAACTCTACGTTGTCATCCTTAACCTTGGTTTCACAAGGGAAAATGGGGACTGTGTCACCCCGCCTAATAAAATACTGGGTGATCAGTCCTATATCAAATTAAACAAGAATATCATATGGTTCATTCTTAGCATCATTGTAGAAAATCTTTTTTAAAACTTACAAACCACCTAGAATTAAAAAAGAAACGGAATAATAAACTAATAAACAATTCACACTACCACTGAGTCAAACAATATAGAAAAGGAATAAAGATAATCCTTGCCGAGAAAACCATTGGCTACAAACCAATTTCCAAAAATATAAACCACATGAATAATAAACTAAGTACATCATCTGATTGAAACAAAATGGAATAACTAGGGAAACATGCCCAAATGAAATACTGGTTTCATCCTACACTAGGAATGAAATGACTGAAGTGGCTAAGTCAAAATCCTACAACATCCACATATGTCACAGCTATGTAACCCTGGAATAGAAATAATTCTGGCATCCCTGTGGCTGAACACCTAAAAGGTTTTGAAAATATTTTATAGCAAGGGTTATAACCCAAAACCTTTCGAAAATATTTAGCAAGTGAATTAAATTGCAGTAAATTAAAATGCATGAATGCTCCTCATATTTTAGATAGTGTCACACTCCCTTGAGGACCAACTTACCCCAACTATTGTTCACACCTAACACTTTTCTATATAACCCACCTAGTCATCTACCACGTGACCAGTTCTCGATAATACCCTTCCGGTCACACCACTCTCGCCCGAGTACAATATATGATTTATAAGTTATTTATCACATTAACTTAATTAATTATTCCTCTGTTGGAACCATGTAACATTCTCACGCGTTATATGAAATATCAATACAATTCTCATCATGTATTTTTCCCATATATAAATATCTACACCATATATACGTATCATCATATTACAACATTCACACATGTCATAAATATATAATTCATCCTTATGAGTAGGCACTCACCGAATGTTGTCTAAAATTATATCATTTAAGGTATACTCATCCACCCGGACCCCTGACTCGGTTAGCACCCCGAATCAGTAAAATAAAATAAAGGCAGTGGAGACAGTCATAGTTCCCCCCGAAAATGAGATTGAATCATACCCAATATTTCCCATCCCAAACTACAGAAGCTATGACCCGGGGACTATACTCACCCTGCTCCTTAAGCCAGGGGATTCACCCACATCCCGCAACCTCCTATGATAGCACTAGAGGGTTATGTATTCCTATAAATATTATTCACACAAATATTTATAAAGCACACAAGTATATATATATATATATATATATATATATATATATATATATATATATATATATATATATATATATATATATATATACTAGGATATGCCCGTGCCTGAAGGCACGATGAAAATTTTCAAAGTAGATAATCACATAACGATAAAAACTTCAAAGTAATTATAAAACGGAAAAAAATCCGTCCCCCCCCCCCCCAACAAAACAAAGTGTTATTTTAAAAAAATTAGTCTTAAAAAATTTGGGCAAAAGAATTTCGTTCGCCCTACACTAAGATAAACATAACCTATTTAATTCCAAAAACCAACAAAAGAATGGGGACATTTTCATCTAAATTACAATAGGGGGTAAAATACTATTTAAAAAATTATTTTTTTTATAATAAATATATTTTTAACTGTTTTTAAATATATAAAAATTTGTTTGAACTCTTTTTCATAAAAGAAAATGTTTTTCTATACATATTCGTTTTTAACCTTTTTTTTATAAAAAAAAGCATTTTCATATACTATTTAATTATTTTCATATAAATAATTTATAATTTAAAAACAGTTTAAAATTTAATTTTTAATTTAACAATTTTTTTACATGACCTAGTGTCGCACTATATATTTAGTGAAATACATTTATGAAAATTTAAGTTGTTGGTTCAACCCACTCTCCATCTGAATGGAGAAATAATATTCGTATTTAAATATTCTACCAAGTTGCCTTTAAGTTTTAGACATGTGATCACTTCTTTTGCAGACAACTTGAGCAACATTATCTTTATAATCACATTATCTGATATTTTTATTAAAAGCTTCCTATGGAAAATCAAATCGCTAGGGAAAAGGGCAGATATTTTTTTATGTTAACACTTAAGGTAGTACACCCCATTTTCTTTTAGTAAGAAACCTTGAGCCAAATTCTCCCGCCTTTACCTGATTAAAGGTATCCTAAAAACGCGTATCCATATTAAATTAATTTGTGTTTATCAATATACTCTTTACTCTAGCCTAACAAAAAATAGTGATTTTTTGTTTTTTATATAAAAAAAAATCGTTATTATCTAAAAACAGATTTTGATATAATATATGAGCCAAAAATAATATATAAATGTGCGTGTCGGTTTTTGAAGACCCTGATTATGGGTCTCTATCAAGATCATCACAGTGCTTTCAACAATGAGTAACCCATCAAAATACCAGTTGATATCTAAGATGGCCCTTTCCCAACAAAATAGTACTCTTTTTATAGGGCTTTCCCAACAAAAAAAAACGTATATCAAAAAGTATTTATTTTATTTTGTTTAAAAAAATTAAAAAATATGTATTAAAAAATGTGTATTAAAAAAATGTATAAGGAACTTTTTAATATTTGATCCAAAAAAAAATCAAAAGGCAATTTTTAAATTCTAAAAGAAATTAAAAAAATAAAAGAATCTCTCTCAGCAACTTGTTAAAAATTCACGACTCTCTCTCTCAAACATATAAAACATACAACACATGTCCTATTATCATGTCCAAACGTAAACCCAGGTCTCGGGCAGAGGACATCTCTAGCCCCCCACCATTTCCCTCCTCCTGATTGAACACATGTCCTATTTTCATTCCGATCCAAGACAGGTTCGACAACATTTCATTCCGATCCAACACAGGTCCGAAAATATTTCATTCTTCCACTCCGTTTGATGTTTTCCGGTGGCCGAACTGGGCTGATTTGATATTTCATTCTTCCACTCCGTTTGATGTTTTCCGGTGGCCGAACTGGGCTGATTTGGGTGTTACCCGATTTGGGTGTTTTACCATGGTTACCCGATTCGAAACTGGGCTGATTTGGGTGTTTTCCGGTGGCCGAACTTTGGGGTTGTTTGCCCATCATAGCGTTTAAAAAAACTCAGAGATGGGACAAACCTGGGTTTCGAAAAAAAAATGAGGCCACCTCAAAAAACGGAACCTAGTTTGAACATACCTCTCATTAATTTTGGAGATATTTTGACATCCACGTCAACATTAGAAAT
The DNA here is from genome assembly GCA_949130495.1 of Sambucus nigra. Lineage (NCBI taxonomy): Eukaryota > Viridiplantae > Streptophyta > Magnoliopsida > Dipsacales > Adoxaceae > Sambucus > Sambucus nigra. Next base: position 436,003,183 of record OX422214.1, read on the forward strand.
CAGATCTGGAAATTTTCTCAAGCTCGTGTTCTGCGGTTTGGATCACCCAATTTTTCTCCTGCAAATAAAGGGAGGAGAGAGAGAGACTATCAGTTCTTTTGAGAAGATGAAGTCATACTGAGAAGCTAAACATTGGGAACCGAACATATAAATTCTACTCAAACATACAAATTGCTTGAGCTCGTCAACTGAACATTGGATGCTGTTAATAGGGAGCTGAACGACGGAACTTCTTGAGCTCGTGTATTCCTATTTTTATGGAACATATTTTGACGTTTTCAATTGGAAAATAACTGCTTGAGCTCATCAACTGAGTTGGTTATCTTTTGGAGTTGGTGTATATCTGTTACCATAAAATCCTTCAAAACGTCAGTCTTTAGTAGATTAAAAAAAGAAACCCAGTTCTTGTAAACCCAGCAAACAAAAAAAGCACATAAACTCACAATAGAGAATATATAACACAATATGAGAAACAAACAAACTAAAGCTAAAGATATCACCTGGGTGAACATATCACCTGCGATTGAGAAGGTGGAGGGTTGATAACTCGACACTCAGCAATGGAATTGATGTTGCAGAGGTGAGAGAGAGTAACTTATTATCTTGCTTTGTAGAAAGGGAAAGGAAATGGGTTATCTTGCTTTGGAGTTGGTGTAGTTAATGGAGATATGGGTAGGTCTGCCGCCTGATGATGTTGATTTTAATTTTCGGTGGTAACCTCGAGCCTTGTGCTCTGATTGGAAGGTCCTCCTCGAGCCTTGTGCTCTGATTTGCTCCAACTGGGTTATAACCATTTTGTTAACCAATGAAGATTTTTCTAAACCGTAACATGCCAACTCACCAAACTTAATCTCAACCTTCTATTTTTGCTTTGTTGGCTTTGATCTGAACCACAAATTGTCTTTTCATCTTATGGAACAGTAAAAAGACCCTTACTCCTTATTATATAGATATATATTAATCCAGGCTACTCCGTGTACAATTTACCGTAACACTAGCCTAACATTCCCAAGTCTGTATATACCGACTGGATATTTGGATAATTCCCGCATTTATTTATTTATCACTCTAGTTGTGTCACCCAACCAAATTACCTGAACTTGCTCCTTCGGTCCAAAATTTCAAATTGTAGAACTTATTCCTCAAATTCCACATATGAAGGTTAACACCCTTTATATTTTAAATATACCATCATTCATTATTTAACCCTATAATAAATTAACTTGACCAAATCCGTGCCTAAGCACTAGTCCAAATTACACCCAAGTAAATATCCTGACTCATTTAAATTAATCACGCATTAATTAATTTATTACCTTGGTGTCACTCAACCAATATACCCGGACTCGCTCACTTGTCCCGAAAATACAATAGTGATAATTTATGACCTAAAATTCTCCTTAATAAGTTTTGCACACTTATTAATCTAAGGTTTGCAATCTACTGAATTTCAACCTTAATTCCCTTATAGATTATTTTCTCAATTATCCCAATACTTAATCGTCTCACTTTATGTAAACCTAATCTCCACTTTAGGCCTAATGTCCTTATTATAGAACAACAGTCAGAATCAATCAATATAGGCAACGTCTAATGGAATAACAACTAAAAATAACATTTCATAAAACTTGCCCCACAAATCTGCCGAGATTTTTATAATGCTGTTTTGAGGCATTTTGGAGTCGGTTTTTAAGAAAATGCATCACAGAACAAAATGTATAAAACAAGATTTTCTACGAGGTCACAAGGACATAATAGGGATTTTCGAAACTGAAATGTTTCAAAACAGTTTCTTAAATGACAGTTTAATTTTCCCAATTTCGTAGACATCTTCAAAGTCAAGAATCGTTCTACGATTCAATACTATCCATCAAAACCCAATTTAGATATCAACTAGCCCCAAAACTGTATCATCTTATCACACCCACTATGATATAAATAGAAATATACAATTAATTTAAAAGTAAGTTTAACCACTTGCATTAGGGTTCTTAGGGTCTGAATCCGTTAGTGTAGATGATGGTTATTTGGTGAAGAACACACACATTTGTTCTTAATTTTGGCTCCCATGGTTTCTTCAATTGTGCCCACTTTTCTCTCTCTTAATTGGGTTTATTAAAATGTGTTATTGCTTCCACGCCCTCTCACTTTTATGGTTTAATAACTCAATTCCGTTTTTAGGCTTGAGGGCTTTATAAAAAGGGTCAAAACACTCTTAAGTGGGCTTTTTATAACATTCTCAAATTTTTTGACCTAAAAAATGCGAAACGAAATAATCCGAATAATTAAGTCTCAATTCGCCAAATTAAATAGATCATCTAATTTAAATTCTCTAAATCATAAATTTAATTTCTCCCAATAAAATAAATTATATTTCTCCCAAAAATAATTTAAATTAAAACTCCTCGAATTTACGGGGTGTTACAGGGACCTAAATAGATCGTCAAAAATGGTGAGAGCATTAGTAGTGCTCTATTTCGAAAACTTACTAATGTAAGAGTCCGAGTCACTTTCATTAAGGAAGGCATTAAAACCTATTTCTCCTTGCCTATTTTCATTAGTTGGGTGGGGGAAATTAATATTTTTATGTCCAAACCATTGAGACTCAAAACATTTTCCCATTCCTTTAACATAACAAGACTTATGATTATATCTACGAGAAGAATTCCTAGCCCCGCTAATCTTTGAGTTTTCCCATCCTTTCCTATTAGATATGGACTTTTCAGGATTGGATTTGAGAAACTTCTTGAATTTCATGCTCAATAAGGAAATCTAAATGCCAACCTCATTCTTAACAGAATCATCATCCGAGACCGTGGGATAACTTTTATATGCCTTTAACTCCATGATCTTCTCTTCCTTAGGCGACAAATAATTTTCTAACAATTACATGAGGACAATTATAGAATAAGAGAGAGTAATCTACTTACGGGGGAATAGTCATACTCTAGAAAAACGGTCTCTTTAACTGAGGGGAGAACCTCTCTAAGCCTATGGGGATGTTTGGCCTTGGCCACGAGCCGATCATCCTCACCCCAGGGCCACAGGAACCTCAGTTAAAACATCAATGGCTACTTTCCTCTTCTGGGGCACCAGGACAAAAGGCACAGACTCTAGAGTATTACTTAACTTAAATATGGGGACCAAATAAGAATCGCCAGATGTAGAGCCTCGGGATCAGGTAATTTTCCATAGTTGAAGAGATGCTTGGCTATGCCAAGGAGCTTAAAAGGTACGAAAGCCAATTTTAGGGCCTGAGCTATCCTCCCACCTCATCCCGAGGGGGATCAACAACCATTACAAAAGAGAAGAGATGAGATTGTTAAAAGTCATAACAAATGCTAAGAGAACTCAGGATAGAGCTCGCAATTTTTTACCCGATAACCCATTAACGTTAATAACCTGAAACGACCCTAACATGACCCGATTAGCTTGTATAGATTTAAGAGTACCCAAAACTTATACTAAAATAAAAATCAAAATGACTCGAAAATGGCACGACTAACCCGAATTGCCACCCCTAACTCAGGAATAAGAGGTAGAGGTAAAATACTTACTTACCCACATACAAGTGCCTATTAAGTGTTTTCCCTTACAATCCTTGCGAGAAGCAACAAGGGGTTACTGATGATACTGTAACACCCCGTAATTTTGTAACCATAAAAATCCATGTTAAACAAACAATTTCAAAAAATAAAATTATTGGAATCAATTTAATTTTGGTATGTCAAAATTTTAGTTTTTATATGTAAAAATAAGGTTTTAAGTGGAATTTAAATCGGGATTAAATTTGGATATTATAACTTTTTGTATAAAAATCAGGGGAGGATCCGACCTAAGGAGCATAAAAAACAAATCCAACAGTCTGATCAATCTGAATTTTTTACAGCATCTCCGTCTTGCCGTCAACTACAGCAAAGTAAAATTTCAACTAATCCTGACAGGTCGATAATCCATAATTTTGATTAGCACTCAAACTCTTTTTGGTATATAAACATAAAGTGACGGGTTTAGGACTTGTACAACACATTTTATCCTTCTCAAAAGTTAGTGGACTCCTCTATTTTCACATTCTTCCATCTACAGAACCCTAGCCCCATTTAAAATCAAGATTCATAGCAAGTTTTGAAGGTTCAAATCGGGTTTTCTCAAGTTGATCCAAGAACGAAACTTTGTCATCTTTTTGCGAGGAACACATCTTCATAATCAGATTTCTTCAAACAAATCTCAGGTATGGTTACCTCTATAACTTTCCCTTAGTATTATGCGTAGTAATTATGGCCTGCACACTAAATACATGTGTTTTTGTAAAATAAACTAGAAATATTAATTAGGGAAAGTGGAAGATAATTCGGGACTGTTTTTATAAAACTTTCTAATATGAATGAAGACTCAAAACCTTGCATATTAGGGTAGATTTTGGGGTTCCATAGACGTTAAGGTGTTCACATGTAGATTCTTACTTAGGAATGTCATTTAATAATCCGTATGTTGTTAAATAATGGAAATTTTGTGGGTGTCGCATAGTAGAAAATTCTTGTTGTATAAAATCTATACATGCATTTGATTATATATTGAATAATTTGATGAGAAATTGCGGTTTAATAAATATTATGATTGAACGAACAGTAATTGATTAATTAATGGTGGGTGGATTAAATTGGTAAAATTAGTATGATGAATGCAAATTTAGCCTTATGCCACTTATTTGTTTTGTTATGTTCAACATCGCTGGAACAACGGGGTTATGGTTTGATAGGGTGCTCACCTTTATTTGGGTTTCTTTCTAGGAATGACACTAGTTAGTAGACCTTTGGGTAGTTATCGCTTTCTAGGTACAAGAATAGATAATGGTGATGATTTATGGATAAATATTCTAGGGTGGTACAGATTTTTACGTTGTTACTTAGATTAGCGAACCTAGGAGTGAGTCTAAGTGGTGTTGATTAGTTGGTTTTCTTCCTATATAATAGGCTAGGAAATATTGGTGTCTTGGAGACCTTAGATATGTAACTAAGGGTGTTTTGAGGATTTTTTGTTGATAAAAAGGGTGGGGATAATTTGAGATAAATGTGAAAACTTTATAAATTGAGAATTAATGCCTAAGATAATAAACGAGTTTTAAAATATATTGGCGATGAGAGTATGTGCAGGGTTGACAGTTTTGTGGGTCGACTGGCTATAGCGATGTGGGTGTGTGTGGCCTCACGAGTATGTGCGGGCTGACAGTTAAACATGAGTGATATGTCATGCGTAGATCCTCACGAGTGTATGCAGAGATGACAATGAGTCGGGCTGACTTGCTATAGTGAGGGGAATGGGTGTGGTGTAGAATAAGTGCGAGTAATGAAACCAAATGATGTAAGACTTTAAGCGGGAGTCTCGCAACTGATATTAATGATGAATAAAAACAATGATCGGGTTAATGAAATTAAATTAAATAATTAGCTATTGTTAAATGTACATAATTGGACTTAGACCTTGGGGGTGGCTTAGAAGTAGTTAGATGATAATTTATTTTTATTCGTTGATTAATATATCTTTTTTAATTTAAAATAATCTACTATTGTGTTTATTGCATATAATGTGATTGTCTGGGTTCAAGGACCCTATTTGAAAGGAGTAGCTGGTATCCATGCGGTGGGCTCTGACCCATTGTGTTGACTAACATTTCAGGTTGTGTGCTGGAGTAGCAACATAGGAGTTATTGGAGATTGATTTTGAGGTGCAATTGGTGTTCCATTTTATTTATTCGCTTTATTAGTAGAGGTTTACTTTTATTCAGTCTCTTTACATTATGAGACTTCATTATGGATTATATTGGGCCATTTGGTTCAAAAGTTATCTATGGTTTCAGTCAGTTACTTTATTGGATTATTTCATTTGAAGTTCTAAATAAATTATGGAGTTTAAGTATTTTTGGAGTTAGCATTGTGGTGGATATTTATTGCATGGATGGATATTATTTATTGGGATCAATTTAATTATTATCTCGTGGAATGAAAGTTTATATGTCTCATATATGTCATATGCTAACAATGGTATTTAATTTAGTGACGCTCGACATAATTTTGGTGGCAGCAGATGCCAGAATTGTGCTTGGTATTACCGATACCTTATTTCATACTTCGTATGTAAATGTCTCCCAAACTCTTCAGCTACCCTTAGGCAAGAACATAAGTACTAGGCCTAGCCTGAGACCTCATACCTTAGACATAACACTATTTGGTCCCCAATGCCTTCCCTTCTTTTTAAAAGAGGCCACAATACTATAATAGACCTCAGCCACCCCTCATACTTTCTAGGATGGTCAATAATTCCAACATGTCTCCTTAACCAAGCTCAGAGGCTACAACACCATGGTTTTGCCAAGTTTGACGCCCATAATAGACCTCTATTCAAATAGAAATTACCTCCCAATGTCACCTAACCCTCATCACTACGGCATAACATTGCGTAATATCTTAAGGTCAACATATGGAAATCCTATAGTAGTTCCCAAGCTTTTAGGAGCGACAACAACCATTTTGATGGGTATGTGGAAAGAAGAATATTATTCCACCTACCACCACTACTCAACTCCACTTGTAATGATGGATCCCATCAAAATTTAATGTACCCAACCAAGAGTTTCGATATAAAAGTAAGGATGATGAAGGGTTCAAGGGTAAGTAATCTAGATAAATCTAAGAGGATAGCTCATTAAAAAGATAATAATTCTAAAGAGCTAAGAGTTTTATCATTCGTTAATGTTTAATCTTTGTTCCATACTTTCTCAACCCACTCTTAAGTGCTTGAAATTGTAATTCAGATCACTTCAAGTTCTCTTACACTTTGTATAAGGTTATTTGGATTATTAACAAAGGCCGTAAGACCTAAGACTCTCTTTGCCAAAGCCCAAGATGTATTATAGATTGTAATAATTCTTTGATAATCTAATATACAGTGAAACACCTTTGACAATGGATGTAGGACCCTTTTACGAGGTTCTAACCACTTTAAATAATTTGACTCATAATTTGACACTCATGTCCTCTTACATGCCTAAGGTCCAAAGGGAAGCACCTCTAGGTCTGAGGTCACTTACAATTCCAAGACCCATCAACATGAATGTATTTTGTGTGAATTGACCCTATGTACTTTATCCTCTGTTATTTTCTTCTCCTAGGTTCGGTTTGCTAATAATAGTTAGGGTTTTATAATTATTGCATATAATCATTTTATTGTCAAAGTTTGTGAGAGGGTGTAATTGTAACAACCCGCGTAATTTTGAGGTATTTTAAAAATATAGAGGAAAATAAAGTTTTTGGTAAAATTATTTTTATTGCTCAAATATTTTGGATTTTATTTTTAAAGATGAGAATTTCAAACGGTTTCGGAATCGGAATTAAAATAGAGATTTAATTGAAATTTTATTATATAGAAGAGTTGTCAGAATATAAAACTCTCTAAGAGTCCTCGGAGCATAAAACTCTCTTGAAAAAAAAATATTTAAAAATATTGAACTGCCCGATCGAGTTGAATTTTTTTTATAGCTTCCTATCGTCTTTAGCTAATTCTCTATAAAATTTCATCCAATTCCAACGGTCCGAAATAAATTTTTTAATGTTTGTATCTGATTAGAACTCTTTTCTTAATCAAACTCTTAATCCTTTATATATCAACTAATTCGTGGCTTAGCTTTTCAAATCACTTTTTCTCAAACTTTTCAACCAGAAGACCTCTCCAAAATTACTCCCTTTCATCTACAAACCATAGCCCCAAACTTATTCAAGATTTCAACGTTAGAGTAGAAGGATCATTTGGTGTTTTCTCGAGTATGGGCTAGAACGATATTTGATTATTTTCTTGAGAAGAACGTGATCGTGTAATTAGATTTAGAGGATGAAATTATGTGATGATTCATGCTGGTTCTTTTTGGTAGTTTAAGGTATGGGGTTTTACACAATATTCTTCTTAATCTCGCGAGTGTTACTCCCTTTGATTTCATGTGATTATTGAACTCATATTTCAATTGCTAAATTCATTTGGAAATCTGGAAAATTATTGTTGGAGTCTAATTTCGATTCATGTGGTATTATATTGGGTATTGAGCATGTTGTCATGAGATTTTCATATGGCACTGAAGTTAGGCACCCGCCAATATTCTTTTTTTCGGATATGCTAGAAAAATGCATAGGCGCGGTACGGTGGTGAGGCTTTGTGACCCGGTTAATGTGTTATTGAGCAATTATATTGATATAATTGCTATTGAGATTCGCATTTGATTTGAATATTCGTATTCGTATTGTTACGTTTTATTCACCGCTAATATTTGTTGAGCATCTTTCCTGTCGTATTGTGTACTTCCCCATATTTTCTTTTGGTTGGCAGGTTAGCGCAGATTTGAGCGCTATGGACCAATTGGGATGATTTTTAGCGTGGATTATTTTGGGAAGAATATTCGAGAATACAATGAGAAGATTGTATTATTTTGATGTATAGAGCATTGGAGATTTGTATTTTATTTTTGACTTAGATGCTATAATTTATTCGAGAGAATTTTCTATTATGGGATTTAGATGCTCTATGCTTTGTTATATTGTGGATTTGAATTAGTTTTATCGATGAATAGCGCTCCGTCCGCTCTCCCCGGGCGGGCGGGGTGTTACAGTAATTTTATTTTTACTATTTTGTATTGGGTTTGGTTATGGAAGATTTCCATGAGGTTCTATGAAGTTTCAAGACTTTTATGATGTTTTAAATAAGTTGCAAAAGACAGGAAAAAGATGAGAACCTAAAGAAAGAAGAAAGAAGAAGGAAGAAATCAATGGTGTTGGGCTATGCAAAGAGCTTCTATAGCTGAAGTCGGTACGACTATAGTGATGGATTAGACATGATAACGACGAAGAAGACCACAATCATGGGGGTTAGAGCCATGATCGTGGGTGATTTTTTGGCAAGAGCATATTGGATTCAAATTTTTTATGTTTGTAGTATATTTATTCATGAAGTCTTCTTTAGTAAGGACTCTTCATCAATGAGACCTTAATGTTTAATAAGTCTATTAAAAGAAGATTTTAGGCCATGATGGAAAGGGATCGAGTCTAGTTTGATGTCTATTTGAAATTATATAAATTTTCATGCCTCTTAACTATTTTCTGCATGATTTCGTGTTCTAATTAATTGGTTTATTAGGGACACTCGAATTTATGGATAACACGACTTATTAATTTGAGATTGGCCTAGATCTAGATTTTTCTTAAAAAATTAATTTTATTTATTCTTTTTAAAATTTAATTAAATTGAGTAATAATTTTAAAGGGATAAATCAAATTTTTATCTCCGATTTTTGTTTTAATTAATAATTATTTTTGTTTTTGAAAAGTTAAAATAGTGAGATCGAATATTTAATTTGTACATGTAAATTGGAAAATTACCAAGGATTTAATTTGGGCATTTTTAATTTAATAAATAGTTTTTTAAAAACCCTAAACTTTAAAATATTAATTGGGAGAGGGGTTTCAATACCAATCACGTGGTTAAAATGTTATGTGATTATTTCACCATGTTAATATTTTTCTTTCTTCCATAATGGATGGATTTAATTATTGCATCACAAGACTTTAAAATTCTTAAGTAATAATTTCTTGAAATCAAATGTGAGTGAGTCCAATCCTCCCTATCGAGGAAGTACTTCATGAACGAGTTTAATTTCAATAAATGAACTGATGGTGTACTAATGGTATCCTCCCCGTAGGAGTCACTCTCATTAGACATGGGACTAAAAAACGTCTACTATTCAACTATGTAGGATTATCTCAAGAACATAATTAAAAGATGAAAAATTTGACTAGTTCAAGGTGAGGTGATTTAATCTCACATGGAGATATCTCACTTTTTGAGAGAACAAGAGTGATCGATGCGATTTTATTTTTTTGGCGGTAGAGGGACGCCAAATTAAAATTTAATCAAAGTTAGTTATCACTTCTTCATTTTGAAATTAACTCCTTTTTAAAAGTTTATGATTCTAAGATTTCAAAATGGCCTCAACATTCAACCCACTTACTTCTATATTACAAGAAACTAATTAACTAGTATTCACTATATAGACTGGAAAAGAAACATAGACATCATCTTAACTACCAAGGACTATAAATTTGTTTTAATTGAAACCTGCCCTGCTAACTCTGATGAGGGTGCATCCTATTGAGATGTCCAAGCTTATTAGAGGCGCCAAAAGACTTATCAGATGGATCGTTGCTACATATCGTCCTCTATGACCAAGGTATTGCATCACTAGCATCGACACGTGTCTAGAGCTTACGATATAATTTTGAATCTCTAGGAGATGCATCGTACCATAAGGCTATATGATATGGCAAAGTTGGTTCACACTAATATGCTATATGGTACTCCCATATGCGAGCGTGTCATTAAGATGATGTCCATCTTACGATAATTTGAGGTGCTTAGATATGAAATCCATAGGGAAACCCAGGTTCTTTATTTACTACAATAACTATCAGATTCATTTAATTAGTTTTGCCTAAACTATTCTATGAATAAATAAAATTCTTAAAGAAATCCAAGTTTCAGAGAATATAACAAAGAATAAGAGTGTGCTTCAGGTTACTATCAAATGCTCATCTTCTGTAGTCTCACAAGGTAGGAAGAATAAGAAGGGAAAGTACCAAACACAACTTGTAAAACTGCTTTTAAGCCTCAAGTAGAGGGTAAGAAGATAAAAGGAAACTATTATATCTATAAATGGTCAGGACATTAGAATGAGAAATGATCGGTCATCTTAGCAAGGAATAGTGGAAAAGATAATTTCGACTTAGTCATTAAGATATGTTTTGTGGTACAATCTATAGATACCGGGTGCATAGATTTAGGAGTCACTAATGATGTTTGTAATTATTTGTACGGGTTCTAGGTAACTTAGGAGATCAATGAATGAGAGATGTTTCTATCCATGGGTGATCATCATAAGGCAGAAATATTAGCAAATGGAAATCTAGTTTTAAATTTTGGTGAAGACAATAAGTTAATATAAGTAGATTTTTTTTATGATCCTAACATGAGAAGAAATTTAGTCTTGGTTTTCAAACTTATGATTAATGGATATTTGTTTTTTTAATAAATGTGCTTTCATAAAAAATGGGAAATCTCTTATATGTCCTCATACATTAGAAATGACATTTATGTTATAAGACTTGTCTCACCATTATTTCTAAATACTAAATGAATTACTTAAATGAAAATAACCTAAAGATAATCAAACCTTCTTAAATGAACCAAATATATCTCTAGCATTTATGCCTAGGTCATATTAATCTAAAAGGAATTATAAAAATAGTTTCAAATGGGCAATTAAGTTCGTTGAAAGTGGAGTCACATCCAGTCTGTGAATTTGGCTTAGAGGGTAAAATGACCAAGACACCTTTCACGACTAAGGGTTATAGAGATAAAGATGTGTTGAAACTAGTTATTATGGTTTGCGTGGACCTATGATATTCTAGACAAGGGGTGCCTACGAATACCACATCATGTCATTCATGACTACTCGAGGTTTGAGTATATTTACCTTTTGTAATTCGATTCTTTAAAATTAACATTTAGATAGAGAAACATCTTTCCCACCCTTAAGCGTCCTTTATTTCTAGCCAAATTCCATCAATTTTTTCCATTTCTTGTTAAGCATATTACTTCTTCAGTCATTCGAAGTCTATCTTTATTATTTTCTTGGTCCCTTTTGAATCAATGGAACTCAAGGTACTCCTTGTCTCATTTCTTCTAGTTTTTCTAATTTTCTAGGACTTTTCCCTAAAATTTTACTATTTGTTTGTTATGAGTTTTCGAATAGTTGTGTCTATTTCTATCTGGGTTGTTGGATTGTGGTTTCATTAGAATATTTGTGGTGTTTAAACTACCATTTAGTTGGTTGTCCATCGGGACTTGTGGTTTCTTGAGGGTTCCTCTATTTTTCCCCAATTTCTTCAATCGTGACCGTAGATTTCCCTTTTGGTTTTTAACCATTTATAAGTCTGGATGGTATTAAGGTAGATTCGAGATTATAATAACATGTATTCCATTTAACCAGTTAGACCTGTCATATTAGCGATCATTCGTCCTTTTAGGAGAACCCCTGATAATCCCATATTTGTTCTCAAAAATGCTTTCTTTTTTACGTTGGCACCTTAGTCCCCAAATATCCAGTATAGTATATCTAAATCAATAGAATTTGTAAGTTTGAGTGAAGTTGGAAGAAGTGATATAGGTCGGAGGAATTACGCTAATCACACTTATGAGGAGTTTGTGTATGTGATCAACTTTGCCAGCAAGGAGGCCTTGTACTCAAAATCAGCATCAAATCCATATGAATCACCTGTATTAGTGCCTTTATAAGTTTTTACATCCCCGAGGATGGGTGAGGGTGAGGACTAAGACACCCCTTCTCGATCTGATAGTAATTTATATGATCATTCCTAGACTGATGCTAAGAATTACGTGTGTGATGTCAACATATCTGAGATGATAGGTCTCAAATATTTTTATAAAATACCTATTATCATAACCTATAGATTGACTGATAAAGATAAGAAAGATTGTGATCGCCTCAATGCCGATGAGTATTGCACCCCTTTATCTGCCCTAGCCATGGTATTTGTCTTCCCTTATGTCTCATCGCCAGGGGTATCAGAAAAGGTTATGGGGTGGACCTAATTGAACTACCACTAAATGTCTATAAGACGATCTTGGATTTGATGGTTTACTGGAGGGAGGTCTCTATCTTAGATATTAATGAAGATATATCTTGATATATTCATGGGCTAAAGGACAATGCGGGTAATATTTTATCGTCCCTGGAAAAAATATTTAAAAAATTGGTGAAAGTGGTTCATACCAACAAGTATTATTTATTTTTAATATTGGTATTGTGTAGTTAGTAGTTGTAAGTGGAAGTATTTGAGAAGTATATAAAAAAAAATGTCCTAAGTCAAACAAAGGTAGGCGTAGGTTATCATCTTGAACTGCCATTTCATTCGCTGTCTGCAGGTATTTTTCCGATGGTTTCTCCAACTATGAAGCGATGGTTGAGACCCGAGGTTTATCCTCTATTTGCGGCTTTAGGTGTTGCTGTGGGAATTTGCGGGATGCAGTTGGTCCGCAACATCTCCACCAATCCTGAAGTCAGGGTGAATAAGCAAAATAGGGTTGCGGGATTGCTGGATAATTTTGCTGAAGGGGAGAAGTACGCCGAACATGCCCTCAGGAAATTTGTTTGCAATAAGTCTCCAGAGATCATGACATCCATTAACAACTTCTTCACCGATCCAAAAAATAACTGAACTTCTTGTAAACGACATATTTCACTGTTATTATGGAGTTGGTTGTGATTCATTGAAAAATAGAACTCTTGGGATGCTGAAGCCGAAAAACCAAAACATTGGTTGGATATTGATACAAGCGTGAATAATTGTAATGCAGGTGTCTGATGTGTGTTTAAGGGAAAAAAAAGTTAGTAGTTGTAATAATAACGCTTTCGTATTCATAGATTCACGTTAGAAGCTTTCACATCATTGATGCCCTCGTGAGTGAGTTGGAGGGTATCCCAAGCTTCTTTAGACGTGGCGCACATTAAGATGCGACAGAATTCTTCAGGGGCGACAGCTCCAGAATTTGCACTTATGTCACATGAGTTAAAACTATTCCATTTAAATTCCTCTTTTTTCGAAGAAGAGATAGGTTTTGGACCTATGATCCCGCTATTGGTTACCGTAGGTTGTGTCAAACGCCTTTCACACACAAACCAGACTCTTTCATCAATAGATTTTAAGGAAGACCTCATCCTATCTTTTCAGTGTGCATAATTTGACCCATCAAAAATTGACATCCTATTATACAAATTATCCATAAAATTCAAAATTTTAAAGATCACTAATTTTAAATAAAATTGATATCCATTATTTTTTATAGAAAGGATCATACAATATTTTAGTGCAACCAACTCTGATACAAATTTGATAAAAAAAGGATTATATGGAATGATTTGTATTTCAGACCAGTCACAAAAATTCAAAATTTAGCTATTTTATCATGAATTAAGATAGTGTGTATGCAGTGATGTAGTCAGAATTAAATATAGTAAACCAAGAAGGCAAAGACGCGAAAAAGTAGGAAAAATCCCTTTCAAGCAAAACCTGTATTTCAGGACTGCACAAGATTTGACAGACTCAATATGATTTACTGACTACTTAGATATATAATTGTAACATGTAGTTGTTCAAGTATTCTATAACAATGGCATAGTCCAGAACTACCCACAGGAAGTAGTCTTCCCTAGGTATCCACTGACCAACATTCTTCTTCAGTAGTAATTTTCGAGAAAATTGATGTTAAACATTTTATGAAATAAAATCTTTGCGAAACGAGGTTGATTATAAAATAAAATAATTGGTTAAATAACAATCTAAAGTTTCTTGTAAAAATGGAGATTTGGGGCAAAATGGACATTTTGATAAGTTTGAAGAAATTAAAAATGTCTTTATGTTTTGAAAATCATAATTGTGTAAGTATGGTGAATTTTTAGAATGAAATGTATGTTTAACCTATTTAATAGGATTTTATGATTTAAAATCCATCTTCACATGCATATAAACTCGTAATATTTTGATAATAAATAAGTGAACAAGTTTAAAGGAGGTTTGTTGGGTTTAAACAAAAAATAAGAAAACTATAAATTCAAAACTTCAAAGTGTGGGAAAAAGGGGTTAAAGGTGTAATGAATATATAGTTTTAAGACTACATGTATTGATAAAAAAAAAGATTGTATTTTCTTATAAAAGTAGTCTTTAAGTGTAATTAGGTGTCTTGGATAAAGAAGTTAAGAGATGTATAAATTGGAAATATGGTTAATGAAGGTGTTGAATAAGTGTTAATGGTTAAACATTGAAATGTTGACATGTGTAACTTAATAATGTTTTGAAATATTAAACTTATGAAATCGGAATTTAAGTAATGGAATAAAGATGTTTCCAATTGAAATGAAAGTTACTTCAAAAAGGTTGAAAGGCTTTAAAAAAAACACTTAAGACGTTAGTGTGGATAACTTGACGGTGTTTTGGGAAACACTTGTGAAAATGAAATAAAAGGTGAGTTTGGAAACAAATGGGTAATTTTACGTAAAGAGAAATATTTTTATGAAATGAAAATACTGAAAAGATTGTTGCACATGATAGTCCTAATGAACATGATATTTGGAACAAAAATCATAGTTAAAGTGTAAAGGACATGAAATTATGATTTTCAAACTATAACACAAGTTGGGGTGAAACCCCGGGTCTGGCTTCGGTCGGGTATAAAAGGGAAAGAAGGAATAATGTGGGAATTTGTAAAATGTTAAAACACTTAAAAGGAACTCAGATGACATTGGACGGAGCATATGGTGGTGTCTCCGGCGGTGTGGAGCCCGTTAAAATATGTGATATATTAGAAGATTCTGACAATAAGATAAAGGAATAAGGAACATGTAAAGAAATGGGTTGTGTGGTAAAGTGTATTAAGAGAACCTAAATTGAATGAACTAATGAGTGTTCTAGTAAATGATAAAGTGGACAAGTAATATGTAAGTTGATTACTGTCCATAATGTGAATGAAAGGTAACATAAGTGGGAAATTTGTTTCTAAGCAACCTAAGTGGTTCAACCCATAATTAACACAAGAGTGTGTTGTAAAAGATTTTCAAAGACTAAAAAAGTATTTTCTAACACGGTGATCATGTGTGTTGAAAGGATAATTTTGAATGAAAATACTAATGTGGATCGTTTAAAAATGAAAAGGGTGATTTCGATAAAAAAATGACTTTTGATAATTGGTGTGGTTTCAAATATTTAATCATGAGTTAAATAAAGGGATGAATGCCAAACTAAGAAAAAGGAAGTCTTTTACAAGATTAAAGTGAATTAATATGGATAAATAAGGTTTTTGGAAGTAAAACAGTTTCAAGCATAAGTATGCACATGTATATATATATGTGTATATACATATAAGGTAGTTGCATGTTCACGTAGGAATAACGTATTAGAGTCTTCTTTATGCTGTACAATTCTATACTTCATTTGTATATTTCCCATTAAGCATTAGACTCACTCCCTCATTTTGTTATAGCATGTTGGGTGCGATTTCATATTTTTAGAGTTTTATACATGTAAGTACTCTTTCTTGTATTACATTTGTATCTTTGTATTCTTGGACTCCGGGGTACTCCCCATGGGTTCCTCATATATTTTAATTTGAAATTTTAAATTGCATGCTAAACAAGTGAGACGTTGATGAAAAAAACTGGACTAGCAACATTATGTAGGTTTTTTCATTGCACTTCACAACTAATGATCGTTTTGGACCGGGTTAACTATGGGTAACCTATAGATTCGGGATGGGGAATTACAAATGTTCCCTACAAAATTTGAGCAACCAAAAACTGACAACTATATCCTCCTTCTCTACACCACGATATCGTGGTTGTAACTTGGCTTGGACCTTTGAATTTAATTGGACGAAAAATCTGGTGATCGCACCTTTATACGTACGAAGGAGAAACAAGCGAACTGAAGGCATCGACATTCCAAAAATTCGAACCCAACAATGGCAAATAGTAAAATATAGATCCCATGTGGGACGCATTTTTCATAAAAGTCTTAAGCAATGTCAAACATCAGTCATTAGATTAATTTTGACCGTATTTAAGGTCAAATATGGGGTAGGGGATCAGGTCAAAGTTGGGCACGTCTGTTTTTTATTGGGTTTGATTGTGGTTGGGCATGGATGAGTGGAAAATGGTTAAACTTTGGTTAAAGATGATATGTGAGATTAGGGTAAATCTTGGGGGTTAGGGTTTGGGGTTTGATGGTCATGAGGTTAGGTTTAGGGCTATAGAAGAGGGTGGGAGAGTGTGGGGAAGAAGATGAGGATGGATTTCGGAGTATTGTGGTGGTTGTGTAGCGACAAGAGGTGGTGATGGTGGAGTAAGATGAGATGGTAGAGGGTAGAAAAGTGGTGGCTAAAAGGATTGGTAACCCCGTAGTTAGCGGTGATGGGATCTAAGGTTTTCATTCGCCCGATTCCTATTTGGATATTTATCAATCTAATGATTTAAGGGTTGGATAAGTTGGAAACACAACTCGATACCCACTTCATGCACCATGACGAACACCAAGAACAAACAGAGCTCTAATACCAATTTGATGTGAGTCAATGGATTCGAAAGTGTTATTATTATAACTACACAACAACTATTAACTACACAAGACGACCAACAACAACAATAAATAAAAGTAAACTAAGGAAAATTTTCTCCCTCTATTGTCTCTTCCTCAATATTCAAGTGTAATTACATATGAATGACAAGGGACTATCTATTGAAGAATAATTATTTGGTAACCAAGTAATTATCCAAAAGACTAAAAAGACAACTAATAACAAAACATGACTAATTATCCCCAAACATGCTTAGAGAATAATTAAAGACTAAAGATAACAATAAATGACAATATTATACTAGATTAAAATACAAAATGAAAGATAGTCTTCTCCTAAGAGCACAACCACGCGCTACATACCATAAAACACATCAGCTTATAAGATACAAAATTTCATCATACAAATTGAGAGTATTACCATGATAGAGTCTGAGTCGTTTCACAAATTTTATGCATGATTGTCTAATGTCGTTAACTCTAGTTTTAATTTAAGATAGAAAATTTTATAGACGAGTGTAGTTAAGAAGATTTCAAGATCACTTTCGATCTGTTTTATTCCTAAGGTTACCGCGCTTAATTAATTGGGGATATTAGATACATCTAGGTTAGAAGAAGTCATAGGATACCTTCAAACGTATGAGATCGTCATGTTTTACAAAAAAAATAAACCTCAGGAAAAGATAAATGCTTTAAAAGTTCAATTGAAAAGGAAAGAGGAAGTGTCGTCTGACTCCAAATATGATTTTGATTTGGATGATTTAGCCCTTTTTGCTAAAAAGTTCAAAAAAAAAACATCCAACTTTGGAAAAAAAATTCTTCCAAAAAAAACAAAAGTTTTCGTTATGAAAAAAATTTAAATTGGGAACGGAAAATTTCAAAAAAGAAAGAAAAGATTACCTTAAGAAAGATTAAGAGAGATGTTATGAGTGCTAGGGTAAGGGTCACAATGCTCACGAGTGTCATACAAGATTAAAGAGCCAAGGCAAAGTCAAAGGCAAATCTTCTTTCAATGCCACGCTTAGTGATAGAGATGTCAAGTCGGTGGATTCTGGGGACGAGTCACCAGATGGACGTAACTTCATTGCATTCATGGCTAGTCATGTTACTACATCTAGTTCACCTCACACCGATGTGGAAGTTGCTAACCACGATGACTAATATTGTGAGTCTAGTCGTTCTCGAGAGAGTGAAGGAGAAGATGTTTTGATTGAAGTGGACTTTAACGTGCTTACACCGAGGTTTAAACTGAGTCCTTTAAAAAGAAGAAAATAACAAAGGTTTAGATCTTAGAGTTTTATCTTTAGAGAAGGAGTTAAAAGAGGTGAAAGAGAGAGAGTCCTTGGTGATAGTTTCTTTTAGAGAGAAACTCATTTCAGTAGAGAGGGAAAAGGGTGACTGGAACAACAAAATGACTAGTCTTACGAGAGACCTTAAATCATCTGTGGGGACTCATGAGAAACTTACCCTTATATCTCGACTCATGAAAGATCTCGAACGTGTCCAAGAGGTCAAGGTTACTATAAAGGATACATTGAAGAAGGTTAGAAAGATGCTTCTCGATACCACTTTAGGTTTTACTGAGTGGAAAGGAATATGTCATGACCGTGAATCCACATCCCATGATGCACCAAAACCGCTTCTTAAATTGATGGTAGATACTTATGGGCCTCAACCTAAACCATAAAATAGCATTTTAACCTAAGAAATCAAACCAAGGCAGACCCAAACAAGTCTATGTGTTCACCTTTTGCAAGAGGGGAGATCACTTTAGGGAATTTTTGCTAGAAGTTAGTAGACACATACTCCCGCGCACTGCTATAGTTACTTTGCTAGTCTTAGAGAGCAAGTTGAATTCCTAGTCACTATTTCACAAAACCTTACGAAAGAATTTCAACGGATGTCTGTAACATTTTAGAATGCTTCTAATGCTCTAACTATATCCAACAATGATAAGGAAAACAAAAGGTTGCCTCCACTTGGGTACCGAAGCAAGATGGTAAAGCCCTTATTGTGCAAATTGCTCGTACGGTTCAAAATGATTCACAATGGTATTGTGATAGTGGGTACTCTAGGCGCATGTCTAATGATATATCATTTTCACCAAACTCGAGGATCGCAAGGAAGGAAAAGTCACCATTGGAGATGGGGGTAGGTCTAGTATTTCTGGATGTGGACATGTTGAGATACTCGAATTTTCCTCAAGTTGACATAAGACAAAAATGCGACGAAAACTTTGCGATAAAGTTTTACCAGAACGAATGTAACGTACATGATCAATCCCATGAACTTTTGCTACAAAGAGTGAGAACTGGAGATAATTGCTATGGGATCCTTTGTAAGTTCTCCTTTATGTGAAATAGTACCATGGTCACCTATATGGACCTTTGGCATCAATGACTAGGTCATGTGAACTTTACAGATCTTGAGATATTAGTGAGAAAGGACTTAGTTCATGGCTTACAATTGCTTGGGAAACCAACTTCCTCTATTTTTTGATTCTGCTAATAAGGAAATAAAATTCAAAGTTCCCATCAAAAGTTGAATACCATTACCACCACAAGTATTTTGGAGTTGATTCACAGGATCTTATGGGTCATACTCTCTCGGAGAGTTTAGGTGGTAAGAGATACATTCTCATTAAGGCCGATGATTTTTTAAGATACTCTATTGTGGTGTTTTTCAGGAAATGTCGAATGCGGTTGAGTTCCTAACAATCAAGTGTTGTGTCCTACAAAACCAATATGGTGTCACTATTAATCGTATACGTAGTGACAACAGCATTGAATGTAAAGAAGCTGGGGTGGATATTTATTGTGATTGAGTGTGCATTAAATGCAAGTTTTTGACCGTTCATACTCCTTAATAAAATGGGACAATTAAGAGGAACAACCGGATGATACAAGAGATGGATAGATCCATCCTTCTTGGGGAAATGAATATAGACATTTATTGGCAGAGGCAGTGAGTTCCACATGCCCTACAGTGAATAGGTTATATCTTCGCTCGCACATGCTACACACGCCTTATAAGTTGTGCACAGGGAAGAAGCCCAGCCTATCGTGTTTATGTGTCTTTAGAAATACTTGATACATCTTAAGAGATAGAGATCACTTAAGAAAGTTAGTCTCCCGCAGCGATAAACGAATATTTTTAGGTTATTAATTGTCTAGTATGGCCTATAGGGTGTTGAACCTTGCAAGCTCTAAGGTTATGGAGTCAATAAACATCACGATTAGAGACGGTGAGTCGTCCGTATCTATTGACCCTAGTCCCAAGTGTGAGGATGATTCACCCCTTGGTGACGATCCCATCCTTCCTCACACTACCCCGGTGCATCCCAATCTTAATTTAGAAGTTCCCCACTCTTGGGTTTAAAAAAGTCATGATCCCTACACTATACTTGGTGATCCCACACTAGGTGTCATGACTCATTCATAACTTGAGAATGTAGTTAGCTACCTTGGATACATCTCCTTAGTCGAGCCTAAGATTATAAAAGAAGAACTCAAGAATTAACATTGAATATTCACTATGAAAGAAGAGTTGCTTCAGTTTTTCAAGAACGATGTATGGTAGTTTGTCCCCGGACATAGCGAGACAAATGTGATAGGTACCAAGTAGATTTACAAGAATAAGATAGATGAGAATGGTACCAATATTCGCAATAAGGATATGTTTTTCACTTAAGGCTACACAAAGATTGAGGATATAGATTTTGACGAGACATTCACTCATATTTCTAGTTTTGAGTCCATCCGCTTACTACTCACCATAACATGTAATCTACGCTTCAAGTTTTATTAGATGGATGTCGATATTTCCTTCCTTAATGGAATTATACATGAGAAATTTACGTGGAACAACTAACGGGGTTTGAAGACCCAAAGCACTCGGGAGACGACTTTTATATTAAGAAGTCCCTATATGGTTTGAAGTAAGAACCCCGTACTTGGTACGAGTTGCTCACTTCCTATTTTTTATTTCATGCCTTTAAAAGAGGGGGGGTGGATAAGACGTTTGTGAGGAGAGAGTGTGGTTCTATATCCGTTTCCCAAGTTTATGTGGACAACATAGTATTTACATCCACGTAGTCTTAACATCCTCACACTTTTGAGAAGGAGATTAAGAGTGAGTTTTAGATGATCATGGTTGGTGAGCTTACGTTCTTCTCAGGTCCCTAGGCACGTCCGATTGGGTATGGGGTATTTATTATCTCAATCCAATTATGCTTAGGGACCTAGTGAAGAAGTTTGGTTTAGACTTTACTAAGAACTCATGCACTCCTATAAGTACATCGACTAAGCTTATCAAAGACACTTTAGGCAAGGACGTATAGCTAGAGCATCATAGGTAGTCTTCTCTACTTGACTGCTAGCCATCCTAACGTTACCCTTACCATTGAAGTTATTGTGAGATACCAAGGATCCCCGAAAGAGTATCACTTGTTCGTAGTTAAACATAACATCAAATACGTGATTGGTACTCTTTCCTACGGTATTTGGTATTACTTTGATACTGAGGACCATTTTTCTACTTAGTTGGATGCCAATTGGCAGGTGATGTTGATGGTTGTAGTAGCACCTCGGGTGCGTGTTTTTACTTTGGAGGTGTTTTTGTCTCTTAGTTGAGCAAGAAGAAAAAGTCCATATCTTTTTCCACGGTGGAGGCTGAGTATAATTTCCTTGGGAGTTATTGCACTAAACTCTTATGGATTAAGTGAATGTTTGAAGATTATGGAATTTCACGAGTCATAATGACTATTTTTTTGTAATAATACAAATGCGATTCATATATCCCGTAATTCAGTCCAATATTCTCGCACAAAGAACATTAGGACATGAGAGAATTTTATTCGTGATCTCGTTAAGGAGAAGGTCGTGTCCTTTAGATTTCTGACCACCCAGCGTCAGTTCGCTGATACTTTTACAAATCTTTTAGATGAAATTAGATTCAAGGATCTCAGGAAGTCTTTGAGTATTTTCTCTGTTGAATGAGTATGGGTACTTTATCTAGTTTAGGATATTTATCATGTTCATATCTTATATTCCGATTGCCAGATTATTTTATTATTGTATTCATATATTTTTCTTTTTGATATATTTTGAAAACTTCCATAAAGATATTTGATGTTTATGAAAATGTATAAAAAAATCAATTTTTTTTTGTTTTTTATAGAAAAAGTTTAAAAAAGTGAACAAGATTATATTTTGATAAATTTTTTTAAAAAGACAACAAAAATTTTGTACTTTTGATTTTCACCGTATATGGATGAACATTTAAAATATTTGGATCACCCCTACATTCCATCCATTCTCGTAGTGCTGTGAAACACGGCTTTATTTCGTTAGTGTGCTTAAAAAATTGTGGATATCATTATGTTTCTCATTGATGATTACTTTCTACATGTTAGACTCCTTGTCACCTTTATTGCCCATGTGCAAAGGCTTTTTGAATCTTGTACTTACTTGTCATGTGTCGAATAAGATGTTCTCATATCAATTCTACTTAATAATGAACAAAATGTAAAAAGAGACAAGTTGTGCTTGTAAGAACTATTTCTTAGATTTCATTTCCCAAATAATATTGATAAATGTTAAGTAGTGGAAAGGGGCTAGGAAAGAGAAAAAATATATTTGTGTTAAAAGCCGTCTGTTGCAAAAAAGAGTCGAATAAGATTAATAACTCACAAAAACAAAAGTGCCAAGGGCATTTAGTTTATATTCAGTGATGCTTCGCTACATATGAATATTATGATTTCTTCAAAAGTATTTGAGAGTAAATTCTTATTTATGTGAAATTTTGAGGGAGTTATAAAGTAGAAATTTCAATGTGTTTGCGCAGCGGACTTTCTTTAAAAGAATTCAATAGTTTGGTGTTATTGTTTTGAGAATCATTAAAATTCATGGAATATTGTATAAGTCGAGTCAATTTCATTTAAGTTCAACTTTTTTACACTTACAGTAGAAATTGAATTCTTTCTTTAAAAGTATCTCATGACATCGTGCACCTATGTTATGAATGTTTATGATGATTTTCATATGGAAAATATTCACACAATTACATTCCATTTTCACGATTCATATATTTTAGTGTCATTCCATGTCGACTATGTGTCTTTGTACCTATATGTACTTTTTATGCTTTGTACTTAAAAAGTCTCAAAAACTTCAAAATTTGTTGTTTGGTAAGGGGAGAACACATTATTCCTTTGGGATATTCATCACTTGTGTTTATTGATTATTGTTTTTGATGATATATTTCTTCTTCACATGATGCTAATTATTTATGATTAGATTCTATTCCTTCGTCTACTACAGACAATAAGGAGGAGAACAAATTGAGAGAATATTTTATATTTATTTATTTAAAACACGTACGCATCACGGTATTTCTTTTGTCTCATGTGTGTAGGTCATTCCTCCTAAATGATGATTTCTTGGACCTCACAAAATGAAGGCTTTTGAGTTTAAGACCTATACAAGATTGAATTTCCGTTTCTTAATTTGGGAGGGCATTAGTTGTATTATTCTTTGGGTTTGTGTGTTGTACTAAAATAGCCAAATGGGGAGCTTTGTAAGAGCAAGTTTTATAATTTCTCAGTTTATTTTTTTATTTGTCTTATCTTGTTACACCTATACTGCACCATTATGACTGATTCTACATATTCTAAGACAAATTTGAAGACTATTAAAAGATTGAAGAATCGTTTATCTCAACAATAGTCAGAAGAACTATGGTAATTTGGGAAAGACCTTTATTTTTTCAAGGGTTAAAAGTTTTAAGAGTTTACATTTAAAATGTTTTGAATTTTTTTTTGAGAAAATTTTGATGACTAGTTACAATGAGATTTTCTTGTCGTTCGAACAACTTACACTACTTCATTAGAACGAGTTTCATGGTTTGAATGAAATCTGGAACGCTATTTTTTTGTGAGTTTGGTAA
Organism: Sambucus nigra; assembly: GCA_949130495.1. Lineage (NCBI taxonomy): Eukaryota > Viridiplantae > Streptophyta > Magnoliopsida > Dipsacales > Adoxaceae > Sambucus > Sambucus nigra. The sequence continues at coordinate 436,027,368 of OX422214.1, forward strand.
TGTCATTTGAAGTCTCGGTTGAAGTCGTTCAATTGGATATGTCGTTAAATCGAGGGTTCCCATGATCGAACGAGATGATTTTTCGTCCAACACTGGAATGTCATTCAAAGTGTCGTTAGAAGCCTGATCGAATGAAAAAGGGTACGTCATTCAAACGAGGTACTAGGTCATTCGAAAGAGCATGCAAGAATTTATTTTTTAATTAAATCTGATCCAAATCTCTAATGTTTATCCTTTTGCGAAAAACCTCCTTATAAATAGAGATGCATGATTAGAGTATTTAAGAACTCTTTTGAAAGCTTTTCCACACCCTTTTAGAGTTCCTTTTGTGAGAAAATTCTACCAATTTTCATCCATACCCCTTGGAAATTTAGAGATCACTTGATCAAATCATGAAGAACACTTTATGGTTAAAACACTCTTATAGAGTTAATATCTACTATTGGTTTATGGATCAAAGGCTCTATTACTGATGAAGAAGGCTAATCAGTGGATACAGAGGGAAGACTAGTTCCTGTGGGCAGTGTTGAACTATGTCATTTTTGTGGAAGACTTGAAGAACTGCACATTATACTTAGAGAGATAAGTAGTCTATAAGTCATATTGTGTCTGTCAAATATTATACAGTGCTAAAATAAAGAATTTTCCCGAAAGGGTTTTTTCCAACTTCTTCGTGTGTTCGCTTAGTTAGTTTGGTATATTTAATTTTGACTAAATCATTGCATGTATACTATATTAGTTCAAGATAAAATCACTAAAATTTGAGTTTTTGTGTTTGGACTGAAATATACTTCATTCCATAAAATTATCGCTTTCTCATCATTCGTCAAGGATATTACTGAACCACCATGGATGAAGACTACACTAATTACATCCAAAGTTACTTCAAATGTCGGTAATTGGTTAACCTTCAGCACTTGCCTACTCAGGAGGTTTACAACATGACTTCTCCTTGGACCTTATCCACCTCGAGTATAAACATTGTCACCATTGACTACTTCACAAAATTGGTGGAAGCCAAGTTATACACGGTGTTGAATGAAAAAAAGTAGCCAAATTCATTATAAAGAGTATCATCTGTTGTTACGGAGCACCCCCCCCAGTTTATGTTAGAAAATGGACTCCATTTTGAGTATTAGGTCACATAACTAGTTGAAAAGTACGGAATCCAGAGGCATATATCCCCTCATTACTTCCCGTAAACCAATGGCACTGTCAGAGCCGATCACAAAAGCCTTAAGACCATCTTTAACAAGATGACTGAAATTTGTGAAGACTAGGTCGATCGAATCATATATGCCCTCTGGGGCTATCAAACCTCCACCAGAACACCCGATGGGACTATTACCTATTCTCTAGTACACGACATGTAGGCTGTTCTCCGAGTCAAACTTGAAATACCTTCTCTGCGGTTCATGCTTGAAAGTCATGTCAATGAGGAGGATTGGCATCAAAACTGCACTAATGAACATGTGCTCTTAGACAAAAGGTGGTTGAAATATTTATATCATATATAAGGGTACCATCTTTGTATTATGAGATCACTCAATAAAATGGTATAGGACCACGGTGTCCAAGAAGGAGATCTTTCCCTCAAGAAGTCGTAGAACCTTTTTGTGGTCCTAGAGTAAAATTCAGTCCCAATTGGAGTGGCCCCTATATCATAAAGAAGATCATGTCTGGTGGCGCCTCTATACTTGCAGACCTTGATGGAGAAGAAATGGCATGTCCAGACAACTTGTACCATCTCAAGAAATTTTACCCCTAGTTCGAACTCTCATCGTGTTATGGATCTACTCAACCCCTTATTTTCTAAAAAATTATCTTCCCTCCTCTATTCTCATAACTACGTAGAATCTGTAGAGATAGTTCAAGCAAAATAATTCATCATTATTAAGAAAAATACACTAAAATCATTGTTCTTTTTATTAAGAATAGGGGTACAACTATTAGATGAGATTTTAGTAACATGGATGAAAGAATAAACCACTCCCTTTCAAGCCTCATGTCAAAATCTAATGACTGAAACTTCTCAGAACCTCAATAACCTTCTCACAAACATCTCAACGCCTACATAACCTTCTCACAAGATTCACATTACAACACCATCCCCTCTCATACCCAATAATGGCCTTTAGTTTCTAGATGGGACCGCTTCATCATCGCCGCCTTCCTTCGAAGGGCCCCAATAATCCCCTCCTAATTTCAAATTCGCTCCATGTAGTGGTAGGCCTTAATTATCTCGGACGAGACCATCACACCTTCCTCCAAAGTTTTGAACATCACAAGCCATCCCAGGAAAGTCTATTCATCAAGAATCTTCGCAACCACTAGATTCTACCACCACTTTAGATAATCCCCGAATATGAACTCGACCTCCCCCAATAGAATGAGATGGATGGGTCGACGATATTGACACAAAAACCCCAATATCATTCTCAGTAACTCAGTCAAGTCCTCTAAGGGAAAGAAGTTGGTTATATAAGGATGAATGATTTTCTCCCATTCCGCTTAGTGCAAAAGCCGCCATATAAGATAGAAGGAGGTCTAAGGAAGGCCCACCAATTGCACATACCAGTAATCACCCAATTATAAGACATGCTGCAGATTTCCCCAACATGGTACGGGCCAGCGAAAGACTCCTGGACCCATGCTATACAACCAAATTCACCTTATTCTCTATCATTGGGGCAAAGTTGAAGAAAGACCAAGAAAAGAAGTTAGGAATGCCTAACAGAGGATGCTCAAGAGGGGTTGCCTAGTGCAATCTCTTAGAAAACCACATGAACAGCATAACCTGGCTTCCCCATAAGAAATTGGCCCGACCATCTTTTTAGACATCAAGTCTATTCAGAGTCTCTGCCAGCATGAAAATAGATAAATTACAGTGGTAAGACATGAACAATACTATTCTGACTACCCTAGGGTCAGCCGTTATGTCGCCTGATATCAAAAGTAGCCTGGCAATCAATCCTAGGGCTACGTCGCAAGAAAAGTCATTATCAATAAAATCTATTCGGCACACATAATTCCATACCACTAGGATGAAGATACTTCGACCGTACACCAATAGTCGAGCAACTGAGGGAGAGACATGAATCAACTCATTTAATGATACCCGAGGAGAACAAGAAAAATTCGGCATGGCTACAACAATACTTGGTTTGACACCCAAAATAGAAGAAAATTCTTCATAAGTAGGGCATGCTTCATCAAGGATGAATCAGAATACATGCTCTTTAGGATACCAAAATTGCACCATCGATTCCAGAAGATTCTAATCTATAGGGAGGTTATGCCACAAGGAGACATGGCTCAATATGAAAGCTTCATAATTAATAGTGTAGAGGCATATGACCTAAAAGCCTTCAAGATAAGCTGAGAAAGTTTCACACATTTGGAGTGCCGTGTCATAAAGAAGAAGAAGAATAAATATTACAAAAGAAATAAGTTTGAATTGTGGTGATGAAACCCCCCATCAAAGTCACCTTTTATACCCATAAGCACTCATAAAAGACAAGCAACCCGAGCCGCGGCCAGACCCTCTGATCATAAGTAATTATAAGTATAGAGGAAGTGCAATCAAAGCTAAGAAAGTGATTTTGACTTGACTTTTATGCCAATAGGTAAGCCAAGGGGTATGTCGATCGGCACACCTTATTTTTGGAAATTTTTTACTTAACTTTTTTGTATACATAATTTCTAAAATAAAGAGTTATATTTATAAAAAATCAATTTGTTGAAAAAAAAATCCCTCTTCAAGTCTTTCTTCTATATGTTCTGCTTTATTTTATTTTATCTTTCCAATAAATGAAACCTCAATAAAAAATTAAAGTGCATGTAGATTAAGACACTAAATCAAGATAATCAAACAAAAAGATGCATTTTATATATACTTGTAAAAAACTATTACATTGTTTCTTGAAGTATTGAAAAATAGAAAAAGAAAAGATAAATTGGGACGCAACCTGAACCCTCTAAAAACATAATAAAAACCCCACGTCACGCGCCCCTACGAACACTCTTCCCCCAATAACATTCGGTAGAACTCTACTCCTGAGACCGGATCTCTCCTCAGATGTAGCCGGTGGAACCATAAAGGAATTGTCCAACTTACTCACATATTCGGACACTAAATCCAACCGATCCCGAATACCCCGAAACAAGGTCATCGATGTAAAAAGACCCAAATCGCGAAAGTCAAGCGAATCAGTAAGAAGGAGAACGTAAAAAAGAAAAATTATGAAATGAATAAAAGAAGTCATACATCTCTCCGAAGAGCCTCCTTGGGAAGACCCGTGAAGTTGTCTATCTCCGCATGAGGATGATGGGGCACCGAGACCACCTCCCCACTACTCACCTGAATATATAAAAATGGATGGAAAGGAACCTCCTTCGCTGCCACCGCGGCATACCCCCCCTGCTATGGGCCGGTGCCGTTGTCTACTCGTACCCCTCCTAGATCCCGTTATAGGTGGAGGCATATTCTCCATGCCATAGATACACAGAGACATCAACCAACTGATTTCAAAATCCAAGTAGTCATAAGCCATCGTCTTGCCAATATAATGCGTGTAAGGCTTTCCATCCATTGCCGCCACCCTCACCTCATTAGAGATCTCCTTCTTCAACCTCATATACTCCGAAGGCACTGACGGTGGGACCTCCACCTATTCCTACATCACCTACCTTACAACCCTTTCTCCAACGTAGGCATACTCAAACTTGTGAACTAAAAGCCTCCTTATCTAGGCATGCATGCCTAAGATCCTTAATGCCCTCGAAGACAAATGCAATGGGTAGAAGGTAACCCATTTCCCCAACAAGAGCCAATAATATACAAAGTGAAAAATAAAGTATTGACACCACCAAAAGGAAGAAGAAGAAGAAGAAGAAGAAGAAGAAGAAGAAGAAGCCTAACCTCATTGCTCGTCAGGTTGTTCAGCGTCTCTTGTTCATCCTTCAAATACAGGGATTGGTTCGATTGCATTTTTTACTTCATCCACCTATATATCCTGGAGAAATTCCTTGGCTTACATTTAGCGATATCAACTTGATATTGTGCTTCATCAATTTATAAAACCACATCTACAGAAGGCAGTACGTATGTCAAAAATAATGGAAATGGAAATACAACAGGAAAATATGAGGAAGTTGAACCTAAAGACTAACTCTAAAAGATACATGGGCCCCGTGAAAGTCTATTGGCAAAACCAATTGGAAGAATCCAAATAAGCATAGATGGACACAATTCTAAACCTTTATGAGTCGTACAAGTGGATCTTCAAGATGATCCTTAAGAACGAAAGAAACCATGGGTGGTTGACATCACCACTCGTCACCACCATAAATCCTCCCAACCAAAGAAAAATAAATAAGAAGACCGCCAGCCTTACTTGCCACCCAGTGATCTAATCAATCCGCTTAGAAACCAGGGTCTCCTTCAAAACTGATATGCAGATAGAGTCCCCCGACACAATCCTCCCTATGTCACCCAAGGCAGCCCGCACTGCCACCTCAGAAATGCATAGGGTACGGTCCACCACTATATATTGGCCCTCAGACTTCAGCCTTATCAATTGATTAACGTCTAGAAGAGTGACCATCATCTCCCCAATGCCTACATGGAATGTGTGGGTCATGTCTTACTACCTCTTTCCCAAGGTGCATAGTACCGTTGTGGAACGTGATGTCTCATCCAAAGCCCCAGACGATGGGCTAAATTCGAAAAGGCACTAGAAGATGTTGGTATACTTCCTTCATATCAATCGAGCCATAGGAACAAATGATCGACAAAGCTATGCCAACCTTCATAAAATTCACGAAAACCCTCAACACCCAAAAAAGAAAAAGAAAAAGAAAAAGAAAAAGAAAAAGAAAAAGAAAAAGAAAAAGAAAAAGAAAAAGAAAAAGAAAAAGAAAAAGAAAAAGAAAAAGAAAAAGAAAAAGAAAATGGAACAAAGAGAAAATGATTTCATAGCCATTACCATTCTTCACCCTCATATAGAGATGATGCGAGGGCTCCCATAACAGAACCCTGTCATCAAGAACAGGCTCAAATTTGTCATAAACATTCTCATTCCCTAAAACTAGCGATGCAGCATCATGCCATTCCAAGCCCTCCTAGTCATCGGTTGCTATCGAGTTGTTGTTTAAGGTGCCCCCCAAGGGTTATTTTGAGAAAATAGACCCAAAAATTATTGATATAGAGAGAAAGAAATAGATTCACTCGAATTAATGTGTGAAAAAATAAAAAGGGTCGCCCATTTTTATAAGAGACTAGGGGTTATGCCGATTGATAGTTCCCTAGACCTACCTATCACTTCTGACCTTTCACCCCCCAAGAAGCCCAGGAGTCTGTGACATATGCCAATAGGCACCCCAAATATTTGCCTATCGACAACCCCTTAAAATTTTGTTATAAAAATTCAAAAAAATCTAAAAATTACCTGAAAATTCCCTTAAGGTCGAATGCATCATAGCTCCGAGAAAACTCATTAAGAAATATCGAACCACTTGAAGAACTCTCATAACTAGCACAATAGCCAGTAGGATCAGAAGCGAAATTCATTAGCACTTATAAAATTCTACTCTCCAGCAAAACCCAAAATCTAAGTGCACCTGCACTCATGATATCAACACCCTCTCTAGCGGAGTCAGAATTGAAAATATCTCCCCATGAGAAATATTTCACATTCTTAAAATTGACCTTGACCCTATAAATCATTCGTATCAACTCTTTAGATCCAAAGAATATGCCTAGGTCTATATAATCGACCTCGACCCTCTAAATCAGTCATTTCAACTTTGTAGATCCACATAATCGACCTCAACCCTCTGAATCGGTCATTTCAACCCTTTAGGTTCACAAAATTGATCTAGGTCTATAAAATTGACGATGACCCACTGAAATGGTCATTTTAACCCTTTATATCCATAGAATAGACATGGGTTTGCATAATTAACCTCAACCCACTGAATTGGCAATCTCAACTCATTAGGTCTAAATAATCAACGTCGACCTTCTGAATCGTTCATTTCAACTCCTTAGGTCTTAAAAATAGATATAGGTCTGCAGAATCAACCTCAACCCACTAAATCGATCATTTTAACTCCTTAGGTCTACAAAATAGGCCTAGGTCCATAGAATCGACCTCGAACCTCTAAATCGGTCATTTCAACTCCCTAGCTCCGTAAGATAGGCCTAGGCCCACAAAATCAACCTTGACACACTGAATCGATCATTTCAACTCCTTGGGTCTGTAAAATTGACCTCAACCCACTAAATTGGTCATCTCAACTCTCCAGGCACCACAGAATTGTCCTCAACTCTCTAAATCATTTGCCTTAAACCTTTTAAGTTCGTACAATCGACTTCAACACTTTAATTAACCATCTTTAAATCCTCAACAGGGTTATGAACCCTTAAATAATGATGAGGTGTCTATATTTTGATGACCTTATCTTATTGCAAGTTTGCCCAATAAGGGGATCTATATACACCCCATCTTAGTACCCTTTAAATACCTTCTTAGGTCCCTAACACTCCACATCCCATTATAAAACCCCAGGTCCTAATCTAAACCCCGGTCTAATGGCCATAGGGTGCTCTTGAGCCCCATTTGATCTCAGTAAACCCTCTAAGATCAAAATATATCATTCGACTCTCAGAGGGATATGAATCCTGTTTCCAACATTCTATATCGTGCATAAATTAGCCACACAGTTCACGCGTCACCTTTCTACTCTGAACCATGTTCCAAAGGCCACCAGGCACTCTTGAGCCTTATTTGACCTTGGTGAACCCTCCAATCTGAGAGATGCTTATTGAAACCTTATAGGTCTATGAATCCCCTTTCTAATGACCATACCTTGCACGAATCATCCTCATAGTTCACAAGTACTCATTTTTTACTTTGAGGCCTAATCTATAGGGAACTAGGTGCTTTCAAGCTCCATTTTATCTTTATCAACTTCCAAACCATGCAAATCTCATTGAAATCTCATAATTTATGAATCCTCTTTCCAACAGTACATACCGTGTACGAATCAGCCTCACGATTCGTGCATACTTGCCTTTTTACTCCGAGAACCCCCTGTCTAGAGGCCATTGGGTGCTTTCGATCCCTGTTTGACTTCATTAAACTCTCAAACCCAGGAGTGACTCATTGGATTCTTATAGGACTCTGAATACCCTTTTTACCCGTCCTATCCATGCGTGATTTGGACTTACGATTTACATTTTATGGTCATTTTTTCAAAAAAGTTCATTCTGGACTGCCTGTACTTTTGTTCACCAGTAAGGCAAGGATGTGCTAATAGGCAGGCTAGGTTCTATGGTGATCGGCACCCTCCAAAAGCCCTAATTTTTCACTATTTAAGGAGAACCTGGCCTCATTCCTAAGGGTCCATTTTCTAAGGTTGGAATATTTTCCTAGAAATTAGTGCTCCGAAATTCTATTTTTTAAAACACCCTCTCAATTTTCTCACATCATTCTTATCCATATTTCACTTCACTTCTTACTCTTACCTAAACATTATCCAACTACCTAAAAATCACCTTCTACTACTACAAAATTAGAATTAAAGTTCTATAGAAAGTTTAATCTTATCCATATAAAACTCATTTGATTGGCAGTTTTTATGTACTTTTCTTTTCCCTTTTGATATATCGTTTATTTCATTTCTTCACTTTAAAATGAATCTCACTTTTCTATTATTTAGTACTCAAAAAACTTATTGTCATGAAATATAAAAAAAATCAAAAAAGGGGGTTTTCCTATAAACCCTAATTTATTGCTTCCTCATTTTTGCACAACCTACATTTGTGCGCTTTTTCTAAAAAAAAACTAAAGAAACTTCTTATTTAGGATTTATGAGTTAAACCTCACCCTTGTGCACTTTTGAACTACGTTGATTTTAATGCCTTTTGGGCTACGTAGGCATCCCAAACCAATCTTGGGATTCGAGTCCTATTTTCTCATTTAGTTACTTTATGTTTTCTTGAGTTTAGTAGCATTGCGAATACGCGTACTCCACATATTAGTGTTCCCACTTGATATACACATTCACTACTTCATAGTGATTTATGATTTAACGAATAATCACATCATATTTTTATGCTATTCTTTTGCACACTCCTTAGAATGATTTCTATCTGTCTTTCCCATGATGTGAGTTAGATTATTTCTTTCTCTCATTATTCACACCGTACACCTGTACACACATACCACATTTTGGAGAAAAATAGGTTATTCTCATAGTCCATGGGAGATCGAAAGTGAAGATATGTCCATAATACCATCCGACTTCGTAACTTAGTCCTCGAACCCCTGTCTCATTTGGTTTCATATGTGTCAGTATGTTTTTGGATGCCATTCTCTTGGGATTGCTACATTCTTTTTCCTGTTTTGAGCAAAATAGGTTGGCGACTCCATTTGTAAATTTGTTTCCCCTTTGACGATGATCGATTTATATCCATGGCAGTCTACAAAGGTCAGCACAATTGGCAAAAATATAATTCCCTCTATCCTCGAATCCCTGCACGCACATATAGAGGGATTTCTTTGATTTTCTATTCCTTCTAATTTTGGGGCTGGTTTGCACTGAAGGAAATCCGACCCGGATGGATGCAACTGTCATGAATGGCATCCTACTGAGGAAATTATGCTGGCCCTTGTGAAATAACCTCTCGGTACAATGGTTAAACTCTTAGCTAAGGGTAGGAAAATCATGAACGATAAAGAGGATATGGGAGCCAAAGAATCTAGTCATGCCAAATCCAGTGTTGGTCGGATAAACTTAAAACTCCTACTAGCAAAAGAGATAAAAGGAAGTGGTATAACTTTCATAACAACCACAACCATACAGCTAGTAAATGCTTTTTCTATAAAGATTATATTGAGGCTCTAATCAGAATGGGGAAAGTTGAAAAAGTATGTTGCCAATTTCGATCGAGCAACCAAGATTAAGGATAATCCCAAGCCGAGGATATGTTCAAAATATCAAAGAAAGGGAAAAGATGACAGGAAACATGGACATGACAATGAAGATTTAAATGAAGGCAATAGAGTTGTAATGTCAAAGAAATATAAGGAATAAAAAAAAACGTGTCCCTAATCTCCTTCGAAATGAATTTTTTTGTCAAAGGGATTGCGGGTGGTGGAGATGGTCCAGTAAAAAGAAAAGCCTATTTGAATGAGGCCAAGGCTTGCATGCCCAGTAGTAGAGATGAGGTAAACCTGGATGAAGTGGCCGACACTCTCCCTCCAAGGTAAATATAAATCGTGTAATTATTGGATTTTTTAACGATGATTTATATGGGCTCCTACATCTGTATAATGATCCTTTAGTGGTAAGCTTGATAGATCATGAGCGAAATGTATAAATAATTTTAGTCGACAATGATAGCTCGATCGATGTATTGTTATATGACTATTTCGAAATATTAAAGATCACAAAAAGAAAGCTTTAGGCCTATTATCATTCGTTGATTGGATTCAGAGGGGATAAGGTGTACCCCCTGGGGACTATTGAACTAGAAGTTACATCATGGACATGGAGGACGAGAGCGCACAAATGATGCGCTACTTTATCAGGGAAAAGAATATGGCCTCGTCCTACAACATCATTTTATGTTAGGTAGGCTCAAGGAAATTCGAAGCAGTGGACTCTACACTACATCAGATCATGAAGTTCCTATTAAAGTACAAAGGAGGTTAAGTGAAAGTAAACTAAGTGTTAGAAAAAGAATGCTACTTCGCATTAGTCAAGTAGCATGAGAGCTAACTATCACTTATCAAATCGAGACTTTAGATCCTCAAGACGAAGAGAATCTCCTTACGAGTGATGCAAAAGATCATATTGAGCTCATGATCCTAGATAATGAACATCCAGTGTGGATTATCTAGATAGACTCACCCAGGGACCCATAATTAAATAAAGAGCTCATAGACTTCCTCAGGAAGCGCTACAGTGTATTCTCATGGATCCATGAAGACACGCCCAACATTAACCCTGGGGTACTTTGTGATGAGCTTAGTATAGTGAAAGATGCCAACCTGTAAAAGAGAATAGACAAGTGTTCCCTGAAGAAAATAATATGGCAATTGAAATCGAGATGCAGAATCTAAAAAAATATAAGATCATCAAAGATATGAAGAACCTAAACTGGTTATTAAATGTCATGATGATAAAGAAAAATAAAGGATTCTAGCGCATGTGCATTATGTTTATAGACCTTACCGAGTCCTATCTAAATGATCACTACCCATCACCGCGAATTGACTAGCTGGTCGATGCCACTATTGGGCATGTTCTGCTCACCTTTATGGATCCCTATTCAGTGTACAATAAAATCAATATTAAATTGGAAGACAGTGTGAAAACCTCTTTCATAACCATTCGAGGTACAAACTACAACATCGTTAGGACCTTTGGGATAAAAACTCTAGAGAAACATACCAAAGGTTGTTCAGACAAGTTTTCAAATAGGAAATTAGAAAGAATATGGAGGTATTTATAGACTATATGTTGACTCAGATCAAGAAGGAATTGACCCCACTTGAAACCTTAATTAAACATTGGATGCAATGGAAATGTACCAGATAAAGTTAGACCCTTCTAAATGTGTATTCGACATCTAAGTATGGAAATTTTTGGGATTCATTCTTAATCAAAGGGGAATTGAAATCAACCTAGAGAAAATAAATTTTGTTATTAACATGTACTCCCCAAGAAATAAGAAAGAAATTCAGAGGTTAACAGGGCGCGTTATAGCATTTAACAGATTTATACAGCGGGATATAGACCAATGCCTCTCATTCTTCAAGGTTCCTAGAAAAACCTTAGAATGGAATGAGGAGTGTGAGAAGAAATTCCAGGAGGTGAAGAGATATCGGGGATCCCCTCCTTTGATCTCAAGGATGATCCTAGGAGAGAAGTTATATTTGTATCTAGTCGTGTTCAAATCTTTTGTGATCTTGGCCTTTGTGAGATATGAATATAGAGTACAAAAACTAGTTTAATACACTAGTAAAGAATATAAGGAAATGAAAATCAAATACCTTGGGTTGAAAAGGGTAGAACTGGAACTCATCGATGCCTCGCGGAGAATAAATCCCTATTTCTAAGATCACCCATCATTAAAATTGAAAAACCACACAGGTTGATGCCATAACTCTCACCTTACATTGGCCAAGTACCTTCGACGTATATCGAATGGTTCCCCCACATCGTACCGCTTGAACGAAGTCATGATGGGATGTATATCGCAGGGAACTCATTCACGTACGTTGAGTATATCGAATTCTCTCTCACACGTACCGTCCCCACGAGGTATATGGTGAGGCAATACACGTACACTCGGGTATATCCAATGGCTTGTCCACATGTACCAATTTCCCTCAAAATCAAAACATATATCGTGGAAGCCACGCCAAAGAGGGGTACCCTTTCCAATTCACCCAACCAAGCTACATACCCGCATATAGGTGTTAAGCCTAGGACACACATATTAGATGGCTGGTTTCTACTCGAAAGTCTGTCGAAATTTTGGGTCGGCCTGCCACCCAAGTTTTCACGCATTTTTAAAATGGGACCTGCACGTGAGCCTGGTTACAAGTCCATCCATAGCTTTGCATATGTTACAAACCCAACTTTTCCAGTCTCGGGTCCCGTCCGACATTTTATTTTGCATTTAGGAGATTTTAATACAAGTGAGACAATAATAATAATAATAATAATAATAATAATAATAATAATAATAATAATAATAATAATAATAATAATCATGCTCATATCCGTCTCCCAAAAACATTTCTCCCTTCTTTATCAAATATCCAAAAACATTTCTCCTTTCTTTACCAAAAACTTAAAAAATATCGTGTCTTTCACTCTCAAAGATAAAAAAATGTCAAAAATATTTTCATCCTTTTTCTCAAAAATAAATCCCATTTTCCGCCTTCTCAGGTCGATCACACACCCTTGGCCTGGTTCCTTATTAAATTCGGTCTTCAGTCAAATCACCTCGGAGTTTCGTCCGTTCCCCTGTTACTTCTTCCAAATTCAGAATCTATCCACTTTCCATGGAAAACAGAGATCAAGTACCCGTTATGCAGTCGAAGCTGACGGCAGTCCTAGCTTAGCTCGTATCCAAGATTGACAACCTTCAGACTGAGGTCCGAGAGATGCAACAAAACTAGGTTCCTATTTCTAAAGAGCCCGAGGCCCTATTTCCTCATGCTATGGGTCCACATGAGCCTATCTAGGTTCCCAAAGAATATCAAAACTCTCCTCGTGTCCCTCCTATTAATGGGTCGCTGTCTACCCAGCGTCTAATGCTGAATCCTGCCCAGCCTAGGACTAACTTGTCCATGATCATTGTTCTGAAAGAGGAGAAGTTGAACAAGGTCAAAGAAGATCTCAAGATGCTAACTAAAAAGTTTGACCATGTCAGAATCTCTGGGAATTATGTAGACTACACCCACATGTCTCCTTATCCGAAGGCGAGGTTACCCGAGAAGTTTAAGATGCCGAATATTGAGAAATTCGGAGGAAGTGGACCTCCATTTGTTCATCTTCATAGTTATCACTGTCATATGACTCACCTGGGGGATTATGAAGAAGTGATGGCCCAATTATTTTAGCAAACTTTGAACAATAGCACCCTCCGGTGGTTTTTGTCTCTCGAAGAGTCCAGAATCCATAACTGGGAGGATGTAGCCTGAGAATTCATGTCGTAGTACAAATATAACGAAGTAATTGAGGTTACCCGTCGTGATTTTGAGTTTCTCAAATAGAACTCTGGGGAATCAGTCTGTAACTTCATAGCCTGATGGAGGGAAAAGGCATCCACTATGAGCAATCGTCCATCCGAGGAAGAGCAGGTTAACATAATGAAAAAAACTTCTTTCCCCATATCCGAGAAACCATGGGAGGATAATATTATCCCCACTTTCGAGATCTCAGGAAAGAAGGAGTAGAAATCAAGGAAGGTCTTGCTAAAACAGAGGTTAAACCAAAAAGGTGTCCGGACAGTTCACCCCTAGAAAATATGATAAACCTGCTAGTGCTGTAGTCTCAACCATCAACAACATCTCTCAACCAACCACCTCGTGGGCACCATAAAGCCTCCCCATCCCAGTCCGAAAGGAATACACTGAGATCCATACTCCCCTCTCCAAAGTTTATCAAACCCTGTTAAGCTGTAACCTCATAAAGCCCTTGGATCCCCATCCATTGCCTAATCGACTTTTGATAAACATCAAGGAAGATGCCCATTGCCCATTTCACCAAACCGCTGGTCATACCACCGACCAATGCTTACACATTTGAAACTTAATCCAAGGTCTAATTGACAGGGGTACCATTTCCCCACCAACCAATCCTAAGACAAACACTACTCACAACCCACTTCCAAATCATACCAATGCTATCTTCCTAGAAAGGGACCTAGAGTTCGATCCTTCAACTCAAATCACACCCATATACTCTCCCAACCCTCTCCAAACTTGCCCATATTTCCTCCTACACCCTGTTAGCCTCACTGATCAGGCACTATCACTCCTTACCAGAGCATGAATCGTTGTCCGTACCCGTTTTGAAAATGGAAGTATGGGATTATTAGAAGTATTAAACTAAGTCCTAGAGTTCAGGCTGAAATTTCCCTCACAAATGATCATTGATTACTAGAGGTTTAGTAAGCTATTCTTGGAAGAACGAAAATGGGTTCGAGAGTCAGACAGTTGGGTAGTACCGATTGATCAAGTCAGCCTAGATGATAATGTCCATATTATGGCAAAATCATTCAGACGAACCAACGACATTTGTAGTATGACCGAGTTACTTGATACTCTAAAACTACAAGGGAGCCTGGTTCCTTCACCCTTATATATCCCCATAGAATGGGAAGACCTGTATGAAGAAGCCATTAAAGTTGTGGAATGCATTGACTTTACATGGAAAGACATAATTATTGCCACCAGATGGGGTGGAGAGTTTGAAGATCCGAATGAAGAAAGGTTTTCATGAAAACTGGCCCGGTAGCAAACATGTGTGGGATGATATCATTTGAGGAGATCCTCAAAGAAACAATTAAAGTGTAAGAATAACCCGAAATTGACAAAGAAACATGGCTCATGTTCTTCCCTTCTTTAGTAGATCACGTGACTAGATCAGGGAGGCATTACCAGATCCCAAGCTCACTACCGTCCCATGACAAAGGGAAGGGTATTAAAAACCTTCCTATGCCAGAAATGACCCTTGAGGAAAGCAAGATCCTCGATCAACTGAAGAAAACTCAAGCTAACATCACTCTAGGGGGCTTTTTATGTCTTCCAAGGAGTACCGAAACGCTTTGATCCTCACTTGACCCATAGTTCCTCCTTCTACTACACCAGAAGAAGATATAAATTTAGTCGGATCCTTGACCTCTACCCGTAAGCTATCCTTTTCAAAAAAATAAATCTCCACAATTGGTCCAAACCACAATCACGCACTCAATATCTCCCTCGAAGTTATGGGGAAAATTGTACCACTCTCTCTTGTCGATAATGGATCCACCTTGAATGTCTACCCATTGAGAACCTTCAAATTCTTAAGACTGAAGGAAAGTGATCTCGCTCTAACTTTCGCCATTGTACGCGCCTATGATAACACCCGTCGAGAGGTGATGGGATCCATAAAGATTATAATAGGGGCTGGCCCTATAAAACCCATTGTTGAATTCCAGGTTATTGACATCCCAACTTGTTTCAACACTACACCAAAGCCTACGAATGGTCACGCCCATTGGGTCACGGACTTGGGCCGTGACCCTCTTAATATTTGGCGTGACCATATTTATTATCACACTAAATTATCGATGTTTTGTGAGTGGTCAGGGACCAAGTCCTTGACCACAGTGGTCGCGAACTTGGGTCGCAACCAGGTCGTGACCATCTTGGCACCAAACTCACGCCAAATCTCCCTCCAAGCTTGGTCACAGATGGGTGACGGGCCAAGTCCGTGACCCATGGCATGGCAAAGAAGAGAGCACACACATTGAGGGTCACAGCTTAGGGACGTGACCATTTTTGGGTGGGGGTCACAGATATGGGCCGTGACCATCCCTCATTCAAGCACTAGGGTTGATAAAAAAAGGGTCACGCATCACAGATTGAGGGTCACGGCTATGGGCCGTGACCATTTCTTGGTATGGGTCACGGCTATGGGCCGTGACCATAGGCAGTATACATCCCACTTAGCTTCATTAATGGGTCGCGGTGGGTGGGTCACGGCTCTAGGCCGTGACCACTGTTAATCCTAAAACAAAACAAAACGCCTCAAAATTTTCATTTCCCCGCTCATCTTGTTTATTCTTTTGCCCCAAACTGTGGAAAAGGTGAGATGCGGGTGTGGTCAATACCGTATGGAGTTATTTCTTCCCCACATGATGGTAGCAGGTGTGAGGTTTCTTCTCCAAACGCTGGCAGCAGGTGCGGGTTTTAAAGGGTTCGTATGGCCGTGTATGGAGGTTGGGCGGGTTTTAGAGGGCAAAGCAGGGGCGATTTTCAACTGAGTTGCGATTTTTAACTGGGGCGATTTTAAACTGGGTTTGGTGAGGGTTGTTGGGTTTGGGTCTCGATTTTCAACTGGGTTGCTGCCGAAATTCTTCCCGGTTTAAGTCCGATGGGTTGATTTTTGTTGGACCAAACCGGGTTTGAATGATGGAGCTATAACAAAGTGGGTATAGGTATTGTCATTTTTAAAATTTTGTTTTCATAATTTGTATATTCTTTTTTCTTAGGATGATTTCAATTAGTAATTTTCTTTTCATTTTCATATCATCGACAAAAAATTTAGTGTGCTATAATTTTGTTTATCACTTCGTCAAACATTTGGTGTGCTATATTTTGAAATTTTAAACTAACATCATACATTACTTGGCTGTATTTGTTGTTTGAACTGTAGGATCAAACATTTGGGGTGTTATATCTTGGAATTTTATACTAACGTCATACATTACATGGTTGTCTATTTATCCCGTAGGTAGTGATAAAATTGATAATAACATTATGGAGACCTTTATCTGGGACACTTTTGGGCCAACACACAGCAATCTGTCGAGGTAATTGTAGTAATATTTCTTTTTGTAAATCAAAGTAAGTCTTTTTTCCCAATCGCTTTTTAGAATAGTTTGAGTTAGTTGTTGTTTGGGTGTTAAATGATCATACCCATGCGGTTCTTTCTCTCTTAAGTATTTGAAAATGCTCACAAAATTTCTTAGACACGGGCAACTCTGCGATGCTCACATGGGCATAATAAAATGGATTTCTAAATAGTCATAATGTGTCCGTGTGTTGAAATTAAGGATTTGGTTAGAAAATTTTAATCTGTTTTGTCATTTCGTCGCATTATCATCACTAACCTTAGGTGACTTACTAATGCTTCTATTATCTTGACATTAGATGGATAATTTGTACACGATGTTACGATAATTTAATTCCCTAACATGCCCGATTGACACATGGAGAAGTTATTAACATATATACAGTTATTGCATATATGTTGTTGTGTTCATATATGCATACAGTTATAGCATATGCTACTGAATTCATATATGCATACAACATGTGATGTTTTTAAGACTTTTTTCATACTGGTTAGTAATGGGAAATTCATAACTAATGCTGGGAGCATGACTTCCGATCTTGCCAAGGGCTTAGCAGCAGTTGCATCGCTTTTCTCTATTCTTGACAGACACTCACTCATTCAAGGCTACTGCGATGTAATTATACTATCATTTATCTTACTATTTTTCCTTTCATATATTACGTTGATAAGAGTTTTCATCTTTTCATCACACTTTTGGAAGACTAATGCTAAACATACAAATTAAATCGTACACTCCTCATTTTTTAACAAACTGAGATGCCATTCAGAGACCGAAGAATAAAAGAGAAAGCATTTCAAAAGTGGACAATTATTGCGTTTGAGGTTTTGATTATTTTCTCTATTAAGAAGTTGAGTATAAATTTTTATCTTTATTTGTTTTTATTAACCTTTTGAATAATTTAAATGTAGGGTTTCCAAACTTCAGTACAAAGATGTTGGATTTAATTGAACTACTACATTCATCGAGGTAAAGTTTTGATTATTTATTAATAGTTTTGTTATGCGTTTATTTTATTTGCAATTCTTTACATAGTTGATTGTAGTAATCAAGATGATTGAGCAGGTCTATAGTCCATCCACTCATAAACATGACAGTTTCAGTTACAGTGGAGGTTAGCACAGCAAAGCCGTGGCCGTGAGGATCAATGGCATTAGTGGACAAGTGTTGAGGGTGAATTGCAGATTTCACGTAAAACTATTCCATCCCTCTTCTCTTAGTATATGGACAAAGTTCATATGTATGATTATTGCATCTTCAAACCCCAACCCAAGAAAACCAAAGAATCCAACTCAAACATTCCTCTACATATGAAAAACCATCCCCAACCGCTATTTTGTTTGAAGGAAGTTTTGTAGCATCCCCTATATTTTTTTGTAGCAGTCCCCTTACGGTCCCGTACTTTCTTTAATTTTCATAAACAATTCAGTGGTTTTGTGAGGTACTTTATTTAATTTTACATACCCGTTCTTCATAACACATTATTTACGTATTGCAGATCTAACCAATTGGATACCAGTTGTTCATTACATACCAGTTCTTCATTACACTCCAGGTACTCTGTACATTAACTAAAGTAGTTATATAATTGATATGCATTATCTATTAAATCAGTTAGATGATAGAAGGAGTACTGGATAATTATTGGTTTTGTTTGGTTTGGCTGTTGGATACTTATTGGTTGCTAGAATGTTGTTGGATAGTATTTTAGAAAGAGTATGGGATAATTAAAAGGAGTATGAAATAATTATTGGTTTCATTGCTGGATAATATGTTGAAAATATTTTAAACTCCCGGTTAGAGTGTACAACGTAAATTTACAAAAAATTTAGACTTGAGCATAAAAACTTGCAATTGAAGGGTGAAAACGTAAAACAACCACCAAAAGGCCCCGTAAGAGTCACGAAACCTCGCACGGGACCAATACGACTCATAGGAACCGATCGCGTAGTCACGGAGCTCCCAATTTGAGAATAGGACATAAATTTGCACAAAGTTAGAACTGTGCATAAAAACATGCCATCGAAGGGTGAAAATATAAAACAACCACAAAACGGTCCCGTAAGAGTCACGAACACCTCGCACGGGACCAATGTGACTCTTAGGAACCGACCACATAGTCACAGAGCTCCCGGTTTGAGTGTACGACATAAATTTGCAAAAAAAATAAACTCAAGCATAAAAACATGCCATCGAAGGGTGAAAACGTAAAACAGCCTTAAAACGGTCCCGTAAGAGTCATAAACACCTCGCACGGGACCAATGTGACTCGTAGGAAACGACCACGTAATCACGAGGCTCCCGGTTTGAGTGTATGATGTAAATTTGAAAAAATATTAGACTTGAGCATAAAAACATGCCATCAAAGGGTGAAAATGTAAAACAACCTTAAAACGGTCCCGTAAGAGTCACGAACCCCTCGCATGGGACCAATGTGACTAGTAGGAACTGATCGCGTAGTCACGGGGCTCCCGGTTTGAGTGTACGACATAAATTTGTAAAAAAATAGACTTAAAGCATAAAAACATGCCATCAAAGGGTGAAAACATAAAACAGACTTAAAACTGTCCCATAAGAGTCACGAACACCTCGCACGGGACCAATGTAACTCTTAGGAACTGACCGTGTAGTCATAGGGCTCCCGGTTTGAGTGTACATCGTAAATTTACAAAAAGTTAGACTTAAGCATTAAAACATGCCATCGAAGGGTGAAAATGCAAAACGAACACAAAACGGTCCCGTAAGAGTCACGGACACCTCGCACGGGACCAATGCGACTCGTAGGAACCGATCGCGTAGTCACGGGGCTCCCAGTTTGAGTGTACGACGTAAATTTGCAAAAAGTTAGACTTAAGCATAAAAACATGCCATCGAAGGGTGAAAGCGTAAAACAACCATAAAACGGTTCGGTAAGAGTCACGAACACCTCGTACGGGATTAATGTAACTCATAGAAATCGACCGCGTAGTCACGGGGCTCCCGGTTAGAGTGTACGACGTAAATTTGCAAAAAAAATTAGACTTGAGAATAAAAACATGCTATCGAAGGGTGAAAACGTACAACAAGCACAAAACTGTCTCGTAAGAGTAACGAACACCTCACATGGGACCAATATGAGTCGTAGGAACCGACGACATAGCCACAGGGCTTTCGGGTAGAGCGTACGATGCAAATTTGTAAAAAATTAGACTTGAGCATAAAAGCATGACATCGAAGGGTGAAAACCTAAAATAGCCACTAAACGGTCTGGTAAGAGTCACGAACACCTCGCACGGGACCAATGTGACTTGTAGGAACCGACTACATAGTCACAGGGCTCCCGATTTGAGTGTACGACGCAAATTTACAAAAAGTTAGACTCGCATGCCATCGAAGGGTGAAAATGTAAAACAACCATTAAACGGTCCCGTAAGAGTCATGAACACCTCGCACGGGACCAACGTAACTCATAGGAACCGATCATGTAGTCACAGCGCTCCCGGTTAGAGTGTACGACGTAAATTTGCAAAAAATTAGACTTAAGCATAAAAGGATGCCATCGAAGGGTGAAAATGTAAAACAGCCACAAAATCATCCCGTAAGAGTCACGAACACCTCGCATGGGACCAATGTGAATAGTAGTAACCGAAAGGGTAGTCACAGGGATCCCGGTTTGAGTGTACGGCGTAAATTTGCAAAAAGTTAGACTTGAGAATAAAAAAGATGCCATCGAAGGGTGAAAACATAAAACACCCATAAAATGGTCCCGCAAGAGTCACGAACATCTGGCACGGGACCAATGTAAGTCGTAGGAACCGACCGTGTAGTCACGGCGCTCCCGGTTTGAGTGTACGACATAAATTTGCAAGAAGTTAGAATTAAGCATAAAAACATGCCATCGAAGGGTGAAAATGTACAATAAGCACAAAACGGTCCCGTAAGAGTAATGAACACCTCGCACAGGACGAATGTGAATCGTAGGAACCGAATGCGTAGTAACGGGGATTTCGAGTTGAGTGTACGATGTAAATTTGCAAAAAATTAGACTTGAGCATAAAAGCATGCCATCGAAGGGTGAAAACCTAAAATAGCCACTAAACAGTCCGGTAAGAGTCACAAACACATCGCATGGGACCAATGTGACTTGTAGGAACCAATGACATAGTCACGGGGCTTCGGTTTGAGCGTACGATGTAAATTTGCAAAAAGTTAGACTCGCATGCCATCAAAGGGTGAAAACGTAAAACAACCTTAAAACGGTCCCGTAAGAGTCACGAACACCTCGCACAGGCCCAATGTAACTCGTAGGAACCGATCGCGTAGTCACGGCGCTCCCGGTTGGAGTGTTCGACGTAAATTTTTAAAAAATTAGACTTAAGCATAAAAGCATGCCCTCGAAGGGTGAAAATGTAAAACAACCACAAAATCGTCCCGTAAGAGTCACGAACACCTCGCACGGGACCAATGTGAATAGTAGTAACCGAAAGGGTAGTCACAGGGATCCCGGTTTGAGTGTACGGCGTAAATTTGCAAAAAGTTAGACTTGAGAATAAAAAAGATGTCATCAATGGGTGAAAACGTAAAACACCCATAAAACGACCCCGTTAGAGTCACGAACACCTCGTGCAGGACCAATGCGACTCGTAGGAACCGACGGCATAGTCATGGGGCTCCCGGTTTGAGTGTACAATCTAAATTTGCAAAAAGTTAGACTGAAGCATAAAAACATGCCATCGGAGGGTAAAAACGCAAAACGAACACAAAACGGTCCCGTAAGAGTCTCGAACATCTCGCACGGGACCAATGTGAGTCATAGGAACCAGCCACGTATATATGTATATATATATATACATGTGTGTGTGTATATATATATATATGCAGTGTATATATACTGCAGTGTATAGTGTATATATATGTAGTGTACTGCAACGTATATATATACTGCATATATATACACTGCAGCGTATATATACAGTGCAACGTATATATATACTGCATATATATATATATACACACACACATGTATATATATATATACATATATATACATTGCAGTATATAATTGTGACACCCCGACTAATTAAATACCGGGTAGTTACTCCTTTATTAAATTAATACAAAATGCCAAGTTGGTTGAGTTAATAGCATCACTTTCGAAAACATTTTAATGATTTCTAAACACCTAGTATTTAAAAAGTAAGTTGTCAAATTTTAAATTAAATCTGATTAACTTGCAGTAAAAGAATTATGGAAGAATAACATAACCATTCACCATAAATAAGAAATAGAATAACCAACAAATAATAATAAGTCTGGAGGAAATACTCCTCACAACAATCCCAATATGGAAATAAATAAAACAAGTCCGCATCCTGAATTAAATTCAAACCAAAGTTTGAATAACTGAAATATAAAATGTCTCTAAAGAAATGGGCGACATGCCCTACAATGATGAAACTCAATATGGAGTCAAGACTAGAAAAGAGGCGTCTACTGTCAAAGCTCTGTACCTTCCACAACAGCTACAGCTCGTCACCTGAATAGAATTCCTATGCTTGGTGTCCTTGTGGCTGGGCACCTAAAAAGGTTTTTACAAAAATAAATTTGAAAGCAAACGGGTCAGAGCCCGAAAGTGGAGAGTATTTTAAAAACAGCAAGTGCTTTAATAACATTTAAAATAATGAATGCAAAATACATGTTAGGACGTGCTCTCACATGAAATACTCACCTCTCGTCTAACTGTGCACTCCTAACGTTTCCGTACCCATTCATGTGTTTCTCATATCTATCTAGTTCAAAAGAGTTTCTAACATATCTACTCGGGTCACGTTTTAATTCCAACCTTAACAATTAAATAGAGAGTTCTACTTTAATTCTCGGATTCCCAATTATTAACAAAACCATTTATTGGTATATATCCCTTTTTTATCTTTTCATAACGTTACAATAATCATACTCACAATTAAACATGACAATTCTTTTCAATTTACCGTATATTCTTCTCAACATAAATATACAATATTAACACCCCGAGACTAAGCTGCGGTGCACACATACTCTGCTATCCATCCCGGTACATCATGTACATAAGGATCACGAATTCCGAATCTCTCAGGAATCGTTCTCAGATAATAGCAAATCACAAACAATGGAGGCGAACACAGTCACATCACATGGGTCACGCACATACCTACGCTCCCACGATCAGCAGTCTTATTAACTTCCCAATAAGTCCTTCTCTGACCTATGTCCTCGAGGTACCAATCTAAATCCGGGCACACAAAGATTAGATGGCGCTAAGCGAACGTAAACCTCCCGTGATAGCAAGTATGGTAGGTATGTCATACACATAAAATCATATACATATACTAAGCATGCACACATCTTAGATGTCTCAATATAATAAAGGTATATTCTACATCCTTATACCATTATTCCAATTTTATACATTTTAAGTCTTCCGATAATACATAATGTAGGCTGTCGACACATCTCACGCCATAGTTTCTTGTACTTAAGACTTATCTCAAAGGGATTATTAAGTTTCCTATTATTCCCACATATAACATCATTATTCTTAAGGTCCTTACTTCTGCCCCAAACCTCATATCATCAAATCATTCAAATTTACTCTTTTAACCCTAATATTATCTCACTCATCGAATTTCATTAGATTTTAGAATAATTCCTCAAATTGAATTCTAATTAAGGTCCAAATTTTATAACCATACCTACTGGTCTTCCTTAAGTCTAAGGATATTCATAAAGTCTCCAATGATAATTTTCTAAGGGTTAACATCATTAAAATTTAACTAGGGAAAATTTTACTCATTCTGGGAAGGTCGATCGATGGACCTTGAACATCGATCGATCGATGGTGGTCGATCGATCGACTGATGAATGTCGATCGATCGATTGGAGCAGGTAGGCTACGGACTGCTTCGTTTTGCAGTCCTGAAATCGTCCCAAAACTCCATTATAATGCATGAAACTCTAATCTAACGTTATAATATCATCATACAACCATCCTAAAACATTGTTAACGTTCTAAAACAATAAATCATCAACCAAAGGCTTTATTTGGATCAAAACTTCATCAAGAACCCTAGTTTTCGATTTCTTTCAAGAACAATAATAAATCTCTTCTTAAATCCTTTTAAAGATCATCAAGGGTTATATTTTGAATTCATAATTCGTCCAGAATATGTCTACATGCAATTCCTAACATGGTTCATAGTTTTAATCCTCAAATTCATGGGTCTATATCAATCTTCCAAGACAAAATTCGATAATTACACTAAATATGGAAGAACACATTCATTGAATTAATTGTAACTAAATCACTTGCCTTATGTTCTTCAGATTTTTTGTTGGTTGGAGATGGTTGAATTCCTCTCTCTCTCTCTCTGCAGAATTCTCCTCTCTCTCTCTCTCTACAAGTTCTTCTCACAAGATGACAATGGAGGTGGGGGTTGGTTTTTGGCAAGTTAAAATATTTTCTTAACTTCTCCCGTAGCCCAGTACTTAGATTGGGGTTGAAAATGGGTTAGTGGGTTTAATGATAAGTTATAATTAAAGTCTAATTTTCGTGGGTTTTAATTACCAAATTTTCGAAATTACCAAACTACCCTTTTGGGTTGCCGGTTTGGCCTAAAAATGCCCCGGGACCCAAACTAAATCCCCGGCTAGTATTTTCTGACAATCTCGACCCTTCCGGACACGTTGGCACACTCAAAATGACTATTTGGTCAAAATAAAAATAATTTATTTTTAAATTTCATAAATTCATTCTCGACGCGACTGACACGCGCGTCCCAATTAAATTTTCCAAATTGCCGTATTTCAGCCTCGCGACAATTTCAATATTTTCAATATTCATATATTGCCATATATACACATTATAATCAAATACCAACTCACATCTCATTAGTATTTTATCCGGATTAATTCTCAATTAATTCACATTTAATTTAATTAATCCCATAAATAAATATCGATAAAAATGCGGGGTATTACATACTTCCCCCCTAATAACAAAATTTCGTCCTGAAATTCGGAATTAAAAAGTACCTGGTAAAAACAACTCTGGATAACGGTCGCGCATCTCATCCTCGCGCTCACATGTGGACTCCTCGGCATTATGATGCTGCCACTAAACACGTACTAACGGAACTATCTTTTACCGCAGTTTCCGTTCACTTCGGTCCAAAATAGCAATCGGCCCCTCCTCGTAGGAGCTATCGGGATGGTGATCGATGTCCTCCAAAGCAATGTGAGAATGAGCCAAATCATCTCTAAGATATTTACTTAGCGAGGAAATATGAAACACATCATGAATCCTGTGTAAATGCTCCGGTAACCCAAGTCTATACGCAACCGACCCAATCCGCTCGATGATAGGAAATGGTCCCACGTATCTCGGTGCCAACTTCCCCTTCTTCCCAAATCGCATAATCCCCTTCATAGGAGATACTCTGAGTAAAACCTGGTCCCCCACTTGGAACTCCCCGAAGAACCTCTTCGCATCAGCATAGCTCTTCTGCCGATCCTGAGCTACACGAATGCGACCCCGTATCAATTCTATCCTCGCCGAAGTATCCTGAATCACTTCCGGCCCAAGTAGTTTGTTATCCCCCACCTCCAACCAACATGGTGGGGAACGACAAGGTCTACCGTACAACGCCTCAAATGGATCCATGTCAATGGTGAACTGGTAGGAGTTGTTGTAAGCAAACTCCACCAATGGAAGATACTGCTCCCATCCACCCCCAAAATCAACGATGCATATACGCAACATGTCTTCCAACATCTAGTTTGTACGTTCTTTTTGCCCATCGGTCTGCAGGTGATATGCCATACTCAACCGCAAATCCGTGCCCATGGCCTCCTGAAAACTCTCCCAAAACCGTGAAACAAATATCTTGTCTCGGTCAGACACGATATTTAGGGGCACACCGTGAAGTCTCACTATTTCTGCAATAAAAAGATGGGCATATTGTCCCATAATGTAGTCTGTCCTTATGGGTAGAAAATGAGCAACTTTGGTCAACCTGTCCATAATTACCCAAATGGAGTCGTGACCCTTCGTGACGTAAGCAACCCCGTGATAAAGTCCATAGATATGCTCTCCCACATCCACATCAGGACCTCTAATGGCTGTAGAAGTCCTGCCGGTCTCTAATGATCCACTTTTACCAGCTGACAAGTGGCGCATTTAGAAATAAACACGGCAATATCTCTTTTCATCCCGCTCCACCAATACTGACGTCTCATGTCTTGGTACATTTTTTCCCCACCGGGATGTATCGCGAACGGTGAGCCGTGCGACTTTGCCATCACCTCGTGTTCCTCACCTTCCGGAACTACCAGTCTCCCATTGAAGCATAATCCCCCGTCTGAGCTAATGGTATAGGACTCGGCTCCCTCTGCTAGTAATCTAACTATCTGCTCCTGACAGAACGAGTCATTTGCTTGTGCCTTCACCACTCTCGTGACAATCTACGGTGTAACAGTCATCACAGACATGAACGATCGGGCCACTTCATCCTGGTGTCCCAACTCTTTCCACTTTTCCTTCCACACCCCTGCCACCTCATCTACTGGCACACGGCTCAAGGCGTCTGCTACCACGTTAGCCTTCCTCGGGTGATATTGGATATCAAACTGATAGTCCTTCACAAACTCAAGCCACCTTTGCTGCCGCATATTCAACTCCTTCTGCGTGAATAGGTACTGTAGGGACTTGTGGTCTGTGAACAATCGAAACTTCTCCCCCAAAAGGTAATATCTCCAAATCCACAGGGCCAATACAACTGTCGCTAACTCCAAGTCATGAGTGGGGTAATTCTTCTCGTGAGGCTTAAGCTTACGGGAAGCATAAGCTATGGCCTGACTCTCCAGTTGTAATACACCTCCAAGTCCTTGTAAGGACGCATCGGTGTAAACTAGATACTCAACTCCCGATCTCGGCAATGCTAACACAGGTGCTGAGGTCAACTTGTCCTTCAACTCATCGAATGCCAACTGATAGTCATCACTCCAAATGAACGGCACACCTTTACGAGTCAGATGTATCAAAGGACCCGCTATCTTTGAGAAACCCTGAATAAACCTCTTGTAGTATCCTGCTAGGCCCAAGAAACTACGGATCTCAGTCGTTGTCGTGGGCTGTCCCCACTCCCTCACCGCGGATACCTTCCCCGGATCAATAGATATCCCCCGATCGGAAATAATATGCCCCAAAAATTGAACCTCCTTCAGCCAAAACTCGCACTTCTCACACTTTTCATACAGCTCGTTCTGACATAGCATCTGCAAAACCTGCCTCAAATGCTCGGCGTGCTCCTCCTCTGTCTGGGAGTAAACCAGAATGTCATCAATGAAAATAATGATGAACTGGTCCAGGAACTCTCTGAACACCCTATTCATCAAGTCCATAAACACTACTGGAGCGTTGGTCAAACCAAAAGGCATAACTCGAAACTCGAAGGAACCATATCTCGTTAAGAAAGCAGTCTTCGAGATGTCCTCCTCCCTGATACACAACTGATGGTATCCCGATCGCAAATCAATCTTTGATAAGAAATAAGCTCCTCTCAACTGGTCGAATAAGTCATCGATTCGGGGCAACGGATACTTATTCCGTATTGTGACCTTATTCAACTCTCGGTAATCCACACACAACCTCAATGATCCATCCCTCTTCTTCACGAACAATACAGGGGCACCCCACGGCAAAGTACTCCTCTCTATAAACCCCTGACCCAACAACTGCTCAATCTGATCCCGTAACTCTCTCGTCTCAGCTGGAGCCATACGATAAGGTGCGCGGGCAATAGGCCGAGTGCCCGACGTCAAATCAATCACAAAATCTATCTCCCTACTCGGAGGTAGTCCAGGTATATCCTGAAATACATCAGCGAACTCACTAACAACGGGTATCGAATCATGTGGTATCACCACTTCCTTAGAGGTCTCCTCATCTATGTAGTACAAATGAGTGGACGATCCTCCCTCAGGGCGAGGCATCACCACTAAAAACATCTTCTGCCCGGTAATGGCAAAGATAATACTCCTACTAAAACAGTCAATCATGGCTCGGTGAAGCCCTTATACTTTTGACTCATTTCAGTCTAGACTGTATAAAAGCTCATCTAGTTTGGAAATTGTGACAAAATAGAGTCTATCCTAGAAACCAAAGAGCTTCAGAGATTGGGTTGCTTCTTCTTCTATCTATCATGTAATGATCCTAAGACTATAGCTATCACTCACACACTTAGAATTTGATTCTTGCATATCATATTGCACCCCTATGTGTTTTAATGTTGTGAGTGTGTTTAAATCCCTCAATTTGATTTTTAATAATTTTTTGGGAATTTAAAACATATTTTAAACAAGGTTTTATTTAATTAAAATTTGATTTAAAAAGTCTTGGGGTTATTATATAAATATGGATTGTTGTGTTTATTGGCCTAAAGTTACTCTGGGTAGAAACCGAAAGCGCTAGAGACTTGAGGGTTGGCTTTGTAATTATTTTGGGACGCGCGTTTACCTTCGTTCACAGGCCAACACCTGTTGTCTTCTGATTGGACCAAACTGTGTTTCTTTACTGAGACAAACCATCGCATGCTTACAGCCCTTGGATCAACCCTTATCGATGGCCTGCATGTCGTCTGAGTGAATCCCAGTGTAAACCCTTTAGCCAATCGCCGTCTGTTTAATCCACCGCCTGTTGTGAGCCCTTGGATTGCAGTCAATGGAGCTTGACTCAATCTCAGCCATTGTTTTTGAACGAGGCTCTGGAATCTTCTCCTCTACCTATTTAAAGACCCTTCATCTCAGCCTTCGAAAGCTTTTGCCATTTTGCAAAGTCTCAGAGAATAGAGAGAGAGAGAGAGAAGAGAGAGAAGAGAGAAGAGAGAAGTTAGAGAGAGAAACAAAACCCTAGTTAGAAACCCTAACTTCGTCCAAACACTTCTCAAGCCCAAACTACTTACCTCTCCAGAAAAACCACCATAACCAAAAACACCATCCTTAGTGTTTTCTTAGGTTTATGAGAGTTCTGGTTAAGAGATCTTGGGTTGCTGAAATCCTTGTGTTCATAAATCTTATTTCCAACTTAGACATAGACTCAAATCTTGTTTCTTTTTCAATAGAAATCATAGATCTGAAGTTTTTCATGTCACAGAACACTTAGCTGCATTTATTTCTCATCTTGAGAATTTCGTTGTTGATTGTTTTCTGTTAAAACATTTTTCTTCTTCAAAGATCAACAATAGATGTTTTTCTATTTATGTTTTTACAAAACCTAACCTGACCTAGTGGGATTCGCACTTGGAGGGTTCTCAATCTTCATAATATTTTCAAAACTGATTGAGAAAGGTCTTGACCGATTTCTTAAGCAAGATCTCCGTGGAATCTGGGTTAGTTTGAAAGGTCGAAAAGGTTCTTGGTTTTGTAAGAAAGAAAAATAACAAATACACTGCATATAGACTTTATATGTGATTTGTTAGGATCGTCTGTAACTAATAAGTGTGTGTGTGTGTGCATGCATGTGTTTTAGAACACCATTCACAAACATCTTCACACTACAAACACTCAAAGTGTTGGCTATAAGATTTGGTGAACATAAGTCGACGTAAAGTGCTGAAACAAAGAAGAGTTGACAAACTGAGACAACTACATCAACAAACAAGATCTGCAGAAAAGTTAAGGACGCCAGAGGGTACAATCCTGAACTTGTATAGATTTGTTTTTGTGTGCATGTTAGTTAAATAGGTTGTAACTCATATATTTGTTTTAGTGATTGTTTTTTTTTGTTTTACTCCGTAGAGGGAGTCGTGGATGTTTCCTCAAGGTTGAGGTTTTACCACGTTAAAAATCTGAGTATCAATATTTCTACATCTTCTCATCCCTTTCTAATAGTGTGCTGAGTTTAATACATTTTAAACTGTTTACTAAAACTTGTTATCAAATCTTGTCCATATCTCGTACATAATTTTGTTAACACATCTTGTGTTCAAAATCGTTTTGATTTTAAGTAAAGAGTTTCTTCAACAAACTTTCGGAGTTGCTTAAATAGTTTATTTTCATAAACGGCTTTGGCAACGCTATTTCAATTGGTATCAGAGCTTTTGGTGAACATTTTTCAAAAAGATCCTTAGTTTCTGAAACTGTTTTCTCTAAATCATTATGGACGAGAAAAACGAAAGATATGGTAACTTGACCAGACCTCCAGTCTTTGATGGAACCAATTTCTCTTACTGGAAAGTAAGAATGATTGCTTTTATTCAAGGAACACTGGGAGATGATGTCTGGGATATCATTGAAAACGGATACTTTTATCCAACTAAACCAGCCACTGATGGAAGCAATGAAAGGATTAAGAAAATACTGAGTGAGTTTACTCAAGAAGAGAAACAGGTTTCTCGAAATAATAACAAAGGCAAGAACGCTATATTTATGTCTATTAACGAACATGAGTTCAAGAGAATATCATCTTGTACCACTTCCAAGGAAGCATGGGATACCTTGATTACTGCACATGAAGGAGACTCTAGGGTAAAAGCTGCTAAGACTCAGATGTTAATCCAACAGTATAATACCTTAATCATGTCTGAATCCGAGTCTTTCGATGATTTCTATATGAACCTTACTGATATTGTCACTAAACTTCATGCCAATGGTATAACTTATGATAGACAAGAAATTGTCTCTAAAATTCTGAGATCATTACCACAGAAATTTGACAATAAAAGATATGCTATTGAGGAGATGTGTGATACAAATCTTACTCCTGAATTACTCAGTAGCAAATTAAGAACTGTGGAAATGGAATTAGAGTTTAAGAAACAATTGACCCACACTAATAGGAAACATACCAATTCCAATCTTAGCTTTACCTCTAAGATGATTAAGCCTGAGTTAAACACCTCTAGTAATGATTCTGATGAGGACTGTGACTTAGAAAGTCTAGATAATCAGATTGCCCTAATGACAAAACAATTTAAGAAAATTGTTAAATTTAGAAACAGTGTTGCAAATAGACAGGGCAAGTCTAATTATACCACTCCTTCAAATCACAAACCTCATGAGAAACCTCATGACAAACAGAACAAGGACAACACAAGACCTCACAGAGACCTCAAGAAGACTGAATGCTATAGATGTGGTAAACTAGGACACATTGCTCAAGACTGTAGAGTTAATTTAAATGCCCAAAACAAACACTCTAGAGCCAATATCTGCAAAACCTGGGATGACTCAAGTGATTCTGAAAATGAGGAACTTGAAACATCTGATGGTTTTGATCCTTGTTTAGCCTTCTTTGCCAAAATCATATAAAATGATGATATGCCTATGCTTGATAGTGAGGATGAGTTTAGTAATTCTAGTTCTGTTGCTTTGAATCATACTTTAACTGGTTTAGATGCTTTACTTACTGAGAACATTAATACCTCCTCCTCGGGGTGTGTGAGTCAAAGGGAAATCGATACTGCTGATGTCAATGGGTGCGTGAGTTTAAGAAATGAAACCTTAGGGGTCACTTCACACACTTCACTTAGTGACTCGGATAATGATGATCTCCCAGACATCCACACTCTATATACTAAAACTCTAAAGAAAAGCACTAGACTAGAAAAGATTGTTAAAGATCTTACCAAAAAGCTAGAGGATCTAAGCCAAATGGTAAAACTGAATGCTGAAGAGTATACTACACAATGCATGTCTCATGACAGTGAAGTTAAAGTGTTTGATGAAAAACTGAAAACTTTGACTGAAGCTAATGAAATTCTGGAGAAAAAATACAAAGGGACATTATTAGAATTGGAACAAACAAAAGAAAAGACAGCAACTGTTTTCAAAAAATTTACCAAATTTGAAAACAATTCTAAATGTTTTGAGGAATTCGTTGCAGAATCTAAAACCAATTCTGATGATAGAACTGGAATAGGGTTTTGCCCCAATTTGAAGACACAAACTAAACATGTTGAACCTATCAAGTTTGTGTCAGGAGGCAAAAGACCTATTGAAACATGTCCAGACTTTCATTCTCTAAAAACTAAGTTTGACCATCAAAACACTAACACTGAAGATGCAAGTTGCTCTAAGCATGAAAGTTTACCAAAGGGAAAATATGTTTGCCCCCCTATTAGGAAAAGTGAACCTGCTTTCAAATCTGTGCTACCTAGGAATAAAATTCAGTCTCAAAATTTCTCAAAACCTTTGTTTAGAGACTTTCCTAAGGAAAACCCTATTCTGAGCAATCTTTATTGCTCCTATTGTGATATATATGGTCACTCTTTCGATAATTGCTATGCTAGGAGACTGATTAAACCTATCTACAACACTCCTATGTATCATAACTTTAACTATTCTAGGAGGAGTCGTAACAATTATGTCCTTCCCAGGCCACCAGACAAAAACTCTAACTATAGGAATAGAAGGACTAAACCTAAAAGGACATTTACTAGAAGGATTACCAGAACCTTTTCTAAATCAAATGCTCAGGAATTCAAATTTATTCAAAATCATGCGCAAAATGTTTTTCAACAAAAATCTAATGCTCGCAAATTTTATCAAATAAGAGCAAACAAGCGCAAACTAAAAACCAGGGCAATTTGGGTTAGAAAAGATGATCTAGCACCGCAGATGAAGTGTAACATTGTTGTTTCTGCTCTAAAAGCTGAACTTACATCTTCTGGATGGTACTTGGATTCTGGATGTTCCAAGCATATGACAGGTGATGATACAAAACTTTTAAATAAAACCCATTTTGATGGTGGAAAAGTTGTTTTTGGTGATGGTATATCATCCCAGATCATAGGCAAAGGAACCCTTAAAGAAAAAGGACTTCCTCTTCTTGAAAATGTTCTCTTAGTTAAAGGTCTTAAGGCTAATTTACTTAGCATTTCACAATTCTGTGACTCAAACTACACTGTTACCTTTTCAAAGAACAATTGCAAGATTTTAAATGAAAAGGGAGAATGCTTAATTACAGGATTCAGGACCCCTGACAATTGTTATACTGTCATGTCTAGTTCTGAAATCTGTAGTGTTGCCAGAATGGATGACAACGAGATATGGCATAACAGAATGGGTCACATTAATTACGAAAATTTGAGTAAATTGTCTTCTCAGCAGATAGTTAGAGGAATACCAAAAATTAAACCTATTCATAACATTGTCTGTGGTCCCTGTCAAGAAGGAAAAATTGTTAAAGCACCTCATAAAAGGGTTAAAGATATCCTTACCTCTAATCCCTTAGAACTCATCCATATGGACCTAATGGGTCCTTCTCAAACTGTTAGTCTTTGTGGACACAGTTATATTCTAGTTATGGTTGATGACTTCACCAGATTCACTTGGGTAGCTTTCTTAAAACAAAAATCCGATACCTTTCAAACTTTCTTAAAGATTCTCTTACGGATTGAGAATGAAAAAGACACTCAAGTGAATAGAATCCGAAGTGATAGAGGTGGTGAATTCAAAGACACTGGTATTGTAGAATATTGTGACTATAATGGTTACAAACATGAGTTCAGTGCTCCTAAGACCCCTCAACAAAATGGTATAGCTGAGAGAAAGAATCGAACTCTTCAAGAGATGGCACGTGTCATGCTCCATGCTAAGAACTTACCTAAGTATTTTTGGGTAGAATCTATTCGTACAGCCTGCCATCTTATTAATAGGGTCTATCTTAGAAAGAATTCGAAACAAACCTCTTATGAACTTTGGTACAATAAAAAGCCTAATCTTAAGTACCTTAGAACCTTTGGTAGTACATGCTATGTTTGCAAAGATAGGGAACACTTATCTAAATTTGAGAGTAGAGGAGATAAAGCCATATTCTTAGGTTATTCACCTAACAGTAGAGCTTATCGAGTGTATAATCTTCGCACTAAGACCTTAATGGAATCCATTAATGTAATTGTTAGTGACACTACTGTAGAAAGCAAGACTAGTGAATTACCTATAGAAGAAGAATCGTCAAATATTTTAGAAAATGACTCTTCTGAAATAGATAATTCATTACCTATTGAGTCACCTGAAGTACCTAACTGGGTTTCTAAAGATCATCCCATAAACAACATAGTTGGTAACCCTGGTGAACCAGTACGTACAAGATCCCAACTTAGAAATTATGCTCTCTATGCTTGCTTTGTTTCTCTCTTGGAACCAAAGAATGTAAATGAGGCATTGAATGACTCTCACTGGATTTCTGCTATGCAGGATGAACTTTTACAATTTGTCATTCATGATGTTTGGTTTCTTGTTCCACGTCCTGATCACAAAAAGGTTATTGGTACTCGTTGGATTTTCAAAAATAAAACAGATGAAAATGGGATGATAATTAGAAATAAAGCTAGACTAGTTGCTCAAGGTTACTCCCAAATAGAAGGACTTGATTTTAATGAGACGTTTGCTCCTGTTACTCGTTTAGAATCAGTTCGTCTGCTTCTTGCTATAGCTTGTCACATGCATTTTACATTATATCAAATGGATGTTAAATCTGCGTTCCTTAATGGAATACTTGCCGAGGAAACCTATGTAGAACAACCTAAAGGGTTCATTGACCCTAATTATCCTACTCATGTATTTCGGTTGAAAAAGGCTTTATATGGTCTTAAGCAAGCTCCTAGAGCTTGGTATGAGCGACTGTCCAGTTTTCTGCTGGACAAAGGTTTCAAAAGAGGTGGAAATGACCAAACCTTATTTGTCAAACAGTTTGGCAAACACATTACTATCGCTCAAGTCTATGTAGACGATATCATATTTGGATCCACTTCTACCTCAGAAGTAAAATCTTTTGCTGAAATTATGAGTAAGGAATTTCAGATGTCCCTTATGGGGGAGTTACAGTTCTTCCTAGGTCTCCAAGTCAAACAACAACCAGATGGCTTGTTTCTTTCGCAGACTAAGTACGCATTAGAGATAGTTAAGAAATTTGGCCTCGAGAGTGCTAAGAGTGCTAAAACGCCTATGAGTACTACAGAGAAATTATCTAAAGATGAAAATGGAAAATCTGTAGACTCTACCTTATATCGTAGTATGATTGGCACATTACTCTATCTGACTGCCTCGCGTCCTGATATCATGTATGCTGTTTGTGTTTGTGCGCGTTATCAAAACAACCCCAAGGAGAGTCATTTAAACGCTGTTAAACGCATAATTAAATATGTTAAAGGCACTCTAAATTTAGGAATTTGGTACACGAATGACACACCTAGCACTATTATTGGGTACACTGATGCTGACTGGGCTGGGTGTACTGATGATAGTAAAAGCACTTCAGGCGCATGTTGTTATATTGGTAATAACTTGGTAGGATGGAGTAGTAAAAAACAGAACTGCACATCTCTCTCGACTGCTGAATCTGAATACATAGCCGCCGGTAGCTGTTGTGCCCAATTGTTATGGCTTAAACAAATGCTAAGTGATTATGGTATTCTAGAACCCACACTTCATCTCTATTGTGATAATCAAAGTGCGATTAACATTTCTAAGAACCCAGTTCAACACTCGCGAACTAAGCACATTAAAATAAGACATCATTTTATTCGTGAATTAGTTGAAACCAAGGAATTAGAAATCAATTATCTTTCTACTGATCTACAACTTGCACATTTATTTACCAAACCTCTTGATTATAATAGATTCATTTCTTTACGTAAATCTATTGGTATGATTTGTGCTGAGTAAATACCTGTTATGTTTGCCAAGTTCCTTCCCTTTGTCCATTTGAGACAAAATGGGGGAGAAATTTGAGTCTATTTCATATACTAAAAAGCTTGATCTTAGTAATTTTTTGCAGGTATTCTTCTTGTACAGTCATTCTTCATTGTAATAATAGGATGTTAAACTGTATATAGTTGAGTTATGTAATTTTTGCTTTCTAGGATTTGGGTAGATAGAACCTTTATAGGTATAAGTTTTTTTTTTTTTTTTGTTGTCGCCCTACGAGTTGAGATGACTCAAAGGAGATTTTGTCTCATATTTCCAAAGGGGGAGATTGAAGCCCTTATACTTTTGACTCATTTGAGTCTAGACTGTATAAAAGCTCATCTAGTTTGGAAATTGTGACAAAATAGAGTCTATCCTAGAAACCAAAGAGCTTCAGAGATTGGGTTGCTTCTTCTTCTATCTATCATGTAATGATCCTAAGACTATAGCTATCACTCACACACTTAGAATTTGATTCTTGCATATCATATTGCACCCCTATGTGTTTTAATGTTGTGAGTGTGTTTAAATCCCTCAATTTGATTTTTAATAATTTTTTGGGAATTTAAAACATATTTTAAACAAGGTTTTATTTAATTAAAATTTGATTTAAAAAGTCTCGGGGTTATTATATAAATATGGATTGTTGTGTTTATTGGCCTAAAGTTACTCTGGGTAGAAACCGAAAGCGCTAGAGACTTGAGGGTTGGCTTTGTAATTATTTTGGGACGCGCGTTTACCTTCGTTCACAGGCCAACACCTGCTGTCTTCTGATTGGACCAAACTGTGTTTCTTTACTGAGACAAACCATCGCATGCTTACAGCCCTTGGATCAACCCTTATCGATGGCCTGCATGTCGTCTGAGTGAATCCCAGTGTAAACCCTTTAGCCAATCGCCGTCTGTTTAATCCACCGCCTGTTGTGAGCCCTTGGATTGCAGTCAATGGATCTTGACTCAATCTCAGCCATTGTTTTTGAACGAGGCTCTGGAATCTTCTCCTCTCCCTATTTAAAGACCCTTCATCTCAGCCTTCGAAAGCTTTTGCCATTTTGCAAAGTCTCAGAGAATAGAGAGAGAGAGAGAGAAGAGAGAGAAGAGAGAAGAGAGAAGTTAGAGAGAGAAACAAAACCCTAGTTAGAAACCCTAACTTCGTCCAAACACTTCTCAAGCCCAAACTACTTACCTCTCCAGAAAAACCACCATAACCAAAAACACCATCCTTAGTGTTTTCTTAGGTTTATGAGAGTTCTGGTTAAGAGATCTTGGGTTGCTGAAATCCTTGTGTTCATAAATATTATTTCCAACTTAGACATAGACTCAGATCTTGTTTCTTTTTCAATAGAAATCATAGATCTGAAGTTTTTCATGTCACAGAACACTTAGCTGCATTTATTTCTCATCTTGAGAATTTCGTTGTTGATTTTTTTCTGTTAAAACATTTTTCTTCTTCAAAGATCAACAATAGATGTTTTTCTATTTCTGTTTTTACAAAACCTAACCTGACCTAGTGAAATTCGCACTTGGAGGGTTCTCAATCTTCATAATATTTTCAAAACTGATTGAGAAAGGTCTTGACCGATTTCTTAAGCAAGATCTCCGTGGAATCTGGGTTAGTTTGAAAGGTCGAAAAGGTTCTTGGTTTTGTAAGAAAGAAAAATAACAAATACACTGCATATAGACTTTATATGTGATTTGTTAGGATCGTCTGTAACTAATAAGTGTGTGTGTGTGCATGCATGTGTTTTAGAACACCATTCACAAACATCTTCACACTACAAACACTCAAAGTGTTGGCTATAAGATTTGGTGAACATAAGTCGACGTAAAGTGCTGAAACAAAGAAGAGTTGACAAACTGAGACAACTACATCAACAAACAAGATCTGCAGAAAAGTTAAGGACGCCAGAGGGTACAATCCTGAACTTGTATAGATTTATTTTTGTGTGCATGTTAGTTAAATAGGTTGTAACTCATATATTTGTTTTAGTGATTGTTTTTTTTTGTTTTACTCCGTAGAGGGAGTCGTGGATGTTTCCTCAAGGTTGAGGTTTTACCACGTTAAAAATCTGAGTATCAATATTTCTACATCTTCTCATCCCTTTCTAATAGTGTTCTGAGTTTAATACATTTTAAACTGTTTACTAAAACTTGTTATCAAATCTTGTCCATATCTCGTACATAATTTTGTTAACACATCTTGTGTTCAAAATCGTTTTGATTTTAAGTAAAGAGTTTCTTCAACAAACTTTCGGAGTTGCTTAAATAGTTTATTTTCATAAACGGCTTTGGCAACGCTATTTCACTCGGTATGCAACAAGCCAATCCATACCAATAATGGCATCATACTCGGTCATTTCTAACACTAACATATCAGCGGGTAAAGTAAACCTCTCGATCTCTATACCCACACCTCTACACATAAGCGAAATCATGGAACCCCTACCCAATGGTGAGTGTAGACAAGTAGAGGTGCTCTCTGCGGTGTCTAATAACCCAATAGTGCGTGAAAATCTCATGGCAATGAAATAATGTGTGGCCCCCGTGTTAAACAAAATACGCCACATAGTCCCCTGAATAGAGAACATACCCTCAATAGCTGGCGGATTCTGTGGGGCTACGGCATGCTGAAGCTGATACACTCTCCCATACTGAAGCTGTCCCTGCTGAACTGGGACCGCTGGTACGGGTGGTAATGCTGCCATCTATGGTGGTGCTGGGAGGGCGGCGGGAAACATAGGCCTCAACGGCTCCTGGTGAGCACCCTGCTGCTCCTGCGCGGCCCTGCCCCTATCAGGACAATCCTATCGTTTGTGGCCAGTCTTGCCATAAACGTAGCACTTCCCCGGGAAGTTTCCCCCTTGCTTCCCCTACTGTCCTCGGCCCTGGTGGCCATTACCATTCCTCCCATGGCCATGCTGGCCCTGCTGAAACTGCTGTTGACCATTCTGCCCCTGCTGGCCGTTCGGACCCTGATGGCCCTGCCTAAAACCTCCCTGTCCGTGCATGAAATTCCCCAATCTGAACCTCTTATGATCCCCCTGCTGAGAACCCTGGTCACCCTGCCTCTGCTCCTGAGTAGATTGTGCTCCACTGGCACCATTTCCTCCAGTCCTGCCCTGATGGCTGGACTCTCCTGATCTCTTGCTCTCAGCCATGTGAAAGCGGTGATCCTGGCGGTGTAACTGTCCAGTGTTAACCACGTCAGAATAAGTGGCCAACGAGAGGTTCCCCAACAAATGCTGACGGATCCTCCATGTTAATCCATCGGTGAACTTCTGGATCTTCTTCTCCTCTGTCGGTATTTCATCCGAAATAATATTCAACAGATTAGTGAATTCGGCCTCATACTCGGCCACCGTCTTACCCTCCTACCTGAGATTCATTAACTTCCTCCTCATTTCCGTGTGAACAGCTGACGGAAAATACTTGCGGTCGAACCTCACCCAGAACTCCTGTATCGTGAGAGTATCTCTCTCCTCCACGGTGGTAATAGACTCCCACCACTTCAGTGCAGATCCCACTAGCTTGAAAGTAGCTAGTACCTGCTTCTGAACTTCGGTGCACTCATACATCCTCAAGTGCCTCTGAATGTCTTTCCTCCACTGACTAAATACCACAACATCGGAGCTACCCGCGAACTCCGGAGGGTGTGCTTTCTGAAAAGCATCACGAACGCATTCCCAAGCAGACGGGAATGCATGTGCCTGAACTGGCGC
Source organism: Sambucus nigra (assembly GCA_949130495.1). Classification (NCBI taxonomy): domain Eukaryota; kingdom Viridiplantae; phylum Streptophyta; class Magnoliopsida; order Dipsacales; family Adoxaceae; genus Sambucus; species Sambucus nigra. Next base: position 436,066,940 of record OX422214.1, read on the forward strand.
GGCTACTGGCGCCTGGGGTGGTGCCTGCTGTACAACGGCTAGGACGACATTTACCGTTTGGGCTACAATAGCTGCAACCTCGGCGGCATTCATGGTGCCCTGTACTGGTGCTGGCTGTGGCTTTAGCTTTGCATCCCTAGGAACTTGCTGCGCACGTCGTGGAGGCATCTGAAATGAGAGTAAAGTCTATAAGTTCGCAGTTATAAACTTAAAATAGCTGAAGAGCGAAGCATACATAAAGGAATACAACAGTCCTAAAATATAGGGCTCTACATCAAAGAAAGCTCAGCGGAAACATAATAACCGTAACAGATCCTAAAGGACACTAGAACCTGGCTCTGATACCACCTGTGACACCCCGATTAATTAAATACCGGGTAGCTACTCCTTTATTAAATTAATACAAAATGCCAAGTTGGTTCAGTTAACAGCATCGATGTCGAAAACATTTTAATGATTTCTAACCACCTAGTATTTAAAAAGTAAGTTATCAAATTTTAAATTAAATCTGATTAACATGCAATAAAAGAATTATGGAAGAATAACATAACCATTCACCATAAAGAAGAAATAGAATAACCAACAAATAATAATAAGTCTGGAGGAAATACTCCTCACAATAATCCCAATATGGAAATAAATAAAACAAGTCTGCATCCTGAATTAAATACAAACCAAAGTCTGAATAACTGAAATATAAAATGTCTCTAAAGAAATGGGCGACATGCCCTACAATGATGAAACTGAATATGGAGTCAAGACTAGAAAAGAGGCGTCTACTGTCAAAGCCCTATAACTTCCACAACAGCTACAGCTCGTCACCTGAATAGAATTCCTATGCATGGTGTCCTTGTGGCTGGGCACCTAAAAAGGTTTTTACAAAAATAGATTTGAAAGCAAACGGGTCAGAGCCCGAAAGTGGAGAGTATTTTAAAAACAACAAGTGCTTTAATAACATTTAAAACAATGGATGCAAAATACATGTTAGGACGTGCTCTCACATGAAATACTCACCTCTCGTCTAACTGTGCACTCCTAACGTTTCCGTACCCATTCATGTGTTTCTCATATCTATCTAGTTCAAAAGAGTTTCTAACATATCTACTCGGTTCACGTTTTAATTCCAACCTTAACAATTAAATAGAGAGTTCTACTTTAATTCTCGTATTCTCAATTATTAACAAAACCATTTATTGGTATATATCCCTTTTTTATCATTTCATAACGTTACAATAATCATACTCACAATTAAACATGACAATTCTTTTCAATTTACCATATATTCTTCTCAACATAAATATACAATACTAACACCTCGAGACTAAGCTGCGGTGCACACATACTCTTCTATCCATCCCGGTACATCATGTATATAAGGATCACGAATTCCGAATCTCACAGGAATCGTTCTCAGATAATAGCAAATCAAAAACAATGGAGGCGAACACAGTCACATCACATGGGTCATGCACATACCTACGCTCCCATGATCAGCAGTCTTATTAACTTCCCAATAATTCCTTCTCTGACCTATGTCCTCGAGGTACCAATCTAAATCCGGGCACACAAAGATTAGATGGCCCTAAGAGAACGTAAACCTCCCGTGATAGCAAGTATGGTAGGTATGTCATACACATAAAATCATATACATATACTAAGCATGCACACATCTTAGATGTCTCAATATATTAAAGGTATATTCACATCCTTATACCATTATTCCAATTTTATACATTTTAAGTCTTCTGATAATACATAATGTAGGCTGTCGACACATCTCACGTCATAGTTTCTTGTACTTAGGACTTATCTCAAAGGTATTATTAAGTTTCCTATTATTCCCACATATAACATCATTATTCTTAAGGTCCTTACTTCTTCCCCAAACCTCATTTCATCAAATCATTCAAATTTACTCTTTTAACCCTAATATTATCTCACTCATCGAATTCCATTAGATTTTAGAATCATTCCTCAAATTGAATTCTAATTAAGGTCCAAATTTTATAACCATACCTACTGGTCTTCCTTAAGTCTAAGGATATTCATAAAGTCTCCAATGATAATTTTCTAAGGGTTAACATCATTAAAATTTAACTAGGGAAAATTTTACTCATTCTGGGAAGGTCGATCGATTGACCTTGAACATCGATCGATCGATGGTGGTCGATCGATCGACTAATGAATGTCGATCGATCGATTGCACCAGGTATGCTACGGAGTGCTGCGTTTTGCAGTCCTCAAATCGTCCCAAAACTCCATTATAATGCATGAAACTCTAATCTAACGTTATAATATCATCATACAACCATCCTACAACATTGTTAACGTTCTAAAACCAATAAATCATCAATCAAGGGCTTTATTTGGATCAAAACTTCATCAAGAACCCTAGTTTTCTATTTCTTTCAAGAACAATAATAAATCTCTTCTTAAATCCATTTTTAGATCATCAAGGGTTATATTTTGAATTCATAATTCATCCAGAATATGTCTACATGAAATTCCTAACATGGTTCATAGTTTTAATCCTCAAATTCATGGGTCTATATCAATCTTCCAAGACAAAATTCGATAATTACACTAAACATGGAAGAACACATTCATTGAATTAATTTCAACTAAATCACTTGCCTTATATATTCTTCAGATTTGTTGTTGGTTGGAGATGGTTGAATTCCTATCTCTCTCCCTGCAGAATTCTCCTCTCTCTCTCTCTCCACAAGTTCTTCTCACAAGATGACAATGGAGGTGGGGGTTGGTTTTTGGTAAGTTAAAATATTTTCTTAACTTCACCCGTAGCCCACCACTTAGATTGGGGTTGAAAATGGGTTAGTGGGTTTAATGATAAGTTATAATTAAAGTCTAATTTTCGTGGGTTTTAATTACCAAATTTTAGAAATTACCAAACTACCCTTTTGGGTTGCCGGTTTGGCCTAAAAATGCCCCGGGACCCAAACTAAACCCCCGGCTAGTGTTTTCTGAATATCTCGACCCTTCCGGACACGTTGGCGCACTCAAAATGACTATTTGGTCAAAAGAAAAATAATTTATTTTTAAATCTCATAAATTCATTCTCCACGCGACTGACACGCGCGTCCCAATTAAATATTCCAAATTGTCGTATTTCAGCCTCGCGACAATTTCAATATTTTCAATATTCATATATTGCCATATATACACATTATAATCAAATACCAACTCACATCTCGTTAGTATTTTATCCGGATTAATTCTCAATTAATTCACATTTAATTTAATTAATCCCATAAATAAATATCGATAAAAATGTGGGGTATTACAATAATCTATATATATATATATATATATATATATATATATATATATATATATATATATATATATATATATATATATATATATATATATATATATATATATATATATATATATATATATATATATATATATATATATATATATATATATATATATATATATATACTACTCAGCATATATATGCATATATGTACAGTATATATACTCCTCAAAGAGTACGAGGTTTTGATAATTCACACACACATAATTCCCTTAAACCGAAGTTATTACCCAGTTCATTTTGAGAACCCTGGCTCTGAATTGCCACATTAGCTAGAGCTGGTCTTTTTTTGGCCATAAATACAGCACATTCCATTACATACAACTTATTATTCTTTTAAATTATGTCTTGAAAAAAAAGAGTTCTGCTAGGCTTACATAACAAAAATTAATTCAATTCATGAAGAATAGATAGACATACCAAGGAATAATACTCTAAAATCAACATTAACTTCTTTTGATAACTTTGAGGCTAACGGGTAGTGGTCATTTCAAAGCTAGTTTGGGTAGAAGGGCCCAGCTAAATGAAACACGATATTTGAATTTAGGACTATAGCAAATCATTTTTATTTAGCATATTTTCCCAATATTTATTCTCATGTTTAACTTTCTATTTTCCGTACATGACAGGTCGGTTTCGGTGTTAAAAAAATAATGAAGCAGTCTACTTAGTTTCTATCCATTTAGGGGAAAGTTGGTATTTTCAGTTTTGTGCAGTATGTTTCAATACGATGGATATGACATAATATGTCACTATATTATACATATCCAGTTAGAATGTTATACATATCCAGTTATGGAGTTTGGGAGGATACTAAAGAAGGGATTAACTAAAATTTCATACTGCATGGGCAGTTATTCCAACAGAAGAGGAGATATTCAAGGTTATTAACAATCTCGTAGGCTTAAAAACATGGCATTAGAGGGTGAGAACTCGAAACAGCCCTCGACCGTCCCCGCAGGTGGCACCAACACCTCCCACGGGACTAATGTAACTCGTAGGAACTGACCCCGCAGCCACGGGACTCCCGGTTTGAGAGTACGACGATAATTTGCATATTTCTAGACTTAGGCTTAAAAATATGGCGTTAGAGGGTGAGAACTCGAAACAGCCCCCGAATGGCCCCGTGGGTGGCACCAACACCTCCCACGGGACCAATGTAACTCGTAGGAACTGACCCCGCAGCCGCGGGTCTCCCGATTTGAGAATAAGACAGTAATTTGCATATTTTTAGACTTATGCTTAAAAACATGGCGTTAGAGGGTGAAAACTCGAAACAGCCCCCGAACGGCCCCGTGGGTGGCACCAACACCACCCACGGGACCAATGTAACTCGTAGGAACTGACCACGCAGCCGCAGGACTCCCGGTTTGAGAGTACGATGGTAATTTGCATATTTCTAGACTTAGGCTTAAAAACATGGCGTTAGAAGGTGAAAACTCGAAACAGCCCCCGAATGTCCCCATGGGTGGCACCGGCACCAGTACCACCCACGAGACCAATGTAACTCGTAGGAGCTGACCCCGTAGTCGCAGGACTCCTGGTTTGAGAATACGACGGTAATTTTCATATTTTAAGACTTAGGCTTAACATGTCGTTAAAGGGTGAGAACTCGAAACAGCCCCCGATCGTCCCCGTGGGTGGCACCAACACCTCCCACGGGACCAATGCAACTCGTAGGAACTGACCCTGCAGTCGCGGGACTACCGATTTGAGCGTACAAGGGTAATTTGCATATTTTTAGACTAAGGCTTAAAAACATGGCATTAGAGGGTGAGAACTCGAAACATCCCCCGCCCGTGGGTGGCACCAACACCTCCCACGGAACCAATGTAACTCGTAGGAATTGACCTCGCAGCCGCGGGTCTCTCGGTTTGAGAATATGAGGGTAATTTGCATATTTCTAGACTTAGGCTTAAAAACATGGCGTTAGAGGGTGAAAACTCGAAACAGCCCCCGAACGTCCCCACGGGTGGTAGCAACACCTCCCACGGGACCAATGAGACTCGTAGGAACTGACCACGCAGCTGCGGGACTCCCGGTTTTAGAATACGACGATAATTTATATATTGTAAGACTTAGGCTTAACATGGCATTAGAGGGTGAAAACTCAAAACAACCCCCGAACGACCCCGTGAGTGGCACCAACACCTCCCACGGGACCAATGTAACTAGTAGGAACTGACCCTGCAGCCGCGGGACTCCCTGTTTGAGAATACGACGCTAATTTGCATATTTCTTGACTTAGGTTTAAAAACATGATGTTAGAGGATGAAAACTTGAAACAGCCCCTGAACGTCCCTGTGGGTGGCACCAACACCTCCCACGGGGCCAATGTAACACAAAGGAACTGACCACGCAACCGTGGGACTCCCGGTTTGAGAGTACGACGGTAATTTGCATATTTCTACACTTAGGATTAAAAACATGGCGTTAGAGGGTGAAAACTTGAAACAGCCCCCGAACATCCCCGTGGGTGGCACCAACACCTCCCACGGGTCTAATGTAACTTGTAGGAACTGACCCCTCAGCTGCAGGTCTCCCAGTTTGAGAGTACGACGGTAATTTGCATATTTCTAGACTTAGGCTTAAAAACATGGCGTTAGTGGGAAAAAATGTGAAACAGCCCCCGTAGGGCCCCGTGGGTGGTACCAACACCTCCCACGGGACCAATGTGACTCGTAGGAACTGAGCGCGAAGCCGCGGGACTCCCGGTTTGAGATTTAGATGATAATTTGCATATTACTAGACTTAGGCTTAAAAACATGGCGTTAGAGGGTGAAAACTCAAAACAGCCCCCGAACGTCCACGTGGGTCGCTCCAACACCTCCCACGGGGCCAATGTAACTTGTAGGAACTGACCCCGCAGCTGCAGGTCTCCCGGTTTGAGAGTACGATGGTAATTTGCATATTTCTAGACGTAGGCTTAAAAATATGGCGTTAGTGGGTGAAAATGTGAAACATCCCCCGTAGGGCCCCGTGGGTGGTACCAACACCTCCCACGGGACCAATATGACTTGTAGGAACTGACCGTGCAACCGCGGGACTCTCGGTTTGAGAATTAGACGCTAATTTTCATATTTCTTGACTAAGGCTTAAAAACATGGCATTAGAGGGTGAAAACTCGAAACAGCCGCCGAACGTCCCCGTGGGTGGCACCAACACCTCCCACGGGGCCAATGTAACTCGTAGGAACTGACCACGCAGCTGAGGGACTCTCGGTTTGAGAATACGACGGTAATTTGCATATTTCTAGACTTAGGCTTATAAACATGGCGTTCGAGGGTGAAAACGTGAAACAGCACCCTTATGACCCCGTGGGTGGCACCAACACGTCCCACGGGACTCATGTAACTCGTAGGAACTGACCCCGCAGCCGCGGGTCTCACGGTTTGAGAATACGATGGTAATTTGAATATTTTTAAACTTAGGCTTAAAAACATGGCGTTAGAGGGTGAAAACTCGAAACAGCCCCCGAACGGCCCCGTGGGTGGCACCAACACGTCCCACGGGACCAATGTAACTCGTAGGAACTGACCCCGTAGCCGCGAGTCTCTCGGTTTGATAATACGATGGTAACTTGAATATTTTTAGACTTAGGCTTAAAAACATGGCGTTAGAGGGTGAAAACTCGAAACAGGCCCCGAACGTCCCTGTGGGTGGCACCAACACCTCCCACAGGACCAATGTAACTCGTAGGAACTAACCCCGCAGCTGCGGCTCTCCCGATTTGAGAATACGACGGTAATTTGCATATTTCTAGACTTAGTCTTATAAACATGGCATTAGAGGGTAAAAACTCGAAACAGCACCCGAACGGCCCCATGGGTGGCACCAACACCTCCCACGGGACCAATATAACTCGTAGGAACTGACCCCGCAGTCGCGGGTCTCCAGGTTTGAGAGTATGACTGTAATTTGCATATTTCTAGACTTAGGCTTAAAAACATGTCGTTAGAGGGTGAAAACTCGAAACAGCCCCCGAACGGCCCGTGGGTGGCACCAACACCTCCCACGGGACGAATGTAACTGAAGCACCTTATACCTTTGACTTGCTTAAGTCTATACTGTATAAGTGTTCATCTAATTTGGAAATAGTGACAAAATTGGTTGTCCAACCTAGAATCCAAAGAGCCTCAGATCTAATCTCTCTAATCCCCTTCAATGATCCATTAAGGTATAAATTGAATCACACTACACACAATTAGAAGTGCATACATGTGTTCATATTGCTTAAAATTGAGTGTGTGATTAATTCCCCTTGAATTGGAGCTTTAATAATTTTTTGGGAATTTTTAAATATTTTTAAACTTTTTTAAATAAATGTTTTTATTAATAAAATGGGATTATAAAATTTGTGGGGTTAATATTCTATTTTGTAAACTTCATTTTTCACTCGAATGTTTGGTTGGGTAGAATCTCAAAGCGCTAGAGACTTCAGGGTGCCTTCTGTAATTACTTTGGACGCGCGTGTGTGAGCCAATCACCTGTCAACACTTGTCATCCTCCGGGTGTACCTATTTGTGTTTGTTATGTGAGAGGATTGGATGGTTGATTGTTCTACGTTGGATCATTCCTAATCGAGGGTCTGCATGTGTTCTTAGTTAATCCCGGTGCTATCCATATGAACCAATCACGATCATTTTTAATTACCGCTGTTTTATAACCTTTGGATCAAGTCAAAGTTTGCAAGACTTGATCTCAGCCCTTGATTTCCCTTCTAACATCCAGAACCTTCCCTCAGCCCTATAAATACCCTCCACTTCTCAGCCTTAGAAGACTTTTAGGCATTCGTCTTTTTGAGAGAAAAAAATAAGAGAGAAGAGAGAAAAGAAAAGAGAGAAGAGAGAGAAAGGAAAACTGTTAGCCAAACCCTAACCCTAACCCTAAACACTTCAACTCTGAGACAAACCTTCGTATATTCAACCCTAAACACAACCTTGAGTGTTTGAGAGAGAGTGGTTTGTTCATATCGAAGCTGTAACCTCCCTGTCTTTGATCTTGTTCACAACTTAAACATTCGTGTGAAGATCTTGTTTCTTTTTCATAGAAACTTTAGATCTACACTCTGCATGTTACATTTTCACTAGATCAGCATATTTCTTACTTGGTTTAAGAAAATCTTTACTGTTTTGGTTTTGAAAATGTTTTGTGGTTTCTATTCTTACGAAACTTAACCTTGACCTAGTTGGATTCACACTTGGAGATTTTCAATCTCACAAATGTTTTCAAAAAGAGATTGATTAGGATCTTGACCGATTTTGAAGCGAGATATCCGTGGAATCTGGGTTATATTAAAGGTCAAACAGGTTTTTAGTTCTGTAAGAATGAAAGAAAACAAAATCACTGCATATAGACTTTATATGTAATTTACTAGGACTGTCTGTAAATCTAAGTGTGTGTGATTTCATGCATGTTGGTAGGAACCACTACACAAACACTTAACACACTACTACACTGGAAGTGTTGTGTATAAGATCAGAGATCATTGAGTCGACATAAGGAAGCTAAAGCAAAGGAAGTTAGCAAACTGGAAGAACATCATCAACAAATCAAATCTATGAGAAGTTAGAAGGACACCAAATGGGGTATATTCCTAAACTTAGAATAGGTTGGTTTTTGTGCTTGCATGTTGTATTGTTTGTAACTATTATTTGTTATTAGTGGATTTTTACTTTTGTGACTTAGAAGTCACTATGCATGTTTCCTCTGTTGGGAGAGGTTTTACCACGTTAAAAACTGTGTGTTGATTATCTTCATCTACTCATCTCATTCTATAAGTGTTCTGAATTTTTGAAACCGCCTTAGTTTTAAAAACTGATTACACAGTCTTAATTACTCTCGTACATAAGTTTCTTTGTAAACACATCTTGTTTATAATTTTTATTTTTCAAAAGAAAAGGGTTTCTTCAACAAACATCTCGGAGTTTCTTATACAGTTTAATCTTGTATTAAACGGCATTAGCGACGTTTTTCAGTAACTCGTAGGAACTGACCCCGCAGCCGCGGGTTTCAAAACGATGGTAATTTACATATTTCTACTTGGTTACTGATAATTTTAACTCATATATGCAATTTTTCAGCTTGATCAATTTTTTTGTAAAACTATTTTGTTACTGATATTTTTTTATGTATCCTATCATTTGTAGGATTTTTGCACGCGGAACAAACGAAGGATGAAATGGTCTATAGCATGAAGATTATTTATATGTTATGGACATTCAGGATTTTGTTTTTTGTGTAACATCCCCGCGGGCTTTTATTGTTTAGTTTTATGGCCGTGCGGGCTTTTATAATTTGATTGTTAAATTTTATGGCCGTGCGGGCTTTTATAATTTGATTGTTAAATTTTATGGCCGTGCGGGCTTTATAATAAGTAGGTTTTACATTTACAGGTTTTGGAATGTCAAGAAAATAGGGGAAACTCTTCCCAATTTTTTTTTGGTCGGTGAATTATTAAGACGCTTAATAAGTTTGTATATATATTTTTTTATTAACAACGTTCTCGATTCGCAGTTTGTGGTTGGACCCCCCAATTTTAGATGCACTCACAAGACCCCCAATTTTAGGATTGGACCAAAAAAATACATTTTTTTAAAATTATAGTTAAATATGGTCATGGACTTTGTCCATGACCATTTTTATTTTTTTTGACACGCATGAAAATGGTCGTGGACTTGGGCCGCGACCATTTTTTTTTATTTTTGGTCACGGTTATGGGTCACGGCCAAAGTCTGCGACCATTTTTTTCTTTTTTTTTCGTCACGGTCGTGGGTCACGGACTTGGACCGCAACCATTTTTTTTATTTTTTTTTGTCACGGTTGTGGGTCGCGTACTTTGGCCGCGACCAATTTGTCATGGTTGTGGGTCACGGATGTCCACCGTGTCCAATTTTATTTTTATTTTTTTGTAACGATCGTGGGTCGCGAACTTTGGCCGCGACCAATTTATCCCGGTTGTGGGTCACGAAGGAGGGCCGCGACCCGTCACGGCCCAAGTCCATGAACATCTTCCATAACCCCCCTCGGCCGTGACCATGTTTTGGTCACGAACTTGGGCCGCGACCCACGAAAATGGTCACGCCCGTAATGGTCATGGCCCAAGTCCGCGACCCACAGTTTTGGTCAAGGATTTTGGTCGTGACCAATCGCCAGTTTTGGTGTAGTGAAAGCTACTACTCAGACGACCTTGGCTCCACAATGTCAAGGGTGTGTCTTCCTCACTCCACCAGATTTTGAAGTTCTTCGCTGACGGACGAGTTATTACCATTTTGGGCGACGATAATAATACCAAGGGTGAAAGTACCAGCAATCCAGTCCTTGAGATACAATACGGGTCAAATGATTTGCTCCTATCAGGATTCCGAGTTGAACCGCTTCTACTCCCAGCAGGGGATGATTTCAAAGAAAGGGTTTGTCAGGAATACGACCCTCATGGCAATGCCAATGTGATTTAGATGTTCAAAAACATGTACTTCATGCCTGGACTGGGGCTAGGACAAAGACAACAAGGGATACTTGATCCTATTGAACTAAAAAAGTATTTCCCTCCTTGTGGTTTGGGGTATCAACCATCAGAACAAGAACACAGAATGATCCGCCAGTCTCAACCAAAGAGAAGACTAGATGGCATCCAGATTATCTCAGGTGACTCGTTGAATGGACGATTCATCAAAGAGGGTGAGGACTTCCCCTTTTGCAGCTTTTCGGAACCATGGTATGACCATACATATACAAGACAGCTACCCATGGGCCGAAAATTCCCAACACCATGTACAATCGCTCATCGAAGATACCGAAGAGATTGAGGAAAGTGACTCCGAAGACTTGTTCAACTTTCAGGCATTAGGGCTGACACTGAGCATGGTTCATTCAAGCACTACATCACTGTATCCATCCCACATGATTAAAGCTGCTGATACACCTCTTCTCAACTAGCATGCTGCAACGATTCTACCTATTGAACTCACACCTAACCCTAATGTTTACCCCATTTCTTCTTATGTTGTCTATCCTTGCTCAAATGTAATCGAGACCTCCTTTGATGAGGTTCTCAATGCTGTTTTTCCTATTAATGAAATAAACGAATATTTTGAGTATCTTGCAGTGCCTTACATTAATTGTTTAGATTCTAACCAAAATTTTGATGATGATGATTTTGTAAATGAACAATGCTTAAATGATCTAAATAAGGTTAATAACAAACAACATAACCGCATTCAAGTTAATAAAGAAGAGACCGTTATTATTAACCTCGGTTCTAGTAGCCAACTGCGCGAGATTGGGATACAAGCTACCCTGGACGATCATGAGCGCCTATAACTCGAAGAATTATTAAAGGAATTCTTGGATGTCTTCGCGAGGTCCTACAACGATATGCCCGACATTGATCCTGAATTTCTCATCATGAGATCCCCACTCTTCCAGATTCCAAGTCGATTAAACAAACGCTAAGAAAGCTCAGCATCGAATGGTCAGTCAAAGTCAAAGAAGAGGTGGTCAAACAGCTGAACATGGGTTTCATTCATGTTATCAAATATCCCAAATAGCTATCCAACATAATGCCTGTGCCAAAATTAGGAGGGAAAGTTCGGATGTGTGTAGACTACCGGGACTTGAACAAAGCCTCTCCAAAGGATAATTACCCATTACCTAATATCGACATGATTGTGGATAATACGGCTAGGCATGCTCTCAAGTCATTCATCGACGAGTTTTCCAGATACAACTAAATCAAAATGCACCCAGATCATCAAGAAAAAACAGTGTTCATCACCCCATGGGGTACCTTTTGCTACACTATCATGCCATTTGGTGTCAAGAAAGAAAGGGCTACCTACTAAAGGGATGCCACGACCATCCCACAAAGAAGTCGAGGTCTATGTGGATGATATGATTATCAAATCAAAAACTAAAGAAGTTCATGTTCCCGCTCTTCGAAAGTTCTTCGAACGACTGTGACAGTATCAGATGAGACTGAATCCACAAATGTGTCTTCGACATTACAAAGGAAAAAGTCTTGGGATTCGTGGTCAGTGAAAAGGGGATAGAAGTAGATCCTTCCAAGTTAAAAACCATACTTGAGATGCCACCTCCTCAAACGGAGAAAGAGGTCCGAGGTTTCCTTGGGAAATTGCAATACGTGAGTCGGTTCATCAGCCAACTCACCTTCATTTGTGAATCAATTTTCAAACTCCTCCAAAAGGATTCAACTAAAGTTTGGAATGAGGTCAGCCAAGAAGACTTAAACCGAATCAAATAATACCTGACTCAACCTCTGGTACTCATTCCACCATAGCCTATCTCCCCTTGATCCTATACTTAACCATAACCGACACCGTAATTGGATATTTGCTAGCCCAATTCCTTGAACATTCCTACAAATAAAGAGCCATCTATTACGCTATTCACAAATTGGTTGGTTACGAAGTCAATTGCACCGCTATGGAAAAAGCATGCGTCATGCTTGTTTGGATCACCCAAGAGTTGCGACATTGCATGCTCTCCTTCCCCCATTAAGCTTGTATCCTGAATGAACCACATCAAGTACCTGCTTGAAAAACCATCATTATCTAGTCGAATGGCTCGATGGTTGATGCTCTTAGCCGAGTTTTATATCGTGTACGTCACACAGAAAGCCATGAAAAGAAGAGCCATATCTCACCACCTCGCTAACTACCCCACAGAAGAACCTGATGACTAGATTTCCAAATTCCCAAACGAAAACATCCTCTGCGCTGCTCAGGACTATCTCTGATGGAAAATGTTCTTTAATGGCGCTGCCAACAAAAATGGATATGGCATTAGGATACTTCTGATCGCCCCAGATGACTCCCCTAGTCCCATACTCCCATCGCCGTCAAATTGGATTTCCCCTGCACCAATAATATGACTGAATATGAGGTGTGTATGGTAGACCTCAAAGTTTCTCTCAAGAAAGGTATCTAACGCCTAGATGTCTATGGGGATTCTGCCATCATCATTAGTCAGGAGCTCAGAAAATGGAAAGTCAAGGACGAGAAACTCCAACCCTTACATGCCCACTTAGAAGAACTAGCCTCCCAATTCTAAGATATCACCTTCCACTACCTACCTCGAGCAAAAAATAACCTAGTTGATGCCCTTACTACCTTGGCTTCCATGGTCGACATGCCCGAAGGAATAACAATGACCCCCTTCCTAGTTCAAAAGCAAGATAAACCAACCCATTGCTACTACATTAGGCTCATCACTAAAGAAGATCCCGAGCTATCCAACTGTTAGTATTATGATATCTGGCACCTCCTAAAGCATGGTAGGTATCCCTAGGGTTCCAACTAGAAAGACCAGGCAACCCTCCAAAGACTGGCCGCCAAGTACATCATTTGTCACAAAGCACTGTTCAAGAGAAACTTTGATGGAACCCATGTACACTGCATCACAGGGGATGACATTGAAGAGGTAATGCAAAAAATCCACAGCGGGGAATGAAGACCCCACATGAACGGTCACATGCTTGGCAAAAAGATCATTCGATAAGGCTACTACTTGACCACCATGATCCAATATTGCACCGCCTATGTTCGGAGATGCTTCAAGTGCCAATAGTTATCCAACCTTCAACACTTGCCTCTGCGAGAATTATATAAAATGACTTCTCCCTTGCCGTTCTCCACCTGGGGCATCAACATCATAGGGAAGGTTACACCCAAGGCCTCTAATGGGCATGAGTTCATCCTGGTTGCCATTGATTACTTCACCAAATGGGTCGAAGCTGAGTCATCTGCTGATATGGGATCCCGCGCAAGCTAGTGTCAGATAACGGGTTGCATTTTGAGGCAGAAGTCATAGAAGTGGTCAACGAGTATGGGATTTAGAGAAACTAATCTTCTTCCTACCGACCTCAAACCAATGGTGAAGTTGAAGCCGCCAATAAGAACCTCAAATCGAAGATCAGCAAGATGACCGAAAGCTATCGAGATTGGTCCAACCTAATCCCATACAAGGGTACCATCACCGAATAACACATTCATTTAATAAGAGAGTTAAGTACCTCAGTGTCTGAGAATGGGATTTATCCCTCAAAGAAATAATAGAGCCCATTTGGGACCCTAGAGGGAAATTTAAGCCCAATTGGCGCGGCCCATACATTGTTAAGGAGATCTTGTCCAACAGTTCTCCCATGCTCACCAACTTGGATGGAGAAGAGATGTCTCATCCAGTCAACCTGGATCGTCTTAAGAAATTTTACCCCTAGTCCGAAATCTCGACGCGCTACGACTCTTCTCATCTCCCTTTTATTCTAAAAAAAATAATTAAAAAATCTCTTTATTTCTCTCTACCCATAACTATGCGGGCATGATCCCCTGCAAGAGCCATTTTCAAAAAAATTAAAAATTTTAAAAAACCCCCATAGGTACGTATGCAGCTCATACGTCTTATATGAGCACGACCCCTTCTTTTTCACAAAAACTATTCTTTTCTTATCTCCGAGAATGACAGATCACTTTAACATATACTTGAACAAAATGATTATGCATGCCTTAGGGATTAGTATAGATAATTTAAAAATACAAAATTCATCAAAAGGCACAGTTGGATGATAAAAAACTTTTTTATTTCATTAATAAGAAATTACAGTGCAATTACATAAAGGAACGGATGACTCCCTTCCCCCTGCCTTCCTAGAAAACCAAATAAAATTTCCAAATTTCTTCCCATTACAAAACAAACTCTCCAAGTATCCTACCTATAGCTACCAGAAGAGACCGCTCCATCCTTATCATCTACATCCTGGGGTCCCCAAGCTTCCCTACCTGAATAGAGTTCCATAGACTCTCAATGGATCGATAGGATTGAACCAGCCTAAAAAAACCACCCACACCTCCTTCCATAGTATCAGATAAGGCAAGACACCTTTGTCCAGTCTCCACTTCCAACATCTTGCTAACCACTCTCCTCCACAACCACTTCATATAATTCCCAGCGATATGCCAAACTCTCCCAACAAACTGAGAGGGACGGGTCGATGGATGTCGACTCTCCCACAAAAAGCTAAGCCACATGCACAAACGCGCTGTAAAATCTTCTACTGCAAAGAATTCTAGTGTTCAAGGTGGCACGATCTTCTCCTAGCCAAATTGGCACAGAAGCCGCCAAGGGAAATAAAAAGAGG
Organism: Sambucus nigra; assembly: GCA_949130495.1. Taxonomy (NCBI): domain Eukaryota; kingdom Viridiplantae; phylum Streptophyta; class Magnoliopsida; order Dipsacales; family Adoxaceae; genus Sambucus; species Sambucus nigra. Next base: position 436,082,434 of record OX422214.1, read on the forward strand.
TCTGTCTGAGACCATCCAGACCGACATATGGGTATTCTCCAAGTTCCAGAATTGGCAGTAGCAGTTCCCACCAAGGAACTGACTAGTAGAGATTTCACGAACTAGTTATCCCATCTCTCAATATCCAAGCTGACACTGAAGCTATGGTGTGAAAATAAATTAGGTATAGCCGACGAAAGGTACTCTGATGGAGTCACCAGGCAAAATTTTTCAGACAACCACATGAACAACATCACAGGGCTACCCCTCAGAAAGTCAGAATGACCTTCTTGCTAGGCATCCCAACCATTCAAAGTATATACCAGTATCACCGCTGCAAGATTGCAATGGTGGGACATCCATGAGGTAATAGCTGCAAGTTGTGGGTCCACCAAAAACTCCCCAGTCACCAACAGCAATTTCGAAACCAAGCCTCGAATGACAACTCCCGCATATCCAACATCACCAACCTCCGGTAAATGCACGGACCGCAACACCGTCGGAAGAGAAATCATACCTCCAACTACCAGTGATCTGGCCTCTGAGGACGAAATACAAAGAAGCCCAGCCAATAACTCCCGGGGAGAACGGGAAAGCTCAGGTAGAGCCGCAGCAACATCGGGATTTATCACCAACATGGCCGAAATTCCTCGTAAGTCGGACAGACTTCTTCCAAGCCAAAGAGGAATACATTGTCTTTAGGGTAACAGAATTGTACTGCCATCATCAGCATGTTTCACTCTTTTGGCTAATTACGCCATAAAGAAACTCGACGCATGTTCTAAGCATCGTAGTCAATGATATACGATCACATCGCCTCCAAAGTCTCGAGGTAGTTGTCAAACTCAATGCTACCAGGGAGGTCCATCTCACATAATAGGAAAGTAGGAATGTGAGGGTGTGAAGAAAATACTCTACTCTTACCCCACTTTTATTCTTAAAAACTCCCACAAAATACATAACCCCTGTAGAAATTGGAGGAAATCCTGCCCCACAAGGTACCAAAGACTGAAGAGGGTACCAATCAATGCTTTGAATTGATGGGACTGGACTGACATGCCAACAGGAAGGACAAGGTGCTTGCCGATCATCAACCCCTACTTTTGGAAATTTTCCTTTTTCCTCTTTTGTCAAAATTCAAAAAACTCAAAATAAATTGATATTCTCAAATGTAATTTCAAAAATCCCCTTTTCATCTTTATATAAATTCTCATTTTAAATAGAACTTTCTTTCAAAATCCTAAAATATTTCTTTTTACGGTCTCAGCAACAAAGTAAAAAGCACATGCATTCATTCATTCTTCATTAAAGAAGATAATAAAAAAACTTCATTGCATTGCATAGATATATTTATGTGTTACATTTTGCAGGAAAAATAAAGAAAAGCAAAAAAAACAGTGGGACTCAGCCCGAACCCACATTCCCCCCTCTCTCTCACCTAGTCTTCACCTCTCTCTCCTAAGAGCTTCCACCCCTACAATGCATTCTCTTTCCCCGATGGCGAGATGACGCACCACTACTGCCTGAACCAGACTCCTCCCTGGATGAGGCCGACGGCACCAAGCAAGAAGGAATAGTAACTGCATCCCGAATATGGGCAGTCGCCTAAGATATTCAGTCCCTAATATCCCTCAGCCATGTGGTGGACACCCAGACATGCTGCAAGAAAAGGCGCAATCAGTATCAAATAGAAAAGACCAAAAGAAATCGAAAGAAAGGAAAAGAAAATAATAGAAAATATATACCTCAGGGCGACGAACCTCCTCTGTCAAGCCCAACACCTCCGGGTCCATCGCATGAGGACGATGAAGCATAGGTTCCATCCCTCCATCAGCCCACCGGATATTGTATGAAGGAGTATGCAGCCGCACAAACGGAACCTCCGAGGCCACTACTGTCGCAAATGTCAAAGGACCACTACCGCTGTGGGAGGACCCCACTAGCCGACTCGAATCCGCATCAAGGAAGGGAAGTGCATCATATATGTTGGGCTCCATCAGCCAGCTTGTCATAAAGTCCATATAATCATATGGAACAGTCGTATCGGTGTACAGCAGGTAGGACTCGCCCATCATCGCTGCGATCCTCGCATCCCCCGGCAGCATCCACTCCCGCCTCATTGACATAGGGGGACTCGCAGGTGGTACCACCACCTCCCCCTCAGCAATCTGACGAACCACCCTCTCCCCAAGATACTAAGAGTGGCCAAACTCATGCGCCAACAAACACCTCATCTGTGCATTTACTCCGGTCAACCCCGTGTCTTGAACGGTTGTCCCCCAAGGATAAAAGGTCACCTGGAAAATCCTAGAAAATATAAGGAAACATAAATTCAGAGCACACAAAGGTTTTAGACTGCAGAAGAAAAGTCTTTCCTTGTCACTGATCAGGCCATTAACGACATGAGGCACTGCCTCTAGAGAGAGAGACCTCGTCGACTGCTGATTGGCCTTGCGCCATCTATGCAATCAACAAAAATCCCCAAGAGTCTCATCATTCAAAGAGATCAACTGGGTATTACACCCGATCACCTCATAGAACATGTCTGCCAAAGATAAGAAATTCGCAATCAAAAGAGATGCATAAGAAAAACACGAATGTAAAAAATTAAAGAATACCTCAAGAAGATACATGGCTCCAGTGAAAGACTTCCAGAAGCACCGGCTGAATGCATCCAGAGAAAAATAGAGGGTCGCCAAAGTTAAGCTCCCCTAATCATAGGAAGGGATGTTCGAAAACACCCTCAAGTACGGCAAGAACCACAAATGGATGACGTCACCGCTCGACGCCACAAAAAAAAACCCAACACCAGCAAAATGAACAACCGGGCCATTTGCCTCACCTGCATCCCATCCTCCACATCGATCACCCTGCCCAATTAAATGTCGTTCAGCAGTGACAGAAGGATGGAGTCCCTAGACACTTTCCTCCCCACAACACCAAGCGCCGCATGAAACGCCTACGGCCTCACCCGCAAAGAGCAATCCACCTCTATCTTCTACCCATCACAATCTACCCTCAGCAGCTGTTGTACATCTATGGGATTCATAGTCATCTCCCCGAAGCCAAAATGATAGGTGTGGGTAGTGTCCCACCACCTCTCCCCCAGGGTGCATAAGACTTCCGTCGAACGACGTATCTCATCTAGCATAGACGCCAAACTCCCAAAGCCTGTTCAGGATACCACACAATACACCACACGTGGAAGAGGCTCCCAGACGTCCTTAAGCCTCGTCGTCCCACGGGCACGCATATTCGACAAAGAGACATCAGACTGCCAAAAGAGAAAATCCTTGTTCGAATTCAAGAAAATGGGAAAATCACCAAAAAAGGAATGCCAAAAGTCATTTTACTTACATAACCGCCAGGGTTCACCGCCCTCGAAGAGCGATGACACAACGGCTCCCGCACCAAGTCCTCTCATCCGCAACTGGCTTGAATGCGTCAAAAGAATTCTCGCTCTCCAAAGCAAGAGGCGTCCTGGCCCTCCATTCCACGTTTGCCCAGTCATCAATAACCATCTATTCTCGGTGTACTGCAGTGCTCACAAAAGCGGCCATTTTTTAGATATCGGAATCCTAGAACGATTCACAGAAGAAAATCGCAGGAAGAGAGAAGGCAAGAAGCTGTGAAAAATAAGGGGAATTCACCCCCTTTATATAGGATGCCAAGGGTCATGCCGATCGGCATTAACCCCCACATACCGATCGACACTAACCCTTTACCTTCTTTAGGTAGTACAAAAGTCCATGCGACTGCCGAATTGCACTCTCCATACCATGCTGACCAGCACCTCCCTTAAATTTTTCGTACAGAAATTCCCAAAAAATTGCAGAAAACCTTAAAAATTCGCAAAAAATTCCTAAAAATCCCAGAAAGGATTTAGAACATTTTCACCAAGAAAATTTTGCTCTTCCTCAAGAGGAATCCCTATTTCCCCTGCCAAACTCTTAAAATCCAAGAGAACATCTCCCCGGCAACATCCCCAGAGGACCTCCAAAATATCTAAAACTTCAGAATCTTCCCTATTCCCCAAAGATCTCAATTTTCCCCGAAGAAATATGTCCAAACCCTGCACCACCTAATCATTTCCCCAGCAGCAAATTGGTTGTTCTCTAGTAAAGTCTCCAAAGGACATAAGGATTTCCCCAGCAATCTGCTCCACATCTCAAATCAAAATCACGAGGTAATTTTCCTAACAGAGTTTCCAAAGGACATTTCACTTAAGCACGCAGAATTGGCTTTGACCCACATAATTGGTTATTTTAACTTAAGCCCATAGAATTGGCTTCGACCCGTAGAATTGTTCATCTCACTTAAGCCCGCAAAATTGGCTTCAACCCGCAGAATTGGTCATCTCACCATAAGCCCACAGAATTGGCTTTGACCCACAGAATTGGTCATCTCACCTTAAGCCCACAGAATTGGCTTCGACCTACAGAATTGGTCATCTCAGCTAAGCCTGCAAAATTGGCTTCGACGCGCAGAATTGGCTTCAACTCGCAAAATTGGTCATCTCACCTTAAGCCCGCAGAATTGGCTTCAACCCGCAGAATCAGTCATCTCACCTTAAGCCCGTAGAATTGGCTTCGACCCACATAATTGGTCATCTCACCTTAAGCCCGCAGAATTGGATTCGACCCGCAGAATTGGTCATCTCACCTAAGCCCACAGAATTGGCTTCGATCCACAAAATTGGTCATCTCATCCTTAAGCCCGCCGAATTGGCTTCGACTCACATAATTGGTTACAGAATTGGTCATTTCAACCTAAGCCCACAGAATTGGCTTTGACCCGAAGAATTGTTCATTTCAACTTAAGCCCGTAGAATTGACTTCGACCCACAGAATTGGTCATTTCAACTTAAGCCCGCAGAATAGGCTTTGACCTGTAGAATTGGTCATCCCCAACTTAAGCCCGCAGAATCGGTCATCACAACCAAAGCCCTCAGAATTGGCTTCGACCCGCAGAATTGGTCACCCCATTATTATTGTAGGTCCTTGAAATTGACCTAAATATTTTGTTATCACTTCCTTTAAGACCATCCCCAACACGCCCCTTTAATCCCACAGAATCGTCTTTAACCCACAGAATCGGTCACCCTCATCCTTAAGCCCTCAAAATTGGATTTGACCCGCAAAATCGATCACCCTCATCTTCAATCCCTCAGAATTGGCTTCGACCCATAGAATTTATCACCCTCATCTTCAAGAACTCGGAACTGTCTTCGACCCGCAGAATCAGTCATCCTCATCCTTAGGTCCGCAGAATCGACCTCGAACCATCCTTTTTTAAAGGCATCATATGGTGTCTATTCGACGGCCATCGTTTATTCCAAACTCACCCATCGAGGGGCTCTATAGACACCCCATTCTAATACCCCCTAACCTCTCCTTAGGTCCTTAGCACCTCCCTTCATCATTGTAAACCCAAGTCATACCTTGGGTACTGACCTGAAGGCCATTGGGCACTCCCAAGATCCATTTAACCAAAAGTCAAACTCTTCATCTTAATCAATACTGAATAAATCTTTGAAGGGCACTGAATCCCCTTTCCAATAGTCGGTCCCATGCACGATTCTGACTTACCATGCGAACGAACGACCCGTTTTCCCCCGAAACTCGATCAATAGGTCACCAGATGCTCCCAGGCTCCGTTTAACCAAATTCAACTCTCCATCTTGACCAAGACTGAATGAATCTTTGAAGCACACGGAAACCCCTTTCCAACGGTTCATTCCATGCGAGATTCGAACTTACAGTACGGATAGACGATCCGTTGTACCCCGAAAGGTCATCGAGCGCTTCCAGGCCCCGGTTAAAAAAATTTAAATCCCCAAACCAAGTTAAGCCCTTTGTAATGTCGAAGTACATCTCTTAAAATTTGTAATGGTCTTCCCCGTGAACAATTCTGACTTATCATTTGAATGAACGATCCGTTTTCGTCCGACGATCCCCGGTCCAAAGAACCGATGAACGCTTCTGACCCACATTTGACCCAAAGTAAATTCCTGGAACCGGGAGTAGTCCAAAGGACTTTTAAAGGTCTCTAAAATACCTTTCCAATGGTTTAACCCGTGTGTGATTTGGATCAAAAGTTTGCGCTGTACGATTGATTTTCCGATGGCACCTGAAAGACACTACCAAACGGCATGTTTCAGGCCCCGCCTATCGGCAGTGTGCCTAGACAGACCTACCGATTGGCAGGACTAGGTCAATACTGATCGTAAATTCCATGGTACTATAAAAAAGAGGGTCTAACCTCATTCAGGTTAAGGAGAAAAATCAGAGATCCATCACTCCCAGCAAGCTCAGAAACCCCTCTCGAAGTTAGCATGATTTCCACATCCAAATCCCTTTCCAACCTTCACCTTTCATCACCTTCTTCAAAAAACTTGGTGAATTAAGTATTATCCATCATCACCCCAGTGCAAGGGCTGCTCTCCAACACCCAAGATCAAGCTCAATATCTTCAAGAAGGTCCAACTTTCCCAACTCTCTCTTTAAATTCCCCTAAATTTGCATTAACTTGTTTTGTTACTTAATAATTTTATTCTCTCATCTAACATATCTTAATATACTTTTTATCTATTATTATTGCACATCTCTTATTTTCATATAAATAAAACCCAAAAAATAGGAAAAAGAGGATTTGATCATAAATTCCAACCAGGAATTCCCACACTTTTCCCGCAACTAAAACACTTTTTACACACCCACACAAATAAGGGAAGTCCCGATTGGATTTTTGTGATAAATACCACCCCTCCTTTTGCATACAAACTACGTGGACTTTGATGCCTCTCTAGGCTACGTAGGCATCTCGAGGTAAAACCCGATACCCTAGTCATTTTCTTATTTTTTTATATTCTTTAAACTTAACTCCTTTAAAAATCTATGTATTTACATATATATGTATTTGTTCTTAGTGGCGTATTATTCCACATGCATTATCATTCCCTTATAATGATCAATGCCAGGATAAGCACATAAATCCTATTTTCTAATAATATTTTTAGGAACATTCCTATGGATGGCTCGCTTTATCTCTTCCACGATACAAGTCGATGATTCCTATCTCCACTACGTATACACATGCACACATATCACGGGAAAATAAAGGAGAAAACAACAACCCATGAGAGACTGTAAGGGCGGAATGGGTGACTAACACCTTCCCATTTCATAACTGAGCCTCCAGGCCCTTTTTGAATGATTTTGGTTTTGCACGTATCAGTATGTCTTTAGATGCGGTCCTTCGGGATGGATCCTTTTTCTTTAGTCTATTTTGAGTAAAATGGACTGGCCACTCTATCTCTCTACATTTTTCACCTCATCAACGACGTCGTTCGAAGCGCTCTCGAGAGGGACGTGCGGGACCTAGGATCCTCCCTCTCACCTACCGCGAGGATTGGAAAGGGGATGGCCACACCTTTGGCATGACTTCCACGATATACATCTTGCCTATGAAGGGAAATCATTCATTGGTACGTGTGGACAAGACATTTGCTACACCTTAGTAAATATGAATCGCCTCATAATATACCTCATGTAGATGGCACATGTGAGAGAGAATTCGTTATACTCGATGTACGTGAATGAGTTCCGTGCTATATACATCCCATCGTGATTTCAGTCAAGCGGTAGGATGCGAGGGGAACCACTCAATATTCATTAAAGGAATGTGCAAAAGAATAACATAAAATTTTTATGGGAGTATCTGTCAAATCATTAATCACTATGAAGAAGTGAATGTGTATATCGAGTGGGAACACTATTGTGTAGGAGTATGCATATTCACAGGAGTACGCATATTCTCAATACTACAAAATGCTAGAAAAAAATAAAGTGACTAAAGGAGAAAATTGGACTCGAATCCCAAGATTGTCTCGAGATGCCTACTTTCCCAAAAAGACATCAAAGTCCACCCAGTTTGAAAGTGAACAAGGCTGGGGTTTAACTCATAAATCCTAAATTAGAACTTCTTTTAGTTTTTTTTTTAGAAAATGTGCACAAGTGTAGGGAGAAAATTCTAATTTTGGATTTATAGGAAACCCCTCTTTTTGGCCTTTTTATATTATATGAAGATAATTTTTGTGAGTAGTAAATAATAAAAAAGTGAGATTAGTTTTGAAGTGAACAAATGAAATAAAATATATATCAAAAGTGGAAAGAAATGTCAATAACTATTACTAATTAATTGACTTATAAATGGATAAAAGTAGGCCTTCTATTAAACTTTAACTCCGATTTTTAATAGTAGAGGCTGATTTTTCGATGGTTGGATGATGGTGAGATAACAGTTAAAAAATAGGTGAAAGATTGATGAGAATAATATGATAAAATGGAGAGGATGTTTGGAAAAATGGAATTTTGACGCATTGATTTCGAGGACAATATATTTACTTTAGAAAAGCCCCCTAGGAATGAGGTCATGGTCTCCTTAAATAGTAAAAAAATTAAATCTTCGGGAGGGTGACGATTGGCATAGACACAAGAAAACCTATCAACACCCTCTTCCTTAATGGAGAAGAAAAGCACACCCTGTCGATATGCAAAAGTCTGGGGGTGCCTATAAGAAGTCTGAAATGGACTTTTTTTTTTAAAAAAAATATGGGCATAAACTGAAAACCATAAGTCCAAATAGAGCATGACCCAGACCGTTGGAAAGGGTATTTAGATCCCTATAAGAATACATTGATCCACTCTAGGGTTCGAGAGTTGACCAAGTCAAATAGGGCTCAGAAGCATTCAATGGCCTCTAAACGGGGATTCTCGGAGTAAAAAGGCGAGTACATGTGAACCGTAAGGACAATTTGTGCACGATATGGACCGTTAGAAATGGGAATCGAAGCCATATGATATTTCATTGAGTTTCACTCAGTTTGGAGGGTTTACCAAGGTCAAACAGAGCTCAGAAGAATCCAGTGGCATTTTGATTAGGTCGCAGAGTAAAAAGATAGTACGCACGAATAGTGAGGCCGATTTAACCACACTATGGGCCTTTGGAAAGGGGATTCGGATCCCTATGAGGTTTTAATAATCTTCACTCAGGTTAGAGGGTTGGATAAGGTCAAACGGGGTTTAGGAGAGTCCTGTGGCGTTCAGATCAGGGTTCAGAGTAGAAAAGTGAGTACGTGCAAACCGTGGGGCCAATTTGCGCTCAGTATGGACCGTTGAAAAGGGTATTTAGAGATTTATGAGATTTCAATGAGTTTTACTCAAGTTGGAGGGCTGACCAAGGTCAAACGGGTCTTAAGCTCTCCCTGTGACCTCTCTACCAGGGTTTGGATTATGACCTAGGGTTTATGATGGGAGGAGGAGTGTAGGAAACTAAGGAGGTATTTAGGTGGTACCAATATGGGGTTTATACAACAAAAGTAATTGTTATCATCTTATCATTTTCCACTACTTCTATTTTTTTAGTGTTGAAACTAATAATATAATCCCTCATTGTTTCATCCTCTTTTTGGTTGACGCTTAGAAAATGGACAACTCTCTAACTGAGTTTCATTGTGATGCATAAATTATTGATGTAATAATAAGACAACTTTCTAAAATTAATTATTTTCTCCCTTGGGATTACATTGTACCATATATAGGCTGATTCAGTCAGACTACTAGAAATTTCCCTACACCTCATTTCGTCAGGCACATAATAGATATTCTAAGTAGCTTGACACTACTGGATATGGTGCATCAAATCAATCTTCCCATCATACAGGGTGTGATGGCAAGTTCATTAAACTTTTTTGGGGTTGTGTACCTCATAATGGATGTAGAAAAGGGAGACCCTTCCACGTAATCCCTCTAGGTTTTGATGAAATTTCCTAATTAGTCTTCCAATCGTAAGATGGAATCTTTCCATAATTGATCTTTCTCTGTCTTTTAAGACTTCTTGGTTTTCTCGCCCTTCTGGGCTCGTCTCCCACTCTCAGCCAATTTCTCTCCATGCTTACAAGTGTTCTCACACCTATATGAGGCCCTTACATTATGTCTAGATCTGGGCTAGAATGTAGTCACCCTAGCAGCTAATCCATAAGGTCATTTTATGCATTATCTACCTTGTTATAACTGGGACAATTAAGGATTGGATCCCAAAAGGTCAAAATAACTACCATTACTCAACCTTTCTAGGACATGAGGATGTCCAACTATGTAGTCTGACCATCTAATGTCAAATGGACTCTTTGGGTTATCCCTTATTTCTAAGGCTGATCATTTTGATTAGACTTTTTCCTCCTCCGTAACATACATCTCTGACCTTATGAACCTAGATCCCGTCATCTTCAATTCTCTAGTGACCTTTCCCACTGCAATTACCTCATGTCCCTGTAAGGGGATAGTGGCAGCATTTATCTCATTTGCAATAGCCAACATGATGGGATTTGACTCGGGCTCAACCCAGACTGAGTTCTTTTATCCAACCATGTTACTATGAGTCAACATCTTCATATTTTCATGCATAGCATCTTAGCTTCCATCTAATCTTGCTACAATACTCTACAAATCATCCATACTGACTAGGGTGGAGAGCATTGTCTCCTCTTTCGCATAATTACTTTTGGGATTATCCACAAATTCAAGTAAGATTATAGCAGAAAAATAGGGTATCATAACACTACACCAAAATGGGCAAATTGTCACCTTTCAGCCGGCCAGCCTTGTCAAGGTCATTGACCGTGACAAAAAAAAACACGCGTTTTGTGTCACGGTCATTGACCTTGACACGACCGTGACAAGTCCGTGGCAAGTAAATTTGTCACGGACTTGTCACGGTCAATAACCGTGACAAGTCGTGTCACGGTCAAAGACCTTGACACGACCGTGATAATGTGTGCAGTAAAAACCCTATCCCCCTTCTTTTTTCCCTCCCGCGCCGTTCCCTCCATCTCTCTCTCTCTCTCTCGACGCTGCTCTCTCTCTCTCTCTCTCTCTCTACTTTCAGGTCCATTTTCTCTCTCTCTCTCTCTCTCTTCCATTTATATATATATTTGTGTGTATATTTATGTGTGTATGTGTATATATATATGTGTGTATGTGTGTGCGTGGAGGGGGGCAGGGGGTGGGGGGTGGGGCGGGGTGGAGCATGGTGGTGGAGGGGGCAGGGTGGGGCGGGGTGGGGCAGGGTGGGGGAGGGGGTGGGGTGGGGTGTGTGTGTGTGTGTGTGTGGTGGTGTGTGGTGGGGGACGGGTGGGGTGGGGTGGTGTGTGTGTGTGTGTGTGTGTGGTGGTGTGGGGTGGGGTGGGGGAGGGGGTGGGGTGTGTGTGTGTGTGTGTGTGGAGGTGTGTGGTGGGGGAGGGGGTGGGGTTGTGTGTGTGTGGTGGTGTGTGGTGGGGTGGGGTGGGGTGTGTGTGTGTGTGTGTGTGGTGGTGTGTGGTGGGGGAGGGGGTGGATGAGGGGTGGGGCAGGGGGTGGGGTGGGGCAGGGTGTGTGTGTGTGTGGTGGTGGTGTGGGGTGGGGTGTGTGCGTGTGTGTGTGGTGGTGTGTGGTGGGGGAGGGGGTGGTGGAGGGGGGCAGGGGGTGGGGAGGTGGTGGTGGAGGACGAAAATTATTGTTGTAGCACTAAGAGAATAAATGAAAATGAATTGAAACTATGAAATTGTTATGGAATATAATAAATTTGGAACTATTGTCTTTTCAACCATCCAATAAAAGTTTTCCTTCATGGAATGTTAGAATTGTTTCTAGGATAATAATCATACTATAAGATAATTGCTCAAAATAAATATTAAATAATAATTACTAAGATATCAATTCAAATAAAGTCTTAATAACCTAACCAAAAGAAATAAAATAAAATATCAAATAAATTATCATCCACCTCATAGACATTCCCTACCAATCATTTTAAGATAATCTTTTCCTTATAAAGATAAATACCTTTGATTGCAAAGCATGCACTTGTATTAGTATTATTATACAACATGTATTATTTCGACGTGTAATTCTAAAATCTCACCTAGTTTTGTATACTATTTTTAAAATCATACTATCAATTCACGAGACACTAAACAAGAAAGAGGGCATATTAATTTGGAAATGCATGTTTTTCTTTCTAGAGATCCGTGTCGTCTAAACTTGGTATTAGATACTTGCGTGGTTTTACCTAACTTGAATGAACTAATAAATGTTTCAGTAAAGGTTGAAGTGGACAAAAAACGTGTGAATTGATTAATATCCATAATGTAAATAAAAGGTTAAGTAAGTGTGTAAATGGGTGGTTGAGCAAGCTAAGAGGTCTAACCCATATTTAATACATAGGTGTGTTATGAAAGGTTTTCAAAGGGTAATTAAGTATTTTCAAATAATGACCCCGAAACATAGAAATTCAATCTCAAGCAATTTAATTTCAATCTCTACAAATTTATGCATGTATTCAACGGATTTATGAAGGATTAATATTAAAATTCATTTCCTATACATAATCTAAAAATTATATGTGTGTGTGCGTTTGCGTAGGTGTGCGTGTGTGTGTGGCGGGGGGAGGGGGCAGGGGTGGGGCACCCATTTAATAACTCTTTAAATATTTGGAAAAAACATAATATTACAAAATTGAAACGAAATGGTATTGACGGAACTTACACATACGTTATAACATAGACGGAACATTTTTTTATCTGTACTAATAACATTTTTTTTATCTGTACTAATAACATTTTTTTTACAGCAAAAATGTCTCCTTCAGATGTTAGGGCGAATATGATGATGCTGTTTATGATGATGTCGTCGTCTGGGTTCGGTGGTAGCGGAGGCGACGAGGGCTCCTCCGCCCCTAGGCTCCCCAAATATGGAAAATTTGGGATTACCGTCGAAAACAAGTCGGAGCTTTTAGCGAGATCCCTCGAGCTGCTAAAGACGGTCATCGGCCCGGGGTTTATGAGTTGGAAGGAGGTGCCATATGAGCTCAAGTTAGCTGTTTGGGCGGCACTACAGGTAATATTTATATGAATATTTCAATTTCAATTTATATTTATATTTATAATTATATTTATTCGCAACTAACATTGTATTTGTTGGACAGGAACAATTCAACTTGGATCCAAAGCTACGCGATTCCGTCTTGGAGCAGTTGAGGGAGCAACACAAGACGTGGAAAAAAAATATGCGGACACGGTACTTTGGAAAAACACGAGAGACCATTTTACAATGGCGCGGATCCGTCCCGCCCAAGGAGCCGATCTCATTGGCACAATGGAAAAAGTTCATTGACAATGAGCTCGAGGATCGACAATTGGCATCTCGCCAATCGGGGAGGGAAAATCGGGCTAAAAAGACGGACGTGCACTACTCCGGCCGGACCTCTTACGCTGAGGTGGAGCATAGGATGAAGGTGATATTTAATTTATCTATAACTACAGAAATATATTATTGGATATTATTTTACTTTGCGGGGTCGATATTAATTTTACTTTACTTTATTTTATTTCAGGGGGTAGGGAGTGGGCCAGGGGGAAAGCCACATAGGCTCGATACTTATGTGGCTCTTCGGACGAAGAAGGGGAAGGACAAGGAGGTGTCCCCGAGCGTCGCGGCCACGATTGAAAGTAATCCGACAGTTTAATTATTGTTAATTACGTTATAATTTTTTAGTTTACTTATTTTACTAATCATGTGCTTTTTGCCGTTTCAGGCAAAGCTTAAGGAAGTGCATGAGTCGCAGTCTGATGCCGACAAGGCATCTTTGTCCACAGACGCACTCAGCCAAGTGCTTGGCTCTGATCGCAAGGGGAGGACAAGGGGAGTGAGCTCGCGGGTGGCCAAATCTAGGATCATCGGATTGGAGACGAACGACACCGGGTTGGCTCGAACGGTGGATTCACACGGCGCGAAGCTGTCCCGTTTGGAGGCGACGGTTCAAGATATGTACGCATTCATGAAGCGTACGTTGGGTGGAGACCGTAAAGAGAAAGGTAAAGGGAAAGGGAAGGAGAAGGCGGTGGAGGAGGAGGTGCAGGAGGACGAGGAGGTGCGGGAGGACGAAGCGCAGGATGACGAGGATGTGAACCTCGCTGCTTCATCACCGACACGTTCGTACTTCGACGATCCACTTCCCTATTTGACGCCCTCCAACATACCATTATCGACAATTGGTTGGCCGAGCGTGTTCATATTGGACATATTTGATGGCCAGCGGATAGGGCGGGGGTTGAGGGACCCGAACATCGTCGAGGGTGGAATAGTCCATGGACGTGTGCTTCAAGAGATGGAGTCCAGGGTGCTCGGCACGCATGTCATACCCGGGAAGGAGAACTCCCTATTGTGGTTGCGCGAACAATGCGGCACGACGTATATTAGTGGGTGCGTCAATTCGTATGTCGTGTGGCCTACTCACCTCCTCAGTTTTATCTAAGACATGTAGTAACATTATTTTTAAGTTTGTCCATTTTAATTAAATTTGGATTATATCGTCATGTATATTATTTTTATTTTGAAGATTTGGATTATACTGTCATGAATATATATTTGCATTATCTTTAGTTTGTGTTGGATATATGATGTTTGGAACAGGTACAACGTTGCTATAACAGGTACAAATATACTGCTGGGCAGTGGCGGTGGCCATACTGCCCAGCAGATTTTTTTTAAATTCTGCCCAGAATTGTCACGGTCATTGACCGTGACAAGTCCTTGACAACATTTGTCACGGGCTTGTCACGGTCATTGACCGTGACAATTTTTTTAAAAAGGGTCACGGCTTTGTCACGGTTATAAACCGTGACAAACGTGTCACTGTCATTGACCTTGACACGAGCGTGACACAAAATGCGAGTTTTGTGTCAAGGTCAATGACCGTGACACGACCGTGACAAAAAAAGTTGTCTCTCCTCGAAATGTCACGGTCATTAACCTTGACAAGGTGAATTTGTCAAGGTCAATGACCTTGACAAATGGGCAGATTTGGTGTAGTGTAATACAAAATGAAATTATTCACAGTAGATGTAATTAAATGTAGAAAATATAGAAACACAAGTTGTTATCTAAGAAATGTCTAAGAATCAAATAAACATTGCTTTTTGAAACAACTCTAACCCTTTGAGACCAAGATATAGCAACTCACAATTCACTGGCCCGCCAAAAATGGGTAACATTGAGTCCTAGAAATGAAAAATTAGGGATACAACATGTTTAGCCATTCCCATAGATGACGCCAATCTATTATTACTAGAAATAGCTACATGGTTTGTCTTAGTTGGATGTACTAATAACTAATAAATAATCAGATAAGAACTGAATTACTGAGATAAAAAAAGGAGAAATTAGAGAGTAAATAGAGATATGCGGTGAATTGAATTTATGTGGTTCAGCCCAACATGGTGCCTATGTCCACAAGTGCAAGTGAATCTATGGACTACTGGGAAAACTCCATTGAAGAGTATAAAATAAAAGCTATCATATTCTCTATAGAATTGGAAAAGATAATAGCAAAGTAAAGTCTCATACCTCACATGAATTTTTTGTGTGATATTTATCAGTCGTTAGAGGAGAGAGAAGAGAGGAAGATACGTGTTTCACCTTTTTAGGTGAGGTGAGAGCGCGTTTCAAAATTATAGTGAGAGAATAATCATAAGTTGTTATTACGCATGGGGGAGAATATTTGTAAATCTCCTACCCGTGCACATGTATTAAGTTATTGATGCCCTCCAATCACGAGGTATGTGCGTATCCTAATGGTGTTAGCCAACAGAGTTAAGTTATTATGTTAACTATAGCAAAGAGAATCACATTACGAGCCGATTATAATGTTAACTTTGGTCGACCACATTACTAATTGTAGTCATTTATCGACCCTCTTAGTACGAGGAGGTCTATAGGTAGCTTATTTCGAAGCCAAGTGTCCCATTCTAGTTAGTCCATGAGTAATGCCAAGTTTATGGTGTAACATGACTCTTTTATACATGTTTAAATCCATGATCAGTTATTGGGACTAGTAGAATTCTTTTCGGGGTCATGCATTACTGGACTTAGTTCCTTCTAAATCGGTCTCAATAACTCCCATGGAACTTTTGACTTTGTTAAAACCTCATCTAAGACATGTTTGGATCTGGGGTTTCCCATCACACGTGCTGAGTGAGGATCTCGATAAATTTGAATCAAGTATAGAAGTTGACTCTTTGTAGGTTACCCGAAAGGAATGAGAGGTGGCTTAATTATTATCCTAACGACCAGAGGATATTGGTTATCACAAATTCTCTGTACTTATAGAAAGATGATATAATAAACCAAAATCCCAAGAGTGATATTATCTTACAAGATCTAAAAGGGAAAGATAACCTAGTTACTTCTAAACCACTTGTACACGATGACATTCAACATGATATCAATAGTACACTACCTAGTGATAGTGGGATTATTATTGATGATTGTGATACACGTGTTATTTATACTAAACCAAAATTAGATACACCTTGTAATGGGAAAGTTAGGAATCTGCATGATAGGTTAGTTTATTTAAGTGAACACTCCAGTGATATCGCAGGGGAACACGAACTAGATCCCCATAACTATGATGAGGCACTCCAAGACATGGATTCTGGGCTTAGCTAAAGGCTATAACATCAAGAGTTATTATATGTTTTCGAATCAATTTTAGTAACTTATAGAATTTCCAGATGGGATAAAACCCATCGGATGAAAGTGGATCTATAAGAATAAAAGAGGGTTAGATAGGAAGGTGGAAGCCTATAAGGCAAGGCTTGTTATGAAAGGGTTTACTGTGAAAGAGGGAATAGACTATGAAGAAACCTTATTGCCGGTAGCCATGCTAAATTATATAATTATTCTTTTATCCATTGTAGGTCATCTTGATTTCAAGATTTACCAAATCTACATATTTAGTCTTGATAAGTTCATCATGTACGAGTATTCACATATTCATTTGTGCTCCCATGTGTATTTTTCTTATTTTAGTTTTGTCAAAACACTTTGGGTTCTTGATTTACCTCTTCGTAAAGATATATCAACCTTCAAGATCTTGAAGCTCGTTTTTATGATCCTCTTGACTCATGGATCATATTTTTAATTAAAGGTATATTAGAGAGCCCTACACTCAGGTAACGTGTTTTTACAAATCTTTTACATCTTCATAAAAATTTATGTGTGTAAAACTTGTGTCTTTTTCTACCTTCAACTTTCTTATTTATTAAAATATTTGAAAATTCTACAGAGAAGAAAAATGGAGTATAATTCTAGCAACTTCGCTGGAAACATTCCTTTTGCAGCAACGCTGGAGAAAGGTGCATACAACTTTGATGAAATATTACCACAGTGAAGGCCTTTGCTACACTGATATTTTCCTTCATTGGTCGTCAACTCCTTTTAGGGTTCCGTGAATAATCTATGGGCATTAAAGCTAATTGCATCATTGTCAGTTCACTGTAATGAATATTTTCTTCATTGCAATAGTCCTACCAGCAAAGAGTAATGTTCTGTGAATATACCTTTTATATCTTTGAGGATATTCTTAATTTATGTAATAAAAGTCACTTTTTCTCTAAATGAGTGTTAGTCTTTAGCCAATATTCCTACAAAATGAGTGTTAGTGTTTAGTTACCTTTGTAAGTCTTTATCAAGTTTTTAGTGAGATTATTGCATTGGCTCAAGGTTTTTTTAGTTAGTGGGTTTTTCTCCTCGTACATTCAATGTTATGCTTCTATTTACCCTTTTCACATATTATATGACCCATATGCTTAAAGAAGATTAAACTTTATTTGGTTGATAAAACTTAGGTTTATATTGTAACATAGACTTCTAGATTTGCCAAAATATTTTTTTGTGGGTGTCAATTTTAGTATGCAATACACACTCTTAACTTGTATCAGAGCTTGGTCCTCTTTTATTAAGGTTGAAAAACCTAAAGGAATATTGTCCATTTGTGGTAATATGGAGAATAGCACCATATTTAAAGGTATGAATATTTTTTAGGACATTGTTCAACCTACTCATACATTTTACTCTCTTGACGATATTTGATCAAGCAATACAGAGTTGTGTCAATCTTTGTCTATTGATTATAAATGTTATACTAGTGATGATTATATTAATGAAAAAGATGGTGAAATCCAAAATGCTTATGATAAACCTTATTCTGAAAATGTTAGACATAAGAAAATCTTGTTGAAAACTTTCATTGAACTTAAAAAAGTGTGAAAAGGAAAATGCTTATTGAAAATGGAAGGGTTCCTTATGAGCAAGGTTCTAAAAAATGCGGGGCGTGTCGAGGTATGGAGGCCTTGCCTTAAGCCTTAGAAGCCTAGGCGGGCCTTTGGCATAAAAAGGCGTGAAAAGGCGTTTAGGCCTTCTTAATATTTTTTAATATTTTTTAACCACAATAAGGATATTAAAATACTAAAATTATACATATCATAAAAATATGCATGAATATATGCAAATTAAAATACTATTTGATTATTTCGGATGAGATAATGGTTCGGTTTGTAAAAAAATTCTTTTAAAGGTGATATCGTTTCACTAAAGCTTTGTTGTTTCTGGAAAAAAGTGCGCCTTAAGGATTTTATCAAGAATAATGCGTAAAAAGCGTAAGGCGGGTCGTTTCTCCCAAGCCTGAAGCCTAGGCAGGTTTTTTAGAACAGTGCTTATGAGAATTGTGGAAACTCAACGATCCGCTCTTAGTGAAAGTCTCCTATTAGTGGAAAATGAGAATAAAGGTTAAGTGTTTTACAATGCCAATTAGAAGAATGTAAGAGTTCTAATGACTATTTTAATGAAAAAATAACATTTCTTAAAAATGAGTTAGTCTCCGCTAGGAATGTGAAAGTTACCATTGAAGATAGATCAATGAAATTTGGAAAAATGATTTTATCTCATACTCAATAATTTTTTTAGAAACCTAGTATTGGTTTTGAAAACCCTCATGTTCCAGCTAAATTTGAGAATAAAACCATTTGTTTAAACCTTCTCAAAAGACTCACGAACCTAAAGTGTCTTTAAAGAAAAGCTCGTTATTAATAGGCATTCTAACTCTTAAGATATAAATTAGTTTCTAGGGTGATAGTCAAGGAGAAATCACACCCCAGTTGGAAAATGAGAACCAATAGAAGTAATAGGTTTATTATCCAATGACGAAAAACCCTGGATTGTACCTCTCTTAGCAACGGGTACCTATAAACAAGAAAAATAATTATAAAGGTAAAGACAAGAAATTAAATGAACATTGGCTTGCGAATAAACATGAGGAATTACCTCCACAATAGGGGTAATAGTGGTCATTGATGTTTGAGTAAAATGAATGGGAGGAACCTGTGATTTGATGGATGAAGGGGAAATGCTCGCCCCTAGACCATACTCACCCTCACAGAAGAAACCTAATAAAAGTAGGGAATAAAAATTATCAAATTGTATATGTATTTATCAAAGTTAAAAATAACATGATTCATATATAATACTTACAATGCCATGGATAGAAACTTGACCATATGGCAATAGCCCAGTGGTGGGGATGGTTATGTTGTGGGAAGTAATCATCACTTCCTCGTAGTAACCTAGGGAACTATCCCTAGGGTCAACAATCACCTCCTTGTGAACTAATATAAAAAATGACGTGTCAATGAAATGATCCTCAATAATTGCGAGTGATCCAATTTCATTTGAAAATGAAATATGATAATTAAAGGAAGGACTACTCATATAATCAATAAGTTATCCTTCAAATGAACTTCATGTTGAGTGTGCATTCATATCCTCTATGATTTGATCTTTATAAACAGTTTGAGAAAAAACAAAATTACCTTTCATATGATGAAAGGTGGTTAAAATAGTGGGGTGGGAGGATGCTGTTGAGAATGCCTTATATCCTAGCTCGGCGATAAATCTTTTATGTCTCCTTAATTCTAGTTGTGTCTAAGTCTGAACGTTGATGAGCAAGGATAATATTTCCACCAACCTTTGTTAATTTTGTCTTCTTTATCCTTTCTCATTTCTATATAGGAGGCATGGTCAAAGAAGACCCTGCAATTTGGGAAAAAATGAAATTAGAAACATCTAAATCTGGATACTTCCTCTTGGTTAGAAACTTGGTTTCGCCTTTGGTTTTGGCCTTCAATTATTTCGCATCTAGTACTCAATGATTTGAAGAGATAATTTCCTCAAAAAGATGATTCACAGTAATGGGAGTAACAAAATCCAAAGGACGCCTTACAAATTGGCTATAGTGATATGTCTCTTACCGAGTTCCCTTGCTCTGATATATGTCTGATTGATGGAGTAAACCACAACATATGTCTCTCTGGGAAGACACTGGATACATGCATTTATACTGAGTATTTATACTGAGTATTCAATGTTTGTAAGAAATAACTTGGAAATTTTGGAGTTTGTAGAATTCGAAAACCATACCATTTGGGGTAAAGTGCATATATGAACTCTCATAACGTTTGTTTGATGAATGAGTGGAAGAAAATATTCCCTGTTCATATCCCATTTGCCTCCTTCCTCGCTCAGAATGGTAAAATTCCACACCCTATACTAACTCAGTTAAAGATGGCAAAATCCAAGGAAACACGATCGCAATTGTATGAACAAAATGAGTACTCTTCATAAATTTTTCATTCATATGAAAAACAAAAACTTTTTGAATAGGAGGAATAAGTTCCCCCAAAATATACCTCCATCCTCTTTGCATAAGGGAAAAAGAAAATTTCTCAACATCATCTAAGTGAGGATTGAGAGAGGTCAGGGGGGTTTTCCTTTGCCATATGTCAATACAAACAATACTGCTAGACAATGAATGAGCCTTTGGGGACCAATTTGGGAACAGTTTGAAGAGAAATCCTATCAAAATAAATGAATAAGAAAAATTGACCACATAATAACGACAATAGGATCTATCTATGCTAACGTTCTTGGTCCAACCAAGTGTATATTGTGCCTAAAGTTAAAGAGGTTAAAGAAATGTTCTTTCCATGAGCAAAGGGAATAGCTAAACAAACAATATCGCACGAGGGGAATCTTTAATGACTGAGGGATCAAATATTTGGACATGAAAGTCACGAAAAAGGCTACCAAGTGACTAGTGGAATTCAAACCTAGTCCACCCACACTCTTGGGGGCTTGGAGCGAGCTCTTTCTATACGAAAAGGCTAAAAGTCCCTAAAATTATACATTTTCCATTTTTCAAAGGTGTGATTACTTGTTCTTGTACAAGTAACACCTACATGGTGAATACAAGTGGTAATCAAATATTCATGTTCGTCGCACAAGAAATTTCCTATGAAATGCTCGTAATCATTAGTGAATATATGTGTCCCCAAAATAGGCAATTAAGTGAACTAGAAGATATCCTCTAAGGTGATGCTAAATAAAGCCAACCAATCACTAAAGTGTGTCCACGCTCAAATAAGACACTACAACGTTAAGAGTACTCAAACTCTCACTAATGTCAACACTTCAAACTCCTTACAATCCTTCCCAACCTAATTGTCTCTAGCATTTGGTGATACTTCCTTATCGACATGACATGATTCACCCTAGCCTCCTATTTCCCACGGCTACCCCACAAACATCTAAGTTAATTGCAGAAAAAAGAAACTCAGTTTTGTCTATTCGCATCCTCAGAAAACTATCAGAAATCACGCTAGTAGTATCACTTGAATCTAATGGCTCAAGAAATCCCATAATGGGTTCCTCACTCACTAAAGTATGTAATTTAATAAAAAAATTCTTAAGTGACGACATAAAATGATCACCATCCCAAAGAAAGGGTCACACCTATAGGTAGTGAAATCCTTCATCACGTGTTACTCCAAGTACCATTGTTATACTTTTATCAAAATAACAGAGCCATTAGACTCATTTTCATTGGCAAAATGGGCCATCACCATCCTTAACAATGATCACGTTTGAAGAAACATCACCCATAGTGGCTGAAATGACTCAACATATAGAAAAAAAACACCAATTATCGCCACTTTATTGGCATGGTGCCTATCAAACTGGTGGTGGTAGTGGCAATTGATGATCCTAGTAAGGATCTCATCTTTTAAATATGAATTTTATTGACCCTCAGCGTCAATGGGTCGGCCTCATACCCCCGGTCTCATAGGGGCTAACAAATTGCAAACAAAAAAAAAAATATATATATATATATATATATATATATATATATGGAATTCACTAGAAAGGGTATTTAGGACATTTTAAACCTATATCAACGTTAGCTCAAATTTGCAATGTACATGGGGGAATGTTCATGAAATTAACACAACTTAAAGTAAAATTGGAAGCACCTAAGATGAGAATAACGTTCATTATGCACCATGTGACTTAGGGTTCACATTATAGCCCACGCCTCCTATAAATATCCTATACCCTTCTACTTGTTCATTAAGTCACTCTTTTGTAAAACAGACCAAAACTCTGTCAAAATACTGTTAGAGGAAGAAACTACTCAAACTATAACTTCTATAACACTCCAGAATAATGAAGATTAAGTTTACTCACGGTGGATGTAAGAAAATTTGTTGAACCATTTTAAATTTATGTGTTGATCTGTTTTCTTATATTTTTCACTGAACTTTTACTAGTCATTTATCTATCTCTGGGAATTGACTATTAACTTAGTTATTTTCCAGGGGTTAACCCACTCACAACCTGATTATAGGCACTAATCCGAGTTAACTCAGATTTGGATCTTTAGTTTGAGGGTTTGGGTTAGGTGTTTCCTTACTTTCATCTTTAACTAATTTTCTGGGTATTTATGAACTTAATCTTAACTTAAGTGAAATTCTATGTGAGATCGCGATTCACCATCATATTCCTGTTATTTTGATATTATAATCATTATCTATTCAACCTCAATCATGTTTGTTTGTTAGGTCTTGGAATTTTGGAAAAAAGGGAAAACTTATAATTTCAAACCTAAATTTTAGTGTTCATCCTTTTCCTCATCATTGTTTGGGAAGAATTTTCGTTCTGCAAATTTGTTGACCGAAAATGTCATCAAACCTGCCACTACCGCCTCTAGGCAGCATACACGCCTCAAGCAGTGTGCAATAATAATAATAAGGCACATTCCTTTCATTTTTAGTAGATTTTAAGTGATTTAAGTTCACTAACTCAAACAACCTAAAATAACACATCTGGTTCTACTCCCAAACTCAAGTGAGTCCCATGTGATTGGAGTTCATCTCTTAATTAATAAATATTTACTTTCATATTATTAAGTTCCTATCTTGAATTTAAGAATCGTTTATTATATGAAAATATCTTCTATTAAAAGTAACTCGTTTACTAATCATGATAATCAATATCTGTCTCTAGTTATGATTTTGAAACGGCGCCACAAGTTTAATAGTTTTAAATACTCACATGCCACTGATTTAGTATATACATCTCTAGAATATTCATTACATAATGTAAAAGATGTGCCGCGTGTGATACTGATTCGAACTAAACTCGTAAATTTCAATTAATAACTTATTTCATTAGAGTTCATTTTTAACCAAATTGAATCATCCCCTGAATATGAAACTACGTGTGTGTGTGTGTGTGTGTGTGTGTGTGTGTGTGTGTGTCAAACCATCACAAATAAAATTACTGACTCCCAGACTTTAGGGAAAAAAACCTTTCGGGTAAAATCTTTTTATTTCACTATGTAAAATAATTCGCAACTTACATACACAATAAAATTTGCAATGATCACTCCGCAAAACGATCACATAGACCGCAACCTTGAGTCATCCAAAGCCGCAGCCCCAATTCAGCCTAAGAATGCCCACGAGCACTCCCTGTTGACATGCAATCATCTTCATCTCAGCACTCCCCTCAAGAGCACTTGGATCAGTAGTAGATATTTTCTGAGCAAGAGAAACTTGACACAAGATGTGTTCTGGGGTTCCAAAACAACTCACATAAACTATTGGGATGATTTGTGAATTGAAAACAAAGGATTAAAACCTTAAAAGTGAGAAGACAGTATTATGCCAAATAAGTTTCGTCTATTGAAAATTCTCAGGTGTTTTGATAAAAAATGAAGTTGGAAAAACCAATTTATAGAAAATCTAAGGCGGAGCATCGCTCGAACGAGATAGGAGTGTCACTCGAATGATGACACTTGTCGTTCTAACAACTTTACACGATATAGGGATGTAGCTCGAACGAGAGCTTCTATCGCTCGAATAAAAAATTAAAAAAAAAAATATATATATATATATATATATATATATATATATATTTCGTTTTGACAGAAAATAGTCCGCCTCAACACTTAGAAAAATATTTTTGATGAAAAACTCTGCTAAAACACTTATAATTTTTTTTGTAAAAATATCCCAACAAATTTATACGAACCGTTAAGGGACTTAAACACAACCTCACCAAAGTTAAACTTGCGGAGTCTTGAATGTTGAAGAACTTTGATACTCGGATCCGTCTTGATGCATGAATGATCTTGAATTATTCTTCGACGGTTGTAGCGGTATATGCCATACTTAGTTGATAACGGACATTTATAAAATTTTGTCCATACAAATCTCTCCTATGTCTATGCCGATACAAAATAAAAAAACATTTGAATTATCAAAACATAAAATGCCTATAAAAATCTAATACCCTCCCATGAACCCAAAACTCAAAAGGTACTAAACATGTAGGTCTGGAAAATTTCTCCAAAACCTTCAACTCAAATCTTAAAATCTTTAAGCTTTTCTCATCAGGGTGTGCAAAATAATGATCTTCAATTTTGTACCTACACACATGAGACAATGCAAATACCTTCGTGGTGCATCGAGTTTGAAATGATATAAGAATAAATCAATCAATAATCAAATAACTCCCCCATAATTCGTTCTCCCCCTTTTTATTTGTCCTAAATAGACAAGGAATCGAATAAACAAAATAAACATGGAGTTGTCACGAAAAATATGCATAGCAAATGTGAATCAATCTATGCTCATGCAAAGGAATAACTCAAAATCTTCCACAAACTATTTCTAATTTTTCAATTTTTCATATAAAAATGCAAAAATAATTTTACAAAAATTAGACACCGTGAATTTTCACGAAGAAAACCAAATCATGGATACAGAATGAATGGGTGTGAACATATTCAATAGGCAAATCAACACAATCAAAGATAACATGTGTGCACGATGTATACATGTACTTCTATCGAATGAATCTCAAAAATTGTCCTTCGATGTTAAAAGTGTTGAATTTAAATGACATCGACTCAATCCATTCCACACATCAAAGTCAAAAGTGATTCCCACACCAATATCGTCTAAAACTATGAATGCTTTTTCAAGATGTTGTCATGACATGGAAACCCGTTTTTCATTTCTTTCCATCCAACCTCCCTCGTAAATAATAATCATTATATATTTCTTTTGAGGTGGCCCCTCTTTGGCATATTTATCTTTTTATTGCCATTAATTTTTTTTTCAGGTTCTTTTAAATGGTGGCTTTCACGGCAAGTTAATTTTTTTCTCTCGCAGCCATTTCTCGTGATTCAGTCATCATATTTTTTTGCAATTAAATTCCTCACAAGAAATAATTTTTACATGCACTACATCCATTGTCCAGTATTATCGCATTTGATTTGTTTTAAAGACAGAATCGAGGTTACAACACTCCGACCAACATGTTATAAACAAGTACAATAATCAAACAAATCCATGCAAGTGTGCATTAAAGGAACTTATGAGTAAAACATATAATTAGTAACAACTAATCACATCTTAATGACTGGAAACATTGTAAATCACAAAAATGAAATGATGACGCATATCAAAACACTATCAAGTCATCATGTGGTTTAGGAATGAACAGTGTAAACAGTGTAAAACAAAATACAAAATACAAAACAGTGTAAAACAAAATACAAAACTCTTTTTGTCTTTTCCAAAAATTTTATAAAAATAAAATCTTTTTGTATTTTTCAAAAGAAAAAATCAAATACAAAAAAATACATAGTAGCAATAGGTAAAACATGTCATCATGCAAATCAACTTATGCTAGCAAACAATTCTAAACCTCAACCATTAGGTGCGGTGGAGTTTTCCAAAAGTGGTGGCATCCTATGAAAAACCTCCATCAAATCATGTGAAGTTTTGACCAAAAACTTTACGTGCTCCCTAATATGTGCAAACTCTCTCGTCTAATCATCAAGAGAATCTAGTGTGGGTTCATGTGTGTGAACAGGTGTAGTAGCAAAACGTGACACCTGACCCAATTTAAAACAAAACTCCCTAAGGTGTCCTCTCTTCTTGCAGTGTGCTCAGACATTAACAGGCCTAGGAACACCTTGCTCAAAATGTCTCATACGCGCTCTCCTATCAGGTACGGTTCACCTAGGTGGGTTAGGTTAAGAATCATGTGAGTATAACACTAAAGAAGGAACCAACTCGGTACAACATGTAAAGTGGAAGCACCATCATGACTTATTCCTTGACACTCATCTTTACCCAAAATGGAATTGAGAACCATCTTTCCTTCCTTCTTAGATTTTTTCTCTAAAGTGACTTTAACCTCCAGGGTGTGCTTAAGATCTCTCTCTAATTGTGACACGCGGGTTATAAGTTGACCCTTTTCCTGGCCTAAATCTATCAACTATTCACTCAAAGAAACCTTTATAGTGTCAGGAAATATGCAAATCTCATATGTATGGAGTTCTCTAGCCAACTCTTCTAATTTCAGACGATTCAAATTACGTAAGATATTTAAAATAGTCACTTAAGGGATAAAAGGTTTTGGCAGCAATCTTAAATTTCTTTTAAGCACTTTTGCATTAGGTATAGGTTCACCAAGATTAAAACTAGTGTTGACAATGTCAGACAAACATGCATAAAAATCATCAAAACACTCAGTCTCAAGCATGGTAATCGTTTCAAATTGAGAAGTTAAAATTTTGAATTTTATACTCTTTGACCAAGTTAGTGCCTTTGCGGGTGAGTTGTAAAGCACCCCACGCTTATTTAAACGCGGTGCACGTCATAAAACGTCAAAACTTATCGGGGGTGACGTGTTCGAAAAGTGCACTACCACGTGAATTAAAAGTGCTCCACCTAAACTCATCCTTAGTCTAGTCTGACACAGGTTTTAAATTTATGATGTTATTTGCGATGACAGTGGGAGGAGTCCAACCGCTTTGACAAATTAACGAAACTCTCTCATCGATTGATTTTCAATGTGATGATCTTTCCAGTAAGCATAATTAGACCCGTAAAAAAATGGCAACCGATTATATAAGTTTTCACTTAGAAACATTAAGAACTTTAAAAAAAAATATGATCCTTAAAAAAAAAATCAATATCACACAATTTTGCGAAAAATAGGAATACTCGGTAAATTTGAGTAACCTGCTCTGATACCAATTTGTAAAAAATGATGAGCTGAGTGCGATACTGATTCAAACTAAACTCACAAATTCCAACTACAAACTTATTTAATTAGAGTCAATTTTTAAACCAAATTAAATCAGCCCCTGAACATGCAACTACGTACGTGTGTGTGTGTGTGTGTGTGTGTCAAACCATCACAAATAAAATTATTAACTCCTAGACTTCGGGGAAAAAATCTTTGGGGTAAAACCTTTTTATTTCACAATGTAAAATAAATCGCAACTTGCATACACAATAAAATATGCAATCATCACTCTGTAGAACAATGGCATAGACTGCAGCCTAGAGTCAGCCAGAACCGAAATGTCAATTCAGCTCACGAATGCCCACGGGCACTCCCTATTGACACGCAGTTGTCTTCAGCCCAGTACACCCCTCAAGAGCACCTAGATCAGTCGTAGAGATTTTCTCTACAAGAGAAACTTGACACAAAATGTGTTCTTGGGTTCCAAAACAACTCACATAAACTATTGGGATGATTTGTGAATTGAAAACAAAGGATTAAAACCCTAAAATTGAGAAGACAAAGTATTCTGCCAAAGAAATCTCGTCTATTGAAAATTCTCAGGTCTTTTGATAAAAAATGAAGTTGGAAAAACCAATGTATAGAAAATCTAAGGTGGTGTGTCGCTCGAACAAGATAGCAGTGTCGCTCGAACGATGACACGTTTCGTTCAAATGACTTTGCGTGACATAGGGATATCGCCTGAATGAGAGCTTCTGTCTCTCGAACAAAAAATTAAAAATAAATAATATTTTTTGTTTCGACAGAAAACAGTTCGCCTCAACACTTAGAAAAATATTTTTGACGAAAAACTCTGCTCTAACACTTAGAAATTTTTATGTAAAATTATCCCAACTCATTTATATGAACCATTAAGGGACTTGAACATAACCTTACCAAAGTTAAACTTGAGGAGGCTTGAATGTTGAAGAACTTTTATATTCGGATCCCTCTTGATGCATGAATGATCTTCAACTATTCTTCGATGGTTGTAGCCGTATATTTCAAACTTAATTGATAACGGACATTTATAAAATTATATCCTTACACGTAAGAACATGTTTAGGGGGAGTAACCCCATTATAAGGGGATCATTTAATTGATATTTATATTTTATTTTTCTCCACATTGTGACACCCCGCCTAATTAAATACCGGGTGATCACTCATTTATTAAATTAAAATCAAGGTGAACAGTTGGTTCATTCTTAGCATCACTGTCGTAAAAAAAATATAACTTTTCCAATTTAAACACCCTAATTAATTAAGCTAAGTGTCAAAATTCTAAATTTTATTTTAAATAACAATAATTTAATTATTTACAACAATTCAAACTTTAAAGATTCACACCATAATAATCCTGGAACATATAATCCAAATAATTTAAACATTCAACAACCAAATCCCAGCATTAAAACTTAAAGTAAAGCATCTAAACAGTAATAAATCCCAAAGTACCAAAACTAGAAATATCTGAATACAAATCCCAAATAAACAACTGAATAATGGAAAGGGCGACACATGCCCCGCTAAATGAGTATGCTAGGAGTGGAATCAAGTAAATAAAGTCGTCTAAGCAAGTGGCCTGCAACTCCCACCTAAGCTGCAGCGCGTTCCTTCCAAAGGATCCTATGCAAGATGCCCCTGTGGCTGGGCACCTGTAATATATACATATATATACAAGAGAGAGAGAGAGAAATAGAAACGGGTCAGAGACCGATAGTGTATATGATTTAAAATTCGTTTAGCAAGTATGTAAAATGTTTACAGGCCAATGCAACAACATGTTAGTGCGACACTCTCTTGAGAAATTCTCATGTCTCTTCTAATGTGCACGCCTATCGTTCTAACCTTCCCAACGGGTTATCTATCTTGAACCTCACTAAACTTCCCAATGATTTAACTTATCTTAGGTTACTCGTAAGGTTTAAAACTGAACAATACAATTGTTTAAAATGAAGATTTCAATTAGCAACCAAAGTTCTCATTTTAACTTTATTTATTAATAAAGTTTCTCAGTGTCATGTTATACTTTCTCAAAACAAGTATTTACAATTTGAGTCATCAACCATGTCCTACTTACCATATCACAGTAGGAAGTTCCAAATTTTAGAATTTCATGTATATATTAAATACTCGTATAATATATATATTATAACAGCACCCCACATAAAAACTATGGTGCGGGCATACTCTACTATCCAATCCCCGTATCACTCGTACTAAGGGAAATACAAATTCGAAATCACTCTCGAACTGTATTAACACATACAAAAACAATATTGAGGCGAAGCATAGATTCCAAGTCTCTAAGTGGATGGCACATACCCGTGTCTCTTAGGACCGTCTGAACTATCAATTCGATATCCTGTACCAAGGATATCTATCTTCTAGGGTACAAGTCAATATCCCCCATAAACGTCCCATCGAGATAAGACTGTCCCAGTGCGGTAACCTCAGGGATAGCAAGTAGCATGGGTAAGATTTTCACACATAGATAGTATATGCATACACAATCATATAACTATACTAATATTACCATATCAATTTTAGGTACATCTCAAATCCCATAGTTACGACAATTATCCTCATATCTCATTATTAGTTATCACATTTAACGGTTCGTCTTTAACTTTAATTCGAGGTATTATTCCAACTTACTACGTAACACTCATGGATTCTATCCTCCCAAGTATAAAATTCAGTAGGTATTCATCTATTTTCCATCGTAATCATTTTACGTAATCTCTCCCTTTAATACAAGATTTGATCGTTCCTTACGTAATTATCCCAAAAATACAATTCTCGTCTTACATTAAAGGTCCCAAAATTATTCATATGTCCTATTGGTCTTCCATATCTCCCAAAATATTTTATTTAGTGTGCCCAAGAATTATCTCTCATTAAATCAAATTCAACTAATTTAAAAAGGGAAAATATGAGCCAGCCAGAAGGGGTCGATCGATCGAGGTCTGGGGCTCGATCGATCGAACCTTCGATCGATCGAAGCTCTTGTCTCGATCGATCGATTAAGCAGGTGTGCGATTTCTGCAGTTTTGCAGTTACGGGTTTCATCCTCTAACCTCAATTAATTCCAGATTTTTCATTCCCAAACGTCCAAGAATTTCTGCCACTAACATTATATCATCATATTATGTATTTCCTACGTAAAGCATGTAAATTTCTGTCACTAAACATGGATTAACAAGACAAAATTCATATAAAACTCAAGAACCCTAGAAATCTCTTTAGCATGGTTCTAGTAAATCTTTTCCAGAATTTTCTTCTTCTAAAACATCAAAATTTCGTGGTTTAATCCTCTACATGTTAAGGGGTTTCCAGAATAACATTTAAACCATCACTACATGTAATTTCCTATCTCAAATTTGGGTTTTTCTTCCATAAAACTCATCCTAATCATTCCTAGACTAACATAATTGATGCATCAACGAAATAAGCAAGATAAAAACTTGCCTGGGATTTTTGACGTTCTGATTTACGGACGATTTTGGTGTGGTTGCGTTCCCCGTCGCGCGATCTACGCGTTGGTGGTGGTGGCGGTGCAAACGGATGGATTTTGAGCCTTGGATTGCTTTGAGAGCTCTCTCCTCTCCTCTCCTATGGACGTTCTAAGGTTTTGAATTTATTTTAACCCTAGAAGTTAATCTAGACATCTGACATAACCCTTGAATTGTAGTTGGTTTAATTACCCAAAAATGTAAAATGTCCAAAATGCCCTCCCGGGGTACTATTTAAGCCTAAAAATGCCCCCGAGACCCAAACTAAACCCCCGGGTACACTTTTCTGACTATCTCGACCCTTCCGAACGCGTTGACGCACTCAAAATGACCATACGAGAAACTTATAAAATATTCATTTTTTATGTATCAATATTTAGTTCTGACGCGACACGGGCGCGTCCCGACTCAAATTTCCAAAATTGTCATTTTATTCACTCGTGACATTTGATATGACCAATATTATATATTACTATACTCATTAGTAATATTTAATAATTTTCCCATAATTACTAACTCTCATTGCATTAATAATTATAACATAATTAATTTCCGGATTTATATTAAATAATTACTCACATTAAATTTAATAAGTCCCCAAATTAATATAGCAAAAAAATACGGGGTATTACATACTTCCCCCCTAATAACGGAATTTCATCCCGAAATTTAAAAAATAAGGCATACCTGGTAAGAATAAATCTGGATATCTCTCGCGCATATCTGCCTCGCTCTCCCAAGTGGATTCCTCCACATTATGATGCTCCCACTCGACCCGTACGAGTGGAACTATCTTCGACCTCAGTCTCCTCTCACTATAGTCTAGGATAGCCACCGGTCTCTCCTCGTAAGAGATGTCGGGCTGTAAGTCTATCTCATCTATCGCGATGTGAGTATGGGCCATATCATCCCGAAGATATTGTCTCAACGACGAGATGTGGAATACATCGTGAATGCGATGTAAATGCTCTCGCAGTCCCAATCTGTATGCTACCGGCCCAATCCTCTCGATGATGGGAAATGGTCCCACGTACCTCGGGGACAATTTCCATTTCTTCCCGAACCTCATTACTCCTTTTATAGGAGATACACGTAGTAACACCTGGTCCCCCACATTAAACTCCCGGAAGAACCGTTTCGCATCGGCGTAGCTCTTCTCCCTATCCTGGGCTACTCGAATGCCACTCCTGATCATATCAATCCTCACGAAGGTTTCTTGAATCACTTCTGGTCCTAGCAACTTGTTATCCCCCACCTCGAGCCAATAAGTTGGGGAACGACAAGGCCTGCCATATAAAACCTCAAATGGAGCCATGACAATCGTGAACTGATAGGAGTTATTATAAGAAAACTCTACCAGTGGAAGATGTGGCTCCCATCCTCCTCCAAAATCAAGAGTACACATGCGTAGCATATCCTCCAACATCTGATTAGTACGCTATGTCTCTCCATCTGTCTGTGGGTGATAAGATGAACTCAACCTCAACTCAGTACCCATAGCCTCCTGAAAGCTTTCCCAAAAATGCGACACTGAAATCTTGTCTCTATCCGACAGAATATTCAGGGGCACCCCATGTAATCAGACAATCATAGCAATGAATACCTGAGCATACTGACCCGTGGTATAATCTGTCCACACTGGTAGAAAATGAGCCACCTTGGTCAAACGGTCTATAATCACCCAGATAGAGTCGTGGCCCCACTGTGATGTAGGCAACCCCGTAATAAAATCCATGGAGATACTCTCCCACTTCCACACGGGTACTTCCAATGGTTGTAGCAACACTGAAGGTTTCTAATGGTCCACCTTTACCAGCTGGCAGGTAGAACACTTAGACACGAACTCAGCAATGTCCTTCTTCATCCCACTCCACCAGTATTGCCTCCTCATATCCTGGTACATTTTATCCCCTCTAGGATGCAACGCAAATCGGGACCCGTGAGACTGGGTCATCACTGCATGACGTAATTCTGCTCCTTCTGGAACCACCAATCTCCCATTAAACCTCAAACCTCCATCATAACTAATAGAATAGGACTCAGCACCCTCAGCTAAGAGTCGTATAATCTGCTCCTGGCAAAATGGGTATGTGGTCTGTGCCTCTATCACCCTCGTAACAATCTCGAGTGTCACTATCATAACAGATATGAAGGAACGGGCTACTGTATCCTGGTGGCATAACTCCTTCCATTTTACTTTCCAGACATCCGCTACATCGTCTATCGATCTACGGAAATGCTTCAGCAACTACGTTGGCCTTCCGCGGATGATATTGTATATCGAACTGATAGTCCTTCACAAACTCTAACCATCTGCGCTGACGCATATTCAACTCTCGCTGAGTGAACATGTACTACAGTGACTTATGGTCTGTGAACAAACAGAATTTCTCCCCCAATAAGTAGTGCCTCCATATTCTCAATGCAAAAATGACTGCTGCTAACTCCAGGTCATGGGTAGGGTAATTCTTCTCATGCGGCTTAAGCTTGCCAGAGGCAAAAGTTATGGCCTTCTCTTCCTGCTGAAGTACTCCGCCAAGTCCCCGTAAAGAGGCATCGGTGTAAACCAGGTACTCCACACCCGGCTTCAGTAAAGTAAGGACTGGTGTTGAAGTAAGCTTGTCTATCAGCTCATCGAAAGCCAATTGACAAGCATCATCCCAAATATACGGTACCCCTTTGCGAGTCAGATTTGTCAATGGACCCGCTATTTTGGAGAATCCCCGAATGAATCTCCTGTAGTATCCGGATAACCCCAAGAAACTATGCACTTCTGTCGGTGTCGTGGGTTGTCCCCACTCCCTCACCGCTGATACTTTACTCGGGCCAACTGCTATCCCCTGCTCAGAAACAACATGCCCCAAAAACTGTACCTCTCGTGACCAGAATCCGCACTTCTCATACTTAGAATACAATTGATGCTCTCGTAGAGTCTGAAGAACCTTCCTCAAGTGCTTGGCATGCTCCTCCTCGGAGTGTGAATATATCAAAATGCCATCTATGAAGACGATGACAAACTGATCCAAGAACTCTCTGAACACTCTGTTCATTAAGTCCATGAACACGGCTGGAGCATTTGTGAGGCCAAATGGCATCACCCTAAACTCATAGGACCCATATCTTGTCAAGAAAGCATTCTTTGAAACATCCTCCTCCCTAATACGTAGCTGATGGCACCCCGACCTCAGATCTATCTTCGAAAAGAAAGTTGCTCCCCTCAGCTGGTCGAACAGATCATCGATGTGAGGCAATGGATACTTATTCCGTATCGTGACCTTGTTGAACTCCCGGTAGTCCACACATAACCTCAGTGAACCATCTCTCTTCTTCACAAAAATACTCGAGTGCCCCAAGGTGAGGTACTCCTGCGAATGAAGCCCTATCCTAACAGCTGCTCTATCTGATCTCTTAACTCTCACATCTCGCCATACGGTGTGGAGCACGTGCTATCGGTCTAGTATCCGGTAATAAATCTATGACAAAGTCTATCTCTCCACTGGGGGGTAGGCCTGGTATCTCCTGGAATACATCGGAATACTCACGAACAACTGGGATCGAGTCTAAGGGAATCACAACCTCCTTAGAGGTATCCTCCTCTATGTAATACAAGTGACTGGTCGAGCCTCCCTCTGGGCGAGGCATTGCCACTATAAATATCTCTTGCCCCGGAATGTCAAAGACGATACTCCCACCGAAACAATCAATCATGGCTCTGTAAGCTGCGAGCCAATCCATACCGATAATAACGTCATGCTCATGCATATCTAAGACTAACATGTCTGCAGGTAATACCAAGCTACCAATCTCTACCCCCACTCCCCGGCATATAAAGAAAATAAGCGACCCACTCCCCAGTGGTGAGTCTACACACGTCACTGTGCTCTTTGTTGTGGCTAACAACCCTAAGGCCTTCACAAAATGTGTAGCTATAAAACAATGTGTCGCCCCAGTATCAAACAAAACTTGACCCATAGTACCATGGATAGGAAACATACCCTCAATCGTGGGTGGTTCCTGTGGAGCTGCTGCCTGGTGGACGTTATAGACACGTCCATACTACAACTGCCCTGCTGCACTGGAGCTGCTGGAACGGCTGGTAGGGATGGAACCTGGGCTGGAGCTGGGAGGGCAGCTGGAAAAAGTGGTATTTATGGCTCATTACGGGCACCCTACTGCTGTAGGGAACGCTCTCCCTCCAGAAAATCTTGGTGCCTATGGTCGTGCTTAGCACACCCAAAACAGCGGCCTTTGAAGTTACCTCCCCTCTGACCCTGCTGACCACGGCCCTGCTGGCCGTTACCACCACGCCACTGGCCCTGATGAAAATACTATTGGCCCTGCTGCTGACCCTGTTGCTGTCGGTGTTGGCCCTGCTGGCCCTGCCTAAAACCCCCAAATCCCTGTTTGGAATCACCTGAACGGAATCGCTTAGCACGGTCCCCCTGATGGGAACTCTGCTCATGGTGACGAGTCTATCCTTGAGATGGTGCTCCACTAGCACTACTACCCCCGGTCCTACCCTGCTGGATGGACTCTCATGCTCTCTTGCTTCCCTGCAGATGGAAGCGGTGATCCTGGCAATGTAGTAACGCAGCATTGAGTACATCAGTGAAAGTACTCAGAGACAAATACCCTAGAAGGTGCTGACGGATCCTCCAAGCTAACCCGTCCACAAACAGCATTATCTTCTTGCCCTCATTAGGTGCCTCACTGGCACTATGGTGAGAAGTCTCATGAACTCCTCCTCATACTCAGCTACGGTAGAATTCTCCTGCTTCAAATTCAGTCATTTTCGCCTCATCTCAGTCTGCACGAGGGGTCGAAAATACTTGCGGTCAAACCGCTCCCAAAATGTCTAAATCGGGATCGTGTCCCTCTCCTCCAAGGTGGTGGTGGACTCCCACCACTGCAAAGCGGCCCCCACTATCTTAAAGGAAGCCAATAACTGTTTTTGCACGTCTGTGCACTCATACATACGAACATGCCGCTGGATGTCTTTCTTCCATTGGCTGACGATGATGATACCTGAACTACCAGAGAACTCAGGGGGATGCGCCTTCTGAAAAGCATCCCTAACCCGTTCCAACGCAGATGGAAGCTGTGCTGGTACTGGCGCCATTGCCTGAATCTGGGGTGGAGCCTGCTGAACCACCGCTAGCGCGGCATTCACTGCCTGAGCAACAATGGCGGCTACCTCATTGGTATTCATAGTATCCTGTGCTGGAGCTGCTGGCTGTTCGGCTTGGGCACGCCTATCCTTTGGTGCACGTCTCGGAGGCATCTGAAATGTGAATAAATTCATTAGTCTACATTTATAATCAAATCTCAAATAGCTAAAAATAGGGCTCTATAGCAAAAATGTTAAGCTGAAAGCGATATAAGCCGTACAGATCCTATGGACACTAGAACCTGATGCTCTGATACCACCTGTGACACCCCGCCTAATTAAATACCGGGCGATCACTCCTTTATTAAATTAAAATCAAGGTGAACAGTTGGTTCATTCTTAGCATCACTGTCGTAAAAAAAAATATAACTTTTCCAATTAAAACACCCTAATTAATTAAGCTAAGTGTCAAAACCATTTTTAACATTTCTTTCCAAATTTCATTTTTAATAATAATGATTTAATTATTTACAACAATTCAAACTTTAAATATTCACACCATAATAATCCTGGAACATATAATCCAAATAATTTAAACATTCAACAACCAAATCCCAACATTAAAACTTAATGTAAAGCATCTAAACAGTAATAAATCCCAAAGTACCAAAATTAGAAATATCTTAATACAAAGCCCAAATAAACAACTGAATAATGGAAAGGGCGACACATGCCCCGCTAAATGAGTATGCTAGGAGTGGAATCAAGTAAATGAAGTCGTCTAAGCAAGTGGCCTGCAACTCCCACCTAAGATGCAGCGCGTTCCTTCCAAAGGATCCTATGCAAGACGCCCCTGTGGCTGGGCACCTGTAATATATACATATATTTACAAGAGAAAGATAAATAGAAACAAGTCAGAGCCCGATAGTGTATATGATTTAAAATTCGTTTAGCAAGTATTTAAAATGTTTACAGGCCAATGCAACAACATGTTAGTGCGGCACTACTTGAGAAATTCTCACCTCTCTTCTAATGTGCACGCCTACCGTTCTAACCATTCCAACGGGTTATCTATCTTGTACCTCACTAAACTTCCCAATGATTTAACTTATCTTAGGTTACTCGTAAGGTTTAAAACTGAACAATACAATTGTTTAAAAGGAAGATTTCAATTAGTAACCAAAGTTCTCATTTTAACTTTATTTATTAATAAAGTTTCCCAGTGTCATGTTATACTTTCTCAAAACAAGTATTTACAATTTGAGTCATCAACGATGTCCTACTTACCATATCACAGTAGGCAGTTCCAAATTTCAGAATTTCATATATATATTAAATACTCGTATAATATATATATTATAACAGCACCCCACATAAAAACTATGGTGAGGGCATACTCTACTATCCAATCCCTGTATCACTCGTACTAAGGGAAATACAAATTTGGAATCACTCTCGAACTGTATAAACACATACACAAACAATATTGAGGTGAATCATAGATTCCAAGTCTCAAAGAGCCCGCGTCTCTTAGTACCGTCTGCACTATCAATTTGATAGCCTATACCAAGGATATCTAACTTCTAGGGTACAAGTCAATATTCCCCATAAAGGTCCCATCGAGATAAGACTGTCCCAGCGGGGTAACCTCAGGGATAGCAAGTAGCGTGGGTATGATTTTCACAGATAGATAGTATATGCATACACAATCATATAACTATACTAATATTACCATATCAATTTTAGGTACATCTCAAATACCATAATTACAACATTTATCCTCATATCTCATTATTAGTTATCACGTTTAACAGTTCGTCTTTAACTTTAATTCGAGGTATTATTCCAACTTACTACATAACACTCATGGACTCTATCCTCCCAAGTATAAAATTCAGTAGGTATTCATCTATTTTCCATCATAATCATTTTACGTAATCTCTCCTTTTATTACAAGATTTCATCGTTCCTTACGCAATTATCCCAAAAATACAATTCTCGTCTTACATTAAAGGTCCCAAAATTATTCATATGTCCTACTGGTCTTCCATATCACCCAAAACATTTTATTTAGGGTGCACAAGAATTATCTCTCATTAAATTGTATTCAACTAATTCAAAAAGGGGAAATATGAGTCTGCCAGAAGGGGTCGATCGATCGAACCTTCGATCGATCGAAGCTCTTGGCTCGATCGATCGATCAAGCAGGTGTGCGATTTCTGCAGTTTTGCAGTTACGGGTTTCATCATCTAACCTCAATCAATTCCATATTTTTCATTCCCAAACATCCAAGAATTTGTAACACTAACATTATATCATCATATTATGTATTTCCTACGTAAAGTATTTAAATTTCTGTCACTAAACATGGATTAACAAGCCAAAATTCATATAAAACTCAAGAACCCTAGAAATCTCTTTAACATGGTTCTAGTAAATCTTTTCTAGAATTTTCTTCTTCTAAAACATCAAAATTTCGTGGTTTAATCCTCTACATGTTAAGGGGTTTCCAGAATAACATTTAAACCATCACTACATGCAATTTCCTATCTCAAATTTGGATTTTTCTTCCACAAAACTCATCCTAATCATTCCTAAACTAACATAAATGATGCATCGACGAAATAAGCAAGATAAACACTTGCCTGGGATTTTCGATGTTCTGATTTGCGGACGATTTTGGTGTGGTTGCGTTCCGCGTCGCGCGATCTACGCGTTGGTGGTGGCGGCGGTGCAAACGGATGGATTTTGAGCCTTGGATTGCTTTGAGAGCTCTCTCCTCTCCTCTCCTATGGTCGTTCTAAGGTTTTGAATTTTTTTAACCGTAGAAGGTAACCTAGACATCTGACATAACCCTTGAATTTTCATGGGTTTAATTACCCAAAAATGTAAAATGTCCAAAATGCCCGCCCCGAGTACTATTTAAGCCTAAAAATGCCCCGAGACCCAAACTAAACCCCCGGGTACACTTTTCTGACTATCTCGGCCCTTCTAGACGCGTTGGCACACTCACAATGACCATACGAGCAACTTATAAAATATTCATTTTTTATTTATCAATATTTAGTCCTGACGCGACACGGGCGCGTCCTGACTCAAATTTCCAAAATTGTCATTTTATTCACTCGTGACATTTGATATGACCAATATTATATATTACTATGCTCATTAGTAATATTCAACAAGTTTCCCATAATTACTAACTCTCATCGCATTAATAATTATAACATAATTAATTTCTGAATTTATATTAAATAATTACTCACATTAAATTTAATAAGTCCCAAAATTAATATAGCATAAAAATACGGGATATTACACACATGCACTTATGTGTTTGTTGTTTCATGTGTGTAGGCCACTTAAATTACCGGATTCATTCCTACAAATAATTTCAAGAAGCCAAGTTATTAGGGAGTCGAGTTTGTCCATTTTCTTTTAGGTTTTGGGGATGGGAATTAGGAACGGTTTGATGTCCTGGCTTAGCAACTGCCGAGCATTTTTCTTTTTTTGTATGTTTTGTCAAGAAATAGCCAAAGGGGGAGATTTGTAAGGACAAATTTTGCACATTGAGTCAATTTGTAGTATCAGCTATTTTTGTTGGACAAAATATGTATATTGTTTAGGTGTCATATCATAATCCACATTAAAGAAATAGAACTACTGGGATTTCATGCTGCATTGAAGAGTTCATATCACAATCCGAATGGTCATATTTTTGAAAGGTATAGACCCTCTTTTAATGTTTGTTGGAGAATTATTTTATAGGCTTCGTGTTTTTACAAAATATTCATTTTCATAATATTGTTCAAGTTGTTCTAATGAGATCTGCAATCTTATTCGAATGATGTGGTTGTAACGACTTCCAACGAGATCCCTTGAGGGTCTACAATGAGATCTCGTTTGAAACCTCGTTTGTAACTCGTTCAAACGATATTTAACCATGTTGTTCCAACGAGACAACTGCAGTTATGGAAAATAACAGCTATTTCAATAGTTTTTCTTCTTAACTTCCTTTACCCAATTCTTCCACTTTATCAAAAGATAAGGAGCTTGAGAAAAAAAAAACGCACATAACCTCTTTTATGATTTAAGGAAAGTCAAAATCTCTTAAAAAAATCTCTCCAACATATATGATCATTTCGAATCATTTTTTAAGAACATAAACCCCGAATCACTTCTCCCAGATCCATGTCCATTGTGTGTGATGGACTTCCGTATGGTTTGTAGACGGAGTTTGGCTTTTGGTGGATACCAACATACAGGAGGTGTCATGCAACATGTCGGAGATACACGTACCACAAATGGAGGTGTTGAAGATGTCATCAACGACACTTGTAGGGCCAAGTCTGTAAGTCTTTTGAGTCTTATTCTAAAATTGTATTCGTACTGGATTTTGTATAAGCCAGGTCGTCCAATATTTTTCCCATTTAGGTTTTTCTCGTACGCCGTGGCGTTATGGTTGTGTCCTTTCTATTTACATATAAAAACCTGCATGCTCACTTAGGATTAAGTAATCAAGACTAAAATTTGGAAGTAATAATATATTGGACTAGATGTAATTGTAACATGTGTTGTGCGTTTATATCTCGAAGTTTATTTCACCAATTTGGGCCTAAGTCATATAATCAAACCACTTCACATCATGTCAATTTTTTGTTTAAGATTTGGAACGTGTATCCCCAATGGTGCTCCATCACTCGGTAAGACCTTAATTTGAAGCTTCCCATGTTGGTGCACAACTTTCTTAGTCCTCTTTCTTACGTAAGACCAATTTCACATTTTGTGGTAGGAGATTAGAACATAGTTAAACTTAAGTGAACATATTATAAATACTGGAAAAATTAAACTTAGTAAACATTTTATGAATAGCCATTACCAACACTGTTGGAAACTAAGTGTACGGGTCGAGACACTTGTAACGAAGTATCTGAAGCCGTGAGGGTTGTGGCTGCCCCAATTATCGGTGTAGAAGAATGCAAAGGGGGTATTAAACATGGTAGGGGTTACGCCATCCTTAATTGTGGGAGTGGAAGAATGTGGCAGGGTATCAAACACCACATGGGTTGAACCATCCCCAAGCATGGGTGTGGAAGAAAGACGTGATCATCTAACAGGGGCCATAGATGGAACCTTAAAAATAACATATAAAATATAATTAGTAACGACATTCATAATAATGGCCGAGAGCATGAGTTTTTAGAGTATAACTTCAATATTAGAGATAAAGTGAAATTTAGATTCACTTCCTAATGTAAGATACCTTCTCCACTTGAGGATCAATACACTCATTATGGCCATCATATCCATCATACAAACTAAGCTTTCCCCCCACCATCGGAAGGTATATACTCATCAACGTCCTCACTCAATTTTTTTTCTTACCCAAGGTTGTCTTCTTGTTCTTCTCAACCACACTCATTAGAGAATTTTCAAATTTATGCAGCATAAGGGCATTCATTCTCATTTAATTGTTTGCAATATTATTTACTCTTTTTTTCTCATGCAATGACACCCCATGGGTAGTATATTCAGGAAATATCCATAATTTTTGTTTTGGGAGCATTTTTGAAACCATTAAACAAAAATGAAATAAACATGCATTACAAGTAAAACACAAGACATTGATTAAAATAGATAGTATAAACTAAAAGACAAAAAGAGAAAACACATAAACAATGACACAAATGTAAACGTACCACTTTGTTAAGAACATTTTTCCATACACATAACACAAGTTACAATATTAGATATCACTATCTATATCAAGATCTATATCAAAATAAGAATGCATTTTCTCTCCATCCTCTTCCTCATCTCTATCCTCTGCCATTAGTTCATGATCATCATCATCACTATTCTCTCTCATTAGTTCCATAACTCTATCACTTGACATGGTCTTGAGATTAGCATCGATTCTATGATGTTGAACATTACTATGCTCAACGACAATTGGGACAACCCCATTAGTTCCATCCTGGTTGAATGCATCATTGTAGGCCCATTTTTCTATGCGAAATGTGTTTTAAGGATGACAAACTAACTATCTTTTTATGAAA
The DNA here is from genome assembly GCA_949130495.1 of Sambucus nigra. Classification (NCBI taxonomy): domain Eukaryota; kingdom Viridiplantae; phylum Streptophyta; class Magnoliopsida; order Dipsacales; family Adoxaceae; genus Sambucus; species Sambucus nigra. The sequence goes on from OX422214.1 coordinate 436,124,455, forward strand.
AAACTTTTTCCAATTTTAATTATCACCAAATTGTGAAATAATTTTAACTTAACCAAATTTTATAATGATTAATCCTAACCATTCATCTAGTGACTAAAGCAGGTAAAGTAAGGAAAATAATTATCATAATGATGAATGTACGAGGAAACCACTAAGGGAAACAATCTCTGACAGACCAAGCTAGTCAATCATTATGATGTCAAATTATAAGGAACAAACACAAGTCTTACTCAACGACTCGATCCCCATGAAACTTGACGCTCTTTTGATATTCAACCACTCCTCCACAGTGCTCACGCAGAAAGTCCTTAGACGTTTTTATAGTTGGCGCATCCCTCTAATGACTGTAGTTGTCGGTCGAACAAGATGGCCATGTCGTTCGAATGACATGGCCATTTTGAAAGACAATGCTCGAACAACTGTTTATGTTGTTTGATGGCATTTGAGCGACTGTACACATATGTTTTATTTTAACGTAACTCTAAACCATCATTATCTCAGAAAAATGAAATGTAATCCTTTTAAAACACTTTAAAAGTATTTTCTCAATAAAATAACATCCTTAAACAATTTAAAATAAATTCTAAGTCCAATTAAAATTACGCATTCATACTTGAGTGATCTTGAAATGCAATTTGAATTGAAGACGAAATATGCACCATAAATCGTCATGATAAATCTTTGAAGCTTCGCCGCAACATCTTCAATAAAGTTCAATACGTCATAGTCTGTGTAGGATCGTGATAGTAAAAATACGATCTATGACTCAAACACGTTTTGTTCTGGGAATAAGTTAAATAAACATATAACGGACTCAATTGGAAATTTTGTCCTTATAAAACTACCCTTTGACTATTCCAGGACAAAACCAACAGTAAAATGCTTATGCCGATCCATCAAGCCGTATGACACCTATATCCCATCCCATAAATCCAAAATCAAAAATTACAAGACAAGAATAGTAAATAATGGTCCGACAAGCATGAACTATCTGAATATGATGTAGTCTTGAAATCTCGAATCTCTATAGCATACCTACACACATGAAACAGACAAATATCCAGTGAAGTATGGAGGAAAAAATGCTACAAAACATGTGAGAAAAAATATGGATACCAATTTGTAAACAACATCAAAATAAGGATACCAACTTGTGTAAACTTATTAAGATAGCAATAAATAAGCATGAAGGCAAATGATAACAATGTGTAATGCAACAAAATCTATGAGCTCAAAAAATAAACTCTCCCCCTACATTATATACATCTCTCGCACTTTTTGTCTCGAATAGACAACCTGGTGAAAAGATAAACAAATCTAGCATGGGATAAGCAATGAAGAATAGCTAGATAAGCAAGAAACAACTAGCTAATAATGATCAATCATATCAAATTCGTAGCTTCCAAACAATAATCACACAACATAAATCATCAATCTAATAGGAGTGACTAAATGAACACAATGAAATAATAGATGTACTCAATGAGAATATGCATATAACAAACTATCCAGAAGCAACCTAGTAGTAAACAAATGACAATATAAACTAGGATACAGAAACATCAGAAATCAGATAAAAAAATTCCCCAGCAGGTTGCTCGAAGGAGACAAGCCTATCGCTTGAAAGATAGAGGCTTATCGCGAGACATCAAAATCTTGTTTGAAAGAGAAATCCACTTCTGAAAAACATGTAGTATCGTCGAGTGAAAAAATTTCCTAAAAATGTTAACTGGGAAGAGCAAAAACTGCAAAGCATTAGAAAAACAGAAAATTAACAAATAAAACAATGTGAGTTACATGCTAACATAGTACCGATGTGCTCAAACATGAACGTGGAATGTATGGGCGTGAACTACAACAAATGAATCACAATTCCAACACATTGAAACGATCAAGAAGCTCTAATTGATAGTTATAAATCATCAAACTTTATTTTAGCCATATATGATATTTAAAGTGTGAGGTAAATAAACTATACAATAAAAAATGCACACAAATCCATAATTTTTAAGATTCTACAAACAATATCGTCATGACACGATTTTTTAACGTTAGGATTCATGGTGCAAACATGTTTAAATTATCCATCCAAACTCTCTCAAATATATCATATTTTTCTTTTGGAATGAACATAAACTAATTGGCCTATATTTTGGCATATGATTATTTTTATTGCCCTGATTTTCTTTTTGGGATCTTTTAAACAGTGGCTTTCACGACGAGTCAATTTTTTACTCTCGCATCCCTTTTTCATGAACACTCATCATATTTTCAATATTCAATCCTTATGGTAAAAGGTTCTTACATGCACACCTCCTCATTAATTTTACTTACACATAGATGACAAGATTGAGATAAGAACGTCTCGCTAAACTCAAATACGCAAGAGATGTGAAACATTCATATTAACTCATGCATGTGTGAAAGGATGGAATATATACAAAGTCGAATAAAAATTCATATCAACTTCGAAACAACCCCATAATATAATGTTTAAGACCATTCCAAGCATCAATAATTTTTACCAAATATCCTAGCCCCATGGATAATGAAAGGATGGGGGTACAATCATCCTTTAGATCTAGCATGGGAAGAATCAAGTGTAACCAAATGAGAACCATGAAATTTAAGTCCTAAATCCTCTAAGTTAGATTTCCTAACCCATGTAGGTGTGTAATTATGTATGGGGGTTTTGGGAACCAAAACGACTTTATTTCTTAACTTCCTAGGACCATTCCTAAGGTCATAGCAAAAACGTCTAAGGCGAACTTTTCTATCCCAATGTGTGCAACACTAGAGGCGGCGGGAATGATTACTCACAACAAACATCGCAACTTGTGGGATCTTTCACATAGCTGGTATTGACTTTGGGAATGGGAACAAATATATTATTATAGCCTATACCACCCCTATCACTTTTGACTTGGACGGTGCCTAACATCCTATCCAACTTCTCCTACCTAGATTTCAAATCAAACTTCACCTTACGAGTCTTTAAACTTCTCCTCTAACTCACTAATCCTAGACTTAAGCACACGATGAGACTCCTCAAACTCTAGAATCTCCTTTTTCAACGCCTCCATCAAACCACGAAGTCTATCTCTCTCTTTCTCAACATACTCTAGCTTCTCCCTAAGCTTCTTCTCCCATGCCCTAAAATCCTCAATAAAAACATTGTTATTTTTTTCGGCACGCTCATTCAACCTAGATTGTAATTTCGAGTTTTCCTTTTTCACTTTTATTGCCTCGGCATTCAACATATTAAAGGCAACTTTCAACTCTTTCACATCAACCTCCTCTTTCCCACTCGCTTCATCCTCACTAACTTGGGATTCAACGGCCTCGAAAGTTTCATGCACATGAGAATCTTCATGGGAAAATTTATTGTTGTCGCTCTTAAGACATGCCAATAAAGCAAAAAACTTGCTCTCATTGGGGGAACTCTCTCCCTCTTCCAGATCACTATCACTTAAGGAGTCATTATAAGCTATCAGTTTTTTGCCCTATTTCTTAAGTCTAGTCGGACACTCAACAACTTTGTTACCATGCCTCTCACACCCAAAACACCTATCCGACCCAACCCTATTAAATTTCTCACTCTTTTACTTAGGAGTTGACTCTACCTTATTGTTCTTGAATTTTTTAAACTTTTTGGCATCTTTTGATTGCTTTTAAAATTTCAAAAACTTTTTGAACTTCTTTTCCAACAAGGTGACATCCTCAAAATCAGAATCAGAATCCGAAACATTAGTCTCCTAATTTAAGGATTTCAAGGAAATCCCTTCTCTTTCTTTGGCACTTGCTTGGAGGCAAACATATCGAGTCCATAGGTTTGTAGATTACCTACAATCTCGTCTAGTTTCGTCAATTTAAGAATACCTAAGGAGTTTAAAATGGTCATGTTTGCTTCAAACCTACTCGACAAAGATCTCAAAATTTTCTTTATTACACGGTTGTCGAGAATATTCTCTCCTAAGTTAAACGAAGAGTTGACAATGTTGGACAACCTAGTGTAAAACTAATCAAATGACTCACTCTCTAACATCTTAATTGTCTCAAACTGTATAGTGAGGTTTTGTAGATTAGATGCCCCAACTATGCTCGTGCCCTCTTGAGTAAGTGCAAGTGTATCCCAAGCCTCTTTTGATGTTTCACAAGTTATAATTCTATTGCACTCTTTTGGTGTGACATGTGAATAAATTACATGTATACCCTTAGATTTATAAAGTCAAGCCTATGTTCAGCTTCGTTCCATGATTCAATGGGTTTTAAACTAGTGACCTCACCCCCTCGTGTGACTATTGGCGAGTAACCATTTTCAACCCCTAACCAAACACGCTCATCAATGGATTTTAAAGCACTTCTCATTCGCATTTTCCAATAAGCATAATTTGTGCCATTAAAAATAGGGGCACGAAAACTTTTAAAATCTCCAAAATTCATCGTGAAAAACACAAGGGATCAACACAATAAAACTATGTTTTTGGATCTGATACCAATTTGTTGGCCCCTTTTTCTAGGCGGAATGTGTTTTAAGGATGGCAAACAAACTTTCGTTTTATGAAAAACCTTTTTCCAATTTTAACTAAACCAAATTTTATCTTGGTTAATCCTAAACATTCATCTAGAGATTAAAGCGAGTAAAGTAAGGAAAAGAATGCTCACAACACTGGATGTACGAGGAAACTACTAAGGGAAAAAATATCGAACGGCCAGAGCCAAAGAATCACTATGATGTGGAATTACAAGGAATAGACAAAAGTCTTACTCAACGACTCAATCCCCACGAGACTTGACACTCTTTATATCTTTAACCACTCCTCTACAGTGCCCACGTAAAAATTACTCCTTCGATAATGCTTATCCACAACACACGTGTCCACGTATGCCTCGGTGTCCACCGATATGGCTTGTAACATCTATGATATTAAACACAGCTCTTCCGCTTCTACACTGCAAAACCCAGCAAAGTTCTATGTAGAACAAACTCCGAATGGCGCCAACAAAGACACTATAGTATATAGTAATGAAAGCTCAAATCTTTTAAACTCTAAGGATGTTTTAGACTTGGAAAACCTTAGAAAAAATTATGTAGAAAATGTACTGGTTTGTAAACTATTTCTCAGAATTGACACCTTTGAAATATTGAAGAAACCATGCCTTAAATAATTTTCTTGAGTCGGTGCATCGCTCGAACGACTGTAGCTATCTCTTGAACGAGATGTCCATTTCGTTCGAATGACATGGTGATCTCGCTCGAACGACTGTTTATGTCATTTGATCTCGTTTGATATCGACTGTACACGTGTGTTTGATTTTAACACAACTCTAAACCGTCTTTATCTCAGAAAAAATCAAGTGTAATGATTTTAAAACACTTTAAAAATATTTAAAAAAATCTTAATAAAATAACATCCTTAAACAATTTAAAATAAATTTCGAGTCCAGTCAAAATTACGCATACATGCCTAAGTGATCTCATAATGCAATTTGACTTGAAGACGAAATATGCACCATAAATCGGCATGATAAATCTTTGAAGCTTTTCCATAATGTCTTCAATAAACTTCAATACGTCATAGTCTATGTGGGATCGTGACAATAAAAATATGACTAATGACTCAAATGTGATTTGTTATGGGAATAAGTCAAATAAACATACAACAAACTCAATTGTAAATTCTATCCTTACAATCATTGGGTTCAAAATATTCATCATCCTCTATCTCTAGTACATCCTAAGTTCCCCGATGTTAGACTATTTATAGGACTTGCTAGTGTGGGCTTAATTTAGTAATGTTAATGTAAAAGACGTATTGCACCTGATTTGGTAAAAAATGGATCATCTTTTACCAATGACTTGGTACAATGTTGCTTGTGAAATGTGAGTCTTTTTAAGGTACAAGACTTACACAATATGCTCCTAAATTCTCTCGAGACTATTCCGTTTTGATTTATGTGTCAATTGCACTCATATTGAATTGTGATAGTCTTTGAAATCTGAAATAATTGTTGGAATATAAATTTGATACATTGTGATATATTATATTGTGATTTGAGCATCGTGTCATGAGATTTTAATATGGCGTGGAGAATGGGCACTCGCCAATAGTCCCACAAACCGGTATATGGCTTTGAGATGCCTAAGGGAGGTGAGGTGAGGCCTGGTGACTCATTGATGTGTTGTTGAGAAATTAATATTGATATAATGCTTGAGTATTGCATTTGATTTGTATATGCGGATTAGTATTGTTGCGATTTATTCATCGTGCTAATTATTTGTGAGCATCTATTCCTGTCATCCTGTGTATTTTCCCATATTTTCTTTTAGTTGGCAGGTTGGCGTGGATTTGATCGCTATGGACCAATTGGGATGATTTTAGCGTGGATTATTTTGGGAAGATTTTTTTTGGAAGATTTGTATTATTTTATTATGTTGTATAGAGCATTGGTGATTTATATTATTTCGAGAGACTTTGTTGTATTTAATTTGAAGAATTGAGATGAATGGTTTCGTTTATATTGTGAGATTTTTTACATTCTCTATACACATTGTTATTGTGAAATTAGTTTAGTTTTATCGTAGTAGCACTCCGCGCGCTCTCTCCGGGTGGGCGGGTTGTTACAGATGGTATCAGAGCTTAGGTATACGACAAACCTTGGGTCTTAGGTATTGGGTCTAGCATGTGGGTTATACATGTTTTCTTTAGAGATAGAAAATTTTGAGGATGTGTTAACCGTCGTGGTGAGGATGTTTAGAATTAATTTGAGGACTTTAGTGTGTGATTTTGGGAAATAGAATCGAGTAGCATTTTATTTTGAGTGTTAGGTTTCGTCGAATTTCTAGGACGAAATTCCTTTTCAAGGGGGGAAGTATGTAATATCCCATTATTTTGAGGGTTATTTATGAATATTATACAAGATTTCAGCAATATTATTATTTTATTAATCGGGCATAAAATAATTTTTTTCTTGGTTTGGAATCAAATCAAACATTTAAATTTAAATTATTTATTGACATTTTTAATGGTCTAAATATATAAACTAGACAATTTTGAATTAAAAGGCAATCTAGTAATATAGGTTAGCTTAGGCTCCAAGCTAGGGTTTGTGAGAGGGACTATATAAGAAATATTATGGGTGATTAGGGAGATAAAAAAGAGAGGCCGAAAACGAAATTCAAAGAGGCAAAAACGAGTGGAATGAGAAGAGCCAATTTGGAATGTTTAGATCTTCTTTTTGAGTGCATTCGGATGAGATTTGAGAAAAATCCAAAACACATACCTAACTCAATTTTTCGTGTAGAATCCAAATATGAAGTCGGATTGGCGATTTGAATATTTTTTTGATCTTTTTTTTTGTTTTTAAATTAGAACTATTTGGGGTTATCTCGTGTTGGGGCTAAAACATGATTTGATTATTTTTTACGAGAGGAACGTGATGGTGCCATCAGATTTTGAGGCTGATTCTTATGTGACGAATCATGCAATAATTCTAAGGTACGGGACTTACAAAATATGCTCCTAAATTCTCTCGAGAGTATTTTGTTTTGATATCCGTATCGATTGCACTCATATAGAATTGTGATATTCTTTAAAATCTGAAATAATTGTTAGAATCTAAATTTGATTCATTATGATATATAATATTGTGATTTGAGCATCGTGTCATGAGATTTTAATATGGCACGTAGAATGGGCTCCCGCTTATAGTCCCACAAACCGATATATGACTTTGAGATGCCTAGGGGAGGTGAGGTGAGGTGAGGCCTGGTGACTCATTGATGTGTTGTTGAGAAATTAATATTGATATACTGCTTGAGTATTGCATTTGATTTGTATATGCATATTAGTATTGTTGTGACTTATTCATCGTGCTAATTATTTGTGAGCATCTATTCCTGTCATATTGTGTACTTCCCCATATTTTCTTTTAGTTGGCAAGTTAGCGTGGATTTGAGCGCTATGGACCAATTGGGATGATTTTAGTGTGGATTATTTTAGGAAGAATATTTTTTGGAAGATTTTTATCATTTTATTGTGTTGTATAGAGCATTGGTGACTTATATTATTTCGAGAGACTTTGTTGTATTTAATTTGAAGAATTGAGATTAGTGGTTTCGTTTATATTATTGGAATTTTCATATGGTCAATACACATTGTTATTGTGGAATTAGTTTAGTTTTATCGCAGTAGCACGTCGCACTCTCTTTCTGGGTGGGCGGGGTGTTACAATATGTAGATTGATTTAAATATATTATTCGTTCTTTGAACCATTCCGAAAATGTTTGACGTTGCATTTGAGTTATGTCATGTCCACTTGGATTCTTTAGTAGATTTTTGTGCTCATTGTTTAATGAATTTTGATTCAACTATATATATATATATCTTCATAAATCTTTCAAGTTTTGCAGATATAATTAATTTTAACAAATACTCTCGACACGGCTTAGACTCATCGGTTTTATACAATACAAACCACTTAGCCATATTAATTTAATTCTCGGACACATTGGTAGACCTTGTGATTTGCCAAAAAGGTTGAACATTTTGTGTAAAAACCATCAACCATAGGTAACGTTCACCCCATCCTCATTTCATTCTTCTTTATTAAATAAAGTTTCAGCGTGAGTAAGGTACATTGATAAAAAAAGTCAGACAATCTTTCATAATGGAACCTTTTGGTTGAGATATATTGGATACGCACTCTTTCAACGTTATAAGAAACCTTGAAACAGACACTTGTAAAGTCCATACTACATAACCAAGCCTCTTGGCCCAGTGGTGTAAGGCTGCCATTGGGACAGTCTTGGGGGTGGATTGGGTTTGGTCCCCAGTTCGATCCCTAACACTATCAAAATAATTCTTGGCCAGTGGAAGCCACGTACCGCGAATGGGGATTAGTCGAGGTGCACGTAAGCTGGCCCGGACACCTCATGGTATGCTACCAAAAAAAGTCCATACTACATGTAAAAAAATTAGGGAAAATATCTTTAAATCTACAATAAAACTTCTTAGTGTGACATTTACCTTTCAGCTAGGAAAATTCACCGATAATGCACAACTCCCGCTAGCTTGGTCTGATGGGCAAAGTGAACCATCACATTGAAAAGATTAGGAGGAAAAATACTCTCCATCTTGCAGACTATAAGAATTATTTGTTCTTCTAACTTCTCCACATCACTCTTTACCAGTTTCTTGGGGAAGAACTCCTGGAAGAAGTTACGCAACTCTAAGAGATTAATATAAATATCCTTAAGGAGGTATCATTACTTTCGATTGGTAAGAAGTCGTTGAAGTAGAACATTACCATTATGATTTTTTGACCCATTAATTTACTAGATTTTGTGGTCACACACCTCAAGATGTTCGTAGCATAACAATTTAGATACTTAATCGATCTCAAGAATTCAAATAAACCCTCTCTCTCCCCCAAGGTCAATGTCTATATAGTTGGAGGCTTCACAAAGGATCCATTGGGATGACTTTGTAGATGTAATTATGTGATTATAACCATATCCTCGAAATCAAGACGTGCCATTTCAGTTTCATTGTTCTTCCCATCAATGTTCCATATCATTCCGATATAATTATCGCATATGTTTTTCTTTATGTTCATAATATCAAGATTGTGAGGGAGCTTATGTTTCTTCCAATACGAGAGCTCAAATAACATGCTTTTTTCACATCTAGTTATGTTTGATCATAAGGGATTTTTTTTATTTTTTAGATGCTTCCCAAACTTAACATCTGATAGGCAATCCAACTGATTGAGTATCTCTTGCATAGTTAATTTCAAGGATTTAGTTTGATGCTCAACCTTACCATTGAAGTCCTTAGTCCTTCACCAAAGGGTAGTTCTCTTATAAGTAACATCGATGGGCTATGTACCCAATCTACTTCTCTATGCAGGAAAATTGTTTCTCACCCACATTACATTTTTGTGAATTCAAAAAGTCCCTTCATGGGAGGCATCATAAGTCAATACACCATTTTCCCATAAATTATTCAGCTCAATGATCAATGGTTTACGTGTAAACCTCAATATCTCTCACTAGGGCTTTGGGCCCAGGAATAAGTAGGAACATAATGAAAAAGGGTCCTTCATGTACTTCCAATGTTGCATGTCGAAGGGAATAAGTATCATGGGCCATATACTATAAGAGCTACTTATGTTCAAAAAGGGTTGAATCCGTAAGTGGTCATACCTAGCCCGAGAAAACTTAAGCTAATTTAAATCAAAATCCTTCCATGCCTCACTATCTACTGGATGCCTCATGATCCTATCATCCACATACTTATCACTATGCCATCTCATGTCAGCATCTATCTTCCTCGACATATACAATCTTCACGACCACGATATCAAAGGGAAGTAACGCATGACCTTATGAGGGATTTTTTTTATCATTCCCGTCATTGCATTTGTCTGTAGAATCCCCACGCACTGAACATTGTTTTAGATTAGCATTATGTTTCTAAAAAAGTTCATAATCATATTTTCATGCATGAATGGCGTTATATCCTAATATTAATTCACACGAGAATTCCTTAGCATCATAGATTGACTTTAGAACCGAATTTACTTCTGGTAGAAATTCCAAAAATACCCCCTTTAGAATATCAAATGACTTGTTGCTCTACTTTCCATATGACCTCAATTAAAACATTGTAATCATGAATTTCAACAAAGTATACTTCTTGTAGCCTGGGTGCGCCTCACGTTGTACACACGCTAATAGTTTTCAATGTTTTACACCTCTTCCTTTATGAACCATCAGTCACTTAACCAATATTCGATCCCCTAATTACGATCCATGTAACCCCCTACAATACTCTTCCATTAAATCGAGAATATCATCCCCATCCATTTCTTAGTTGTCTACGATTTCATCATTGGTACTATCATGTGATACATGGGTTTGACAACGAAGAATAGATTAGCCATGGTACACCTAATTCTTATAAGATTTCATTATCGCATGTCGAATTTAATGATTATTTGCCACTTCACCACTATGTCAATATCAATTCATACATTCATTATACAAACACTGAATAGTATCACCATTGCTCTCTTTAGCCATTATAAATTCAATAAAATCCCCCACCCCATCACAATATTGCTTACCTAATCTCTCCCTAAGTGTCGTCCAACTCTTGTCTTCCATATCTATTTTACCACCAATTGACAAATTGAATAGCCACGACTAATTATTTAACTACATTACAGTTAGTCCTACAACATATACAAGTCTATTCAAAGGGCATATCTATATTATACCTCTAATACAATAGTATTAGAGGTATTAATAAAAATTTATGTATTAATGTGAATTCACATTTTCAGAGTCACTTCATCTCGCTCACAACTGAAAGGACATTCTCTTAAAATTGAGTGGGTTCTCGAACACCATCCCTATGTCTCCTACTCCATCACGTCTCTTTCTTTCCCAACCAAGGTTAAAAATTTATGTGTGTGAATGTTATGAGAGAGAGTGTGTGTAGAATGACACAATCCTCTTTATGACATTTTGTTTTTGCTAGCAATGCAGGAATCGGAAGACAAACTATTTGAAATACTTTGAATATGAGCACCAAATATGTAATGACCTAACCTGATTTATGGGTTACCCGCTAGTCAACCCGATCTGAATCGGACGTTAGGTGTAAAGTACAATGAAACAACCTAAATAATGTTTCTAGTCCTATTTTATTTTAATTAGTATTTAACTTGGTAGCATGCTATTCTAATTTCAAGATAAACTACGTGAGGGACCCATAGGGTGCACCCCGGAATCCAAATAAAAAGAGGTGCTAACTTAAAACATAAATAAAATATACATACATGTATAGCGCTCTCAAAATACGAAGCCTCTCCCAACCTGCCATAACAAAGTGGGGATGTGATCCTATGCCCAGTGGGATTTATACAAACAATATATAAAGGAACGGCATAAAGGAATACTCACACGCTAAACCACATGCATGCTAAAATATGTATATATCTAAATACGTATACCTTTGAAAAATACATGTTCTAATGCATTAGTCAATTTATTTTCGAAACCTCAGTTACCCAGATTAATTGACCTTAATATTGTTTAAGGTTTTCTTTAATCGTACTTAGCATTGCCACTTTGTTTAATGCACACGGTTCAACAATCTTTCCACTTAATTTATTAAAACCATTCCTTTACCGGAATTTACCCTTTTTTTCGTTCCGATACCCTTTAGTATTTTCATTGAAAATCGTCATTGTGTTAGCAAATACTTATTTAATCTTCGAAAATACTTTTTACAACACATTCTTGTGTTAAGTATGGGTTTAATCATTTAGATTTCTTAACCACGCATTTATATATTCCCTTTAACCATTTTCATTTATTTATAGACATTAATAGATTTACGCATTTACTTGTCTCTTTGACCTTTACCGGAATATTTATTACATTCATTCAAGTTAGGTTGTATTAACACATTTTATCACACAACCCATTTATTGATATGTTCTTTATTTCCTTTGTCTTTTCCCAGAAACTTCGTATACTACATACTAACACGGGCTCCACACCGATGGCTATGTGCAACATATGCTCTGAGTAGTGATTTACAGATTTTCACCCAAGGGCTTCGGGCCCTTCTTTCTTAATCCCGGTGTCATGCAAGTTCCTTTTGTGTGTTTTAACATTTTATAATGTTCACATTGTTCCATTTCTTTTTCTTTATCCGGCCGAAGCCAAAACCCAGACTTAACCGTCCGTTTTTTCATTAATACTTGGAAAATTATTTCTTTTATTCTTTAAGTCCTTTAACCATATGCACGTGATTTATACTAAAATCATTCGTGCTTTAGGACTTAATTTAATTTCACACACATTAGTGCATAGACATTTTTTAACATTTTTATTCCATCAAAATGTTTCACTTTAAGTAAATTACCAATTTGCCCTTTGTTTCCCTAGCTTGCAATTTAGTTCCTTAACAAGTGTTTGTTAAGTCTCCAACTTAAACATTCAAAACATTTTACTCATTTTAACACTTGTTGATATCACACTTTTGCCCGATTTTCACACTTCACTTTAACTCTTTGAATACCTAAATAACACCCTTTACATTTAAGTTCCCAAATTTCGTTGTCTTATTTCACGCTTAAACCAACAAGACTTTCTTTAAACTTTCTCAGTTATATATTGTCAAAATACTACAAGTTTATATGCATAAAAAGTGGCTTTTAAACACTCTACCAAGTGGATTAAACATGTATTTCAAGTAATAAAGACATTTAATCAATTTCTTTAAACTCAAAAAATGTCCATTTATTCTTAAGCCTCGATTTTGCAAAAAAATATTAATTTCATAAATCTTTTAGCAATATTAACATTTTCCCACATTTTTATTTCACAAAATGTCCAATATTTCTTTTGGTTAGAATTACACTAAAATAACATTTCTTACATTTTTATTCCATAAAAATGTTCATTATTTATTTTCACTAGAAATACACTCAAAATACATTTTCTAACATTTTTATTCAATACATCTATTTATTGTTGCTTTTTACTAGAAACACACCAAAATGACATTTTCTTAGATTTTTATTCCATAAAATGTTTATTATTTCTTTTTACTAGAAACAAACAAAATTTTCTTACATTTTTATTGAATAAAAATGTTCATTATTTCATTTTACTAGAGATACACCAAAATGACATTGTCATTCCATAAAATGTTAATTCTTTCTTTTCATGTTTAGAACACATTTTATTGCATAAAATTTAGAAAACCTATATTCTAAAATTATTCAATGTTTTCAAGACCCATTTAATTGATCCTTTTGTAGCTCATATTAATGGGAACACTAATATGGTTACTAACCAGCACAAGAAGGCAACAGACATCCATCCACATATATATTAGACTAATATATATATGTATATAACATGTTGAACATATACTATACTTAAAACTTATATCAAAGATAGTTTCTCCCACCTTATATGAGGTCTAACAATGGTGGAAATGGTAAAGAAGGTGGAGGACCCCCACCTCCAAAGGTGGACTCAAAGGGGGTATCAAAAATCCCTCAAAAGCTACCTCCAATCATGGTCCAATAATTTGCTTCTTCCTCCTAAACAACACCCCTCTTCAAATACCCATAAAAATATCTCAAGAACACCATCTTCTTCCTCTATCAAGTTGTCCCAAGGGTTTGGGAGCTTGATTGTGGTCTGTAGTGGTGCTGAGTGGGCTTGGGTGTGGTAGGAATGGGTGTAACAATTTAAGGCAGAAGGATCTCCTCTATAGGAGTCCAAACTATAGAGATAAGTATAGAAATCAGGTTGGGTGTTTCTCTCCAAGCTCACACGATTTCATCCTTATAACCCAAACAGGTGGAGTGTTACAAAACAGGCAAACTTATCACCAAAAAACCGTCCCATATCAGGATCGAGTCAGTTCCAAAATCGACAACTCATGAGATCCAATGGTTAATACTAAGACATAAAAAAAGGGGCCATAATTGTCCGAGACTTGGTACCGGCGATCAACCGCGACCATATGGTCGACCGGCCAGTCCCAGTTTGTAAAGCCTTCTCTTTTTTTTTTATTTTGACACCAAAATTTTTTTTATATATATTTTTACTCCAAATACATGGTAAAATTATTTTTCTTGGCCTCAAGGGCTTCTACAAAAATCGCGCAACGTTATGACTTAACATGGCGCATATCGACACTATTATCGTATAATATTTACCATGCCCATGTCACATCCATTCCTCGACCTATTCATGTCGTACTTGACTATAGTATTTGCACCAACTAATTTGACACGAATATTTATCCATGTGGAACATGCAAGATAAAGTTTTCTTTTAATCCCTACATGCAACGTGTCACTTTTTATACATTTCTTGTTCAATCTTTAATGTCTTTGTTTCCTCAATAATTTCTCCGAATAACTTAAAATTATTGGTCCTCAACGTTAGAATTTATACTAATTTCATCCTCAACACCTTGTTCTAAACCCAAAGACTTCAATTTCATCAATCACCATTGACAATCCAATCACAATGAACCTTAAGGCCTTACTGCAAATTCCCAAGCATGCTTGACATGTATATCTTACAAACCATAAAATGTTTAACATTCACCAAACATGTAACTATCACCTATGAATTGATCATCATGGATCATTCTATGCTAGGATTCATAACCTAAGTTTCCTCAAACAAATCTCGGGTCACGTTTAGCCTTGGCTGATACAACCTCAACACTTATAATCATACATGACAGCGGTTGTTAAGTCAGTCACCTTATCACAATGGTTTACTCAACCGATATCTCCTACGAGATCGTTATGCTAACCTAGAATCATCCTAGGTATCAGAATGCAAAAACATACAAGCGATTACATCCTCAATCTGTATAATTCCTAACCACGTGCAACACCACGTTCTAATGTCTTATCAATTTCTAATATATATAATATTCTCCTGCCACAACCTCGGGACACACAACCCAGACTCACTAGTTACACTTTCTAACTAAAAAAAATTTAACCTAAGTAATCAAGTAATATATACAACTATATGCAGCAACACGAGACCACACATACCTACAAGCTGGGATAGAATAACGATCCATCCGAAGAAGGGCACACTCACATACCGTGACACATCATCCGTAATAGGCCTAATCTGCATCACTACTGATCTAGCATAGAGATATTCCTAAATCAAACTGATTCATGACTTCCCATTACCGGAATCAAAGGAGTCACAATAATAGCAACGAATCAGGAAACTACCCGCCAAAAGGAAACAATTGAATTCTGACCATGAAATGACCCACACAAAGTGCAAACCCACAATGTATACTTGAATTCTATAACTCCTAATCGATACATGCTAATAACATTAACCTTTTCACGTACCGTGGCTTCACCTCTTAACCATAACGAGTACTACTCAGGGATCATCCATACCAAGAAGATGGATCACAAAACAAGTTTCCTTTGGGTAGCTGAAACGTTATGCTTCCGTCCTTAGACTAATTCTACCTATAATCACTGGTAATAATAAAATTCCTAAATCAAAATAAAGTTACTTCTCTTGACATTTATCACAGCTAAGCCTCAAAAAATTTCAACTCGCGGTAACTAACCTTAGTCTCTAAGGTCACTCTCAGTGAGTGAGACATAACGCTTACAAACATTTAACTTATGTACCATTGCCATTACCCTTATCACCGCCTACATGATCCCAAACTATAATAATTCTAATGGCATCTCATCTTTTAAGAATCACTCGTGCCTAATGATTTCCTTCGGTAGAGTCATTACTAACCATTCAAGTATCCCTAGTGCTATTTTCAAGGCCATGATGAACACCATCGTGTTCTAAGCCTTCCAGGTGCACTACCTATCATTGATCAACCTAATCTTGAATTTATCCACAAAGGTCATACCATGACACATATCTCTATACAAAAGTCTTAGCACTCATTCCAAGGCACCGTCTTAAATTGACATGATCTAATCGTGCTACAATCATCAATGGTCTACTATCACTCATGTAAACTTCAATATAACAATGGTTCCTGATTCCTCACTGGCAACTCCATCAAACTCAATAATTCCTTTCTAAATGGATTACACATCTATTACAAGGAACCACCAGTCATATCATGACCTATGCTACACACCCTGAGTTTCACTATGAAACGAAAATCACTACATGAACCTCAATGTAACAATAAGTTCCAGGTTTCGATAAAAGATACTATGATCGTGGTAATTCACAGTCCACAACCTGAAATTCACTATTACCAAGGAATAACTACCACTCGCATCAGTATTTCATTAGACAAACCTTAGTATATATCTCCAAGGGACGTTTCAACACATTTTCGTAAACTTACAACCTTTTAATCTCTAATGAGTGTTTAATCACTATGACTGATTTTCCTTACTAGATAAACCTCATACTATGTATTAATTTACCAACTAACTTAACCATATATATCTTGGTAGGATATGGGGCGTCGAGCATTGCCTATGATCACCGAGGACCACGCCTACGAGCACCACAAGTGATCCTATCACTCAATGACAAGCTACAATCACCAATACATAATTTATTAGTAACAGATTTACTAATGATTGTTGATTTACTAATAATTTATTAGTAAAAGAATTTATTAGTAACAGATTTACTAATAATTTATTAGTAACAGATTTACTACAGTCACCAATACAGAATTTATTAGTAACTGTGGATCTGGTGTTGGTACAAATCACATATATTAGTAACTGATTTACTAAATTGTAACAGTTTTGACCCGTTACAAATACAGAATTTATAACAGATAAAATCGTTACAAAATACATTATAACGGATTGGGAGTGTCATATTTGTAATGGCTGTTTTAATTTGTAGCAGTTAAAATTCGTTAACAAGATCATTATATATTTTAAAAAATATTAGTTTCTTATTAAACAAATAAATATGAATACACTAGTAATAACTCACATTTTCAACTAATGGCAATGCAGAACCAATGCCCACAAATTTCACTCAAAACATAATTTCAAAACACACGTGACAAAATGAATGACACTACATTTAGATGATATTAAACCAATAAAAAACTATATTTCATTCATAACAACTGAAATTTCCAAAACAAATAACTTTTAACCAAATAACTTTCCAAAACAAATTACTTTTAACCAAATAACTTTCCAAAACAAAAACTATATTCCAAAAAAGTAGTACAAGATAAACCATATAACTTTTAACCACAAAATGGAAGCGAAGTCTAACATCATTAAAGTTATACATATATTATTCTCCCAAAAGTAGCCTTCATTATATTCCTTGCAAAAGTAGACTTCATTCTCCCAAAATTAACCTTTATATTTTCCAATAAGAACCTGTTGAACAAAATCAACTAATCATAAATGAGTAAATAACACAAAAGACTAGTACATTCTCATGCCATTGACACTTGTGTAATTTTATTGGGGAGTAGTCGATAAAAAAAAATGCTCATGTTACTTTTGTATCGTTTGATGCGTTTGTACAAAAATTTAGGTCATTAAGTTGTTGTTTTAAGTTTTTTCCCCTCATTATAATGCCAATTTTTTACCCTAAAAAAAAGCGTATACTAGTGAATTAGGCCAACCGAGAGTCCGATGATGACGTAATTAGTTTAGAAGTTACTTTAGTATCTCTTGATGTGTTTGTACTTAAACCTAGGCCACTAGAAGGTTGTTTTCAGTTTTCGCCCCCCAAAGCCCACTTTAAACTCCCAAAAGAAGCATATTCTAGTCAATTTGGGCAACCGAGAGTCCGATGAGGATATGTTTAGTTTAGACAAGTTATTTTGGTATCACTTCATGTGTTTATACCTAAATCTAGGCAATTAGGTTGTTGTTTACATTTTTTTTCCCCAACGCCTATTTTTTACCCCAAAATAAGAGCATACTAGTCAATTTGGACAATCGAGAGTCTGATGAGGACGGGATTAGTTTAAAAAAGTTACTTTGGTATCGCTTGGTGTGTTTATATTTTTTTTAGGCCGCTAGGCAGTTGTTTTTATTTTTCGCCCACCAATTCCCATTTTTAACCCTGAAAAGAAGCGTATGCTAGTCAATTTGGTCAACTTAGAGTACGATGAGAACGTGGTAAATTTAGACAAGTTACTTTTGTATCACTTGATGTGTTTTACCTAATTCTAAGATGCTAGGTTGTTGTCTTAATTTTCTCCCCGTAATGCCCATTATTGGGATTTCTAATTAGTCGTCCCCATTCGTTTACACGTCGATATGTCGGGAGTTTAAGTGGATGGATTCCTATCTCAGTTGGGGTTAATGGCAATGTTTAAATGTCTTAGTCCCCTCTCTTATTTTCTCCCTCGTGGGAAACGTTTTCTCAGTTGGGGAGAGTAATATATACCTTGATTTATTTGTATTTTTTGTGTATTTTTACCTACGTTTTATTAGTTTTTCTCTCTTTTAACTGTTATGTTAGGTTAGAGGGAGACATTTCCTCGAAATGTTTTTAGTGTGACCTTTTTAGTCTTTCTACATTCTTATAATAAGGTCATTGGTCATTCATTATAACCACTATACTTTTAGAGATTAAGGGATGGGACAGAAAAACACATTATTTCAAATGTTATTGTGAAAATGATTCCACTTACATCTTTATAATTTTATAAATTGTTAAATCAAGAAGACTAATTTCTTATTATCTTACGAGGAGTGCATATAAGAGAACTAGGATTTAACTTTGTGTAAAAGGACACCTTAAGAGTACTCTGGGGGTCATATTTCTTCTGCTTCTTAAGCCTATATTTTCTTGGAGACGGTCTTCAATTCATTATGGAAATATCTACACTATACACTGTTCTTAGTTGATATAAGCTAGAACTTTACCTTCTTCAATGCCATCCAAATGAAATATACAACTAGAATTAAAAAAATTACAAAACGATAGTAATAAAAAATGCCTCTTGAAATGGCTAGGTTTTAAAAGATTGTAATATAAATATAAGTCAGATAAGAACTGAGTTAGCAGATAACGAAAGAATATAACTTTGTAAAATGCTGATATGTTTTCATTTTTTAATTAAGAACCAATGTTAACTTCATGTATAGATCATTAATTTTTGTAGGAACAAAACAAATAATTTTATAACTTTCTAATGTGTGGTGTCTCATGTTCAAAGTAACTCATCATCTATTAGAGTGCATCAACCACTTAAATTTTATAGTGTAGTAACATTGTAATAACCCCATTCCTAAATTATATACATAACGAAAACGAAAGACTGTGTAAGGACACAAATTACCAATTGAGTCCTTTGTAGTTTTGGCTCAATTTCGCACAAAAACATTTGAGTCATAGGATAGAGTTAATTGATCTTCCTTCAAGTCTTTGACGTGTTTGTTGAAGACGTAGCGACCAAGTGTATAAAGCTTCATCACATTGCAAAGTTTGTCTGTGCCTCGTTTCTACGTCGTCAACATGGTTCCATTTCTCCTAAGGTATGAATGAATTTTAATATATATATATATATATAGGAGCTAGGAACATTTTATAATGGGTGTAGGTTGAATTAAAACCGTTGTTTATTTTTAGAAAGTTTTTTATAAAACTCTAAAATGAGTTTATAAAGTTTCTGGGCTAAAAATAGAATTCATCAAACTTTCTGGAAGTTCGTTTGAAGTGTCGTTCGAACGAGTTTGTCATTCGAACCACATTGTCGTTCGAACAAGTTCCCATATTGGCCACTAGAACTTCGTTCGAAATGTCAATCAAACGAGATAGATGTTCGAACGAGATTTCCATCGAGATTTCTAACGAGTTCGCACTGGAACTTTGTTAGAAGCCTCGTTCGAACGAGACTTCGTTCGAATGAAAATCTCGTTCGAACGAGATATCAGGCGAGAATTTTTTGGTAGTTTTTACCCATGTTTCCCACTTCCTTACCCCACTAACTTTTGACAGATTATTAAAGTGCGGGAACCAAAGTTTGTAACTTAACTTTTTCATAATATTATAACTCCTAGAGAGAGTTTTGGGAGTTGTTTCTTCCAAGAAAAATTTCATGAGTTTAAGTGTTCATTTTACAAAGAAAAATCCTTTAAACACTTAGTTACACCCATATTTGTTTCTTCCAAGTTCATATATACATATACTTTGCTTGGAGCATTTTGGCACCGGTTTATCTCTACCGTTTGAAGAGAAGTTTGGGTTTTCTTCTAAATCCCTCAAAGAAGAAGAATTGTTTAGCTGTGGCTTTATCACATGGTGAAAGGCACCATGTGTGGTTGACGGTGTACCTATTGTCCGATTGGTGATTCCGAGATCGCGGTGGAGCTCTGTAGTTATCCGCTAGGCAGAGTTGCTTACAAGAAGACGCATCAAGGCTTGAGAGGGTTCGAGTTGAGAAAGTAAGTCATCTGTCTTGTAAATGTAAATTCCGTACTTAGTGAATTTGAGGCTAGGGTCATCCAAGGTTGTTTCCCATTGTGGGTTTTTACTCATACATCGCGGCGTAATGTGACTGATTTACTCTTATCTTGCATTATAACTTAGAACGCATGCTTAGGATAATTTAAGATAAAATTGGGGACTCCATACTTCCAAATTGGTATCAAAGCCGGAGCGCTAATTTATCGCATCAAAGATCTATTTTTTCGGCTTTTATATTTTTGAGCTCCTTGTATTTTAGGTGGTTCAATTTTTATTCACTCTCAATTTTTTTTGTATCTCTCGATGGGACGCCTTAATGATAATTTGTCCATTTCTAATGATAATGAAGTTTTTGTTGTTCAAGAGGAATTTAATGAGCTTAATAAGTGTAACAAAAAATTAAGAGAATTAAATTTGAGATTTGCAAAAAGAATTAAATTTCTTGAAGATGAAAATTCTTGTTTTAAGGCTAAAGTTGAATTTTTGCAAACCTCGCTATCTCAAAAAGATATTTTTCCTGAAAAGTTCATGGACATAAATCACAATTTTAATATTTTAGAAAATTCCAAGAAAGAGAGTGATTGTAAAGAAAACACTCTTAGGGACAAGTTTGCTCACATTGAAGGGGCGCGTGATTACCTTCTAGGTGTAATTGAAAACTTAAAGAAGGAGTCCCATAAAATTGAGGAGTCTAATTTATTACTTGAGTCCAAAATTTTTAATATTAAAAATGATTTACATGACTCGAGTAGTAGTGATAATGGTTCTAGCTCATCTAGTTCAAATACTTCCGTTGCTAAAGCTAAAACCATTGTTTGTTTTAGAGGGTCAACTTTATCCAAGGACTTTAGAAAAGGTCACACCTTAGGTAACATTCCTTGTGTTTACACATGCTTTCATTGTGGTAGGAAATGTCACCTTAGGTCATATTGCTTTGATCTTAAAAGAATCCCTAGGAAGTCTATGTCTAGCATTTCATTAACTTCCAAATCCCATCATTTTAAATATACATCTATATGGGTTCGAAAATCATTTTTAGACGTGCTAGATATTAGATTCGTTCATTCTCATTTTCTTTCACATGAAACCTCCTTTGCAAAATCTAAATGTTGAATGTGTTAGTTTTGTTTGCATACTCTAGCTTTTTGAGCTTCATATTATATCTCCTTGCTAGGTATAGTCATTTTCTAGTCATTTCTTTATTTCATATCTCATGCCAGAAATCATGACTTGTTTCTTTTTGTATTTTATTCTTTCATTTTAGTTTTCATTAAATGAAAAATACAAAAAGATTTTATTTTATCATTTTGATTTTTATCTCTTGGTAATTTAAGTTTAATGAAAAATTCACATGATTTTTGTTTATCTTTTGAGTATATATTTTTATTTTTGGTTTAAAATTTCAAAAACTCAAAAAGATTTTATATAATTCATAAATATATAATTCATCCTTCCGAGTAGGCACTCACCGGATGTTATCTAAAATGCTATCATTTAAGGTATACTCATCCACCCGGACTCCCTGACTCGGTTAGCACCCCGAATCAGTAAAATAAAATAAATGAAGTGGAGACGGTCATAGTTCCCCCCGAAAATGAGATTGAATCATACCCAATACGTACCATCCCAAACTACAGATGCTATGACCTGGGGACTATACTCACCCTGCTCCTTAAGCCAGGGGATTCACCCACATCCCGCAACCTCCTATGATAGCACTAGAGGGTTATGTATTCCTATAAATATTATTCACACAAATATTTATAAAGCACACAAGTATATATATACACTACACATCACCATATATATATATACATATATATATATATATATATATATATATATATATTCATTAATCCAGGCTACTCCGTGCACAATTTACCGTAACACTAGCCTAACATTCCCAAATTTGTATACCGACTTGATAGTTGGATAATTCCTGCATTTATTTATTTATCACTCTGGTTGTGTCACCCAACCAAATTACCTGAACTTGATCCTTCGGTCCAAAATTTCAAATTGTAGAACTTATTCCTCAAATTCCACATATTAAGGTTAACACACTTTATATTTTGAATATACCATCATTCATTATATAACCCTATAATAAATTAACTTGACCAAATCCGTGCCTAAGCACTAATCCAAATTACACCCGAGTAAATATCCCGACTCAATTCAATCAATCACGCATTAATTAATTTATTACCTTGGTGTCACATAACCAATATACCCGGACTCGCTCACTTGTCCCGAAAATACAATAGTGACAATTTATGACCTAAAATTCTCCTTAATAAGTTTTGCACACTTATTAATCTAAGGTTTTCAATCTACTGATTTTGAACCTTAATTCCCTTATAGATTATTTTCTCAATTATCCCAATACTTAATCGTCTCACTTTATGTAAACCTAATCTCCACTTTAGGACTAATGTCCTTATTATATAACAACAGTCACAATTAATCAATCTAGGCAACATCCAACAGAATAACAACTAAAAATAATATTTCTTAAAACTTGCCCCACGAATCTGCCCAGATTTTTATAATGTTGTTTTGAGGCATTTTGGAACCAATTTTTTTAGAAAATGCATCACAGAACAAAATGCAGAAAATAGGATTTTCTACGAGGTCACGCGGACATAATAGGCATTTTCGAAACCGAAATGTTTCAAAACAGTTTCTTAAATGATGGTTTAATTTACCCAATTTCGTAAACATCTTCAAACTCAAGAATCGTTCTACGATACAATACTATCCATCAAAACACAATTTAGATATCAACTAACCCCAAAAATATATCATCTTATCACACCCACTATGATATAAATAGAAATATACAATTAATTTAAACGCAAGTTTAACCACTTGCGTTAGGGTTCTTAGGGTCTGAATCCATTGGTGTAGATGATGGTTATTTGGTGAAGAACACACACATTTGTTCTTAATTTTGGCTACCTTGGTTTCTTCAATTGCGCCCACTTTTCTCTCTCTCTCAATTCAGTTTTTTAAAATGTGTAATTGCTTCCACGCCCTCTCACTTTTAGGGTTTAATAACTCAAATCCGTTTTTAGGCTTGAGCGCTTTATAAAAAGGGTCCAAACACTTTTAAGTGGGCTTAAATATGTCTAAAAATACCCCGAGACCCATCTACTACCCATGGGCAATCGTTTCCAAATATTTCGACCCATTTGGACTCAACTGCGCACTCAGAATTCTTATCCAAATTATTTTATAACATTCTCAAATTTTTTGACCTAAAAAATGAGAAACGAAATAATCCGAATAATTAAGTCTCAATTGGCCAAATTAAATGGATAATCTAATTTAAATTCTCTAAACCATAAATTTAATTTCTCCCAATAAAATAAATTACATTTCTCCCAAAAAAAATTAAATTAAAACTCCTCGAATTTACGGGGTGTTACAGGGACCTAAATAGATCGTCAAAAATGGTGAGAGCATTAGTAGTGCTCTGTTTCAAAAACTTACTACTGTCAGAGTCCGAGTCACTTTCATTAAGGAAGGCATTAAAACCTTTTTCTCCTTGCCTATTTTCATTAGTTGGGTGGGGGAAATTAAAATCTTTATGTCCAACCCATTGAGACTCAGTACATTTTCCCATTCCCTTAACATAACAAGACTTATAATTATGTCTACGAGAAGAATTCCTAGACCCGCTAATCTTTGAGTTTTCCCATCCTTTCCTATTACATATGGACTTTTCAGGATTGGATTTGAGAAACTTCTTGAATTTCATGCTCAATAAGGAAATATAAATGCCAACCTCATTCTCAACAAAATCATCATCCGAGACCGTGGGATAACTTTTATATGCCTTTAACTCCATGATCTTCTCTTCCTTAGGCGACAAATAATTTTTTTAACAATTACATGAGGACAATTATATAATAAGAGAGAGTAAGATACTTACGGGGGGAATAGTCATAATCTAGAAAAACGATCTCTTTAACTGAGGGGAGAACCTCTCTAAGCCTAGGGGGAAGTTTGGCCTTGGCCACGAGCCGATCATCCTCACCCCAGGGCCACAAGAACCTCAGTTAAAACATCAATGGATACTTTCCTCTTCTGGGGCACCAGGACAAAAGGCACAGACTCTAGAGTATTCCTTAACTTAAATATGGGGACCAAATAATCATCGCCAGATGTAAAGCCTCGGGCTCAGGAACTTTTCCATAGTTGAAGAGATGCTTGGCTATGCCAAGGAGCTTAAAAGGTACGAAAGCCAATTTTAGGGCCTCAGCTATCCTTCCCACCTCATCCCGAGGGCAATCAACAACCATTACAAAAGAGAAGAGATGACATTGTTAAAATTCATAACAAATGCCAAGAGAACTCAAGATAGAGCTAACAATTTTTGACGCGATAACCCATTTATGGTAATAACCTGAAATGACCCTAACATGACCCGATTAGCTTGTACAAATTTAAGAGTACCCAAAACTTATACTAAAATAAAATTCAACATGACCCGAAAATGGCACGACTACCCCGAATTGCCACCCCTAACTCAGGAATAAGAGGTAGCGGTAAAATACTTACTTACCCACATACAAGTGCCTATTAAGTGTTTTCCCTTACAATCCTTGCGAGAAGCAACAAGGGGTTACTGATGATACTGTAACACCCTGTAATTTTGTAGTCGTAAAAATCCATGTTAAACAAACAATTCCAAAAAAAATAAAATTTTTGGAATCAATTTAATTTTGGTATGTCAAAATGATGGTTTTTATATCTAAAAATAAGGTTTTAAGTGGAATTTAAATCGGGATTAAATTTGGATATTATAACTTTTTGTATAAAAATCAGGGGAGGATCTGACCTAAGGAGCATAAAAAATACATCCAACAGTCTGATCAATATGAATTTTTTACAGCATCTCTGTTAACTACAGCAAAGTAAAATTTCAACTAATTCTGACAGTCCGATAATCCATAATTTTGATTAGGACTCAAACTCTTCTTGGTATATAAACATAAAGTGACGGGTTTAGGACTTGTACAACGCATTTTAGCCTTCTCAAAAGTTAGTGGACTCCTCTATTTTCACATTCTTCCATCTACAGAACCCTAGCCCCATTTAAAAGAAAGATTCAAAGCAAGTTTTGAAGGTTCAAATCGGGTTTTCTCAAGTTGATCCAAGAACGAAACTTTGTCATCTTTTTGCAAGGAACACATCTTCATAATCATATTTCTTCAAACAAATCTCAGGCATGGTTACCTCTATAACTTTCCCTTAGTATTTATCGCCTGCGCACTAAATACTTGTGTTTTTGTAAAATAAACTATAAATATTAATTAGGGAAAGTGAAAGATAATTCGGGACTGTTTTTATAAAAATTTCTAATATGAATGAAGACTCAAAACCTTGCATATTAGGGTATATTTTGGGGTGCCATATACGTTAAGGTGTTCACATGTACATTATTACTTAGGATGTCATTTAATAATCCGTATGCTGTTAAATAATGGAAATTTTGTGGATGTCGCATAGTAGAAAATTCTTGTTGTATAAAATCTATACATGCATTTGATTATAAATTGAATAAATTGATGAGAAAGTGTGGTTTAATAAATATTATGATTTAACGAACATTAATTGAATAATTAATGGTGGGTGGATTAAATTGGTAAAATTAGTATGATAAATGGAAATTTAGCCTTATGCCACTTATTTGTTTTATTATGTTCAACATCGCGGGCACAATGGGGTTATGGGTTAGATAAGGTTCTCAGCTTTATTTGGGTTGCTTTCTAGGAATGACACTAGTTAGTAGACCTTTGGGTAGTTATCTCTTTCTAGGTATGAGACTAGATAGTGGTGATGATTTATGGATAAATATTCTAGGGTGGGGCAGATTTTTACGTTGTTACTTAGATTAGCGAACCTAGGAGTGAGGCTAAGTGGTGTTGGTTTGTTGGTTTTCTTCCTACATAATAAGCTAGGAAATATTGGTGTCTTGGAGACCTTAGATATGTAACTAAGGGTGTTTCGATGATTTTTTGTTGATAAAAGGGTGGGGATAATTTGAGATAAATGTGAAAACTTTATAAATTGAGAATTAATTCCTAAGATAATAAACGAGTATTAAAATATATTGGCGATGCAAGTATGTGCAGGGCTGACGGTTTTATGGGTCGACTGGCTATAGCGATGTGGGTGTGTGTGTCCTCACGAGTATGTGCGGGCGGATAGTTAAACATGTTGAAGAGTGCGCTTTTGTTCAAATACAACAATTATTTAATTAAACACCGTTTTTCAATTAAATCCTAAAACATGCATCAATATGATTTATCAATTAAAATAAATATAGCATGTGACACAACATGTCAGGAAAAATCCCCGTAGAGCAAAACCATATTATTTTCACTATAATTTGTAAAGAAAGGTTTACACGGATTATACTGAAAATAAATGTGACAATAAAAAATACCCGTAGGTGTCGGTTCCGATGTCGTCAGCTGGAATCTCCCGCAAGAATTCCATATGGGCAGCAATGATGAAGAAATCGGCTTCTCCACAAAATACACCAAAAGAGTGTACACGACTTCTTGAAAGTCTTCCAAAATGTGTCTATGATGTGTGTGTGAAATGGGAGAGGAAGAGTGCAATTTATAGGAAGGATTAGGGCTCACAAAACACCTTTAATAAAACATGGAGAAAACATGGCCGGATTATACTCAAGGTGTTTGGAAAAGAAAATCAGTGGAGACAACATTTTTTACTCTAGGAATCTGCCAGCCTACAGGGGACCCGAACCGGTTCGGGGTCCCTAGGAACCGGTTCACCCCCCGGAACCGGTTTGGGTTGGGTTCAGGGACAAAAGTTGGCCAAAGGTTTTAAACACTTAGAAAAATTCTTGATTTTTTAAAGTATATTTCTCCAATTTCAAAAGGCCATAACTTCTTAACCGTAGCACGGAATGAGGTGCCGTTTCTTCCAGTGTCTTCGTTGCGGAAAGCTCTTCAACTTTCCACTATGGCTGTGCAATTGTGAAAATGCCCCTTAAATTCCATATCAAGCCATATTTCCTTATTTTGACTTCACTAGTATACCTCTTGCATTTTGGTCCTAAAATCATGGAACGTGAATTCATTGAGGTCGATGTGGGTTACTAGTTGGATATGACAAATGCTTGAACCCTGGAATTCAGATTGAGGCCTTCATGAGAGAACGTGCCTTATGTAGCGGCATTAAGCATATAAACTGTGATTTAGGGAAAAAGAAAACTTCCTAGAAACTATCCGGACATTTATAGAATTATGTCCTTACAAATCTCCAACTATGTCTATGCCGATACATACATAAAAAATCCGAATTATGGAAACTCCCCAAAATAGATGGGATGACGTAAAACAGACTTCAACATCTTCAATTCATTAACTCTTCAGAAATGCCCAAAGCTTTTCTCATCAGGGTGTGCAATCCAATAGATATCAACTTTGTACCTACACACATAAGATAAAAGAAAATACCCGTGACACGCAACAGTTTAAAAAATAATGATATGCAACAAATAAAAGATGAATTGAGTTTAAGCAAATCATAGATAAATCAACAAAATTTTCTCCCCCATAATTCGTTCTCCACCTTTTTATGATGCCCCCAAATAGACAGATATGAGAAGCATAAATATGGAAAATGTCACACAAAAATGTTCTATATTTTTTGAATTTTTCAATTTTTTTACTCAAAATATACAACAAAGAATCAAAGAATCTTCTATATTTGTACAAAAAGAATTAAAGAATGTTTAATTTTTGAATTTTTCAAAATTTGTACAAGAATATACAAAAGGAATCACACCCTGAAAGAACACAAAACAACCAAGTCGGTGATAGCAAAAATGAAGGGGTGTGAACACATTCGATAGGAAGATAAACTCAATCAATAATATGTGCACGATGCATACGTGTACTCCTAACGAATGAACATCAAAAGAATCCTTAGGTGTAAAAATTATTGAATTTAGATGACATCGTCTTAATCAAATCAACAAATCAAAGTAAAACTGATTTCCAAACCAATAACGTCCAAAAACTATTTAGCACTTTTTCAAGATCTTCAAGGACGTGCAAACCCGTTTAAATTATCTAACCAAACTCCCTCAAAAATATTTTCTTTTAGAGGTGATAAACTAAATTCTCAAACTTTGGAGAATTGATGGTGAAACCTAGTGGCCCATATTAGGCATGTAATGCTTTTTATTGCCTTTAAATTTTTCGGGCTCTTTTAACCTCTTTGGACCCCGAATAATAAAATTTCTTAATTTTTAGGTCCATTTTAACGGTGGCTTTTGCGCAAAGGATAGATAATTACCTTTCGCAGCCCCTCCCCGTTTTAAAATTAAATCACACAGTCTTACCAAAACGGTTCTTACATGCACACCTTTCCAATCAAGTTTTATCATGCCTGGTTGGTTTTAAAGACAGGATTGAAGTGAAAACACCCAACCAACATGTGATAAGACAAGTACAATAATCAAACAAATTCGTGCATGTGTGCAATAAAGGAAGT
Organism: Sambucus nigra; assembly: GCA_949130495.1. NCBI lineage: Eukaryota > Viridiplantae > Streptophyta > Magnoliopsida > Dipsacales > Adoxaceae > Sambucus > Sambucus nigra. The sequence continues at coordinate 436,153,979 of OX422214.1, forward strand.
CATGAGTCAAACATGTAGGAAGTAACACTTAATTACATCTTAATGACTCCAAACATTATAAAGCATAAAGATGACAAGATATATTGTCTCAAAACACTATCAAATAGTCACATGAATAAATGGAATGAAATTTGTGACTTGGCTATCTTAAATGCTCATCCATAAAAGGTGTAAAAACAAAAAATCTTTTTGTTCTTTTCTTAAAATTTTATAAAAAGAAAATCTTTTTGTTCTTTTCTAAAATTTTTATAAAAAAATAAAATCGTTTTGATCTTTTCATTTTTTAAACAATATAAAAGTATTAATAATACACAAGATACAGTCTAGTAATAGGAATTATATGATGTAAACATGACAAATCATCATATCCTAGACACGGAGCATCCCTTCAGTCAATTGTGGAAATCCCTAAAGATTTTCTAAGACACTCGAATCTAAGGGCATCTAAAGGTTTTGTGAAAATATCAGCTAACTGACGGTCCGTGGGAACGTAACTCAGAGATACGACTTTCTCTTCAACAAGCTGTCGAATAAAGTGCTCACGTATCCTGATGTGCTTTGTCTGCGAATGCTGGACTGGATTACGGGATATGTGTATCACGCTCGTGTTATCACAGTAAATGGTCATAGTGTCCTATGAAATCCCATAATCCTCCAGCATCTGTTTCATCCACAAGAGTTGCGTGTAACAACTCCTGACGGCGATGTACTCAGCCTTCACAGTGGACAAAGAGATGGAGTTTTGCTTCTTGTTCAACCAAAATAAAAACACCCATCGGAAGTGCTCTTACATCCATCTACATCCCCGGACCAATTGGCATCTGAATAGGTGGACAAACGGTCATTGGTATCAAGGGAATACCAAATACCATGTGAGAGATTCCCACTCACATATTTGATAATACGTTTTAGAGCAAGTAAGTGCGACTCTTTCGGGGACGCCTGATATCGCGCACAGACTCCAACACTAAAGGCAATGTCGAGATGACTAGCAGTCAAGTAGAGAAAACTACCTATCATACTCCGATATAAGGTTTGCTCTACGTCCTTACCTGAAGTGTCCTTAATGAGCTCGATAGAAGTACTCATAGGTGTACGAGTATGCTTAGCGGAGTCTAAACCAAATTTCTTCACTAGGTCTCTAGCATACTTAGATTGAGAGATGAACATACCATCCTCTAGCTGACGAACCTGGAGACCAAAGAAGAATGTAAGCTCACCTACCATGCTCGTCTCAAACTCACTTTTCATCTCCTCCTCAAAGTGGGGAGCATGCTGGGAGCATGTGGATCCAAAGACTATATCGTCCACATAGACCTGGGCAATTAAAATAGCACCGTTATCTCTCCTAACGAACAACGTCATATAAAATCCCCCTCTCTTAAAGCCACGGGCTGAGAGATAGGAAGTAAGCCTCTCGTACTAAGCACGGGGTGCTTGCTTCAAACCATACACGGCTTTCCTTAGATAGTATACGTGTTTCTGGTGCATGGGTCCTTCAAACCCTTTTAGTTGAACTACATAGACCTCTTCATGTAGAATGCCATTTTGAAAGGCACTCTTGACATCCATCTGATATAACTTGAATCGTAGATGACAAGCGATGGAGAGTACTAAGAGGACGGACTCAAACCTCGCAACAGGAGCAAATGTCTCCCCAAAGTCTACACCCTCAATTTGTGTATAGCCTTGAGCGACCAACCTAGCTTTATTTCTGATTATGGTACCATTTTCATCCATTTTATTATTGAAACCCCACTTGTTACCTATCACATTAGTCTCACGAGGTCGGTAGACTAGTTCCCAGACATTGTTCTTTTTAAACTGAAGCAACTCATCCTGCATAGCAGATATCCAGTCTTCATCTTTGAGTGATTCTTTATGATTCTTGGACTTGACTGTGGGCGTGTAGCAAAAATGGATAATAATGTTCTCTAGCTGAGCACGAGTCTTGACCCCTACGGTGGGATCTCCAACAACGGCATAAGGATCATGACTCTTTCGAACCCAAGCAGGTGTGTCCCCTAACACAGGAGTAGAGTCAACAGAATGTGAGTGAGGGACAAGTAAATCACTGTCACAAAAGTCCTCATTCTCACATTGAAGGTTAGAATCAATAAATGCAAAAGGTTCATCATTTTGCACGGTGACGTTTATTGACTCCATAACCTTGGAGCTCTTCAGGTTAAAAACCCGGTATGCTCTACTATTTGATGAATATCCTAGCAATATTCCCTCATCACTCCGGGAGTCAAACTTTCCTAATTGCTCTCTATCCCGTAGGATATAGCATTTACTCCTAAAGACACAAAAATATGCTAGGTTGGGTTTTTTGCTAGTCCATAATTCATAAGGCGTCTTAAGTGGGTGTGGACGTAGGTATACCCTATTCACTGTATGGCATGTAGTAGACACTGCCTCTGCCCAAAATCTCATAGCAACCTTACGACAGAACCATAGATCTAGCAATTTCTTAAATCGTTCTATTGTTTCTCTCCATAATCCCATTTTGCTCAGGAGTTTTCACAGAAGAAAACTCATGTTTGATTCCAAGACTGTCACAATAAAGATCGACCTTTGCTTTTTTAAATTATGTGCCATTGTCACTAAGTATCCTGTTAATAGTGACACCATGCTGATTTTGCAAGACACGACACTTAGTCGTTAAAAATTCAACAACATCTGATTTCTCTCTCAGAAAACCAACAATCGAATGTTTGGAGAAATCGTCTACCATCACAAGGATATACCTCTTACCACCCAAACTCTCAGTGCGAGTAGGACCCATAAGATCCATGTGAATTAACTCCAGTACAAGGGAGGTGGTAATGGAATGCATCTTCCGGTAGGGTCTGCGAATTTGTTTTCCCATCTGAAAGGGTCCACAAACCGTGGAAGTTCACTTTCCAAGAGATGGTAAGCCACGTACTAGGTCCTTTTTAGCTAAACGTGACAAATCACTTACGTTCATGTAACCTAGACGCTAGTGCCACAGATCCATAGGAATGATCGTGGCGCTGTTGCAGACAAGTGAGGATGTGGGCAAAATCCCATAGCAGTTATATTTTGTCCTCACCCCTTGCACTAACAGTTTACCGGATTGATTATAGACATTACACACGTCTCGGTAAAACTTTACAGCAAAGTCATCATCACACAGCTGGCTTATGCTGAGAAGGTTTTGCTTTAAACCTTTGACGTACAAAAAATTTTCTAGCTTAGGAAATCCTGGTAAAATAACTATACCTCATCCTACAATGCTAGATTTACTCTCATCTCCGAAGGTGACTCTTCCATCCTTATAATCCTCAAGGTGGGTAAAAAATGAGACATCGCCTGTCATATGTCTGGAGAAACCACTATCAAAATACCACTGTGAGGTATTATGAGTTTTGAGAGAGACATGAACAACAAGGGACTTTACTACTTTCTTAGGCACCCAAGACGTGGTAACCTTTTGTATACCCTTGTTGTTGTTAGTTTTAGTTGGGATGCGAGAAGCATTTACTGATGGTAAAGAAATCTGTCGAAATTCCTCCATCAAACTCTGTGATGTAGAAGCTAAAAACTCAATATGCTCTCTTAGATTGGAAAAATCATTAGGGTGATGTGGCGGAGAAGTAGTATGTCGTGTCTGACCCAAACTATACCAAAACTCCCGTAGGTGCCCATTTCTTTTGTAATAAGTACAAAAGAACACAGTATTAGGTGGACCTTGGTTTGCTTTTCTTGGTCGAATTCTCCTACGTGGTTTTTGACGATGGCCATATGGAGTTGTAGTAAACTCAAGAATTGGTTCAGGTGAAATTTGGGATGTGGTGGCACCCATATCACCAATTCCTTGCCTATCACCAAAACCTAAAGCGGGACCGAGGAACATCTTTCCCATCTTTCCAGATCTGTCCTCAATTTGTACCTTGACTTACCTAGCTCTCTCAAGATCATGAGTAAGCTAGGTAACAAGGGCTTCAAGTTTCTTCCGAGTTTCCATGGAGGAATGGAGCTCACTCGTAAGACTAGCCACTTGATTAGTCAAGTCCCCTATCTCTTTCTCAAAACTAATCTCTCTCTTTCTAAACAAACTCTCTTTCTCAATAAAGGCATACTCTTTTTCTCTCAAGATTATGCAGGTGGAGGATTCTTTCTCTCTTGCTTCTTATAAATCTTCTTTTAAAGTGGTGATCCTAAGAACTAGCGCTTTGTTACACTTTTTGGTTTTAAATGATTCATTATATAATTCAGCCTAGCGCGTTGAAGATTACACTCGCTCTCACTTGCATCATCATCCCCCTCACTCACATCGTTCTCACTGTTGAGGAGTCCTTATGAAATAACATCCTCATCATGGTGAGGATCACTGGACATATGACTAGCCATGAATGCGATGAAGTTACATTCATTTGGTGACTCGTCTCCAGAGTCCACCGACTCGACCTCACTGTCGTCACTAAGGGTAGCATTTAGGACAACTTTATTTTTTTCTTTTGCAAGTCTATTTAGTCTAGTTGCACACTCAAAAGCTCTATGTCCCTTACCATCGCACTCATAGCATCTCTCACCGTCTTTAGGAGGATATTTAAAACCTTTTTCATTTTTTCTTTTTCTCAAAAATCCTTTTATCTTTGAAATTTTCATTTTTCTTAAATGTGAGAATTTTCTTGAATTTTTTGCAAATAAAGCCAAATCATCTAAATCAAAATCACACTCAGAATCTGACGTTTCTATTTCTCTTTTTCTAGATGATTCAACTCTCTTTATTGCCAAACCCTCGCTTTTTATAGCTTGAGCATTAAGTGCAATACCCTAATCTTTCGGTTTGAAGGTTTTAGGAAACATATCAATTTCATAAGTTTGCAAGTCTCTTACAAGTTCCTCCAATTTAAGCATGTTTAAATTTCCTATAGAATTTAACACAGTGACTTTAGGGATAAAACGCTTAGGGAGTGACCGTAGAATCTTTTTAACAACTCTAGCATTAGGAATGTGTTCACCAAGATTAAAACTAGTGTTAACAATATCAGATAACCTAGCATAAAATTCATCAAAACATTATGTCTCAAGCATGGTGATAGTTTCGAATTGAGTTGTTAAATTTTGCAGTTTAGATTCTTTTACAGCATTAGTTCCTTCATGGGTGAGTTGTAAAACATCCCATGCCTCTTTTGACGTAGAGCACGTCATTATTCGTCGGAACTCGTCAGGAGTGACGGATCCGAAAATAGCACTTAAACCCTTAGAATTAAAAGATGACCATTTAAAATCTTCTTCAGTCCAATCTGTCACAGATTTTAAATTAGTCACGTTATTGCCTGTGACAGAGGGAGGTGTCCACCTTTTTTCTACTAAAATCCAAACACGTTCATCTATGGCTTTCAAGGAAGATTTCATGCGGGCTTTCCAATAAGCATAGTTTGTCTCGTCAAAAACTGGCATTTTATTATATAATTTCTCCATTGAACACGCCCTTTTTCAAAAATCAATTTTTCGGAAAATTGATATCTTAGAAAAAATTTGTGGAAAATTACACGGTATATTGTGTAATTGGATCTGATACCAATTTGAAGAGTGCGCTTTTGTTCAAATATAACAATTATTTAATTAAACGCCATTTGTCAATTAAATCCTAAAACATGCATCTATATGATTTATCAATTAAAACAAATATAGCATGTGACACAACATATCAGGAAAAATCCCCGTAGGGCAAAACCATATTATTTTCACTATAATTTGTAAAGAAAGGTTTACACGGATTATACTGAAAATAAATGTGACAATAAAAAATACCCGTAGGTGTCGGTTCCGATGTCGTCGGCTGGAATCTCCCGCAAGAATTCCAGATGGGCAGCAATGAAGAAGAAATCGGCTTCTCCACAAAATACACCAAAAGAGTGTAAACGACTTCTTGAAAGTCTTCCAAAATGTGTCTATGATGTGTGTGTGAAATAGGAGAGGAAGAGTGAAATTTATAGGAAGGATTAGGGCTCACAAAACACCTTTAATAAAACATGGAGAAAACATGGCCGGATTATACTCAAGATGTTTGGAAAAGAAAATCAGTGGAGACAACATTTTTTACTCTAGGAATCTGCCAGCCTACAGGGGACCCGAATCTGTTCGGGGTCCCTGCGAACCAGTTCACCCCCCCGAACCGGTTCGGGTTGGGTTCGGGGACAAAAGTTGGCCCAAAGGTTTTAAACACTTAGAAAAATTCTGGATTTTATAAAGTATATTTCTCCAATTTCAAAAGGCCATAACTTCTTAACCGTAGCTCAAAATGAGGTGTCGTTTCTTCCAGTGTCTTCGTTGCAGCAAGATCTTCAATTTTCTAGTTGACCGGTTCTCTAGACTGTGGCTGTACAATTACGAAAATTCCCTTGAAATTCCATATCAAGCTATATTTCCCTGTTTTGACTTCACTAGTATACCTCTTGCATTTCGGGCCTAAAATCATGGAACGTGAATTCGTTGAGGATGATGTGGGATACTGATTGGATATGATAAATTCTTGAACCCTGGAATTCGAATTGAGGCCGTCATGAGAGAACGTGCCTTATGTATCGGCATTAGACATATAAACAGTGATCTAGGGAAAAAGAAAACTTCCTAGAAACTATCCGGACATTTATAGAATTATGTCCTTACACATGTTGACGGGTTATAGTGATATGTCATGCGTAGAACCTCATGAGTGTATGCTGAGCTAATAGTGAATCGGGTTGACTGGCCATAGTGAGGGTTATGGGTGTGGTGTAGAATTAGTGCGAGTACTGAAACCAAATGATGTAAGACTTTAAGCGGGAGTCTCGCAACTAATATAAATGATGAATAAAAACAATGATCGGGTTAATGAAATTAAATTAAATAATTAGCTGTTGTTAAATGTACATAATTGGACTTGGACCTTGGGGGTGGCTTAGAAGTAGTTAGATGATAATTTATTTTTATTCATTAATTAACATATCTTTTTTAATTTAAAATAATCTACTGTTGTGTTTATTGCGTATAATGCTATTGTTTGGGTTCAAGAATCCTATTTGAAAGGAGTAGCTGGTATCCATGCGGTGGGCTCTGACCCATTGTGTTGACCAACATTTTAGGCTGTGTGCTAGAGTAGCAGTATAGGAGTTATTAGAGATCGATTTTGAGGTGCAACTGGAGTTCCATTTTATTTATTCGCTTTATTATTCGAGGTTTACTTCTATTCCGTCTCTTTACATTATGAGACTTCGTTATGGATTATATTGGGCCATTTGGTTAAAAAGTTGTCTATGGTTTCAGTCAGTTACTTTATTGGATTATTTCATTTGAAGTTCTAAATAAATTATGGAGTTTAAGTATTTTTGGAGTTAGCATTGAGATGGATATTTATTGCATGGATGGCTATTATTTATTAGGATCAATTTAATTATTATCTCGTGGAATGAAAGTTTGTATGTCTCATATATGTCATATGCTAATAATGGTATTTAATTTAGTGACGCCCGACATAGTTTTGGTGGCGGCAAATGCCAGAATTATGCTTGGTATTATCGATACCTTATTTCATACTTCGTATGTAAATGTCTCCCAAACTCTTCAGCTACCCTTAGGCAAGAACAGAAGTACTAGGCCTAGTTTGAGACCTCATACCTTAGACATAACACTATTTGGTCCCCAATGCCTTCGCTTCTTTTTAAAAGAGGCCACAATACTATATCCCTCATACTTTCTAGGATGGTCAATAATTCCAACATGTCTCGTCAACCTAGCTCAGAGGCTACAACACCATGGTTTTGCCAAGTTTGATGCCCATAACAAACCTCTATTCAAATAGAAATGACCTCCCGATGTCACCTAACCCTCATCACTACGGCATAACATTGCGTAATATCTTAAGGTCAACATATGGAAATCCTATAGTAGTTCCCAAGATTTTAGGAGCGACTACAACTAGTTTGACGGGTATGTGGAAAGAAGAATATTATTCCACCTACCACCACTACTCAACTCCACTTATAATGATGGATCCAATCAAAATTGAATGTACCTAACCAAGAGTTTTGATATAAAAGGAAGGATGATGGAGGGTTCAAGGGTAAGTAATCTAGAGCAATCTAAGAGGATAGCTCATTAAAAAGATAATACTTCTAAACAGCTAAGAGTTTTATCATTTGTTAATGTTTAATCTTTGTTCCATACTTTCTCAACCCACTGTTAAGAGCTTAAAATTGTAACTCAGATCACTTCAAGTTATCTTATACTTTGTATAAGGTTATTTGGATTATTAACAAAGGTCGTAAGACCTCAGACTCTCTTTGCCAAAGCCCAAGATGTATTATAGATTGTAATAATTCTTTGATAATCTAATATACAGTGAAACACCTTTGACAATGGATGTAGGATCCTTATAGGAAGTTCTAACCACTTTAAATAATTTGACTCATAATTTGACACTCCTGTCCTCTTACATGCCTAAGGTCCAAAGGGACGCACCTCTAGGTCTGAGGTCACTTACAATTCCAAGACCCATCAACATGAATGTATTTTATGTGAATGGACCCTATGTACTTTATCCTTTGTTATTTTCTTCTCCTAGGTTCGGTTTGGTAATAATAGTGAAGGTTTTATAATTATTGCATATAATCGTTTTATTGTCAAAGTTTGTGAGGAGGTGTAATTTTATTTTTACTATTTTGTATTGGGTTTGGTTATGGAAGATTTCCATGTGGTTCTGTGAAGTTTTAAGACTTTTACGAAGTTTTAAATAAGTTGCAAAAGACAGGGAAAAGATGAGAACATAAAGAAAGAAGAAAGAAGAAATCAATGGTGTTGGGCTATGAAAAGAGATGATATAGCTGAAGTTGGTACGACTATAGTGATGGATTAGACGTGATAACGATGAAGAAGACCACAATCATGGGGGTTAGAGCCATGATCGTGGGTGATTTTTTGGCAAGAGCATATTGGATTCAAATTTTTATGTTTGTAGTGGGTTTATTCATGATGTCTTCTTTAGCAAGGACACTTCATCAATGAGACCTTAATGTTTAATAAGTCTATTAAAAGAAGATTTTAGGCCATGATGGAAAGGGACCGAGTCTAGTTTTATGTCTATTTGAAATTATATAAATTTTCACGCCTCTTAACTATTTTTTTGCATGATTTCGTGTTCTAATTAATTGGTTTATTAGGGACACTCGATTTTATGGATAACACGATTTATTAATTTGAGATTGTCCTAGATCTAGATTTTTCTTAAAAAAATAATTTTATTTATTCTTTTTAAAATTTAATTAAATTGAGTAATAATTTTAAAGGCATAAATCAAATTTTTATCTCCGATTTTTGTTTTAATTAATAATTAGTTTTGTTTTTCAAAAGTTAAAATACTGAGATCGAAAATTTAATTTGTACATGTAAATTGGAAAATTATCAAGGATTTAATTTGGACATTTTTAATTTAATAAATAGTTTTTTAAAAACCCTGAACTTTAAAATATTAATTGGGAGAGGGGTTTCAATACCAATCACGTGGTTAAAATGTTATGTGATTATTTCACCATGTTAATATTTTTCTTTTCTCCATATTGGATGGATTTAATTATGGCATCACAAGACTTTAAAATTCTTAATTAATAGTTTCTTGAAATTAAATGTGAGTGAGTCCAATCCTCCCTATCGAGGAAGTACTTCATGAATGAGTTTAGTTTCAATAAATGAACTGATGGTGTACTAATGGTATCCTCCCCATAAGAGTCACTCACATTAGACATGGGACTAAAACACGTCTACTATTTAACTATGTAGGATTATCTGAAGAACATAATTAAAATATGAAAATTTTGTCTAGTTCAAGGTGAGGTGATTTAATATCACATCGAGATATCTCACTTTATGAGAGAACTAGAGTGATCGATGAGATTTTATTTTTTTGTCGGTAGAGGGACGCCAAATTAAAATTTAATCAAAGTTAATTATCACTTCTTCATTTTGAAATTAACTCCTTTTTAAAAGTTTACGATTCTCAGATTTCAAAATGGCCTCAACATTCAACCCACTTACTTCTATATTACAAGAAACTAATTAACTAGTATTCACTATATAGACTAGAAAAGAAACATAGACATCGTCTTAACTACCATGGACTATAAATTTTTTTTAATTGAAACCTTCCATGCCAAGCCTGATGAGGGTGCATCCGATTGAGATGTCCAAGCTTATTAGAGGTGTCAAAAGACTTATCAGATGGATCGTTGCTACATATCATCCTCTATGGCCAATGTATTGCAGCACTAGCATCGACACGTGTCTAGAGCTTACGATATAATTTTGAATCTCTAGGACATGTTTCTGGATCAAAGTCGTACCATAAGGCTATATGATATGGCAAAGTTGGTTCACACTAATATGCTATATGGTACTCCCATATGCGAGCGTGTCATTAAGAAGATGTCCATCTTACGATAATTCGAGGTGCTTAGATATGAAATCCATAGGGAAACCTAGGTTCTTTATGTACTACAATAACTATCAGAGTCATTTAAATAGTTTTGCCTAAATTATTCTATGAATAAATCAAATTCTTAAAGAAATCCAACTTGCAGAGAATATAAAAAAACATAAGAGTGTGGTTCAGGTTACTGTCAAATGCTCATCTTTTGTAGTCTCACAAGGTAGGAAGAATAAGAAGGGAAAGTACCACACACAACTTATAAAACTGCTTTTAAGCCTCAAGTAGCAGGTAAGAAGATAAATGGAAACTATTATATCTATAAATGGTCAAGACATTAGAATGAGAAATGATCGGTCATCTTAGCAAGGAAGAATGGAAAAGATAATATCTACTTAGTCATTAAGATATGTTTTGTGGTACAATCTATCGATACCGGGTACATAGATTTGGGAGCCATTAATGATGTTTGTAATTATTTGTAGGGGTTCTAGGTAACTAGGGAGATCAATGAATGAGAGATGTTTCTATCCATGGGTGATAATCATAAGGCAGAAATATTAGCAAATGGAAATCTAGTTTTAAATTTTGGTGAAGACAATAAGTAAATATAAGTAGATTTTTTTATGTTCCTAACATGAGAAGAAATTTAGTCTTGGTTTTCAAACTTCTGATTAATGGATATTTGTTTTTTTAATAAATGTGCTTTCATAAAAAAATGGAAAATCTCTTATATGTCCTCATACATTAGAAATGACATTTATATTATAAGACTTGTCTCGCCATTATTTCTAAATACTATATGAATTACTTAAAATGAAAATAACCTAAAGATAATCAAACCTTCTTAAATGAACCAAATATATCTCTAGTATTTATGCCTAGGTCATATTAATCTAAAAGGAATTATAAAAATAGTTTCAAATGGGCAATTAAGTTCATTGAAAGTGGAGTCACACCCAGTCTGTGAATTTGTCCTAGAGGGTAAAATGACCAAGACATCTTTCACGACTAAGGGTTATAGAGATAAAGATGTGTTGAAACTAGTTATTATGATTTGCGTGGACCTATGAGATTGTATATAAGAGGTGCCTACGAGTACCACATCATGTCATTCATGACTACTCGAGGTTTGCGTATATTTACCTTATGCATCACAAATTGGAAGCCTTTTATAAGTTCATAATGTATAAAGCTAAGGTGGAGTGCAAGAATGGTAAACTAATCAAATAGATACAATTTGATCATAGGGGAGAGTACACCTTGGGAGAGTTTAGAAATCATTATCTAAAATGGGGATTATATCCAAATTGTCTACACCAGGAACTCCATGGTAAAATTGTGTAGTAGAAAGGAGGAACATGACTTGTTATTGCAAAAAACTTTTATATTATCTGTCTTCACTAAATATATTAATAACTACCAGATAAATAAATAAATAAATAAGAGACTGAATTACTGAGATACAGACACATGAATAAACTAGTGAGTAAAGAGAGATAAGAGAATAATTAGATTTACGTGGTTTAGCCTAAGTTGGTGCCTATGTCCATAGGTGCGAGTGAATTTACTAATTAAGGAGAAAACGTCATTAAAGAGTCAAAAATACAAGATCTCAAGTTCCCTTTAGAATTGAGCAACATAAGAGTAAACTAAAGTCTCATACCTCACATGAGGTTTTTCTATGTTATTTATATGCTATTAGAGGAGAGCGGAGAGAGGGAGACATGTGTCTCACCTCTATAGGTGAGGTGAGAGAATGTATTGAAATCATAGTAAGAGAATAATCAAAAGTTATTTACTTGTACATGGGGGAGAGTATTTGCATATCATTTTCATATGCATGTGTATTAAGTTGTTGATGACATCTAGCCACGAGATACATGCTTACTCTAATGGTGTCTTATAATAGAGTGAATTTATTATGTTAACCTGGTCGGGCCAACCGGATCACATTATAAGACGATTATCCTAATTACTTTGCCGACCACATTACTAGCTCTGGTCATTGCTCAACTTTATCAGCACGATAAAGTATATAGGAAACTTATTTCAAGCTAGGTGTCCCTTTCTAGTTAGTCCATGAGTAATCCCATATTTGTGGTATAATAATAGCGCCCAATAATAGCCCCAAGACTATGCTCATGAGTAACGTCTTCTGGGTAGGTGCTTCGCAACTTGAGTGAGTAAACTTTTATCTACGAGATGCTATCGTCTTGGATCTTTATTGGCTCATCACTTAACGACCACTTTTCCTTGTATGTTTTAAAAAAAATTGGTTGTTGAAACACCACGTGTCAACCATTATCTTGTGCGGCAGGCAATAATTATTGTGCATTGGACAGTGCGAGCGCAGTTTCAATTTGTTAAGTGATTTCCCAAGGCAGTTACATCATGATTTTTTCAAAAAGAGTAATCGTTACAATCGATGAGGTGTAAAATATATATTTTCAATCATTTAAAACCTTTTGTAATTCGATTCTTTAAAATTAACATTTAGATAGAGAAACATCTTCCCCACCCTTAAGCGTCCTTTATTTCTGGCCAACTTCCATCAATTTTTTCCATTTCTTGTTAAGCATATTACTTCTTCAGTCATTTGAAGTCTATCTTTATTATTTTCTTGGTCCCCTTTGAATTAATGGAACTCTAGGTACTCCCTGTCTCATTTCTTCTAGTTCTTCTAATTTTCTAGGACTCTTACCTAAAATTTTACTATTTGTTTGTTATGATTTTTTGAATAGTTGTGTCTATGTCTATCTGGGTTGTTGGATTGTTGTTTCATTATCATATTTGTGGTGTTTAAACTACCATTAAGTTGGTTGTCCATCGGGACTTGTAGTTTCTTGAGGATTCCTCTATTTTTTCCCCAATTTCTTCAATCGTGACCGTAGATTTCCCTTTTGGTTTTTAACCATTTATGAGTCTGGATGGTATTAAGGTATATTCGAGATTATAATAACATGTAATCCATTTAACCCGTTAGACCTGTCATTTTAGCGATCGTTCGTCCTCTTAGGAGAACCCTTGAGGATCCCATATTTGTTCCCAAAAATTCTTTCTCTTCTATGTTGGCACCTCAGTCCCCAAATATCCAGTATAGTATATCTAAATCAATAGCATTTGTAAGTTTGAGTGAAGTTTGAAGAAGTGATATAGGTGGGAGGAATTACGCTGATCACACTTATGAGGAGTTTGTGTATGTGATCAACTTTGCCAGCAAGGAGGCCTTGTACTCAAAATCAGCATCAAATCCCTATGAGTCACCTGTATTAGTGACTTTATAAGTTTTTGCATCCCCGAGGATGGGTGAGGATGAGGACTAAGACACCCCTTCTCGATCTGATAGTAATTTATATGATCATTCCTAGACTGATGCTAAGAATTATGTGTGTGATGTCAACATGTCTGAGCTGATAGGTCTCATATATTTTTATAAAATACCTATTATCATAACCTATAGATTGACGGATAAAGATAAGAGAGATTGTGATAACCTCAATGCCGATGAGTATTGCATCCCTTTATCTGCCCCAGCCATGGTATTTGGTTTCCCTTACGCCTCATCGCCAAGGGGTATCAAAAAAGGTTATGGGGTGGACCTTTCGAACATCCACTAAATGTCTGTAAGACGATCTTGGATTTGATGGTTTACTGGAGGGAGGTCTCTAGCTTAGATATTAATGAAGATATATCTTGATATATTCATGGTATGAAGGACAACACGGGTATTATTTTTTCGTCCCTGGAAAAAATATTTAAAAAATTGGTGAAAGTGGTTCATACCAACAAGTATTATTTATTTTTAATATTGGTGTTGTGTAGTTAGTAGTTGTAATAATAACGCTTTCGTATTTATAGATTCACGTCAGAAGCTTTCACATCATTGATGCCCTCGTGAGTGAGTTGGAGGGTATCCCAAGCTTCTTTAGATGTTTAGCACATTAAGATGCGATAGAATTCTTCAGGGGCGACAACTCCAGAATTTGCACTTATGCCGCGTGAGTTAAAACTATTCCATTTAAATTCCTCTTTTTTCGAAGAAGATATAGGTTTTGGACCTATGATCCCGCTATTGGTTACCGTAGGTGGTGTCCAATGCCTTTCACGCACAAACCAGACTCTTTCATCAATAGATTTTAAGGAAGACCCCATCCTATCTTTCCAATGTGCATAATTTGACCCATCAAAAATTGACATCCTATTATACAAATTATCCATAAAATTCAAAATTTTAAAGATCACTAATTTAAAATAAAATTGATATCCAATTTTTTTTATAGAAAGGATCATACAATATTTTAGTGCAACCAAAAAGGATTCTATGGAATGATTTGTATTTCAGACTAGACACGCAAATTCAAATTTTAGCGATTTTATCATGAATTAAGATAGTGTGTATGCAGTGATGTCGTAGAAATTAAATATTGTAAACAAAGCAGGCAAACACGCGAAAAAGTAGGAAAAATCCCTTTCAAGCAAAACCTGTATTTCAGGACTGCACAAGATTTGACAGACTCAATATGATTTATAGACTACTTAGATATATAATTTTAACATGTAGTTGTTCAAGTATTATATAGCAATGGCACAGTTCAGAACTACCCACGGGAAGTAGTCTTCCCTAGGTATCCACTGACCAGCATTCTTCTTGAGTAGTAATTTTTTAGAAAATTGATGTTAAACATTTTATGAAATAAAATCTTTACGAAATGAGGTTGATTATAAAATAAAATAATTAGTTAAATAACAACCTAAAGTTTCTTGTAAAAATGGAGATTTGGGGAAAAACGGACATTTGCTAAGTTTGAAGAAATTAAAAATGTCTTTATGTTTTGAAAATCATAATTGTGTAAGTATAGTGAATTTTTAGAATTAAATGTATGCTTAACCCATTTAATAGGATTTTAGGATTTAAAATCTGTCTTCACATGCATATAAACTCGTAATATTTTGATAATAAATAAGTGAACAAGTTTAAAGGAGGTTTGTTGGGTTTAAACAAAAAATAAGAAAACTATAAATTCAAAACTTCAAAGTGTGGGAAAAGGGGGTTAAAGGTGTAATGAATATATAGTTGTAAGACTACATGTAATGATAAAAATGTGTAAATTTGAAATATGGTTAATGAAGGTGTTGAATAAGTGTTAATGGTTAAACCTTGAAATGTTGGCATGTGTAACTTAATAATGTTTTGAAATATGAAACTTATGAAATCGGAATTTAAGTAATGGAATAAAGATGTTTCCAATTGAAATGAAAGTTACTTCAAAAAGGTTGAAAGGATTTTGAAAACACTTAAGACGTTAGTGTGGGTAACTTGACGGTGTTTTAGGAAACACTTGTGAAAATGAAATGAAAGGCGAGTTTGGAAACAAATGAGTAATTTTACGTAAAGTGAAATATTTTTATGACATGAAAATACTGGAAAGATTTTTGCACATGATAGTCCTAATGAACATGATATTTGGAATAAAAATCATAGTTAAAGTATAAAGGACATGAAATGATGATTTTCAAACTATAACACAAGTTGGGGTGAAACCCCGGGTCTGGCTTTTATCGGGTATAAAAGGGAAAGAAGGAATAATGTGGGAATTTGTAAAATGTTAAAACCCTTAAAAGGAACTCGGATGACATTGGCCGGAGCATATGGTGGTGTCTCCGACGGTGTCGAGCCCGTTAAAATATGTGATATATTAGAAGATTCTGAGAGTACGATAAAGGAATAAGGAACATGTCAAGAAACGGGTTGTGTGGTAAAGTGTATTAAGAGAACCTAAATTGAATGAACTAATGAGTGTTCTAGTAAATGATAAAGTGGACAAGTAATATGTAAATTGATTATTGTCCATAAGGTGAATGAAAGGTAACGTAAGTGGAAAATTTGTGTCTAAGCAACCTAAGTGGTTCAACCCATAATTAACACAAGAGTGTGTTGTAAAAGATTTTCAAAGACTAAAAAAGTATTTTCTAACACGGTGATCATGTGTATTGAAAGGATAATTTTCAATTAAAATACTAATGTGGATCGTTTAAAAATGAAAAGGGTGATTTCGATAAAGAAACGACTTTCGATAATTGGAGTTGTTTCAAATATTTAATCATGAGTTAAATAAAGGGATGAATGCCAAACTGAGAAAAAGGATGTCTTTTACAAGATTAAAGTGAATTAATCTGGATAAATAAGGTTTTTGGAAGTAAAACAGTTTCAAGCATAAGCATGCACATGTATATATATGTGTATATACATATAAGGTAGTTGCATGTGCACGTAGGAATAACGTATTAGAGTCTTCTTTCTGCTGTACAATTCTATACTTCATTTGTATATTTTCCATTGAGCATTAGACTCACTCCCTCATTTTGTTATGGCATGTTGGGTGCGATTTCATATTTTTAGAGTGTTATACATGTAAGTACTCTTTCTTGTATTACGTTTGTATCTTTGTATTCTTGGACTTCGGGGTACTCCCCATGGGTTCCTCATATATTTTAATTTGAAATTTGAAATTGCATGCTAAACAAGTGAGACGTTGACAAAAAAAACTTGACTAGCAACATTATGTAGGTTTTTTCATTGCACTTCACAACTAATGCTCGTTTTGGACTGGGTTGACTATGGGTAACCCATAGATTTGGTCTGGGGCGTTATAAATGTTCCCTACAAAATTTGAGCAACCAAAAACTGACAACTATATCCTCCTTCTCTACACCACGTTAACATGGTTGTAACTTGGCTTGGACCTTTGAATTTAATCGGACGGAAACTCTGGTGATCGCACCTTTATAAGTACGATGGAGAAACAAGCGAACTGAAGGCATCGTCATTCTAAAAATTCGAAACCAACAATGGAAAATAGTAAAAAATAGATCCCAAGTGTGACGCATTTTTTATAAAAGTCTTGAGCCGTGTCAAACATAGGTCATTAGATTAATTTTGATCGAATTTAAGGTCAAATATGGGGTAGGATATCAGGTCAAAGTAAGGCAAGTATGTTTTTTATTGTGTTTGATTTTGGTTGGGAATGGATGAGTGGAAAATGGTTAAACTTTGGTTAAAGATGATATGTGAGATTAGGGTAAATCTTGGGGGTTAGGGTTTGGGGTTTGGTGGTCATGAGGTTAGGTTTAGGGTTATAGAAGAGGGTGGGAGAGTGTGGGGAAGAAGACGAGGCTACATTTCAGAGTATTGTGGTGGTTGTGTAGCGACAGGAGGTGGTGATGGTGGAGTAAGATGAGATGGTAGAGGGTAGAAAAGTGGTGGCTAAAAGGATTGGTATCCCCTTAGTTAGCGGTGATGGAATCTAAGGTTTTCATCCGCCCGATTCCTATTTGGATATTTATCAATCTAGTGATTGAAAGGCTGGCTAAGTTGGAAACACAACTCGATACCCACTTCACGCACCATGACAAATGCCAAGAACAAACAGAGCTCTAATACCAATTTGATGTGAGTCTATGGGTTCGAAAGTGTTATTATTATAACTACACAGCAACTATTAACTACACAAGACGACCAACAACAACAATAAATAAAACTAAACTAAGGAAAGTTTTCTCCCTCTATTGTCTTTTACTCAATATTCAAGTGTAATTACATATGAATGACAAGGGCCTATCTATAGAAGAATAATTATTTGGTAACCAAGAAATTACCCAAAAGACTAAAAACACAACGAATAACAAAAAATGACTAATTATCCCCAAACATGCTTATAGACCAATTAAAGACTAAAGATAACAAGAAATGACAATATTATCCTAGATTAAAATACAAAATGAAAGATAGTCTTCTCCGAAGATCATAACCACGTGCTACGTACCATAAAACACATCAGCTTATAAGATAAAAAATTTCATCATACAAATTGAGAGTATTACCATGATAGAGTCTGAGTCGTTTTACAAATTTTATGCATGATTGTCTGATGTCGTTAATTTGAGTTTTAATTTAGGATAGAAAATTTTATAGACGAGTTTAGTTAAGAAGATTTTAAGATCACTTTCGGTCTATTTTATTCCTAAAGTTACCGTGCTTAATTAATTGGGGATATTAGATACATTTAGGTTAGAAGAAGTCATAGGATACCTTCAAACGTATGAGATCGACATGTTTTACAAAAAAAATAAACCTCAGGAAAAGGTAAATGCTTTAAAAGTTCAATTGAAAAGGAAAGAGGAAGTGTCGTCTGACTCCGAATATGATTTTGATTTGGATGATTTAGCCTTTTTGCTAAAAAGTTAAAAAAAAAACATCAAACTTTGAAAAAAAAAATCTTCCAAAAAAATAAGAGTTTTTGGTATGAAAAAAATATAAATTGGGAAAGAAAAATTTTGAAAAAGAAAGAAAAGATTACCCTAAGAAAGATTAAGAGAGATGTTATGAGTGCTAGGGTAAGGGTCACAATGCTCACGAGTGTCATACAAGATTAAAGAGACAAGGCAAAGGCAAATCTAGTTTCAATGCCACGCTTAGTGATAGAGATGTCAAGTCGGTGGATTCTGGGGACGAGTCACCATATGGACGTAACTTCATTGCGTTCATGGCTAGTCATGTTAGTACATCTAGTTCACCTCACAACGATGTGGAAGCTGCTAACCACGATGACCATGACAGTGAGTCTAGTCGTTCCTGAGAGAGTGAAGGAGAAGATGTTTTGAGTGAAGTGGACTTCAACGTTCTTACACCGAGGTTTAAACTAAGTCCTTTAAAAAGAAAAAAATAACAAAGGTTTATATGTTAGAGTTTTATCTTTAGAGAATGAGTTAAAAGAGGTGAAAGAGAGTGAGTCCTTGGTGATAGTTTCTTTTAGAGAGAAACTCATTTTAGTAGAGAGGGAAAATGGTGACTGGAAAAACAAAGTGACTAGTCTTACGAGAGACCTTCAATCATCCGTGGGGACTCATGAGAAACTTACCCTTATATCCCGACTCAAGAAAGATCTCGAACGTGTCCAAGAGGTCAAGGTTAGTATAAAGGATACATTGAAGAAGGTTAGAAAGACGCTCCTCGATCCCACTTTAGGTTTTACTGAGTGGAAAGGAATAGGTCATGATCGTGAATCCACATCCCATGATGCACCAAAATCGATTCATAAATTTATGGTAGATACTTATGGACCTCAACCTAAACCATAAAAGAGCGTTTTGACCTAAGAAATCAAACCAAGATAGACCCAAACAAGTCTATGTGTTCACCTTTTGCAAGAGGGGAGATCACTTTAGGGAATTTTTGCTAGAAGTTAGTACACACATACTCTCGCGCACTGCTATAGTTACTTTGCTAGTCTTAGAGATCAAGTTGAATTCCTAGTCACTATTTCACAAAACCTAACGAAAGAATTTCAACGGATGTCTATAACATTTGAGAATGCTTCTAATGCTCTAACTATAGCCAACAAAGATAAGGAAAGCAAAAGGTTGCCTCCACTTGAGTACCGAAGCAAGATGGTAAAGCCCTTATTGTGCACATTGCTCTCAAGGTTCAAAATGATTCACAATGGTATTGTGATAGTTGGTACTCTACGCGCATGACCGATGATATATCATTTTCACCAAACTCGAGGATCGCAAGGAAGGAAAAGTCGCCATTGGAGATGGGGGTAGGTCTAGTATTTCTGGACGTGGACATGTTGAGATACTCGAATTTCCTAAACTTAAAATAAGACAAAAATGCGACGCAAACTTTGAAATAATGTTTTACCAGACCGAATGTAACGTACATGTTCAATCCCATGAACTTTTGCTACAAAGAGTGAGAACTGGAGATAATTGCTATGGGATCCTTCGCAAGTTCTCCTTTATGTGAAATAGTGCCATGGTCACCTATATGGACCTTTGGCATCAATGACTAGGTCATGTGAACTTTATATATCTTGAGATATTAGTGAGAAAGGACCTAGTTCATGGCTTACCATTACTTGGGAAACCAACTTCCTCAATTTTTTTATTTTGCTAATAAAGAAATAAAATTCGAAGTTCCCATCAGGAGTTGAATACCATTACTGCCACAAGTGTTTTGGAGTTGATTCACAGGATCTTATGGGTCATACTGTCTCGGAGAGTTTAGGTGGTAAGAGATACATTCTCGTCAAGGTCGATGATTTTTTAAGATACTCTATTGTCGTGTTTTTCAGGAAATGTCGAATGCGATTGAGTCCCTAAAAATCAAGTGTTGTGTCCTACAAAACTAATATGGTGTCACTATTAATCGGATGCGTGGTGACAGCAGCATTGAATGTAAAGAATCCGGGGTGGATATTTATTGAAATTGAGTGTGCATTAAACGCAAGTTTTCGACCGTTCATACTCCTTAATAAAATGGGATAATTAAGAGGAACAACTGGATGATACAAGAGATGGATAGATCCATCCTTCTTGGGAGAAATGTATATAGACATTTATTGGTAGAGGCAGTGAGTACCGCATGCCCTACAGTGAATAGGTTATATCTTCGCTCGCACACGCTACACACGCCTTATAAGTTGTGCACAGGGAAGAAGCCTAACCTATCGTATTTATGTGTCTTTAGAAATACTTGATACATCCTAAGAGATAGAGATCACTTAAGAAAGTTAGTATCCCAGAGCGATAAGCGGATATTTTTAGGTTATTAATTGTCTAGTATGGCCTATAGGGTGTTTAACCTTACAAGCTCTAAGGTTATGGAGTCAATAAACGTCACGATTAGAGATGACGAGCCATCCGTATCTATTGACCCTAGTCCCAAGTGTGAGGAAGATGCACCCCTTGATGACGATCCCATCCTTCCTCACACTACCCCGGTGCATCCCAATATTAATTTAGAAGTTCCCCACTCTTGGGTTCAAAAAATTCATGATCCTTATGCTATACTTGGTGATCTCACACTAGGTGTCATGACTCGTTCTCAACTTGAGAATGTGGTTAGCTACCTTCGCTACATCTCCTTAGTCAAGCCTAAGATTATAAAAGAAGAACTCGAGAATGAGCATTGAATATTCACTATGCAAGAAGAGTTGCTTCAATTTTGCAAGAACGATGTATGGTAGTTAATCCCCCCACATAGCGAGACAAATGTGATAGGTACCAAGTAGATTTATAAGAATAAGATAGATGAGAATGGTACCAATATTCGCTATAAGGCTAAGTTTTTCACTTAAGGCTACAAAAAGATTGAGAATATAGATTTTGACGAGACATTCACTCATATTTCTAGTCTTGAGTCCATCCGCTTACTACTCGCCATAACATGTAATCTACGCTTCAAGTTATATTAGATGGATGTTAAGAGTTCCTTCCTGAATGTAATTATACATGAGAAATTTACGTGGAACAACTGACGGGGTTTGAATACCCAAAGCACTCAGGACATGACTTTTATATTAAGAAGTCCCTGTATGGTTTGAAGTAAGAACCCCGTGCTTGGTACGAGAGGCTCACTTCCTATTTTTTATCTCATGCCTTCAAAAGAGGAGGAATGGATAAGATGTTTATGAGGAGAGAGTGTGGTTCTATATTGGTTTCCCAAGTTTATGTGAACAACATAGTATTTAGATCCACGTAGTTTTAACATCCTCACACTTTTGAGAAGGATATCAAGAGTGAGTTTTAGATGATCATGGTTGGTGAGCTTGCATTCTTCTTAGGTCCCTAGGTGCTTCAGCTTGAGGATGGGGTATTTATTATCTCAATCCAATTATGCTTAGGGACCTAGTGAAGAAGTTTGGTTTAGACTTTACTAAGCATTCATGCACTCCTATAAGTACATCGACTAAGCTTAGCAAAGACACTTTAGGCAAGGACATAGAGCTAGAGCATGATAGGTAGTGTTCTCCACTTGACTTCTAGCCATCCCAACGTTACGTTTACCGTTGAAGTTATTGCGCGATACCAAGGATCCCCGAAAGAGTATCACTTGTACGTAGTTAAACATAACATCATATACGTGAGTGGTACTCTTTCCTATGGTATTTGGTCTTACTTTGATACTGAGGAACATTTTTCTACTTAGTTGGATGTCGATTGGCAGGTGATGTTGATGGTTGTAGTAGCACCTCCGATGCGTATTTTCACTTTGGAGGTGTTTTTGTCTCTTAGCTGAGCAAGAAGAAAAAGTCCATATCTTTGTCCACGGTAGAGGCTGAGTATAATTTCGTTAGGAGTTATTGCACTCAACTCTTATAGATTAAGTGAATGTTTGAAGATTATGGAATTTCACGAGTCATAATGACTATTTTTTTGTAATAATACAAATGCGATTCATATATCCCGTAATTCAGTCCAATATTCTCGCACAAAGAACATTAGGACACGGGAGAATTTTATTCGTGATTTCGTTAAGGAGAAGGTCGTGTCCTTAAGATTTCTGACCACCCAACGTCAGTTCGCTGATACTTTTGCAAATCTTTTAGATGCACTTAGATTCAAGGATCTCAGGAAGTCATTGAGTATTTTCTCCCTTGAATGAGTATGGGTACTTTATCTAGTTTTGGATATTTATCATGTTCATATCTTATATTCCGATTGCTAGATTGTTTTATTATTGTATTCATATATTTTTTTTATATATATTAAAAAAGTGAATAAGATTATATTTTGATAAATTTTTTGAAAAAGACAACAAAAATTTTGTACTTTTAATTTTCACCGTATATGGATGAACGTTTAAAATAATTGGATCACCCCTACATTCCATCCATTCTCGTAGTGCTGTGAAACATGGCTTTATTCATTAGTGTGCTTAAAAAATTGCGGATATCATTATGTTTCTCATTGATGATTACTTTCTATATGTTAGACTCCTTGTCACCTTTATTGCCCATGGGCAAAGACTTTTTGAACATTGTACTTACTTGTCATGTGTCGAATAAGATGTTCTCATCTCAATTCTACTTAATAATGAACAAAATGTAAAAAGAGACAAGTTGTGCTTGTAAGAACTATTGCTTAGATTTCATTTCCCGAATAATATTGATAAATGTTAAGTGGTGGAAAAGGGTTAGGAAAGAGAAAAAAACATATTTGTGTTAAAAGACGCCAGTTGCAAAAAAGAGTCGAATAAGATTAATAACTCACAAAAACAAAAGTGCCAAGGGCATTTAGTTTATATTCAGTGATGATTTGCTACATATGAATATTATGATTTCTTCAAAAATATTTGAGAGTAAATTCTTATTTATGTGAAATTTTGAGGGAGTTATAAAGTAGAAAGGTCAATATGTTTGCACAACGGACTTTCTTTAAAAGAATTCAATAGTTTGGTGTTATTGTTTTGAGAATCATTAAAATTCATGGAATATTGTATAAGTCGAGTCAATTTCATTTAATTTCAACTTTTTTACACTTACAGTAGAAATTGAATTCTTTCTTTAAAAGTATCTCATGACATCGTGCACCTATGTTATGAATGTTTATGATGATTTGCATATCGAAAATATTCAAACAATTACATTCCATTTTCACGATTCATATATTTTAGTGTTATTCCATGTTGACTATGTGTCTTTGTACCTATATGTACTTTTTATGCTTTGTACTTAAAAAGTTTGAAAAACTTCAAAATTTGTTGTTTGGTAAGGGGAGAACACATTATTTCTTTGGGATATTCATCACTTGTGTTTATTGATTATTGTTTTTGATGATATATTGCTTCTTCACATGATGCTTATTATTCATGATTAGATTCTACTCCTTTGTCTATTACAGACAATAAGGAGGAGAACAAATTGAGAGGATATTTTATATTTATTTATTTAAAGCACGTACGCATCACGGTATTTCTTTTATCTCATGTGTGTAGGTCATTCCTCCTTGATGATGACTTCTTGGACCTCACAAAATGAAGACTTTTGAGTTTAAGACCTATACAAGATTGAATTTCCGTTTCTTAATTTGGGAGGGCATTAGTTGTATTAGTCTTTCGATTTGTGTGTTGTACTAAAATAGCCAAATGGGGAGCTTTGTAAGAGCAAGTTTTATAATTTCCCAATTTATTTTTCTATTTGTCTTATCTTGTTACACATATACTGCACCATCATGACTGATTCTACAAATACTAAGACAAATTTGAAGACTATTAAAAGATTGAAGAATCGTTTATCTCCACAACAGTCAGAAGAACTATGGTAATTTGGGAAAGACCTTTATTTTTTCAGGGGTTAAAAGTTTTAAGAGTTTACATTTAAAATGTTCTGAAATTTTTTTTGAGAAAATTTTGACGACTAGTTACAACGAGATTTTCTTGTCATTTGAACGACTTACACAACTTCATTAGAACGAGTTTCATGGTCTGAATGAAATCTGGAAAGATGTTTTTTTGTGAGTTTGGTAATGTCATTTGAAGTCTCGGTTGAACTTGTTAAATTGGATATGTCATTCAATCGAGGGTTCCCATGATCGAACGAGATGATTTTTTGTCCAACACTGGAATGTCATTCAAAGTGTCGTTAGAATCCTGATCGAATGAAAAAGGGTACGTCATTGGAACGAGGTACTAGGTCATTCGAAAGATCATGCGAGATTTTATTTTTTAATTAAATCTGATCCAAATCTCTGATGTTTATCCTTTTGCGAAAAACATCCTTATAAATAGAGATGCAGGATTAGAGTCTTTAAGAACTCTTTTGAAAGCTTTTCCACACCCTTTTAGAGTTCCATTTTTGAGAAAATTTTGCCAATTTTCATCCATACCCCTTGGAAATTTATAGATCACTTGATCAAATCATGAAGAACACTTTATGGTTCAAACACTCTTGTAGAGTTAATATCTACTATTGGTTTATGGATCAAAGGCTCTATTACTGATGAAGAAGGCTAATCGGTGGATACGGAGGGAAGACTGGTTCCTGTGGGCTGTCTTGAACTGTGTCATTTCTGTGGAAGACTTAAAGAACTATGCATTATACTTGGAGAGATAAGTAGTCTATAAGTCGTATTGTGTCTGTCAAATCTTGTACAGTGCTAAAATAAAGAATTTTCCTGAAAGGGATTTTTCCAACTTCTTCATGTGTTCGCTTAGTTAGTTTTGTATATTTAATTTTGACTACATCATTGCATGCACACTATATTAGTTCAAGATAAAATCACTAAAATTTGAATTTTTGTGTTAGGCCTGAAATACAGTTCATTCCATAAAATCCTCCATTTCTCATCATTCGTCAAGGATATTACTGAACCACCATGGCTGAAGACTACATTAATTACATCCAAAGATGCTTCAAATGTCGGTAATTTGTTAACCTTCAGCACTTGCCTACTCTGGATGTTTACAACATGACTTCTCCTTGGACCTTATCCACCTCGAGTATAAACATTATCACCATTGACTACTTCACGAAATTGGTGGAAGCCAAGTTATACACGGTGTTGAATGAAAAAAAAGTAGCCAAATTCATTATAAAGAGCATCATCTGTTGTTACGGAGCGCCTCCCCCCCCCCCCCCCCCAGTTGATGTCAGCAAATGGACTCCATTTTGAGTATGAGGTCACAGAATTAGTTGAAAAGTACGGAATCTAGAGGAATATATCCCCTCATTACTTCCCGTAAACCAATGGCATTGTCAAAGTCAATCATAAAAGCCTCAAGACTATCTTTAACACGATGACTGAAATTTGCAAAGACTAGGTCGATCGAATCCTATATGTCCTCTGGGGCTATTAAACCTCATTAGAACACCCAATGGGACTATTCCCTATTCTCTAGTATATGACATGCAGGCGGTTCTCCGAGTTAAACTTGAAATACCTTCTCTGCGGGTCATGCTTAAAAGTCATGTCAATGAGGAGGATTGGCATCAAAACTAAACTAATGAACATGTGCTCTTAGACAAAAGGTGGTTGAAATATTTATATCATATATAAGGGTACCATCTTTTTATTAAGCGATCACTCAATAAAAATGTCAAGGAACACAGTGTCCAAGAAGGAGATCTTTCCCTCAAGAAGTCGTAGAACCTTTTTGTGGTCCTACAGTAAAATTCAGTCCCAATTGGAGTGGACCCTACATCATAAAGAAGATCATGTCTGGTAGCGCCTCTATACTCGCAGACCTTGATGGAGAAGAAATGGCGTGTCCAGACAACTTGTACCATCTCAAGAAATTTTACCCCTAGTTCGAACTCTCATCGTGTTACGGCTCTACTCACCCCCTTATTTTCTAAAAAAGTATCTTCCCTCCTCTATTCTTATAACTACGTAGGATCTGTAGAGATTGTTCAAGAAAAATAATTCATCATTAGTAAAGAAAAATACACTGAAATTATTGTTCTTTTTATTAAAAATAGGGGTACAACTATTACATGAGATTTTAGTAACATGGATGAAAAAAATAAACCACTCCCTCACAAGCCTCACGTCAAAATCTAATGACCGAAACTTCTTAGAACCTCAATAACCTTCTCACAAACATCTTAAAGCCTACATAACCTTCTCACAAGATTCACATTACCACACCATCCCCTCTCATACCCAATAATAGCCTTTAGTTGCCAGATGGACCCGCTTCATCATCGCTGCCTTCCTTCGAAGGGCCCCAATAATCCCCTCCTAATTTTGACTTCGAATTCGCTCAATGTAGTGGTAGGCCTTAATTATCTAGGATGAGACCATAACACCTTTCTCCAAAGTTTCAAACATCACAAGCCATCCCCGACAAGTATATTAATCAAGAATCTTCGCAAACACCAGATTCTACCACCACTTTAGATAATCCCCGAATATGAGCCCGACCTCCCCCAACGTAATGAGTGGATGGGTCGACGATATTGACACAAAAACCCCAATATCATTCTCAGTAACTCAGTCAAGTCCTCTAAGGGAAAGAAGTTGGTTATATAAGGAGGAATGATTTGCTCCCATTCCGCTTAGTGCAAAATCCGTCGTATAAGATAGAAGGAGGTCTAACGAAGGCCCACCAATTGCACATACCAGTAATCACCCAATTATAAGACATGTTGCAGATTTCCCCACCATGGAACGGGCTAGTGAAAGACTCATGGACCCATGCTATACAACCCAATTCACCTTATTCTCTGTCATCGGGCCAAAGCTGAAAAAAGACCAAGAAAAGAAGTTAGGAACGCCTAACAGATGATTCTCAAGAGGGGCCTCCTAGTGCAGTCTCTTAGAAAACCACATGAGAAGTATAACTTGGCTTCCCCACAAGAAATTGGCCGGACCATCTTTCCAGACATCAAGTCTATTCAGAGTCTCTTCCAGCATGACAATAGATAAATTACAGTGGTAAGACATGCACAATACTATTTTGACTACCCTAGGGTCATCCGTTATGTCGCCTGATATCAAAAGTAGCTTGGTAATCAATCCTAGGGCTACATCACAAGCAAAGTCATTATCAATAAAATCTATTCTGCACACATAATTCAATACCAATGGGATGAAGATACTTCTACCGAACACCAATAGTCGAGCAACTGAGGGAGAGATATGAACCAACTCATTTAATGATACCCGAGGATAACGAGAAAAATTCGGCATGGCTACAATAATACTTGGTTTGACACCTAAAATAGAAGAAAATTCTTCATAAGTAGGTCATGCTTCATCAAGGATGAATCAGAATACATGCTCTTTAGGATACCAAAATTGCACCATCGATTCCAGAAGGTTCTAATCTATAGAGAGGTTATGCCACAAGGAGACATGGCTCAAGATGAAAGCTTCATAATTAATAGTGTAGAGGCATATGCTCTAGAAGCCTTTAAGATAAGCTGAGAAAGTTTCACACATCTAGAGTGCCATGTCATAAAGAAGAAGAAGAAGAAGAAGAAGAAGAAGAAGAAGAAGAAGAAGAAGAAGAAGAAGAAGAAGAAGAAGAAGAAGAAGAAGAAGAAGAAGAAGAAGAAGAAGAAGAAGAAGAAGAAGAAGAAGAAGAAATATTACAAAAGAAAGAAGTTTGAATTGTGGTGATGAAACCCCCCATAAAAGTCACCTTTTATACCCATAAGTACTCATAAAAGACAAGCAACCTGAGCCACGACCAGACCCTTTGATCATATGTAATTATAAGTATAGAGGAAGTGCAATCAAATCAAAGAAAGTGATTTTGACTTGACTTTTATGCGGATAGGTAGGCCAAGGGGTATGTCGATCAGCACCCCTTATTTTTGGAAATTTTTTACTTACCTTTTTTGTATACATCATTTCTAAAATAGAGAGTTATATTTAAAAAAAAATCAATCTGTTGGTAAAAATCCCTCTTCGAGTCTTTCTTCTATTTGTTCTGCTTTATTTTATTTTATCTTTCCAATAAATGAAACCTCAACAAAAAATTAAAGTGCATGTAGATTAAGACACTAAATCAAGATAAACAAACAAAAAGATGCATTTTATATATACTTGTCAAAAACTATTACATTGTTTCTTGAAGTATTGAAAAATAGAAAAAGAGAAAGAAAAGATAAATTGGGACGCAACCCGAACCCTCTAAAAACATAATAAAAACTCCACGTCAGGTGCCCCTACAAACACTCTTCCCCCAATAACGTTCGGTAGAACTCTACTCTTGAGACCGGATCTCTCCTCAGATGTAGCCGGTGGAACCATAAAGGAATTGTCTGACTTACTCACATAGTCGGACACTAAATCCACCCGGTCCCGAATGCCCCGCAACAAGGTCATCGGTGCAAAAAGACCCAAATCGCGAAAGTCAAGCGAATCAGTAAGAAGGAGAACGTAAAAAAGAAAAAATATGTAATGAATAAAAGAAGTCATACATCTCTCCAAAGAGCCTCCTCGGGAAGACCCATGAAGTTGTCTATCTCCGCATGAGGATGATGAGGCACCGAGACCATCTCCCCACTTCTCACCTGAATATATAAAAGGGGATGGGAAGGAACCTCCTTTGCTACCACCGCGGCATCTCCCCCCTTATATGGGCCGATGCCGTTGGTTACTGGTACCCCTCATAGATCCCATTATAGGTGGAGGAATATTCTCCATGCCATAGATACACGGCGGCATCAACCAGCTGATTTCAAAATCCAAGTAGTCATAACCCATCGTCTTATCAGTATAATGCGTGTAAAGCTTTCCATCCATCGCCGCCACCCTCACCTCATTAGAGATCTCCTTCTCCAACCTCATACACTCCGAGGGCACCGACGGTGGGACCTCCACCTATTCCTACATCACATACCTTACAACCCTCTCTTCAACGTATTAGACATACTCAAACTTGTGAACTAAAAGCCTCCTTGTCTGGGCTTGCATGCCTATGATCCTTAATGCCCTCGAAGACAAATGCTAGGGGTAGAAGGTAATCCATTTCCCCAATAAGAGCCAATAATCTACAAAGTGAAAAATAAAGTATTGACACCACCAAAAGGAAGAAGAAGAAGAAGAAGAAGAAGAAGAAGAAGAAGAAGAAGAAGAAGAAGAAGAAGAAGAAGAAGAAGAAGAAGAAGAAGAAGAAGAAGCCTAACCTCATTGCTCGTCAGGTTGTTCAGCGTCTCTTGTTCATCCTTCAAATACAGGGACTGGTTCGATCGCATTTTTTACTTCATCCACCTGTATATCCTAGAGAAATTCCTTGGCTTACATTTAGGGATATCAACTTGACATTGTGCTTGATCAATTTATAAACCAACATCTACAGAGGCAGTACGTATGCCAAAAATAATGAAAATGGAAATACAACAGGAAAATATGAGGAAATTGAACCAAAAGACTAACTCTAAAAGATACATGGGCCGCGAGAAAGTCTATTGGCAACATCAATTAGAAGAATCCAAATAAGCATAGATGGACGCAATTCTAAACCTCTCAAAGTTGTACAAGTGGATCTTTGAGATGATCTTTAAGAACGAAAGAAACCATGGGTGGTTGACATCACCACTCGTCACCACCATAAATCCTCCCAACCAAAGCAAAATAAATAAGAAGACCGCCAGCCTTATGTGCCACCCAGTGATCTCATCAATCCACTTAGAAAGCAAGGTCTCCTTCAAAACTGATATACGGATAGAGTCCCCCGAGACAATCCTCCCTATGTCACCAAAGGCAGCCCGCACTTCCACCTCAGAAATGCATAGGGTACGACCCACCACTATATGTTGGCTCTCGTACTCCAGCCTTATCAATTGATTAACGTCTAGAAGAGTGACCATCATCTCCCCAATGCCTACATGGAATGTGTGGGTCATGTCTTACCACCTCTTGCCCAAGGAGCATAGTACCGCTGTGGAACGCGATGTCTCATCCAAAGCCCTATACAATGGGATAAATCCGAACAGCAACTGGAAGATATTCGTACACTTCCTTCATCTCAATAAACCCGTGGGAAAAAATGATCGACGAAGCTATGCCAACCTTCACAAAAATCACGAAAACCCTCAACACCCAAAAAAGAAAAAAGAAAAAGAAAAAGTAAATGGAACAAAGAGAAAATGATTTCATAGCCATTACGATTCTTCACCCTCGTATAAAGATAATGTGCAGGCTCCCATAACAGAACCCTCTCATCAAGAACAAGCTCAAAGTTGTCATAAACATTCTTATTCCCCAAAACTAGGGATGCAGCAGCATGCGATTCCAAGCCCTCCTAGTCATCGGTTGCTATCGAGTTGTTGTTTAAGGTGTCCCCCATGGGTTATTTTGAGAAAATAAACCCAAAAATTACTGATATAGAAGGAAAGAAATAGATTCACTCGAATGAACGTGTGAAAAAATAAAGAGGGTCGCCCCTTTTTATAAGGGACTAAGGGCTATGCCGATCGACAGTTCCATAGACCTACCTATCTCTAGTGACCTTTCACCCCCAAGAAGCCCAGGAGTCTGTGCCATATGCCAATAGGCACCCCATATATATGCCTATCGACAACCCCTTAAAATTTTGTTATAAAATTTCTAAAAAATCCAAAAATTACATGAAAATTCTCGTAAGGTCGAATGCATCATAGCTCCGAGAAAACTCATTAAGAAACATCGAACCACTTGAAGAAATATCATAACTAGCACAATCCCCAACAGGATCAGAAGCAAAATGCACTAGCACTTACAAAATTCTACTCCCCAGCAAGACCAAAAATCTAAGTGCACCTGCACTCATGATATCAACACTCTCCCTAGAGGAGTCAGAATGAAAAAATCTCCCCATGAAAAATATTTTACGTTCTTAAAATTGACCTTGACCCTATAAATCATTCGTTTCAACTCTTTAGATCCAAAGAATAGGCCTAGGTCTACATAATCGACCTCGGCCCTCTAAATCAGTCATTTCAACTTTTTAGATCCACATAATCGACCTCAACCCTCCGAATCGGTTATTTCAACCCTTTAGGCCCAGAAAATTGATCTAAGTCT
Organism: Sambucus nigra; assembly: GCA_949130495.1. Classification (NCBI taxonomy): domain Eukaryota; kingdom Viridiplantae; phylum Streptophyta; class Magnoliopsida; order Dipsacales; family Adoxaceae; genus Sambucus; species Sambucus nigra. The sequence goes on from OX422214.1 coordinate 436,185,714, forward strand.
ATAAAATTGAAGATGACCCACTGAAATGGTCATTTCAACCCTTTATATCAATAGAATAGACCTAGGTTCTCATAATTGACTTCAACCCACTGAATTGGTTATCTCAACTCATTAGGTCTGAATAATCAACGTCGACCCTCGGAATCGTTCATTTCAACTCCTTAGGTATTAAAAATAGATATAGGTCTACAGAATCAACCTCAACCTGTTGAATCGGTCATTTTAACTCCTTAGGTCTACAAAATAGGCCTAGGTCTGTAGAATCAACCTCGAACCTCTAAATCGGTCATTTCAACTCCCTAGGCCTGTAAGATAGGCCTAGGTCCACAGAATCAATCTTGACCCACTGAATCGATCATTTCAACTCCTTGGGTCTGCAAAATTGACCTCGACCCGCTAAATTGGTCATATCAACTCTCCAGGCACCACAGAATCGTCCTCAACTCTCTAAATCAATTGCCTTAAACCTTTTAAGTCCGTAGAATCGACCTCAACCCTTTAATTAACCATCTTTAAATCCTCAATAGGGTTATTAACCCTTAAATAATGATGAGGTGTATATATTTTGATGACCTTATCTTATTACAAGTTTTCCCAATGAGCGGATCTATATACACCCCATCTTAGTACCCCTGAAATACCTTTTTAGGTCCCTAACACTCCACATCCCATTATAAGACCTTAGGTCCTAATATAAACCCAGGTCTAATGGCCATAGGGTGCTCATGAGCCCCATTTGATCTCAGTCAACCCTCTAAGCTCAAAAAATATCATTCGACTCTCATAGGGATATGAACCCCGTTTCCAACAGTCCATATCGTGCATAAATCAGCCACATAATTCACGCGTCACCTTTCTACTCTGAACCCTGTTCCAAAGGCCACCGGGCACTCTCGAGCCTCATTTGACCTTAGTGAACCTTCCAACCTGAGAGATTCTTATTGAAACCTATAGGTCAATGAATACCCTTTCTAATGGCAATACCTTGCACGAATCGGCGTCACAGTTCGCATGTACTCATTTTTTACTTTGAGGCCAAATCCATAGGCCACTAGGTGCTTTCAAGCTCCATTTGATCTTTATCAACCTCCAAACCATGCAAATCTCATTGAAATATCATAATCTATGAATCCTCTTTCTAACATTACATACCGTGTACGAATCAGCCTCACGATTCGTGCATACTTGCCTTTTTACTCTGAGAAACCCCTGTCTAGAGGCCATTGGGTGCTTTCGAGACCTATTTGACTTCATTAAACTCTCAAATCCAGGAGTGACGCAATGGATTCTTGTAGGACTCTGAATACCCTTTTTACCCGCCCTATCCATGCATGATTTGGACTTACGGTTTACATTTTATGGTCATTTTTTCAAAAAAGTTCATTCTAGACTGCCTGTACTTTTGTTCACCAATAAGGCAAGGATGTGCCGATAGGCAGGATAGGTTCTTTGCTGATCGGCACCCTCCAAAAGCCCTAATTTTTCACTATTTAAGGAGATCATGGCCTCATTCCTAAGGGTCTATTTTCTAAGGTTGGAATATTTTCCTCGAAATTATTGCACCGAAATTTTATTTTTCAAAACATCCTCTCAATTTTCTCACATCATTCTCATCCATCTTTCACTGCACTTCTTACTCTTACCTAAACATTATCCAACTACCTAAAAATCACCTTCTACTACTACAAAATCAGAAGTAAAGTTCTATAGAAAGTCTAATCTTATCCATATAAAACTCATTTGATTGGCAGTAGTTATGTACTTTTCTTTTCGCTTTTGATATATCGTTTATTTCATTTCTTCACTTAAAAAAGAATCTCACTTTTTTATTATTTAGTACTCAAAAAACTTATCGTCATGAAATATAAAAAAAATCCAAAAAGGGGGTTTTCCTATAAACCCTAAATTATTGTTTCCTCATTTTCTCACACCCTACACTTGTGCACTTTTGCTAAAAAAAACTAAAGAAACTTTTTATTTAGGATTTATGGGTTAAACCCCACCCTTGTGCACTTTTGAACTACGTGGACTTTTATGCCTTTTGGGCTACGTAGGCATCCCAATCCAATCTTTGGATTCGAGTCCTATTTTCTCATTTAGTTACTTTAAGTTTTCTTGAGTTTAGTAGAATTGCGAATACGCATACTCCACATATTAGTGTTCCCACTCGATATACACATTCACTACTTCATAGTGATGATTTAACGAATAATCACATCATATTTTTATGTTTTTCTTTTTCACACTCCTTAGAATGATTTCTATCTATCTTCCCCATGACGCGAGTCAGATTATTTCTTTCTCTCATTATTCACACCATACACATGTACACACGTACCACATTTTGGAGAGAAATAGGATATTCTCATAGTCCATGAGAGATCGAAAGTGGGGATAGGTCCAAAATACCATCCCACTTCATAACTTAGTCCTCGAACCCCTGTCTCATTTGCTTTCGTATGCGTCAGTATGTTTTTAGATGCCATTCTCTTGGGATTGCTACATTATTTTTCCTGTTTTGAGAAAAATAGGTTGGCGAATCCATTTGTAAATTTGTCTCCCCTTTGAAGATGATCGATTTATATCCATGGCAGTCTACAAAGATCAACACAACTGGAGAAAAGATAATTCCCTCTATCCTCGAATCCCTGCACGCACAGATAGAGGGATTTCTCTGATTTTCTATCCCTTCTAATTTTGGGGCCGGCTTGTACCGTAGGAAATCTGACCCGGATGGATGCAACTGTCATGAATGGCATCCTACTGGGGAAATTATACTACCCCTTGTGAAATAACCTCTCGGTACAATGGTCAAACTCTTAGCTAAGGGTAGGAACATCATGAACGGTAAAGAGGATATGGGAGCCAAAGAATCTAATCATGCCAAATCCAGTGTTGGTCGGATAAGCTTAAAACTCCTACTAGCAAAAGAGACAAAAGGAAGTGGTTCAACTTTCACAACAACCACAACCCTATAGCTAGTAAATTCTCATACTTAAAAGATTATATTCAGGATCTGATCAGAATGGGGAAAGTTAAAAAAAGTATGTTGACAATTTCGATCGAGCAACCAAGATTAAGGATAATCCCAAGTCGAGGCGATGTTCAAAATATCCAAGAAAGGGAAAAGACGACAAGAAACTTGGACATGACAATGAAGATAAATGAAGGCAATAGAGATGAAATGTCAAAGAAATATAAGGAATCGAAAAAAACGTGTCCCTAATCTCCTTCGAAATGAATTTTTTTGTCAAAGGGATTGCGGGTGGTGGAGATGGTCCAGTAAAAAGAAAAGTCGATCTGAATGAGGCCAAGGCTTGCATGCCCAGTAGTAGAGATGAGGTAAACCTGGATGAAGTGGCAGACACTCTCCCTCCAAGGTAAATATAATTCGTTTAATTATTTGATTTTTTAACGATGATTTATGTGGGCTGCTACATCTGTATAATGATCCTTTAGTGATAAGCTTGATAGATCATGAGCGAAATGTATAAAGAATTTTGGTCGACAATGATAGCTCGGTCGATGTATTGTTATATGAATATTTCAAAATATTAAAGATGACTAAAAGAAAGCTTTAGGCCTACTATCATTCGTTGATTGGATTCAGAGGGGATAAGGTGTACCCCCTGGGGACTATTGAACCAGAAGTTAAATCATGGACATGGAGGACCAGAGTACACAAATGATGCGCTACTTTATCAAGGACAAAAATATGGCCTCGGCCTACAACATCATTTTATGTTATGTATGCTCAAGGAAATTCGAAGCAGTGGACTCTACACTACATCAGATCATGAAGTTCCTATTAAAGTACAAAGGAGGTTAAGTGAAAGGAAACTAAGTGGTAGAAAAAGAATGCTACTACGCATTAGTCAAGTAGAATGAGAAGCTAACTATCACTTATTAAATTGAGACTTTAGATCCTCAAGACGAAGAGAATATCCTTATAGTTGATGCAGAAGATCATATTGAGCTCGTGATCCTGGATAATGAACATCCAGGGTGGATCATCCAGATAGACTCACCCCGGGACACATAATTAAATAAAGAGCTCACAGACTTCCTCAGGAAGCAGTGGAGTGTATTCTCATGGATCGATGAAGACACACCCAACATTAACCCTATGGTACTTTGTGATGATCTTAGTATAGTGAAAGATGTCAACCTGTAAAAGAGAATAGACAAGTTTTCCATAAAGAAAATATTATGGAAATTGAAATCGAGATGGAGAAGCTAAAAAGAGATAAGATTATCAAAGATATGAAGCACCAAAACTGGTTATTAAATGTCATGATGATGAAAAATAAATAAAGGACTCTAGCGCGTGTGCATTATTTTTATAGCCCTTATCGACACCTATCTAAAGGATCACTACCCATCACCCCGAATTGAAGAGATGGTCGATGCCACTATTGGGCATGTTCTGCTCACCTTTATGGATCCCTCTTCGGTGTACAACAAAATCAATATTAAATTGGAAGACAGTGTGAAAACCTCTTACATAACCTTCCAAGGTACAAACTACAACATTGTTAGGACCTTTGGGATAAAAACTCTAGAGCAACGTACCAAAGGTTGTTCAGACAAGTTTTCAAGGAGGAAAATTATAAAGGATATGGAGGTATTTATAGACTATATGTTGACTCATATCAAGAAGGAATTTGACCCCACTTGCAACCTTAACTAAACATTGGACGCAATGGAAATGTACCAGATGAAGCTAAACCCTGCTAAATGTGTATTTGACATCTGAGTATGGAAATTTTTTGGATTTATTCTTAATCAATGTGGAATTGAAATCAACCTAGAGAAAATAAATTTTGTTATTAACATGTACTCCCCAAGAAATAAGAAGGAAATTCAGAGGTTCACGGGGCGCGTTATAGCATTTAACAGATTTATACAGCGGGATATAAACCAATGCCTCTCATTCTTCAAGGTTTCTAGAAAACCCTTAGAATGGAATGAGGAGTGTGAGAAGAAATTCCAGGAGGTGAAGAGATATCAGGGATCCCCTCCTTTGATCTCAAGGCTGATCCTAGGAGAGAAGTTATATTTGTATCTAGTCGTGTCCGAATCTATTGTGAGCTTGGCCTTTGTGAGATATGAATATAGAGTACAAAAACTAGTTTAATACACTAGTAAAGCATATAAGGAAATGAAAATCAAGTACCTTGGGTTGAAAAGGGTGGCACTGGAACTCATCGATGCCTCACGGAGAATAAATCCCTATTTCTAAGATTGCCCATCATTAAAATTGAGAAACCTCACCGGTTGATGGCATGGGTTGTGAAGTTGGGGGATTATAATATAGTGTATAAGCCAAGGATGATGATATAAGGGCACACAATTACATATTTTATATTATAATTCACCAACGACGAAGAAATATTGAAGAAACAATCTAAAGTCAAAGTTACCCCAACTACATTCACTGATATTGCAGAATCATCTACAAAACCAAAAGAGAGGGCTCGCGACTTCAAACAGATGAAGAAAATATTCAAGAATCGATCACTGTTTGAAGGCAATTTTGATTAAAAAAAACTCATATGTGGAACCTTTTTGTGGATATCTTGTCTCGCATTAATGGAAGTGGTGTAGGCCTAAGAGTCACCACACCTGAAGGTGTCGATGTGGAGTACGCACTGAGATTTACTTTTGAAGTATCAAAAAATTAGGACAAATATAATGATTTGGCAGAAGGGTTGGGGTTAGTCTCGTCATTGAGGGCTCAATAGCTTTCATCCTATAGAGACTCGAAGTTTGTTGTCAACCATGTGTTGGGTCTGTACGAAAACAGAGAAGAAAAAATGACAAAGTACTTAGGGATGATAAAAATAATTTTCTTAACATTCACTTCAGCCCAAATGGTGAGGATACAAGGATTTCATTAATCGATGCTCTGATTTATCTTTCTTAGATAATAAAAGCCTACCTGAGAAGAACTCTGCCGTTGGAGATCCTATGGTATTATAGCAGCGATGAAAAGGAGGTGATAGTTATGGAGATAGATTTGGGACCATCTTAGATGGACCCAGGTCATATATGATGACTGGAAAGGTGTTGGTCAACCAGAAAGAGGCTCGAAGATTAGATTATAATACAACCAAATATATGTTATAAGATGGAGTACTATTAAAACGGGGGATTGTCCTTCCCTTCGTCCACTATGTTCATCCTAAGGAAGTCCAAGGTTTTTTCAAGGAGGTCCAAGAAGGGTTGTGTGATGCACTTGCGATTAGGAGATCATTGATAAAGAAACTAGCAGTGAATGGTACCACTAGCTAACCAAGAGTGACGATTGAATAGTTTATGCCAAAAACTACGATAAATGCCAAAGGTATATTGTGCTCCATTGAATTACTGATATAGTACCCCCCCACCCATAATTTCCTCTTAGATATTTGCAATATGGGGGATTGATCTGGTCAGTCCATTACCAAAGACTAATGGAAGATTCAGATATCTGGCTGGGGTTATCAATTACTTCATCGAGAGGGAGGAAGTTGAGCCATTGATAGAGATAACACAACCGAAGGTCTTTCATTTTGTGTGGAAAACATAATCTATCACTATGGGATTTTATTTTTTTCATCATAAATCATGGAACCCGTTTCGACAACGATTGGTTTGGATCATACAACATTAGGTCTATAATCCAGAAATTACACTTTACATCGGGTCATCCTTAGTGAAACAACCAGATCGAGAGTAATAGTAAAACCTTGCTAAATGGAATATAGGAAAAGACTTAAAAATTTAAAGGAACTTTAAATTAACGAGATTCATAGTGTCCTATGGGCCTGAAAGACGACCCCAAGGAGTACTACTAGGGAAACTCCCTTCATACTGGCTTTTGGCTCCAAAGTCGTAGTTCTAATGGAGGCCATCCTAGCAAGCTATGAAGTCTAAAATTTCAACTCACCAAGGAGAGACTTTATGTTTCTACTCGACTTGGATTTGGATGATGACATAATGGAAGAAGCAAACCTGAAGGTCACAACATACTAGTAAAGGATGACTACATTTTACAATAAGAGAGCTAAGTTAAACACTTTAAAAGAAGGTGATATGGTTTTGCATAAGTGATTTAGAAGGATAATAAACTGGCGGTAAACTGGCATGTCCCCTAAATATTTAGTGGAGTAGTATGAACCGACACAAACAGGATTGAGATACAAGAAAGGGATCCTTTCAAAAAGGTCTAGATTGCAGGACAACTGTGGAAGTACTACCATTAGTTCCAACAAAGTTAGAGTAGGACAAAATAGGAAATATAATGTAAAAACCCAGTCTAAAAATCCTACTATCATCAATGAAAACTTAGCCTTCTCTATAAATTTCTTCTATTTTATGCAACAAAAGTTCTCAATGGAAAGAAATGGATAATAATCCTAGGCCGAACACATCTCGAAGCTGATAAGAATGTAAAAACTACAACTAGACCATATTCGATGAGGGGGCTACTCTTTTGGACAGGTCATAACCAAGGAAATGGTCAACCTAGGGATAACTAGTTCACTCACCAGGTTAGTGCGATAATGAGCTAACCAAATAGACCAATAAGTTGACTAAATCACTGGTGAATCCTAGTGTAGAAGAGCATGTCACTGGCCATAATCAAAGAGTGGAGGAAAATTGATAGGGGAAGGATAAGTTAATTTTCTACTTAGAAAAACCCTATATGGATAACAATTGTTCATCCATCTATAACTAGTAGTCAGGCCAGTAGTGGACCACAAGACCATGTAATGACTTAAATACTGGTAGGCCTAAATAATTTCTAAGAATTGTTCTTATAATATTTGTTAAAATAAAGCTTATAGAAAAGTAGTACTTGCTAAAATAACGCCCGAAATCATAAGTTACATATGGGGCTAACAATTTGGCCGAACATAAGTTATGCATAATATCGAAAAGGAAAGTACAACACGTGTATTTAAAGAACAATGAAGAATACCAAAGTAATATATTCTTTCAAAAAAAGCCAAAACATAATAAGATTAGTTACACAAGGATTGATTATTCAGAAGGCTGTACAAAGTCAAACAGTTGGAGGAATAGAAGCCATCATAAATAGGAGGGTCAACCACTTTAAGATCCTGAGGATTCACTTGTGTCACCACCTTAGGGGAAACAGAAGGATCGGCTCGTCAATAGTTAACTCGTATGATGAAGTGGCATTGACCTTTTGGATCGGAGTTTCCACATATTTGGCATCACTATTGTTCATATCCATTCCTTCTTCGCAATCCCCCTCCCAGTCACTAAGAATCCTTGCTACGCTAAAGGAATGCATCATTACTCTTTTCTTTAGTTTGGCATACCCATAAACAAAGAAACACATCATCTCCAATTCAATGTTTGAGGAGGCCTTGTACTAGGCTACAATTTATTTTCTAACCTTTGTTATATCCTTTTCTCAAAATTCAAATTATGATTGCATCCAGCTCAACCTTGGTTTCAGGCTTCTAAAGATCCTCCACTAACTTGGTGAAGACTCTGATCATTCTTAACACTAGTGAGCTCATCAACCTTTAGTTTTATCTCATCCTAGGCCTTAGTGGCCTCACTTTGGTAAGCAGTCAACTTCCCCCCCAAGTGGGAAACTTAGGTTTGAAGCTATTTGTTTATTTTCTTTTCCTTCACAAAAGTTAAAGGATGCTCCTTTGACACAGAAAACATCTTTATAAAAATCATAGATGTCATGTTTTCCTGAAAAATAACATAAGTATGAGTTCGGTTAATAGTCAGAAATTAATAAAATTATTAAATGCATCAAATGTTACCAGAATGGCCTTATTTTGAACGTACGACCATAATGAGTCATTGTTCATAGACATGAGGTATTTAAAAATTGGACTATGACCATGAACGTCGAGGAGATCCACGGAGTTCACCATGTGGTAGATAACGGACATGTCATCCTTCTTCATCATGTCATAAGTAACATAATTTTGGATGTACCTCTTATATTCCTCCACATCAGGATACCTAAAAGGAGCCTATTCTTCCTTTGTCAAATGACGAACCTATATCCTTTCTTATAATTGATATTCTTCAGATTAGCTTGGAGCTCAATGTTTCTTCTTCAATTCATCTTTTAACTCAAGAGTTCTCTTTAGTTTTGCTTAAACTCGACCTTATTCTTAGAATCTTCAACCTACTTCTTGTGATGTTTCTCAATTATGCTTTTAGGGCCATCTCACAGGTTGAATGAACCTAAAAACCTTAAGTAGAAGGAGTGGATATTGAACAAGAAATACCCATGAATTAGTAAATGTACGAGTTGGGCGATGGGAGAACACACACTTGAAAAACATCTTATTTAATTTCTTTAAATTTATTCCTAGACTCGGCTCAGTTGTCGTGTCCGATTCGAACTAGGGCCCTGTAGTATCCGAATTCAACGAGTTTGTCAATAAAGAAGATGTCTTCAAAAATAGGAGGATCAGAGTTACAACATTTATCCCCTAATCTTTTCTCAACGACTGAAATCTTAGGTAAATCTTTTCTTATAGGAAAAATAAAGTGGATTAAGATCAAAGTCAATTGACAAATAATGAAAGAAGGATGAGAGGTTTGCCATCTGACAAAGGAAGGATGAGAAAGTTCAATTAAGAAATAGTGAAAGAAGGATGGGAAAAGTCAATTAATAGAAAACTACCAATTGTGCTCGAACTTTCCAAATCCCGAGGAACCTTAGAAGTTTTTCTATTTACCTTTGGGTTGAAATCCCAACTACCACTCAGATAAAAAAATTATTCTTCCAAAAGTGGTTAAACTAAGGAAATGACTTTCTTTCTCTATATATATATTATCTTTTTCAATATTCAAGTGTAATTACAAACCAATGTCGTGGGCCTATTTATAGAAGGTATATTACTTGGTAACCAAGTAATGATCTAAAAGATTAAAAATGACAAATAATAATTAAAAATGACTCATTGGATCCAAATATGTTTGGAGACGAATTAAAGACTAAAAATAAAAGAAAATGACAATATTACCAATAACTAAAATAAACCTAAAAATAGTCTTCTTCTGGGAGTACAACCACACGTTACGTGTCGCTACGCATCACAAAACATATCATTCTCCTTGTCTTCGAAAAGTTCGTCCTTGAGCGTATAGGGTGACTCATTAATGCCACCTGATATAATGCTCGAAAAATTTTAGGCGGTTCCCAATCAAAATCAATAAAAAGTGGGCTGCCCAAACTTTAATTAGTCCCTTGCATATGAACCTCATCAATAATTTGTCTAATATACCCAAATCCTGGCAATGTTGTAATACCCTGCCCTAATATTTCATTTAAATTTTATGTAAATTATAAAGAATTGGGGTTGGTGGTAATTGTAAGAAAATTGTATGAAAAAACTGGAATTTAGAGAAAATAAAAAGAAAAAAAGGGTTTAAATAAGACTGATGTCGTTCGAGCGAGAGTTGGACCTCGTTTGAAATAGGGGATCGAGGGAGGTTCGATCAAGGTCCCACTGCTTTACAATTCCATGTCGCACGAAGATAGAGCGAAGTCGTGTATCGAACATTATGGATATGTCATTCGAACGACGTGCTTTGAAAATGTTTAATTTGACTTGCCCTTGTGCGCTGTAACGTTTTCGACCATTAGATCATTGAGCAATCGATCTCTAGCGAGCCCAGATTGGGTAAAACAAGAATTTTAGGCATAGAGGGTTTTATAAGGGCTTATTTGGGGTTCATTTGGGTCATTTTAATAGAGAAGAATATGGAAGAGGGAAAGAGAAGGTGGAGTTGTCTTCCACCAATGTTGTATCCTCTCCACCATTACAGTACCATTTCACAACCATTTCACCACCATATTCTTAGTGTATTCCATTACAACACCTATTTCGATCATTGTTAAAGTGGAGCCACAAATTTTGGAGAAGTGTTGAGGGATTTTTTGGAGAAGATGATGGAAGATTTCATGGAGTTTGAATAGGTTTGGCTTGAATACTTAAATGGAACACACGTGGTGCATTTTTTGAGGTTGCATTTGGTAACCCGTTGTAGCCACCTTTAGAGGTGGGGGTTGATCCTGCTACACCAACCTTGTTTCCACCATTTGAAGTATTTGAGGTGGAAAAATCTATCCTTAGTGTTTTAGACTCTATTGTATTACTAGTAGTCTTGTTGTTAGATTGCATGAGTAAAATGCACACGAATAAATAATAGGTTCTAGTTGAATGGTATTAAAAAATTTATGAAATAAAAGTGTTGGTAAAATGTTGTTTTGTTAGGAACTAAAGGATGAGTAGATCTTTCAAAGTTTCTTGAAATGAGGATTGGTATTTTTATGAAAATGGTGCGGATCCTTTGCTCCCAAAATCATAAGTAGAGATGATATCTAGAAGAGTGTTTGAACTAGAAAATTCTCTTCTTGATTTGATAAAATGATCTCTAAATTTATAAGGGGTTTAGATGCAAATTGGTAGAGTTTGATCATAAAAAGAACTCTAAAAGGGTGTGAAAATGGTTTCAAAAGAGTTCTTGAAAACTGTAATCCTACATCCTTTTATATAAGGAGATTTGTTGCAAAAGGATAAAAATTAGAGATTAGATCAAATTTGATTAAAAACCAAAATCCTGTGCGCTCATTCGGACGACCTACCACCTTGTTTGAACGATGTACCCTTTTTCATCCGATAAGGATTCCAACAACACTTTGAATGTAATTCCAATGCTTGATGAAAAATCCCATTGTTCGATTGTGGGAACACTCGTTCAAATGACATACCCAATCTTATCTGAACGACTTCCAACAAAATTTCAAATGACATTCTAGAATTTTCAAAAAAAGCATCGTTCCAGATTTCGTTTGAACCATGAAAGTCATTTTAACAAAGTTACGTAACTCGTTTAAACAACGAGGAAATCTCTTTCTAACAAGTTGTCAAAAATTTCCAAATTTTCTTAAAAAATATTTTTAAACATTTTGAAATACAAACTCTTAAAAATTTCAACCCTTGGAAAAAAAGTTTTTACCAAATTACCATAACTCTTTTGCTTATTGTTGAGATAAACTATTCTTCAATCTTTTAAAATTCATCAACTTTGTCTTTGAATACGTTGAAATGGTCATGATGGTGCAATGTATCTGTACGTGATAAGCGAAATTTAAAATAAATTGAGAAATTATAAAACTTGCTCTTAAAATCGTTTATATGGGGCACACATTCCCCACTGTGGATTTTCATCACCAAGACTTTGATCCCATCCCGATCTGTGCAATGCAAGTAGGATCCATTGAAATTCATTTAAAGAGTGACTTGTCATAGACGATGTACCAAGAATCTAACTTGTGAAGGGTCACATGATTTTTCTTATCAGCATCTCTAAGATACCTACCATGTTTAAGGAGGCAAAAATTTTCTTAATACCACAATCCTTCCATATCCAGATAATCTTCTATAACGATCTTAATTGGTGGCAATGAGTGGCTACAACATATTTTGGACTAAAAAGAGGGTCATTATTATCCCCTCGGGCATGTCGACCATAGAGGTTGGGGTTTCCAGTGCATCATCTAGGTTATTCCTTGAGCTATGAAGGTAATGGAAGGTGAAATATTTGAAGTGGTAGGCGATGTATTCTAGGTAAGCATGGAACGGTATGAGCTTCTCCTTTTGAATTTCCATTTCTCGAGGATCTTCCCCATGATAAGGGTTGACTCCCTATAGACATGCATGCATTTTATTCCTTTCTCAATGGTAATCTTGAGCCATATGGTACATGCCTCATACTCTTCCATGTTATTAGTGTAAGGGAAATCCATTTTTATGGAAATGGGGGTGTGAGAATCATCGGGGGTGATTAAGAGTATCCTAATACCAAACCCTTTCTTGTTTGTAGCTCTATTGAAGAACATCTTCCATTTGAGGTTCTCGTGAGAGGTGTAAAGGAAGTTTTTATCTGGGAATTCTAAAAGCCAAATCTCATCTCCCTCCATGGGATTATTGGAAAGGTAATCGAAGATGGCCTCCCTTTCATATCCTTTCGTGTGACGTAAGTGATATAAAATTTGGTCAGTCACATCAGCCAGCGGGTTATGCGGCTAAACAAGGCGGGCTTCTCTAACAGGTATTTTATTAGATCCATTCAGGATCCAACTTGATAGGGAATGTAAGCATATAGTGTCGGAGCTTTTGCATGATCGAGACAAAGAAAACACAAACATTTTCCAATACAATGTAGTTTACCTTATACCCGACTACCTTTTGACTAGCATAGTATATTTCTCTCTCTTTATAACATTTCTCAAAGTATTAGGCTATAATATCCCCTGATGTAGAGTCAGTGATAGTCATGTATAAGAGGAAAGGGAGACCTTATTGAGGATGTATGAGCATTGGAGGTCGGATGAGGTATCGTTTGATTTGATCAAAGACTCCCTGGCTTGCATCATTCTAAACTTTATTTGAGTCCTTCCAGATAAGCATATAAATAGTCTCATAGATAGAGGTTAGTTGGCTGATGAACCGAATGATGTGTTGGAGATTACCTAGAAATCCACGCACTTCTTTCTCAGTCTGGGGGGTGAGATCTCTAGTACTGCTTTTAGTTTGGTAGGCCTCATTCCCTTTTTCACTGACCTTAAATCTGAGGACTTTGCCTTGGTGACTTTGAAAAAGAGTTTCTATGGGTTGAGATACATCTAGTACCATCATAGTCGCTCTAAGAGTTTACTCAAGGCAAGAATGTAACCTTCCCGAGTCTTGGAATTGATAATATTCTTACATTTGGAGATTATCCTGAGATAATATTCTTACATTTTTTTATATGGCGGGCAGAGTGCCTTGAGTTCAGTCGGTGATGGTTGGTAGCCCAAGCCGCATGTGTAAAGGCTTACTTAAGGGCTATTGGCTTGATAATTCCCTATTAACATCGACTCAACCCCATTCTGGGCATGAAGGACATATTTTTGAACATCTTAATTACGCTGACATTCCCATGAGGCCTAATCTCTAGACACACTTGATCTTTGAAATTATCCCCAATTGGGATAGGGAGTGGGTCGATCATGAAACAAATTATAGACATTTCATTGGCTCCATATTGAATGTCCAGTATTAGGTTGCTAGTATTGGTACCATCGGAATTACCATTATCCCCAGGAATTGTAATGACTTGGCCATTGGCAAAGAACTTCAATTTTTGGGGGATAGAAGATAATATTCCTAAGCAATGGGAGGCCAAGGACCAGGTTAAACTAGGAGGGTATATTGATGACTTAGAATTTTATCTGAGGGTAGATAAGGACAACCCCCAGTGTAAGCTATGGGACTCATAAATTTTCGGTGAATATTAGCATAAACAAGCATATATGAGGATGTAGGAATGAGGTCATTGACTTTTATCCCAAGGAAATTAAGTGTTCTGAGTGGGCAGACATTGAGCGAGGACCCATTATCTACAAGTTAAAATGGAATCGTCTTCCCCATGACTTTAACAAGATGTTGACGGCGTAGTTGTTATCAGGACCAATCATTATAATTTCATCTTCATAGGAGGAGGAGATTATAGTAGTAGTAGTAAGGGATTCGAACATTTTCACTGCTTCTGCAGGAGTAGTAGTGGGAGGAATCATAGGTCTTGTGTAACTGGGAGTACATGAAGCGCCACCACAAGGTGATGTTGGCCTGAGTCTTTTTGATATGGTTAAGAACCCGACTTTCTTCAATTGTTATTTATAGCATCGAGAGATCCTTAGCGACTCCTTTTCCCTTATTTGTTCCAGTTGATGGAGGGATCTTTATAATTTCCCCTGGATCGGGTGATGTGGTTAATAAAGGCACAAAAGAATAAGAACCATGTACCTTCATCTACTTTGGATGATATGGATACCTTCTTGAACCCTAGTTATTATTCGAAGGTGATCATTCCATAATGATCTTCAATTTTGTACCTACACACATGAGACAAAGAAAATACCTTCGTGACGCATCGAGTTTGAAATGATATAAGAATAAATCAATCAATAATCAAATAACTCCCCCATAATTCGTTCTTCCCCTTTTTATTTGTCCGAAATAGACAAGGAATCGAATAAACAAAATAAACATGGAGTTATCACGACAAATATGCATAGCAAATGTGAATCAAACTATGCTCATGCAAAGGAATAACTCAAAGGCTTCCACAAACTGTTTTTAATTTTTCAATTTTTCATATAAAAATACAAAACTAATTTTACAAAAATCAGACACCGTGAATTTTCACGAAGACAACCAAATCGTGGATACAGAATGAATGGGTGTGAACATATTCAATAGGAAAATCAACACAATCAAACATAACATGTGTGCACGATGGGTTAGGTTGAGAATCGTGTGAGTATAACACTAAAGCAGGAACCAGCTCGGTGCAACATGTAAAGTGGAAGCACCATCATGACTTATTCCTAGACTCTCACCTTTACCCAAAATGGGATTGAGAACCATCTTTCCTTCCTTCTTAGATTTTTTCTCTAAAGTGACTTTAACCTCCAGGGCGTGTTTAAGATCTCTCTCTAATTGTGACACGCGGGTTATAAGTTGACTCTTTTCCTGGCCTAAATCTATCAACTGTTCACTCAAAGAAACCTTCACAGTGTCAGGAAATATGTCAATCTCATATGTATGGAGTTCTCCAGCCAACTCTTCTAATTTCAGACGATACAAATTATGTAAGGTATTTAAAATAGTCACTTAAAGGATAAAACGTTTTGGCAGCAATCTTAAATTTCTTTTAAGCACTTGTGCATTAGGTATAGGCTCACCAAGATTAAAACTAGTGTTGACAATGTCATAAAACAGGCATAAAAATCATCAAAACACTCAGTCTCAAGCATGGTAATCATTTCAAATTGAGAAGTTAAAATTTTGAATTTTAGACTCTTTGAAAAAGTTAGTGCCTTCATGGGTGAGTTGTAAAGCACCCCACGCTTATTTAAATGCGGTGCACATCATAATACGTCAGAACTTATCGGGGGCGACATGTTCGAAAAGTGTACTAAGCCCACGTGAATTAAAAGTGCTCCACCTAAACTCATCCTTAGTCCAGTCTGACACAGGTTTTAAATTTATGATGTTATTTGCGGTGACAGTGGGAGGAGTCCAATCGCTTTGACAAATTAACCAAACTCTCTCATCGATTGATTTTCAATGTGATGGGCTTTCCAGTAAGCATAATTAGACCCGTCAAAAATTTTCAACTGATTATATAAGTTTTCACTTAGAAATATTGCGAACTTTAAAAAAATATGATCCTTCAAAAAAATCAATATCACACAATCTTGCAAAAAAATAGGAATACTCGGTAAATTTGAGTAACCTCTCTGATACCAATTTGTAAAAAAAAATGATGAGCTGCGTGCGATACTGATTCAAACTAAACTCACAAATTCCAACTACAAACTTATTTAATTAGAGTTAATTTTTAAACCAAATTAAATCAGCCCCTGAACATGCAACTACGCGCATGTGTGTGTGTGTGTGTGTGTGTGTCAAACCATCACATATTAAATTACTAACTCCTAGACATCAGGAAAAAAACCTTTAGGGTAAAACATTTTTATTTCACTATGTAAAATATATCGCAACTTACATACACAATAAAATATTCACCGATCACTCTGTAGAACAATGACATAGACTGCAGCCTAGAGTCATCCAGAACCAAAATGCCAATTCAGCCCACGAACGCCCACGGGCACTTCCTATTGACACGCAGTTGTCTTCAGCCCAGTACTCCCCTCAAGAGAACCTAGATCAGCAATAGAGATTTTCTCTACAAGAGAAACTTGACACAAAATGTGTTCTTGGGTTCCAAAAGAACTCACATAAACTATTGGGATGATTTTTGAATTGAAAACAAAGGATTAAAACCCTAAAATTGAGAAGACAAAGTATTCTGTCAAAGAAATTTCGTCTATTGAAAATTCTCAGGTCTTTTGATAAAAAAACGAAGTTGAAAAAACCAATTTATAAAAAAATCTAAGGTGGTGTGTCGCTCAAACAAGATAGCAGTGTCGCTCGAACAATGACACGTGTCGTTCAAATGACTTCGCGTGACATAGGGATATCGCCTGAATGAGAGCTTCTGTCGCTCGAACAAAAAATTAACAATAAATAATATTTTTTTTTTCGATAGAAAACAGTTCTCCTCAACACTTAGAAAAATATTTTTGATGAAAAACTCTTCTCTAACACTTAGAATTTTTTTTGTAAAATTATCCCAACTCATTTATATGAACCATTGAGGGACTTGAACACAACCTTACCAAAGTTAAATTTGCGGAGGCTTGAATGTTGAAGAACTTTTATATTCGGATCCCTCTTGATGCATGAATGATCTTCAATTATTCTTCGATGGTTGTAGCGGTATATTTCAAACTTAATTGATAACGGACATTTATAAAATTATATCCTTACACGTAAGAACATGTTTAGGGGAAGAACCCCATTCTAAGGGGATCATTTAATTGATATTTATATTTTATTTTTCTCCACATGCACTTATGTGTTTGTTGTTTCATGTGTGTAGGCTATTTAAATTACCGGATTCATTCCTGCAAAGAATTTCAAGAAGCTAGGTTATTAGGGAGTCGAGTTTGTCCATTTTCTTTTAGGTTTTGGGGATGGGAATTAGGATCGGTTTGATGACCTGGCTTAGCAAATGCCGAGCATTTTTCTTTTTTTGTATGTTTCGTCTAGAATTAGACAAAGAGGGAGATTTATAAGGACAAATTTTGCACATTGAGTCAATTTGTAGTATCATCTATTTTTGTTATACAAAATATGTATATTATTTAGGTGTCATATCATAATCCACATTAAAGAAATAGAACTACCGGGATTTCATGTTGCATTGAAGAGTTCATATCACTATCCGAACGATCATATTTTCGAAAGGTATATAACCCTCTTTTAATGTTTATTGGAGAATTATTTTATAGGCTTCGTGTTTTTACAAAATATTCATTTTCATAATATTGTTCAAGTTGTTCTAATGAGATCGGAAATCTTATTCGAACGATGTGGTTCTAATGACTTCCAACGAGATCCCTTGAGTGTCTATAATGAGATCTCGTTTGAAACCTCGTTTGTATCTCATTCAAACGATATTGAACCATGGGTATCTCGTTCAAAGGATATTTAACCATGTTGTTCGAACGAGACTACTGTAGTTATGGAAAATAACAACTATTTCAGTAGTTTTTCTTCTTAACTTCCTTTACCCAATTCTTCCACTTTATCAAAAGATAAAGAGCTCGAGAAAAAAACTACACATAACCTCTTTTATGATTTAAGGAAAGCCATAATCTCTCCAACATTTATATGATCATTTCAAATCATTTTTTAAGAACATAAACCCCGAATCACTTCTCCCACATCCATGTCCATTGTGTGTGATGGACTTCCGCATGGTTTGTAAAAGGAGTTTGGCTTTCGATGGATACCAACATATAGGAGGTGTCATGCAACATGTTGGAGATACACGTACCACAGACGGAGGTGTTGAAGATGTCATCAATGACACTTGTAGGGCCAAGTCTCTAAGTCTTTTGAGTCTTATTTTAAAATTGTATTCGTACTGGATTTTGTATAAGCCAGGTCGTCTAATATTTTTTCCATTTAGGTTTTTCTCGAACATCGTGGAGTTATGGGTGTGTTCTTTCTATTTACGTATAAAATCCTGGATGCTCACTTAGGATTAAGTACTAAAGACTAAAATTTGGAAGTAATAATCTATTGGACTAGTTGTAATTGTAACATGTGTTGTGTGTTTGTATCTCGAAGTTTATTTCACCAATTTGGACCTAAGTCATATAATCAAACCACTTCACATCATGTCAATTTTTTGTTTAAGATTTGGAATGTGTATCCCCAATGGTGCTCCATCACTCGATAAGACCTCGATTTGAAGCTTCCCATGTCGGTGCACAACTTTCTTAGTCATCTTTCTTATGTAAGTCCAATTTCACATTTTGTGGTAGGAGATGAGAACATAGTTAAACTTAAGTGAACATATTATAAATACTGAAAAAATTAAACTTAGTAAACATTTTATAAATACCGATTACCAACACTGTTGGAAACTAAGTGTACGGGTCGAGACACTTGTAATGAAGTATCTGAAGCCGTGAGGGTTGTGGCTGCCCCAATTATCGATGTAGAAGAATGCAAAGGGGGTATTAAACGTTGTAGGGGTTACGCCATCCTTAATTCTGGGAGTGGATGAATGTGACAGAGTATCAAACACCACATGGGTTGCACCATCCCCAAGCGTGGGTGTGGAAGAAAGACGTGACCAGCTAATAGGGGCCATGGATGGAATCTTAAAAATAACATATAAAATATAATTAGTAACGACATTAATAATAATGGCTGAGAGCATGAGTTTTTAGAGTATAACTTCAATATTAGAGATAAAGTGAAATTTAGATGCACCTCCTAATGCAAGATACCTTCTCCACTTGAGGATCAATACACTCATTATGGCCATCATCTCCGTCATACAAACTAAGCTTTCCCCCCACCATCGGAAGGTATATACTCATCAACGTCCTCACTCAAAAAAAATTTCTTACCCGAGGTTGTCTGCTTGTTCTTCTCAACCACACTCATTAGAGAATTTTCAAATTGATGCAGCATAAGGGCGTTCATTCTCATTTAATTGTTTGCAATATTATTCACTCTTTTTTCTCATACGGTGACACCACATGAGTAGTATATTCAGGAAATATCCATAATTTTTATTTTGGGACAATTTTTGAAACTATTAAGCATAAATGAAATAAACATGCATTATAAGTAAAACACAAGACATTGATTAAAATAGATAGTATAGACTAAAAGACAAAAGGAGAAAACACATAAACAATGATATAAATGTAAACGTACCACTTTTTTAAGAACATTTTTCCATACAAATAACACAAGTTACAAGATTAGATATCACTATCTATATCAAGATCTATATCCAAATAAGAATGCATTTTCTCTCCATCCTCTTCCTCATATCTATCCTCTGCCATTATTTCATGATCATCATCATCACTATTCTCTCTCATTAGTTCCATAACTCTATCACTTGAAATGGTCTTGAGATTAGCATCGACCCTATGATGTTGAACATTAATATGCTCAACGACAATTGGGAAAACCCCATTAGTTTCATCCTAGTTGAATGCATCATTGTAGGCCCATTTTTCTATGTGAAATGTGTTTTAAGGATGACAAACTAACTCTCTTTTTAATGAAAAACCTTTTCCCAATTTTAATTCTCACCAAATTGTGAAACAATTTTAACTTAACCAAATTTTATAATGATTAATCCTAACCATTCATATAGTGACTAAAGTAGGTAAAGTTAGGAAAAGAAATCTCATAATGATGAATGTATGAGGAAACCACTAAGGGAAAAAAGCTCTGACAGACCAAGCTAGTCAATCACTATGATGTGGAATTATAAGGAACAAACACAAGTCTTACTTAACGACTCGATCCCCATGAAACTTGACTTTCTTTTGATATTCAACCACTCCTCCACAGTGCTCACGCAGAAAGTCCTTAGACGTTTTTGCAGTCGGCACATCCTTCGAACGACTGTAGTTGTCGGTCGAACGAGATGGCTATGTCGTTCGAATGACATGGTCATCTCGCTCGAACAACTGTTTATGTTGTTTGATGTCATTTGAGCGACTGTACACATGTGTTTTATTTTAACATAACTCTAAACCATCCTTATCTCAGAAAAATGAAGTGTAATACTTTTTAAACACATTAAAAATATTTTCTCAATAAAATAACATCCTTAAACAATTTAAAATAAATCCTGAGTCCCATTAAAATTACGCATTCATACTTGAGTGATCTCGAAATGCAATTTCAATTGAAAATGAAATATGCACCATAAATCGGCATGATAAATCTTTAAAGCTTTGACGCAACATCTTCAATAAACTTCAATACGTCATAGTCTGTATAGGATCGTGATAGTAAAAATACGATCTATGACTCAAACGCATTTTGTTCTGGGAATAAGTTAAATAAACATACAATGGACTCAATTGGAAATTTTATCCTTATAAATCTACCCTTTGACAATTCCGGGACAAAACCAACAGTGAAATGCGTAAGCCGATCCATCAAGTCGTATGACGCCTAAATCCCATCCCATAAATCCAAAATTAAATTATTATAAGACAAGAATAGTAAATGATGGTTCGACAAGCATGAACTATCTGAATATGATGTAGTCTTGAAATCTCGAATCTGTAGAGCATACCTACACACATGAAATAGACAAATATCCAGTGAAGTATGGAGGAAAAAATGATACAAAACATGTGAGAAAAAATATGGATACCAATTTGTAAACAACATCAAAATAAGGATACCAACTTGTGTAAACTCATTAAGATACCAATAAATAAGCATGAAGGCAAATGATATCAATGTGTAATGCAACAAAATATATGAGCTCAAAAAATAAACTCCCCCCTACATTTTATACATCTCTCACACTTTTTGTCTCGAATAGACAACCTGGTGAAAAGATAAACAAATCTAGCATGGGATAAGCAATGAAGAATATCTAGATAAGCATGAAACAACCAGCTAATAATGATCAATCATATCAAATTCGTAGCTACCAAGCAATAATCACACAACATAAATCATCAATCTAATAGGTGTGACGAAATGAACACAATGCAATAATAGATGTACTCAATGAGAATATGCATATAACAAACTATCCAGAAGAAACCTAGTAGTAAAAAAATGACAATATAAACCAGGATACAGAAACATCAGAAATCAGATAAAAAAATCCCCCGCAAGTTGCTCGAAGGAGACAAGCCTATCGCTTGAAAGATAGAGGTTTATCGCGAGACATCAAAATCTTATTTGAAAGAGAAATCCACTTCTGAAAAACATGTAGTATCGTCGAGTGAAAAAATTTCCTAAAAAAGTTAACTGGGAAGAGCAAAAACTGCAAAGCATTAGAAAAATAGAAAAATAACAAATAAAACAATGTGAGTTACATGCTAACATAGTACCGATGTGCTCAAACATGAACGTGGAATGTATGGGCGTGAACTACAACAAATGAATCACAATTCAAACACATTGAAACGATCAAGAAGCTCTAATTGATAGTTATAAATCATCAAACTTTATTTTAGCCATATATGATATTTAAAGTGTGAGGTAAATAAACTATACAATCAAACATGCACAAAAATCCGGAATTTTGACGATTCTACAAACAATATCGTCATGACACGATTTTTTAACGTTAGGATTCATGGTGCAAACACATTTAAATTATCCATCCAAACTTCCTCAAGTATATCATATTTTTCTTTTGGAATGAACATAAACTAATTGGCCCATATTTTGGCATATGATTATTTTTATTGCCCTGATTTTCTTTTGGGGCTCTTTTAAATAATGGCTTTCACGATGAGTCAATTTTTTACTCTCGCATCCCTTTTCTGTGAACACTCATCATATTTTCAATATTCAATCCTCAAGGTAAAAGGTTCTTACATTCACACCTCCTCATTAATTTTGCTTACACATAGATGGCAAGATTGAGATAAGAACGTCTAACTAAACTCAAATACGCAAGAGATGTCAAACATTCATATTAACTCATGCATGTGTGAAAGGATGGCATATATACAAAGTTGAATAAAAATGCATATCAACTTCGAAACAACCCCATAATAAAATGGTTAAGACCATTCCAAGCATCAATATTTTTTACCAAATATCCTAGCCCCACGGATAATGAAAGGATGGAGGTACAAGCACACCAATATGCCACGTCAAATATGTAAACTCAAAAATAAAAACAAATCAAAAATTGTTTTGGTTTTTCAGTAAATTTTGACTCAAATAAAAGTAAAATCTCTTTATCTTTTTCAAAAAACCAAAAATCTTTTTGTATTTTTCAAATAAGACTCAATAAATGAAAAATATAATACAAAAGGATACACATGTCTTAACACTAACATGATATAAATCATGATGCAAAGACTACCATATGACAAACATGACAACACAATCATCCTTTAGATCTAGCATGGGAAGAATCAAGTGTAACCAAATGAGAACCATGAAATTTAAGTCCTAAATCCTCTAAGTTATATTTCCTAACCCATGTAGGTGTGTAATTATGTATGGGGGTTTTGGGAACCAAAACGACTTTATTTCTTAACTTCCTAGGACCATTCCTAAGGTCATAGCAAAAATGTCTAAGGCGACCTTTTCTATCGCAATGTGTGCGACACTAGAGACGGCGGGAATGATTACTCACAACAAACGTCGCAACTTGTGGGATCTTTCACATAGCTGGTATTGGCTTTGGGAATGGGAACAAATCTATTGTCATAGCCTATACCACCCCTATCACTTTTGACTTGGACGGTGCCTAACATCCTATCCAACTTCTCCTACCTAGATTTCAAATCAAACTTCACCATACGAGTCTTTAAACTTCTCCTCTAACTCACTAATCCTAGACTTAAGCACACGCTGAGACTCCTCAAACTCTAGAATCTCCTTTTTCAACGCCTCCATCAAACCACGAAGACTATCTCTCTCTTTCTCAACATACTCTAGCTTCTCCCTAAGATTCTTCTCCCATACCCTAAAATCCTCAATCAAAACATTGTTATTTTCTTCGGCACGCTCATTTAACCTAGATTGTAATTTAGAGTTTTCCTTTTTCACTTTTATCTCCTCGGCATTCAACATATTAAAGGCAACTTTCAACTCTTTCACATCAACCTCCTCTTGCTCACTTGCTTCACCCTCACTAACTTGGGATTCAACGGCCTCGAAAGTTTCATGCACATGAGAATCTTCATGGGAAGATTTATTGTCGTCGCTTACAAGACATGCCAAGAAAGAAACAAACTTTCTCTCATTGGGGGAACTCTGTCCCTCTTCCAGATCACTATCACTTAAGGAGGCATTATAAGCTATCAGTTTCTTACCCTTTTCTTAAGTCTAGTCTGACACACAACAACTTTGTTACCATGCCCCTGACACCCAAAAAACATATCCGACCCAACCCTATTAAATCTCTCACTCTTATCCTTAGGGGTTGACTCTACCATGTTTTTCTTGAATTTTTCAAACTTTTTGGCATCTTTTGATTTCTTTTAAAATTTAAAAAACTTTTTGAACTTCTTTTCCAACAAGGTGACATCCTCAAAATCGGAATCGGAATCCGAAACATTGTCTCCTAATTCAAGGATTTCAAAGCAATTCCCTTCTCTTTCTTTGTCTCTTGCTTGGAGGCAAACATATCGAGTTCATAGGTTTGTATATCACCTACAATCTCATCTAGTTTCGTCAATTTAAGCATACCTAAGGAGTTTAAAATGGTCACTTTTACTTCAAACCTACTCGGCAAAGATCTCAAAATTTTCTTTATTACACGATTGTCGGGAATCTTCTCTCCTAAGCAAAACGAAGAGTTGACAATGTTGGACAACATAGCATAAAACTAATCAAATGACTCACTCTCTAACATCTTAATTGTCTCAAACTGTATAGTGAGGTTTTGTAGCTTCGATTCCCTAACTATGCTCGTGCCCTCTTGAGTAAGTGCAAGTGTATCCCAAGCCTCTTTTGATGTTTCACAAGTTATAATTATATTGTACTCTTTTAGTGTGACATGTGAATAAATTACATGTATACCCTTAGATTTGTAAAGTCAAGCCTATGTTCAGCTTCGGTCAATGACTCAATGGGTTTCAAACTAGTGACCTCACCCCCTCGTGTGAATACTGGCGAGTAACCATTTTCAACCACTAACCATACACACTCATCAATGGATTTTAAAGCACTTCTCATTCGCATTTTCCAATAAGCATAATTTGTGCCATTAAAAATAGGATCACGAAAACTTTTAAAATCTCCAAAATTTATCATGAAAAACACAAGGCATCAACACAATAAAAATATGTTTCTAGATCTGATACCAATTTGTTGGCCCCTTTTTCTATGCGTAATGTGTTTTAAGGATGACAAACAAACTTTCTTTTTATAAAAACCCTTTTTCCAATTTTAACTAAACCAAATTTTATCTTGGTTAATCCTAAACATTCATCTAGTGATTAAAGCGAGTAAAGTAAGGAAAAGAATGCTCACAATACCGGATGTACGAGGAAACTACTAAGGGAAAAAAATCTCGAACGGCCAGAGCCAAACAATCACTATGATGTGGAATTACAAGGAATAGACAACAGTCTTACTCAACTACTCAATCCCCATGAGACTTGACACTCTTCGAATCTTCAACCACTCCTCCACAGTGCCCACGTAGAAAGTACTCCTTCGACGATGTTTGTCCACAACACACGTGTCCACGTATGCCTCGGTGTCCAATGATATGGCTTGTAACATCTATGATATTGAACACGGCTCTTCCTCTTCTCCACTGCAAAACCGAGCAAAGTTCTATGTAGAACAAACTCTGAATGGTGCCAACAAAGACACTATAGTATATAGTAATGAAAGTTGAAATCTTTTAAACTCTAAGGATGTTCTAGACTTGGAGAACCTTAGAAAAAATTGTGCAGAAAATGTACTGGTTTGTAAACTGTTTCTCAGAATTGACACCTTCGAAATTCTGAAGAAACCACTCCTTAAATAATTTTCTTGAGTCGGTGCATCGCTCGAACGACTCTCGCTATCTCTCGAACGAGATGTCCATTTCGTTCGAATGACATGGTGATCTCGCTCGAATGACTGTTTATGTCATTTGATCTCGTTTGATATCGACTGTACGTGTGTGCTTGATGTTAACATAACTCTAAACCATCTTTATCTCAGAAAAAATCAAGTGTAACGATTTTAAAACACTTTAAAAATATTTTTAAAAAATCTTAATAAAATAACATCCTTAAACAATTTAAAATAAATTTCGAGTCCCATCAAAATTACGCATTCATACCTGAGTGATCTCATAATGCAATTTGACTTGAAGACGAAATATGCATCATAAATCGGCATGATAAATCTTTGAAGCTTTTCCATAATGTCTCCAATATACTTCAATACGTCATAGTCTATGTGGGATCATGACAATGAAAATATAACTTATGACTCAATCGTGATTTGTTCAGGGAATAAGTCAACTAAACATACAACAAACTCAATTCGAAATTTTGTCCTTACAATCATTGGGTTCGAAATATTCATCATTCTCTATCTCTGGTACATCCTAAGTTCCCCGATGTTAGACTCTTTATACGACTTGCTAGTGTGGGCTTAATTTAGTAACGTTAATGTAAAAGACGTATTGCACCTGATTTGGTAAAAAATGAATACCAATGACTTCGTACATTATTGCTTGTGGAATGTGAGTCTTTTTGTATTTTTCTTGTATTGTCGGCGTTGAACCATTCACATTGAAACAAAAAAACTTTATGCCCATAAATGCATGTAATTTCCCAAACGTTGCATAATTAAGCGTAGAAGTTAAGTGCACTTCCCTCATGTTCCCCTTAGAGACAAACCCATTATTCTAACTTCTATGATTATTATCGAGGTCTCTAATATGGAATCAAAATTTATTGCAAATGCAACCTAAATAAAGATTCACTATCACATTGGTACCATTTGTAAATTACCAAAGTTCATCAGTTTCTTTTGGTGACCTTTGAGTTCGTAAAAGATTCATCTAAAAAATAATATATACAAGGTGTTATAAGTTCATGTTAAATGTTCCTTGAGTATATGTGTAATACCCCATTATTTTGAGGGTTATTTATAAATATTATACAAGATTTCTGTAATATTATTATTTTATTAACCGCGGATAAAATAATTTCTTTTGGTTTGGAATCGAATCAAACATTTAAATTTAAATTTTTTTTGGACATTTTTAATGGTTTAAATATATAAACTAGACAATTTTGAATTAAAAGTCAATATAGTAATATAGGTTAGCATAGGCTCCAAGCTAGGGTTTTAGAGTCAGGTAATATAGGTTAGCATAATATAACGAATATTATGGGTGATTATAAGGAAAGGGAGATGAATAAGAGAGTCCAAAAATGAAATCGAAAGAGGCAAAATCTAGTAGAATGAGAAGAGCCAATTTGGAATGTTTAGATCTTCTTGTTGAGTGCATTCGGATGAGATTTGAGAAAAATCCAAAACACATACCTGACTCAATTTTTTGTGTAGAATCCAAATCTGAAGTCGGATTGGTAATTTGAATAATTTTTGGATCTAATTTTTTGGGGGTTTTAAAATAAAACTATTTGGGGCTATCTTCTGTTGGGTCAAGAACATGATTTGATTATTTTTCGCGAGGGGAATGTGATGGTGTGATCAGATTTTGAGGATGATTTTTATGTAATGATTCAAGCAATAATTTTAAGGTACGAGACTTGCACAATATGCTCCTAAATTCTCTCAAGAGTATTCCGTTTTAATTTATGTGTTGATTGCACTCATATTGAATTGTGATATTCTTTGAAATATGAAATAATTGTTGGAATTTAAATTTGATACATTGTGATATATTATATTGTGATTTGAGCATCGTGTCATGAGATTTTAATATGGCACGGAGAATGGGCAGTCATCAATAGTCCCACAAACCGGTATATGGCTTTGAGATGCCTAAGGGAGGTGAGGTGAGGCCTGGTGACTCATTGATGTGTTATTAGAAATTAATATTGATATAATGCTTGAGTATTGCATTTGATTTGAATATGCGGATTAGTATTGTTGCGATTTATTCATCGTGCTAATTATTTGTGAGCATCTATTCGTGTCATCTTGTGTACTTTCCCATATTTTCTTTTAGTTGGCAGGTTAGCGTGGATTTGAGCGCTATGGACCAATTGGGATGATTTTAGCGTGGATTATTTTGAAAAGAAATTTTTTTGGAAGATTTGTATTATTTTATTGTGTTGTATAGAGCATTAGTGATTTATATTATTTCAAGAGACTTTGTTGTATTTAATTTGAAGAATTGTGATGAATGGTTATATTGTGGGATTTTTTAGATGCTCTATACACATTGTTATTGTGAAATTAGTTTAGTTTTATCGTAGTAGCACTCCGCGCGCTCTCCCGAGCGGGCGGGTTGTTACAGATGGTATCAGAGCTTAGGTATACGACAAACCTTGGGTCTTAGGTATTGGGTCTAGCATGCGGGTTACACATGTTTTCTTTAGAGATAGAAAATTTTGTGGATGTGTTAACCGTCGTGGTGAGGATGTTTAGAATTAATTTGAGGACTTTAGTGTGTGATTTTGGGAAATAGAATCGAGTAGCATTTTATTTCGAGTGTTAGGTTTCGTCGAATTTCGAGGACGAAATTCCTTTTCAATGGGGGAAGTATGTAATACCCCGTTATTTTGAGGGTTATTTATGAATATTATACAATATTTCTACAATATTATTATTCTATTAATAGGGCATAAAATATATTTTTTTGATTTGGAATCGAATCAAACATTTAAATTTAAATTATTTTTTGACATTTTTAATGGTTTAAATATATAAACTAGACAATTTTGAATTAAAAGGAAATATAGTAATATAGGTTAGCTTAGGCTCCAAGCTAGGGTTTGTGAGAGGGACTATATAAGAAATACTATGGGTGATTAGGGAGGCCAAAAATGAAATCCAAAGAGGCAAAAACGAGTGGAATGAGAAGAGCAAATTTGAAATGTTTAGATCTTCTTTTTGAGTTCATTCGGATGAGATTTGAGAAAAATCCAAAACACATACCTAACTCAATTTTTCGTGTAGAATCAAAATATAAAGTCGGATTGGTGATTTGAATAATTTTTTGATCTAATTTTTCTGGGTTTTTAAAATAGAACTATTTGGGGTTATCTCGTGTTATGGCTAGAAGATGATTTGATTATTTTTTGCGAGAGGAACGTGATGGTGACATCAGATTTTGAGGCTGATTCTTATGTGACAATTCATGCAATGATTTAAGGTACGGGACTTACACAATATTCTCCTAAATTCTCTCGAGAGTATTCTATTTTGATTTTCGTGTCGATTACACTCATATAGAATTGTGATATTCTTTAAAATATAAAATAATTGTTGGAATCTAAATTTGATTCATTATGATATATTATATTGTCATTTGAGCATCATGTTATGAGATTTTAATATGGCACGTAGAATGGGCACCCGCTTATAGTCCCACAAATCGGTATATGGCTTTGAGATGCCTAGGGGAGGG
Organism: Sambucus nigra; assembly: GCA_949130495.1. NCBI lineage: Eukaryota > Viridiplantae > Streptophyta > Magnoliopsida > Dipsacales > Adoxaceae > Sambucus > Sambucus nigra. Next base: position 436,214,973 of record OX422214.1, read on the forward strand.
GAGGTGAGGCCTGGTGACTCATTGATGTGTTGTTGAGAAATTAATATTGATATACTGCTTGAGTATTGCATTTGATTTGTATATGCAGATTAGTATTGTTGTAATTTATTCATCGTGCTAATTATTTGTGAGCATCTATTCCTGTCATATTGTGTACTTCCCCATATTTTCTTTTAGTTGGCAGGTTAGCGTGGATTTGAGCGCTATGGACCAATTGGGATGATTTTATTGTGGATTATTTTGGGAAGAATATTTTTTGGAAGATTTGTATTATTTTATTGTGTTGTATAGAGCATTGGTGATTTATATTATTTCGAGAGACTTTGTTGTATTTAATTTGAAGAATTGATATTAGTGGTTTCGTTCATATTGTTGGATTTTTCATATGCTCTATACACATTGTTATTATGGAATTAATTTAGTTTTATAGCAGTAGCACGCCGCACGCTCTCCCTGGGTGGGCGGGGTGTTACAATATGTTGATTCATTTAAATACATTATTCCTTTTTTGAACCATTTCAAAAATGTTTTACGTTGCATTTGAGTTATGTCATGTCCACTTGGATTCTTTAGTAGATTTTTGTGCTCATTATTTAATTAATTTTTATTCATAAGTATGTATGTGTGTGTGTGTGTGTGTGTGTATCTTCATAAATCTTTCAAGTCGTGCAGATATAATTAATTTTAACAAAAACTTTGGACACGGTTTAGACTCACTGGTGTTATACAATACAAAACACTTAGCCTTATTAATTTAATTCTTGGACACATTGGTAGCCCTTGAGATTGGCCAAAAAGGTTTAACATTTTGTGTAAAAACCATCAACCCTAGGTAACGTTCACCCCCATCCTCATTTCATTCTTCTTTATTAAATAAACTTTCAGCGTGAGTAAGGTACACTGATAAAAAAAAGTCAGACAATCTTTGGTAATGTAAGCCTCAACAATGGAACCTTTTGGTTGAGATATATTGGATACGCACTCTTTCAACGTTATAAGAAACCTTGAAATAGACACTTGTAAAGTCCATACTACATAACCAAGCCTCTTGGCCCAGTGGTGTAAGGCTGCCATTGGGACAGTCTTGGTGGTTGATTGGGTTTGGTCCCCAGTTCGATCCTTGGCACTATCAAAATATTGCTTGGCTAGCGGAAGCCACGTACCGGGAATGGGGATTAGTCGAGATGCACGTTAGCTGGCCGGACACCTCATGGTATGCTACCAAAAAAAAGTCCATACAACATGTAAAAAAATTGGGGAAAATATCTCTAAATCTACAATAAGACTTCTTAGTGTGACAATTACCTTTCAGTTTAGAAAATCCACTGATAATGCACAACTCCCGCTAGCTTGGTCTCATGGGAAAAGTGAACCATCACATCGAAAAGAGTAGGAGGAAAAATATCCTCCATCTTGCAGACTATAAGAACTATTTGTTCTTCTAACTTCTCCATATCACTCTTTACTAGTTTCTTGGGGCAGAACTCCTGGAAGAAGTTACCCAACTCTAAAATATTAATATAAATATCCTTAAGAAGGTATCATTGCTTTCGATTGGTAAGAAGTCGTTGAAGTAGAACATTACCATTATGGATTTTTGACCCATTAATTTACTAGATTTTGTGGTCACACAACTCAAGATGTTCGTAGCATAACCATTTAGATACTTAATCGATCTCAAGAATTCAAAGAAACAATTTCTCTCCCCCAAGGTCAATGTCTATATAGTTGGAGGCTTGACAAAGGATCCATTGGGATGACTTTGTAGATCCAATTATGTGATTATAACCATATCCTCCAAATCAAGACGTGCCATTTCAGTTTCGTTGTTCTTCCCATCTATGTTCCATATCATTCCAATATAATTATCGCATATGTTCTTCTTTCTGTTCATAATATCAATATTGTGAGGGAGCTTATGTTTCTTCCAATATGAGAGCTCAAATAACATGCTTTTTTCACATCTAGTTATGTTTGATCATGAGGTATTTTTTTATTATTTAGATGCTTCCCAAACTTGACATCTTATAGGCAATCCAACCAATTGAGTATCTCTTGCATCGGTAATTTCAAGGATTTAGTTTGATGCTCAACCTTACCATTGAAGTCCTTAGTCCTTCACCAAAGGGTGGTTCTCTTGTAAGTAACATAGACGGGCTATGTACCCAATCTACTTCTCTATGCGGGAAAATTATTTCTCACCCACATTACATTTTTGTGAATTCAAAAAGTCTCTTCACGGGAGGCATCATAAGTCAATACACCATTTTCCCACAAATTCTTAAGCTCATTGATCAATGGTTTACGTGTAAACCTCAATATCTCTCACTAGGGATATGGGCCCAGGAATAAGTAGGAACATCATGAAAAAGGGTCCTTCATGTACTTCCAATGTCGCATGTAGAAGGGAATAAGTATCATGGGCCATATACTATAAGAGCTACTTATATTCCAGAAGGGTTGAATCCATAAGTGGTCATACCTAGCCTCAGAAAACTTAAGCTACTTTAAATCAAAATCCTTCCATGCCTCACTATCTACTGGATGCCTCATGATCCTATCATCCATATGCTTATCACTATTCCATCTGATGTCAGCGTCTATCTTCCTCGACATGTACAATCTTCACGACCACGATATCAAAGGGAAGTAACGCATGACCTTATGAGGGATTTTTTTTACCATTCTTGTCATTGCATCTGTATGTAGACTCCCCACGCACTGAATATTGTTCTAGATTAGCATTATGTTTCTAAAGAAGTTCATAATCATTTTTTCATGCATGAATGGCATTATATCCTAATATTAATTCACGCGAGAATTCCTTGGCATCATAGATTGACTTTGGAACCGAATTTACTTCTGGGAGAAATTCCAAAAATACCCCCTTTAGCATATCGAATGACTTGTTGCTTTACTTTCCATCTGACCTCAAATAAAACATTGTAATCATGAATTTTAACAAAGTATACTTCTTGTAGCCTGGGTGCGCCTCACGTTGTACACCCGCTAATAGTTTTCAATGTTTACACCTCTTCCTTTTATGAACCATCAGTCACTTAACCAGTATTCGATCCCCTAATCACGAACCATGTAACCCCCTACAATACTCTTCCATCAAATCGAGAATATCATCCCCATCCATTTTTTAGTTGTCTACCATTTCATCATTGGTACTATCATGTGATACATGGGTTTGACAACGAAGAATAGATTACCCATGGTACACCTAATTCTTGTAAGATTGCATTATAGCATGTCAGATTTAATGATTATTTCCCACTTCACCACTATGTCAATATCGATTCATACATTCATTATACAAACACCGAATGGTATCACCATTGCTCTCTTTAGCCATTATAAATTCAATAAAATCCCCCACCCCATCACAATATTGCTTACCTAATATCTCCCTAAGTGTAGTCCAACTCTTGTCCTCCATATCTATTTTACCACCAATTGACAAATTGAATAGCCATGACTAATTATTTAACTACATTACAGTTAGTCCTAAAACATATACAAGTCCATTCAAAGTACATATCTATATTATACCTCTAATACAATAGTATTAGAGGTATTAATGAAAATCTATGTATTAATGCGAATTCCCATTTTCAGAGTCACTTCATCTCGTTCACAACTGAAAGGACATTCTTTCAAAATTGAGTGGGTTCTAGAACACCATCCCTATGTCTCCTACTCCATCACGTATCTTTCTTTCCCCAACCAAGGTTAAAAAACTTATGTGTGTGAATGTTATGAGAAAGAGTGTGTGTAGAATGACACAATCCTCTTTATGACATTTTCTTTTTGTTAGCAATGCAGGAATCGAAAGACGAATGAAATTGTTTGAATATGAGCACCAAAGATGTAACGACCTGATCGGATTTATGGGTTACCCGTGAGTCAACCCGATCTGAATCAAACGTTAGGTGTAAAGTACAATGAAACAACCTAAATAATGTTTCTAGTCCCATTTTATTTTAATTAGTATTTCACTTGGTAGCATGAGATTCCAATTTCGAGATAAACTACGTGAGGGGACCATGGGGAGCACCCCGGAATCCAAATAAAAAGAGATACTAACTTAAAACATAAATAAAATATACATACATGTATAGCGCTCTCAAAATACGAAGCCTCCCAACCTGCCATAACAAAGTGGGGATGTGATCCTATGCCCAGTGGGATTTATACAAATAATATAGAAAGGAAAGGCAGAAAGGAATACTCACACGCTAAACCACATGCATGCGAAAATATGTATATATCTAAATACTTATACCTTTGAAAAATACATGTTCCAATGCATTAGTCAATTTATTTTCGAAACCTCACTTGCCCAGATTAATTGACCTTAATCTTGTTCAAGGTTTTCTTTAATCGTACTTAGCATTGTCACTTTGTTTAATGCACCCGGTTCAACACTTGAAATCTTTCCACTTAATTTATTAAAACCATTCCTTTACTACCCTTTTTTTCATTCCGATACCCTTTAGTATTTTCATTGAAAATCGCCATTTTAACACACGCATTCCCTGTGTTAGAAAATACTTATTTAATCTTTGAAAATACTTTTTACAACACATTCTTGTGTTAAGTATGGGTTTAATCATTTAGGTTGCTTAATCACGCATTTATATATTCCCTTTCACCATTTTCATTTATTTATGGACATTAATAGATTTACGCATTTACTTGTCTCTTTGACCTTTACCGGAATATTTATTACATTCATTCAAGTTAGGTTGTATTAACACATTCTACCACACAACCAATTTATTGATATGTTCCATATTTCCTTTGTCTTTTCTCAGAATCTTCCTATACTACATACTGACACGGGCTCCACACCGATGGCTATGTGCACCATATGCTATGAGTAGTGATTTATAGATTTTCACCCAAGGGCTTCGAGCCCTTCTTTCTTTATCTCGGTGTCATCCAAGTTCCTTTTACGTGTTTTAACATTTTATAATGTTCACATTGTTCCATTTCTTTGCCTTTATCCGGCTGAAGCCAAAACCCAGACTTAACCGTCCATTTTTTCATTAATACTTGGAAAATTATTTCTTTTATTCTTTAAGTCCTTGACCCATATGCACGTGATTTATACTAAAATCATTCGTGCTTTAGGACTTAATTCAATTTCACACACATTAGTGTATAGACATTTTTTTACATTTTTATTCCATGGAAATGTTTCACTTTAAGTAAATTACCAATTTGCCCTTTGTTTACCTAGCTTGCAATTTAGTTCCTTAACAAGTGTTTGTTAAGTCTCCAACTTAAACATTTAAAACATTTTACTCATTTTAACACTTGTTTGATATCACACTTTTGCCCGATTTTCACACTTCACTTTAACTCTTTTGATACCTAAATAACACCCTTTACATTTAAGTTCCCAAATTTCGTTGTCTTATTTCACGCTTAAAGCCAACAAGACTTTCTTTAAACTTGCTCACTTATGTATTGTTAAAATACTACAAGTTTATATGCATAAAAAGTGGCTTTTAAACACTAAAATCTACCAAGTGGATTAAACATGTATTTCAAGTAATAAAGACATTTAATCAATTTCTTTAAACTCGAAAAATGTCCATTTATTCTTAAGCCTCCATTTTGCAAAAAAATATTAATTTCATAAATCTTTTGGCAATATTAACATTATTCCACATTTTTATTTCAGAAAATGTCCAATATTTCTTTTGGCTAGAATTACACTAAAATAACATTTCTTACATTTTTATTCCTTAAAAATATTCATTATTTATTTTCACTAGAAATACACTCAAAAGACATTTTCTTACATTTTTATTCAATACATCTATTTATTATTGCTTTTTACTAGAAGCACACCAAAATGACATTTTCTTAGATTTTTATTCCATAAAATGTTTATTATTTCTTTTTACTAGAAACAAACAAAATTTTCTTACTTTTTTATTGAATAAAAATGTTCATTATTTCATTTTACTGAAGATACACCAAAATGACATTTTCATTCCATAAAATGTTAATTCTTTCTTTTCATGTTTAGAACACATTTTACTGCATAAAATTTTGAATAACTATATTTTGAAATTATTCAATGTTTTCACGACCCATTTAATTCATCCTTTTGTAGCTCATATTAATGGGAACACTATTATGGTTACTAGCCAACACAAGAATGCAACACACATCCATCCACATATATATTAGACTAATATATATATATGTATATAACATGTTGAACATATATTATACTTAAAACTTATATCAAAGTTAGTTTCTCCCACCTTAGATGAGGTCTAACAATGGTGGAAATGGTAAAGAAGGTGGAGGACCCCCCACCTCCAAAGGTGGACTCAAAGGGGGTCTCTAAAAGCCCTCAAAAGCTACCTCCAATCATGGTCCAAGAATTTGCCTCTTCCTCCTAAAGAACACCCCTCTTAAAATACCCATAAAAATATCTCAAGAACATGATCTTCTTCCTCTATCAAGTTGTCCTAAGGTTTATACAAGGGTTTGGGAGATTGATTGTGGTCTGTAGTGGTGGTGAGTGGTCTTGGGTGTGGTAGGAATGGGTGTAACAATTTGAGGCAGAAGGATCTCCTCTATGGGAGTCCAAACTAGAGAGATAAGTATAGAAATCAGGTTGGGTGTACTCTCCAAACTCACACGATTTCATCCTTATAACCCAAACAAGTGGAGTGTTACCAAAAGAGGCAACCTTATCACCAAAAAACCTTCCCATATCAGGGTCGAGTTAGTTCCAAAATTGACAACTCATGAGATCCAAGGGTTAATACTAAGACATAAAAAAAGAGGCCACAACTGTCCGAGACTTGGTACCTGCGATCAACCGCGACCATAGGATCGGGCGGCCGGTCTCAGTGTGTAAAACCTTCTTTTTTTTAATTTTGACACCAAAACTTTTTTATATATATTTTTAGTACTCCAAATACATGGTAAAATTATTTTTCTCGGCCTCAAGGGCTTCTACAAAAATCGTGCAATGTTATGACTTAACATGGTGCGTATCGGCACTATTATCGTATAATATTTACCATGCCCATGTCACATTCATTCCTCGACCGATTCATGTCGTACTTCACCATCGTATTTGCACCAACTAATTTAACACGGATATTCATCCATGTGGACCATGCAAGATAAAGTTTTCTTTTAATCCCTACATGTGACGTGTCACTTTTTATACATTTCTAGTTCAATCTTTAATGTCTTTGTTTCCTCAATAATTTCTCCGAATAAATCAAAATTCTTGGTCCTTAACTTTAGAATTTATACTAATTTCATCCTCAACACCTTGTTCTAAACCCAAAGACTTCAATTTCATCAATCACCATTGACAATCCAATCACAATGAACCTTAAGGCCTTACTACAAATTCCCAAGCATGTTTGACATGTATATCTTACAAACCATAAAATGTTTAATATTCATAAAACATGGCACTATCACCTATGAACTGATCATCATGGATCGTTCTATGCTAGGATTCATAACCTAAGTTTCCTCAAACAAATCTCGAGTCACGTTTAGCCTTGGCTGATACAACCTCAACACTTATGATCATACATGACAGCAATTGTTAAGTCAGTCACCTTATCACAAAGGTTTACTCAACCGATATCTTCTATGAGATCGTTATGCTAACCTAGAGTCATCCTAGGTATCCCAACGCAAACACATACGAGCGATTACATCCTTAATCTGTATAATTCCTAACCAAGTGCAACACTACGTTCTAATGTCTTATCGATTTCTAATATATATAATATTCTCCTACCACAACCTCGGGACACACAACCCAGACTCAGTAGTTACACTGTCTAACTAATAATTCTCTTAACCTAAGTAATCAATTAATATATACAACTATATGCAGCAACACGAGACCACACATACTTACAAGCTGGGGTAGAATAACGGTCCATCCGAAGAAGGGTGCACTCACATAACGTGACACATCATCCATAATAGGCCTAATCCGCATCACTACTGAGCTAGCATAGAGCTATTCTCGAATCAAACTGATTCACGACTTCCCATTACCGGAATCAAAGGAGTCACAATAATAGCAATGAATCAGGCAACTACCACGCCAAAAGGAAACAATTGAATTCTGATCATGAAACGACCCACACAAAGTGAGAACCCACAATGTATACTTGAATTCTATAACTCCTAATCGATACATGCTAATAACATTAGCCTTTTCACGTACCTTGGCTTCACCTCTTAACCATGACGAGTACTACTCAGGGATCTTCCATCCATACCAGGCAGGTGGATCACAAAACAAGTTTCCTTCGGGTAGCTGAAACGTTAGGCTTCCCTCCTTAGACTAATTCTACATTTCATCACTCGTAAGAATAAATAGCCTAAATCAAAATGAAGTTACTTCCCTTGACATTTATCACAGCTAAGCCTCCAAAATTTTAACTCGCGGTAACTAACCTCAGTCTCTAAGGTCACTCTCAGCAAGTGAAACATAACGCTTAAAAACATTTAACTTATGTACCATTGTCATTACCCTTAGCACCGCCTACATGATCCCGAACTATAATCATTCTACTGGCATCTCAACTTTCAAGCGTCACTTGTGCCTAATGATTTCCTTCGATAAAGTCATTACTAACCATTTAAGTATCCCTAGTGCTATCTTCAAGGCCATGATGAATACCATAGTGTTCTAAGCCTTCCAGGTGCACTACCTAGCATTGTTCAACCTAATCTTGAATTTATCCACAAAGGTCATACCATGACACATATCTCTATACAAAAGTCTTAGCACTCATTCCAAGGCACTGTCATAAATTGACTTGATCTAATCATGATATAATCATCAATGGTCTACTATCACTCATGTAAACTTCAATATAACAATGGTTCCCGATTCCTCACTGGAAACTACATCAAACTCAATAATTTCTTTCTAAACAGCTTACACATCTATTACAAGGAACCACCAGTCATATCATGACCTATGCTACACGCCATGAGTTTCACTATGAAATGGAAATCATTATATAAACCTCAATGTAACAATAACTCCCAGGTTTTGATAAAAGATACTATGATCGTTGTAATTCACAGTCCACAACCTGAAATTCACTATTACCAGGTAATAACTACCACTTGCATTAGTATTTCATAAGAAAACCCTTAGTATATATCTCCAAGGGACGTTTCAACACATTTTCACAAACTTATAACCTTTTAATCTCTAATGAGTGTTTAATCACTATGATTGATTTGCCTTACTAGATAAACCTCATACTATGTATTAATTTACCAACTAACTTAACCATATACATCTTGGTAGGATATGGGGCGTCGAGCATTGCCTATGATCACTGAGGAACATGCCTACGAACACCACAAGTGATCTTATCACTCAATGACAAACTACAGTCACCAAATTCTAAATTAAAATCATCCGGGTTCTGGTAGGACACGGGACTTCGGGTATTTCTCACCAGGAGGCCCATCCTACCGATCTCGTGAGAGGTCCTTTTCTAAAGCATCACAACTTAATTACTTAATACTAATCCACCACGATTATATAGGTTAACTCCTAGGTCACCCTGATCATTAAGATTATCCAAATCCACATTATAGTCAAAGCACATGAATCAGGACACACTAAACCCAAGTCCACAACCAAGGGACTAGTATGTCCTCACTATGGGACAAACATTTATAAACATATTACCCAGTCTCTTAATTTCAATCGGGAAATTCACAAGCCTTCCAGCTAATTCTTAATGAACACTACACGACGTCACTATTACTACTAAGGTTTCTTGGTAGGATACAAGACACGACGTACAATCCGTACACCCCTAGGTATACGCTTTCGGTGTCACTAAAGATCATATTCATCTAATGTTATATTATTCTTTCAATCACTACCCTAATGGGTTACCTAAGGTTCACCCCCTTGTCACTACGACTCATCATTGTCACTTAAGTGACCCCTTGCCACAAATGGCCCGTAACTCCAACCACAGTTCACAAGATACATTCATCGGCTAACAACCACTAAGGCGCTCATCCACAAGGATAGCATCATACTTAACTAAGGATGAAGGTGCCTATCTCTAAGTGTTGACCCACACAAATTTACATCTCACCATTTTCCTAATCATCACATCGATATTGATCTCTCACATGTGTCACTCCCAAGGCTACATATAATTTAATTCACGATTTCCCATTACATAATCATGGCACTCTAACTATCAATATCTACCCTTGGTTATTCATAAAATGGTGCCACTTGCCCAATGGGAGATATCACATTCCATTAACATCTCTAAAGAATCTATGTTTATAAAGTCTGGAACTAAAAACACCTCACACTACGAACCACGGTGCCATCACTTACTAACTTATATGGACACTCGTAAATTTTTTGACAGACTTAATTAGAAATGCAAAAGCGATTTATACAACTAATGTGAATGTATGCCACCTGACACTAATCTAAATTTTCGTGCTAAATCTTAGACTTTACCGTTAAGGACACGAACTAAACCATCATGAAACTAGTATGATAGGCCCAACGACAACGACGTAGAAATATCCAATACCGACCTCACCACATCATACCCAAAAGAAACCGTGAACCTAGAGCTCTGATGCCATTTTTAAAGACCTTACCCGGATTTATGGGTTACCCGTGAGTCAACCCGGTCTGAATCAGATATTAGGTGTGATGTGCAATGAAACAACATAAATAATGTTGTTAGTCCAGTTTTAATGTAATTAATATTTCACTTGTTCGCATGCGATTTCAATTTCAAGATGAACTACATGAATGAACCATGGGGAGCACCCCAGAGTCCAAGTAAATAGAGCTATTGACATAAAACATAAATAAAATATATTTACCTGTATAGCGCTCTCAAAATACGAAGCCTCTCCCAACCTGCCGTAACAAAGTGGGAATGTGAGCCTACGCACAATAGAATTTATACAAACAATACAGAAAGGAACCGCTGAAAGGAATACTCACATGCTAAAACAACATGCATGCAAAAATATGTATAGATCTACATACGTATACCTTTAAAAATACACGTTCCAATGCATTGGTCAATTTATTTTTGAAACCTTACTGGCCTAGATTAATTGACCTTAATCTTATTTAAGGTTTTCTTTAATCATACTTATCATTCTCATTTTGTTTAACGCATCTGGTTCAACACTTGAAATCTTTCCACTTAATTTATTAAAACCATTCCTTTACCCGCATTTGCCCCCTTTTTTTATTACAATACCTTTTAGTATTTTCATTGAAAATCGTCATTTCAACACACGCAATCCCCATGTTAGAAAATACTTATTTAATATTTGAAAATCTATTTTACAACACATTCTTATGTTAAGTATGGATTTAACCATTTAGGTTGCTTAATAACCCATTTATTTATTCCCTTTAACCCTTTTCATTTCTTTATGGGCATTAATAGATTCACATATTTACTTGTCTATTTCACCTTTGCCGGAATATTTATTATATTCATTCAAGTTAGGTTGTAATAACACATTTTACCACACAACCCATTTATTGACATGTTCCATATTTCCTTTGTCCTTTCTCGAAATCTTCCTATACTGCATACTTACACGGCCTCCATACCGACGGCTATGTGCACCATATGCTCTGACTAGTGATTTAGCAATTTTCACCCAAGGGCTTCGAGCTCTTCCTGCTTTATCCTAGTGTCATGGTTTTAACATTTTACAAATGTTCAAATTGTTCCACTTCTTTGCTTTTACCCGGCCGAAGACAAAACCCAGACTTAATCGTACGTTTTTTCATTAATACTTAAAAAATTATTTGTTTTCTTCATTAAGTCCTTAACCTACACGCACATGATTTATACTAAAATCATTCACACTTTAGGACTTAATTCAATTTTAATGTAAAGGCATTCTTCAACATTTTTATTCCATGAAAATGTTTCGCTTTAAGTAAATTACCAATTTATCCTTTGTTTACCTAGCTTGCAATTTAGTTCCTTAACAAGTGTTAGTTTTCAAGTGTAGTAAACATTAACATTATTCTACATTTTTATTTCACAAAAATTTCCAATATTTCTTTTGGCCAGAATTACTCTAAAATAACATTTCTTACATTTTTTATTCCACAAAAATGTCTAATATTTCTTTTTACTAGAAATACATCAAAATGATATTTTCTTACATTTTTATTTCATAAAAATCTTTATTATTTTTTTTACTAGAAACACACCACATTGACATTTTCTTACATTTTTATTCCATAAAAATGTTTATTATTTCTTTTGACTAAAGATGCACCAAAATGGCATTTTCTTACATTTTTATTCCATAAAATGTTTATTATTTCTTTTCATCTTTAGAACACATTTTATTGCATAAAATGTTGAATAACTATATAATGAAATTATTCAATGTTTTCAAGACCCATTTAATTCAGCTTTTTGTAGCTTATATTCATGGGAACACTAATATGGTTACTAACCAACACAAGAATGCAACAAAAATCCTCTAATATATATATATATATATATATATATAACAGGTTGAACATATACTACATTTATAACCTATATCAATGTTAATGTCTCCCACCTTTGATGATCTCTAACAATGGTGGAAATGGTCAAGAAGGTGGAGGACCCCCCCCCCCCCCCCCCACCACCACTTCTAAAGGTGGTCTCTAAAAGCCCTCAAAAGCTACCTGCATGTATGCTCCAAAAATTTGCTTCTTCCTCCACAAGAACACCCCTCTTCAAATACCCATCAAAACATTTCAAGAACATCATCACATCCGTTCCTTGACTGGTTCACGTCGTACTATACCATTATATTCACACCAACTAATTTAACACAGATATTCATCCATGTGGACCATGCAACGTAAAGGTTTCTTTTAATCCCTACGTGCGACGTGTCACTTTTTGTACAATTCTAGTTCAATCTTTTATGTAATTGATTCCTCAATAATTTCTCTTAATAACTATTCAAATAATAATTAAAATATTTATTTCCAGGGCGGTGTATTACAAGAGATGCACCGAGAGCTCATCATTAGCTTTCTAAATCAACACGTCGTCTTAGGTTGTATAACAAAAGAGGCATAATAAGAGGTTTTGGAGATTAGCTTTCAAGATATAATTATGGATCAACCTGTTCCTACATCAGAAAGGATCATTTTAACAACCAATGTAACAAATGAAAGGATTCGAAATGTTAGAGGTTCAATGGTTGTAATTGTTGTGTAACTGGAGAATATGTAATCTTTATAAACCTTGGCACTGTCAAGTGGTACATTTATTCATGTTGTTTAATTGTTTTTGCATACTATCTTTAAGGGATTTGTGCATATTTTTTAAAGGAAAAGAAAGTTTGAAAAAAAACTTTTTGTTTTTGCAGGCATTATTATGCTAACTATACATTGCATACCAAAAATAGAGGGTGCACTGTTTTTGTAACTTTTTGGGAAAATATTATGTTTTTGTAAGTGATATGTTGCCGTAATAATCAAACACTGATAATAAGAACATATTGAATAATAATTCTTCCTTTGGGCCGATTTATTATTTATATGTAAAACTAAATAATTATCACGTGCTTATTATTAAAGTGTCACATGTAATTTTGTTAAAAAATAATCTTCCTAATATATTCTCAACAATTCAACATGAAATAGCTCTGATACCATATGATGGATTAATTTCTATTTTGTGAAAACTATCACCCAAATAGGAACATTCATATTGAATTATCAAGAAATATAAATATTGATTTTGTGGCAGCGTACCTGAATCCATGATAGAAAGTTCAAATATCTGAGTCTGAGGTCTTATGCTCTTCCAGATCAACACTTTTATTTCCTCTCTAAATTTCTCTCTGACAATGGGAATCAGAAGATTGGTGTTGTGTGATCTGGGGACCATAACCCCTATTTATAACACAATCGTGTATTTTCATATTTCATATATTTCTATTTTAACCCATCATAAAAATAGAAATTACGCTTGTCTCTACACAATAAAACCCACACTTTAATAATACATTAGTAAGGACCCAAAACTTAAATTAATCACTTTAATTGGCCTACTTTTATTTGATAGCTTATAATTCATATTTATTTTATATATAAGCCCATATATTAAATTTTACTCTAACAATCTCCCACTTGGGCTATATATATATATATATATATATATATATATATATATATATATATATATATATAACTTTATAAATTTGAATTATACTTTATGAGCTCATGAGTTTTAGCTATCAAAACTTTATGTATCTTAACAATCTTGTCCATTAATTGCACCAATATAGAATCAAAGCGATCGTCATTACATATTTCGTAAGTAGACCCATCAATGATCACATATATCAATGCAACTAATGACAAAGATCAAGTGTGGATGTGTATCATGGAAATTTCATGCAATGTGATCTTAACATGCCTATTTCCAACTGGTCCTCCTTAAACCTTAGTGAGATCAAACCATATAAAGTCAGAGTGAATATAAACTTAATACTTTACTGCAGAAAATAACCATACAATATCCATTAAATCAAATATGTCTATGAAAGCATATAAAATACAAACTCCCACTAAACTGACATATCCTAAAAAGAAATTACACCCATATGAGCAGTGTGCTCATGAAAGACCTTGGGTGGTAACCCCTTAGTCAGCAGATCCGCAATCATGGAGTTTGTTCCAATATGCTCTATAGATATAAGTCCACTCTAAACTCTTTATTTTACAACTAGGAACTTAATGTCAATAAACTTTGACTTCGTAGAACTCCTGTTATTGTTGGAATACAGTACTGCTAATTTATTGCCACAAAATAACTTAAGTGGTCTTTCAATGCCATCCACAATACGCAGCCCCGTGACAAAATTTTGCAACCATATTCCTTGATTGGACGCCTCATAACAAGCTACAAACTCAGCTGGCATGGTGGAAGAAGCTATAATAGACTGCTTAACACTCTTCCACGATACAGCACCTCCAGCAAGTAAGTAGATATAACCTGAAGTAGATTTCACGCTATCTTGGCATTCAGCAAAATCGAAGTCATAATATCCGATGATCTCTAACTATTCTGACTTCCGATAGGTGAGCATGTAGTCTTTTGTTCTCTGTAAGTACCTCATGACTCGCTTGGCTGCTATCCAATGATCCTTTCCAGCATTACTTAAGTATCTTCCAAACATGCCAACAATGTACGCAATATCCGGACGCGTACATACTTGAGCATACATAAGACTTCCTACTACTAACGCATAAGGAATCTTTTACATCTCCCGAATCTCAAAATCATTCTTGGGACATTGACTGAGACTAAATTTATCTCCTTTAGCTACAGGGGTGTCACCTGGTTTACAATCGTGCATGCCAAATCTTTTAAGAACTTTCTCGATATAGCTCTTTGTGATAAACTAAGTGTACTCCGAGAGCGATCTCGGTGTATTTGTATGCCCAATGATTCGACGCAAATATTGCGTATTTCATCCGTCGAACCTACGCATTTTATCCCCCTCGGGTGCCTTAATCGCTATATTTAAGCCCGTTAACCAGACAACCTCGGTTTATACTGTTAGCATGCTATATGAGGTAAAATTGGGCTTTTGTAGGTATTTAGGTACCAAGTATGGGATCCGGACGCATTCCGCGCAATTTTCGTACGCAACCGCACGTTCAAGGGCAATCCGGTCATTTCACATATTGGGCACCTGGCCCGACATCTACACGGAAGTTGTAGCTCTCTGCTCTAGCTTCACGTGAACGTGAACGGTGCGTGATTCCGAGTCCGTATGACAAAGTTACGGCGATTTGAGCGGAGATGGAAAGCATGCCAATGCAGGCTGCCCCTGCTTGATCGATCGATCGAGCCTTAATATTTTTTCCACGATTTACACTGTCGATCGATTGACCACAGGGGTCGATCGATCGATCCCCTATTTTCTCCTGCAGATATTTTCTTTCTTCTTTTTTTTTATTCCAACTTACTATATAAGCTAGTTTTTGTTGTAATAAGAGGAGAGAGAGATACTAGGGACTTTCATATTCTAATTTAGATACTTTTTAGTTAGGGTTTGGTTTGGAGAGTTCATTTTCTCTTCTTCTTGGATTGACAATCCATGTGGTTTTGTAAGATTGAACTATTCACTTCCTCTCTATTAATATAGTTTGTTCTTCATCTTTCCTTGCCTTGTAATTTAGTTTCCATGCTTTCTAACTAGTTTACTTGCTTTAATTCTTTCTTTCCTAGTTTAATTAACATAATTTAGTTTAGTTTACTATGCACCCTTAGATAAATAGGGTCGGGATTTCATTTCCGCCATTATCGGGCCCCGAGCTCCGAAAACTAGGTTTCGTGCAAAATCGCGTTTAATTGAAACCGCGTGTATTAAAGTTGGATTGTTATGCGTTTAACTTTCTTTGTCACGCAACGTTAGTGTTTATAGCGACAATCTGAATTTAATCCGCGTACGACCATTTTCCATTAAATGTTTAATCTCGCAACTTTGGCTTGAATTCCTTATTGTGTGATGTTTATGCTTAATTGATTATTCTCGATTAAATGATTTCGAGCCTTAACTCTAATTAGTAGTTGTTTCGATCCGTGGGGTAGAATGCGATCCCGATCCTCGATTTACTTTTGTGTAGCGTAACTTATTCTTTTCTTTTGTCACCATAACCACCCATCACCTTTTCTTATTTCTTTTACACCCTTTTATTCTAAGAAGTTTTAAAACAATTAAAGTCTAAGATTTAATCACTCCCTGTGGATTTCTTACGATACCCGACTTACCGTTGTACTTGCTTGTCAAGTGTAGTTGTAGTTTAGGTTTTTTGCATCGCGGCGGCGAAACACACAACGATTGTGTCCTCACACGAACACACTTTTTCCGCGCGGTCACCCAACACAAAAGAAGCATTACCAAGATCTTTCATCTCAAATTTCTTTGAAAGAAATCTTTTGGTTTCGTGCAACATACCTATATCGTTGGTGGCAAGCAAAATGTCGTCAACATATAAAACCAAGTAAATATTCTTACTCCCACTGAACTTGTGGTATATACAATCATCAACCAGATTCATTTCAAAACCAAACGATATGATAACTTGATGAAACTTGTAATACCATTGACTAGAAGCTTGCTTAAGCCCATAAATGAATTTCTTTAATTTGCAAATTGTTTTCTTTGCATCTCCCGACACAAATTTTTCTGGTTGCACCATATATATTGTTTCATCAATGACACCATTGAGAAATGCAGTCTTAACATCCATCTGATGAAGCTCAAGGTCAAAGTGCGCCACAAGTGCCATTATTATCCTAAAAGAGTCTTTCGATGAACCGGAAAGAAAGTCTCTTTATAATCGATGCCTTTTTTCTGTGTAAAGCCTTTAGTGACAAGACGGGCTTTGTATCTCTCCACCTCACCTTTCGAATCCCTCTTGGTTTTAAATATCCATTTGCAACCAATGGTTTTTTTATTTTACCTTCAGGTAATGGGACAAGATCCCAAACGTCATTGTCCTTCATAGACTTTATCTCCTCATTCATGGCATCAATCCACTCTTGAGATTTAGAACTTTCCATGCCTTGACGGAAGGTGATCGGATCATCTTCCATCACATCAATGTCAAACTCATGTTGTTGGAGAAATACAATGTAATCATCTGGCACAGCACTTCTTCTTTCTCTAGTGGATCTCCTTAATGGCATAGGTTCTGGAGGTGGTAGAATTTGTTCTTCTAGAATGGGAGATTCTTGGATATTGTTTTGATTAGGATTTGCTTCTTGAACAATGTCAGGAATTAGATCCTGATCAATGTTAATAACAGCTGTGGGAATATCAACATATTCCTCTTCAAAACCAAAATCCTTAACCTTATCCCCCTCGGTAAACTCAACATCCTCAAAGAACCAGGCATTTTCTTTAGTTGGTACTCTGTTAAGTATATACACTGCAGTCTTTAATGCTTCACCCCAGAGTAAATCTGGTAAGTTAGAGTAACTAATCATACACCTTACCATGTCTTTAAGCGTTCTATTTCGCCTTTCAGCAACACCGTTCATGCTTGGAGAACCTGGCATGGTGTACTGCGGCACGATACCGCACTCCTCTAGGAATTTAGCAAATGGTCCTGGGCGTTGTTCACCTAAACCGTCATACCTACCGTAGTATTCACCACCACGATCAGATCTGACGCTTTTAATCCTTTTGCTGAGTTGATTTTAAACTTCAGCCTTGAATGACTTGAACACGTCCAGAGATTGGGACTTTTCATGGATGAGAAAAGGTAACCATAACGTGAAAAATCGTCTATGAATGTGATAAAATATTGTTGACCATCCATGAAACTGTAGGGAATGGACCACAAATATCTGTATGTATCAGTTCTAAGAAGTCTGTAGCCCTATTAGCACCAGATCTCCTTACGTTTGTCTGTTTTCCCTTTATGTAATTTTTGCAAATTTTAAAATCTGAAAAATCAAGGGAATCTAGAATTCCATCTGACACAAGTCTTTCAATTCTCCTTTGGGAGATGTGACCTAATCTCTTATGCCATAATGATGCAGAATTCGCATTGGTTAATTTTCTTTTAATACCCCGAGTACTTAATTGCAAGGTTTCACGATATGAAGCAATAGTATCAAGTATATAAAGGTTATCTACATAAGATAAAGAACCAGTACCAACCAAATTTGAATTATGAAGAAGACTAAATTTAATATATCCAAAGGAACAAGTATAACCAAATTTATCCAATACAGAAATAGAAACCAAATTCCATCTAAATGACAATACGATAAATGTCTCATTCAAATCCAAATAAGTACTAGACTTCAATAATAACCTAAATATCCCAATTTCTTCAACTTCAACCTTCTTGCCATCGCCCACAAAAATGTATCTTTCACCATTATTTGGCTTTCGGCAACTCAGGCAACCCTTTATAGACATACTGATGTGAGTGGTTGCACCAGAATCTATCCACTAAGTGTGTTTAGGTACCGAAGTTAAATTAATCTCAGAACAAACTAGGTTAAGAAGTGTACCTTTCTTGTCATGCCAAGCATGATAGTTGGTACATTGCCTCTTCCTATGTCCCGCAGTTCCACAGAAGAAACAACCATCAACAGTTTTTTCTTAATGTTGTTTCTTTGGATATGGAACCACTGCAGCTTCTTTATCCTTCTTTCTTTTCTTCCCCTTATCCTTGGAAGTACTATCCAAATGAGCACTTTCTGTCTTATCTTTCTTCAGTCTTTCCTCTTCTTGCACACAATGTGAGATGAGCTCATTAAGAGACCAAGTCTCCTTTTGGCAGTTGTAGCTCACCTTAAATTGACTGAATTGTGTGGGAAGAGATATCAGAACCAAATGCACAAGAAAATCCTCAGAGAGATCAAGCTTAAGTGCTCTTAACTTTGAAGCGAGATGAGACATTTCCATAATTTACTCCCTAATGTTCCCATTACCTTTATATTTCATTGAGATGAGACTTGCCAAAAGTGTACTTGTTTCAGTCTTTTCATTTTTTGGCAAATCTGTTCTTAATTTCTTCTAGGAACTCTTTGGCTGTCTTTATTGTTTTCGATATTGTGCCCCTGAATGCTTCTAGGATGGCCTTCTTTATGATCATCAAAGACATGCGATTTGACTTCTCCTACCTTTCAAAGTCCTTTTTGTCATCAGAGGAACTTTTATCCGTAAGAGGTGCAGGAGAAGGAACCCTTAATGCAAGGTCTAGATCCATGACACCGAGAACTATATGAAGGTTCTCTTGCCATGACATGTTCGTGCCATTAAGCATGGGAATAGAATTAATACTGGCAGTAATGTTGGAAGCAGAATTGATAGGAGAACAATAAACAAATAAAACTAGCTCATATAAGTCTTAAATCAAAAATAAATTCACATAAACGACAAATCACATTTTAAGATATCGGACACTCTATTAATATTTGATCTTTGGAAAAAATATTAACTTGTAAGTGATATCTTGCCGTAATAATCAAACACTGATAATAAGAACATATTGAATAATAATTCTTCCTTTGGGCCGATTTATTATTCATATGTAAAACTAAATAATTATCACGTGCTTATTATTAAAGTGACACATGTAATTTTGTTAAAAAATAATCTTCCTAATATATTCTCAACAATTCAACATGAAATAGCTCTGATACCACATGATGGATTAATTTCTATTTTGTGAAAACTATCACACAAACAGGAACATTCATATTGAATTATCAAGAAATATAAATATTGATTTTGCGGAAGCGTACCTAAATCCATGACAGAAAGTTGAAATATCTGAGTCTGAGGTCTTATGCTCTTCCAGATCAACACTTTTATTTCCTCTCTAAATTTCTCTCTGACAATGGGAATCAGAAGATTGGTGTTGTGTGATCTGGGGATCATGACCCCTATTTATAACACAATCGTGTCTTTTCATATTTCGTATATTTCTATTTTAACCCATCATAAAAATAGAAATTACGCTTGTCTCTACACAATAAAACCCACACTTTAATAATACATTAATAAGACGCCAAAACTTAAATTAATCACTTTAATTGGCCTACTTTTATTTGATAGCCTATAATTCATATTTATTTTATATATAAGCCCATATATTAAATTTTACTTTAACATTATAATCTTCACCCCACCAAGAAGTATTTACGTGATCGTCTTAGAATTTGTGGCACTTCTGATTTGTGTTATGGGACAGAAATGAAAATTTGACTTGGGGCGGCTAATAAAAAATTTCAAAGGTTTTTGGATAAGCAATGTCTCAATATTTGAATAATAAATTATTAATATTATCTATATCCATCTTTCATTGTTGCGTACCAAATTGTTCTCTTATAAATGACATTTTTTGAAAGATTATGCTGAAGGCACTCAAAATTTTGGATTGACTCTTCTAGAGTCATTAAGAGTCTCCACATGTGCTCATCTAAAATGTTTGATTGGAGATGACGTTTTTTTGTGTTTTTACTGAGATGACAAAGCACTGTTTGGCATTCTGTTTTGAGGATTGTACGGAGATATTTCGGGTGAGTAAAAGGAGTCGATATTCTTAAGGAAATAAATGATATAATTGTATAAAAAGTAAACTTTTTTTTATTGTTGTTTGTGTTATTTTTCTCAGATGTTTTCGGTCGCAGTAATTGTGGTAATACCGTTGTTCTAAAGCCGTAAAATATTCAGGTGATTTATTGATTTTGAGTACGAATCGAGTATACTACCATCTGGAAGAATTGCGGCAGTATTTCCCTCTTTGTGACACGGTGCATTGATTGTTGGAATAAAACAATTCATCTATCCTCTTCCTAATTTAATGCCTTTTTTATCGGGAAATTCATAGGACATTTCTTTTTTCTTAGTTCAGTTTCAATTGTAAATCTAAATTTCAATTAACGGGGATGGGGGCATGGCTAAGAGCACATTTGGCCTTTTTAATTGTAATTTTGTTGTAGATGTTATTTTTAATGTCTAAATCTAAGGTTTTTAATTTTTATTTTTTTATCTTCATTATATGAATTCACTTTGATGTACTTTTAATTAAAAAAATTATTATGTAATTCGATCTTAAAATTCCATTCCAAAATCATATTATTTGTATAAAAATCCAAGTCGTGCTTTGTTCTAAAAAGCTTTCAAAGTTTGTAGGCGTACTTATGAAACTCATTATTTGACTATTCTCAACTTTAAATTGTTATTTCACAATTTATTCTATCTAAAAATTAATGGTTTCATTCATCTAAAAACTGTGGCTTATGAATAATCATTTATAAAAAAATTAATAATTGGTCGTGCTCATGATAATAGTTTTGTAATTATACGTATCAAAGTATGGTGTAAGAACTACTTGAGCCCGCGCATTGCATGGATTACATTTACTTACACTTTATGTCAATAGTGCAATGCTATATCCTGAAAATAATAGTTAATTTGAAAAACTGCACAGAGTACATTTAATGAAACTAACTAATTTTCACCAAAAAAATACATTTGATCGAAAACAAGATTCTATAATATTAACTAATAAAAGAATATACATGTTTGACCCTCGCCAAAAATTGACACTAACGCACACGATAGCTCTAAAGGTTATTAACATACACATAATTTCGCCAAAGGTGGCACATTCCTTCTTTTTTCTTAGCACACTCTGAGAAGTTATTAACGTGTACTAATTATATGGATAAATAATTAAACACTCCATTTTTTTAAAAACAACATTATCCTTTTTCCTAACATCAAACAAATTCCAGCCATTCTCAAAATTTATTCTAATTAAATAAGTACAAAAATTATTTTATTATAAAGTTTAAAAAAAAATAGTCATTTTCTTATTAAACATTTAAAAAAACAAAATGTAAAACAGTTTTTTTTAAATCATTATTTTTTTAAAATGGACATTTAAAAAAAAAACAATTGGATATAATGTTTAATATTAAAAACTATTCAATATTTATAAATATTTGTAAAAAAATTGGATTCAATATTTAAAAACTATTTAATATTTGTAAAAAAAACAAATATTAAACAATTGGACATTTAAAAAAATATTTTCGTTATTTAAAAAAATGACATTCATATTTATTAATGAGTGTTGCATGTTCAACAATTAACTAGGGTTACAATTACTTCTCAAATTATATTTTAATAACTATTTTGTGGTAAGATTCTTATAGTTAAAAATTAATTTATATATATATTAGATTAATGATTGGTTAGTGTAGCTGGCGCGGACCCACGCCATTTAATGGACATCTGCGTCAGAGACACTAACCAATCAGTATTAAAAAAATTGTCATTTACTATTTGGGGTACGTTTGTTTATAATAATTGGTGCTTAGGATACGTTAATTTCTATATTAGTTCATTGAATCCAAAACTAATGGAAACTGTCAGTTGACTCACTTGACCATTAGATAACATCTTTAACAACTCTCTCTCACCTGGTAAATGACATATTTGCCCTTGAAATTAAAGCACAAAAACTGTTTAATATTTATGAAAGTTGTTTAATTAAAACTGTTTAATAAAATTATTTAGTATTAATAAAAAATGTTGTTTAATAAGAACTTTTTAATACACACCTTTTAATAAAAACTTTTTAATGAAAATCGTTTAATATTTATAAAAAAATGTTTAATATTTGTAAAAACTATTCAATATTTCTAAAAATTGCTTAATATTTATAAAAAAAAGTTGATAAAAATTCATTAACATTTATAAAAACTGTTTAATATTTCTATAAACTATTTAATATTTATAAAAGTTATTTAGATAATTTTTTTAATAGATAATTGTTTTTAACATTTTTTTACTGTATTTTATTTAAAATCAAAAAGATGTTTTTTAACAAACGTTGTTTTATAATATAATTTTATACTGTTTGTTAACTTTAAATTGTATAACAAAAGGTCTACGTTATTTTTCTAAAAATTAGGTAATTGTTTTAAAAACAATTATTTATTTATTTATTCAATTGTATATATATTGATAAGAAGCTTTTTGCGTATGTATCGCTATTGTCTTCAAAAGCCACTCTCAAAATTTTCTTGAGTACCTACAAAACTTGTCTAAAAATAACTCGTATTGCGATAAGTACGGGTATCAATCTAACTTTCAAGGTGAAATAATTAATGTGAAAATGTGCAATTCCAATTTTTTTTATGAAAATATATATATTTTTTATTTTTAAAACAATTTCAAGGGAAAAATTTACTAATAAATGCTAAAAATTATAAAATGACTAAAGAATAAAAAAGAATGTGCAACCGAGTGTGAAATAATGTGAGAAAGTCAAGACATGGGATTACACTGCATTTTCAATTATTTTAATTTCTCAATTTATTAATTTGAAATATTTCGAGATAATATTAAATTGATAATCTAACTCTCGTTAAAATTATAAATTTCATAAAATCTTTTTTAGAAAATTAATTTAAAAATATCACAATGAAAAATTAGGACTTATACTATTTTTAGAAAATTACCCGCTAGGATCAATTTAACGAAAACAATAGCAATCTTCAAATTTCAACACCGAATTAATATTCAAATTTCGAAAAAACCTATCTCTAGTTCGATTCCTAAATTCAAACATTAATTCATTCAATTCATTTATTAACTCTCGTTACATAAATTAATTGGTGAGAATTAAAAATTAATTTACCTAGAAATATAAAATTAATAAAACCAATTAATTAAATTAACATCATTCGAAGTGCATCCCACACCTTGAACGGGATGTTTAGCCAAACATTCTCATGTGTGCATAAACAACAATAAGTGATATGTCAAAAAGAAAATAAATTGAAAAGAGAATGTAAAAATACAATACGCAATTTTTTCCACAAATTTGTCTTGAAATGCGTCCTGACATGCGTCCAACTTCTTCACATTTTCCATCACTTGATTACAAAAAGAAGACAAAAAACTAAACCTAAAAATTTATTCTAAAGCTAAACTAATTTTTCTGGAATTTTTTTATGACCCTAAAGTGTACATAAAAATACACACTGTTTTTCTCTCTATCTGCGTCTCTTTTCTTTTATCTGATGAGAGTCCCTTTTTTTGTGTGAGCTGCCCTTCTTTTATAACCCATGTAATTGCTTTTGGTGAGAAGAGATTTTTATGGGATTGGATTTTGGCTTGGGGATGATATTCGATGTTTTTGGGATTTGGGTAGAAATGGCTAAATGGTTGGGGTTTAATCTGAGTTAGACAAAACCCGAGATGGGTAGCGGGTTGCTCCGGCCGCAGGTAGGGTCACGATCGGAGGGTTTCTGGGCGCTGAAATTGGTACAGATCGAGGAATGCTAGCACGGGTCTCGGGTAAACCCGTTTGGGTCATGGTTGAGGTAGAGCTGGCCGGTTCGGGCGGTCGCCGACGGCGAGGGTTTGGTCCGGTTTGGGAGGTCTCCGGCAGGGGGGTTTACATCTGGGGTATACCCGATTTCGAGTATTGGTGTTGAGTGATGAGAGATGGTTATGGTGGTTTTGATGTTGTGGATGAGGGAGAGTAGAGGTGAGATGTTTTGGGGAAGAAGATGGTGAATAGGGTTATGGGTAGTGATTGGGTGTGTGAGGGTGTAGGGTATGTTGGGTGAGGGTGAGGGATGTGTTTGAGTGTGTTTAGGTATATGGGTTTAGGGTATGAGTGGTTTGTGTGTGTTTATTTTGTACTTTTAAAAACTAACACAACATAAAAAATAAAGTTAAAATTAAATAAAATAAAATTTTAAAATCTAATAAAACTAAAAACTAACATCTCAAACTAATTAAAAAAAATAAAAATAAAAAGAAATAAAATAAAACTCTATTAAAACTAAAAAAAAATTCTAATAAAACTAAAATAAAAGAAATTAAAATCTAATAAAACTAGAAAATAAATTCCTAAAAACTAATCCTAATAAAAATAAAATAAAGATTAAAAATTTAAAACTAATAAAAATCAAAATCAAAATAAAGAAATAGAAAATAAATCCTAGAATTTTTTAAATAAATCTAAATAAATCATAAAAATAAAATGACTAAAAATAAAAATCTAGAAAAATAATAAAGGTACAAACTCAACACACACGGGGCTCGGGTAATGGTCTGGGCTCGATCTGCGCTAGGTTAAGGTTACAGGACTGGTTCGGGGCATCGGATCACATCGAGGCAAGCTCGGAATGGACTTCTCACTTCACGGTCTCTTTTATTTCTTCGTTGCGAGCTTTTAACCACTTCTGTGTAGCAATTGACTTGATTTAGCATCATTTAACACCGCAACTGCATATTGACCTGCAAAATAATAAAATACGACATAAGGCCAATTTTAATTAAAATGAGCGACTAAAATGCGTCTATTCGGTGTATAAATTAGACATTTTTGGGTGCTTATCACACCACCCCTAAATATAACATTGCTAGTCCTCGACCAAAAATTAGAGAGAACACATAGATAAGTAACCAAAAGTGTGCCACTTTCGCAGGCACTGTCGATTGCACTTAGCATGTGCAACAAGACGTTAAATCTATAGGGTGCCCTACAGGACGAGTGGTGTCTCGTGAGGGTTTGCAGTGAATATACCCACAAAATTCGAAAACTTTTTTTTAAATGCAGTATCTGAGTAGATGATGAAACGCTATACAAACCAACTTTAAAAGGACATCAAGGAACACCGTATTTAACTATCAAAATAAGATATGAAATTACTTAATACCAAAAGCATAATCCTTTAGAAAACTCAGCATGTGTAATGTAAAACAATCATAAGTATCATTAGAATAATTCTTAGATTGCCTTTATAAAATTAAAGCTTTGACTTCAATTATCACTGGATATATCTCTCTGAATCGAACTCTCTGAAAATTGGGTAAGTATATCTCTCTAGTGTGTGAGGAGGTGAGTAAATATAAGCAAGTTCAAATGTCTCGCACACTTTATAGAAAATGACGGATACATGAAAGAATCTGATCTCATGAAGGAATGCTAATCACTATGTCGAGAATGTCGAGTTATTCACCATAGAATCTTTTCATTTGCCCAAACACTTTACAAAAGGTGAAAATGGGGTTTATGTAAGGTATGTAGGGATAATGAAATGAAGAAGATGAATGATGAGGTGTTTTGAGAAGAGTGAAACACACTTTGACTACCTATTATTTTCATCATTTGAACTTATGATCGCATATTTCTTTTTCTTCTTTTCTAATTTTTTATTTTCTTTCTTTGCTTTTTCTCTCTTTTTTTCTATTTTTTTATTGCGATTCATTTTTTTCTTTTCATAACAAAAATGAAGATAATTTATAAGGGAAATTTCAAACACTCTGTTGATGTAAAAAATTAGATCGCTCTAATTATTCAATCACAGATAAATAAAATGAACAAAGATTTTTAAAGTGGTTCAGCCTTATAAGAATGGCCTACGTCCACTGTAATGTTATTGCTGAGTGTTTGGGAATTTTCGATTACAAGTTCAATCCAGAAATTTCGGTCCCTTTGAATGAGGGTGATACAAGGTATTTATAGCCCTTAGGCTGTACATGAATGGGTTGATACATTAAATGATATACATATGAAAGGGTAATACATTTAATGCAGCGTGTGCGTCAAGATGATAAACATTCAATGAATGATTGAACTGTTGACATTCTGGCAATTAATACTACGGTCGAGATGCAGCTCGGACCGCCTTAGTTGCTCGTTGCTCAGGAGTTCCTCGGAGCGCTAGAGTATCTCGGAGTGTTGCAGTTCCTCGGTATATCATCGTTGCTCGGGGAAAACATGAGTTAGTCGAGGAAATGAACTTCCTCGTTGTTATTGTGCCACGTAGATTGACAAGTGTCTTCGTATGATTCGTCCACATCAGCATATTAATTTTGGTATCAACAGAAGCCCCCAATGTTTCATATTTCGAACTTTGAGGAGTATGGAACATTCTTTCTCGGTTTATGGCAGTATTGAATGATCTTCCTGGGTTTTAGGAGCATCGTATTTGAATTTATTTCCAAGTTCAACGAATTCGCCTTTTTTCGAACTTTTGAGAGCGCTTCGATCTTAGTGCCCTTTTTGTCCTTTTAGCCGTCGGAAGTTCAATAGTTTCTTTTTTGTAATCATTTCCTTCGCCGCTTCCCAAGGCAAAGTATTTAAACTTCTTAGGTAACCATACCGTCTTCTTCTTTTTCCAATTTCCTGCATTCAAGCTTTCTATTTTCTCCTTCTCTCTTGTGCGTTCATCCTAGTTTTCGTTCGTTGTCAACATACCTCCTTTCTGCCTGTAAGATCTTCTTCCTTTCTTCTGTATCTCTTTTATTCAGTATGGTTTATATTGTGGAGTCTGTTGAGAAATTTCGTTTCGATTTTTCCATTCCTTCCTGGGTAACTCTGGAGGTTCTTTCTGAGCCTTTAGATTATTTTCGATTGGCTGAGGGACATTGGTTCCCCAGTCTATTCATTGCTGAATGTGGATTTTCTTTTCCACCAAACCCATTGTGTCTTGAGTTTTGTCAGTATTTTGATCTTGTCCTGCAACGAAGTCTGTTTTGAATAATAAAGATATTTTTGCCAGGAGCCTTCACGAACAATTGGATAGATTAACCTTCCAATTCCATAAACAACCCAGGGAATTTTGGATGGCAGGATACAATGAAGCCCTTGTTCATTTAGATGCTCGGATTGAACATGCCAATAATGAAGGTTATAAGCAGGGGTGGTTGAACGCCCTGGGTGTACTGAAATTGGAGCAAGGGCATTTTCTATGGGATTATCATGCTCCAGGATTACTAGATTTGCCTGTGCCACCTTTCAAATTGGACATGGAATGGATCCCAACTCGTTCCATTCCTCGGAGTTTAATTTCAAAATATCTCGACGATTATAGTCTTCATTCTCAGACTGAATTATCTCGCCCAGAGCATCTATTGGATACACCTTCTGTGATGAACGTCAGAATGCTCAGAGATATTAATTTCATCAATTCTCCTCTTTGCTTAGAAGATCCTCCTGCCGGCGAGGAACCTGTTTCAAAAGCTAAAGGAAAGAAACCAATAGAATAGATTTTTCAATGTAATAATTAGCACATATGTATAGCTTGTAATACATTTTTATCTTAATGAAAGAATTTCATTTTCTGTTTGCAAATTTGTATTGCGATTATCTTGTGTTTATCAAATATTTTTACATTTGTGTATATGTATCTGTTAAAAAGATAACAATATGATGTTGTTCATCAACCAACTTAGTAATCAAGTATCAATGCTTCTTAATCACTTAATAATAAAGTAATGAGTATAAAATGTTTAAACTGTTTCCAACCAACCAAGGTTGTTAAATTATGCTTGTCGACCAACTACAGTTGATGGGTTTTTACCCCCGACCAACCATACTTGGTAAACTCTATTTTTTATAAAATGTGCCCGACCAACCATGGTCGATAATTTATCCTCGTCGACTAAGTATAGTTGATCACCGACCAACTATACTTGGTTCAGTGTGAAATTCTTTGTATTTTCTGGAATGATTTTACCTTCCGACCAACTTGTTGGCCTATTTTCAAAATGATATCGTTCTTCCCTCAACCGTAGTTGATTATTGAACCATCAGGTTCCTTCGAACTATCTTGTCCACTAGTTATCTTACCAACCTTAGTTGGTCACGCTAGTGTATGCCTCCTAACCAAAGGAGTATATTTTTTGGTTCTTTCGAACACTCTGTCCACTAGTTATCTTATCAACCTTAGTTGGTCACGCTAGTGTACGCCTCCTAACCAAAGGAGTATATTTTTTGGTTCTTTCAAACTTTCTGTCCACTAGTTATCTTACCAACCTTAGTTGGTCACGCTAGTGTACGCCTCCTAACCAAAGGAGTATATTGTTTGGTTCTTTCGAACTTTCAGGTCCACTAGTTATCTTACCAACCTTAGTTGGTCACGCTAGTGTACGTCTTTTTTGGTTCTTTCGAACTATTTGTCTTCTTTTTGCTGTTGAGCAACGTAGTGTACAACACTAGTATTCCCCGAAAAACTTTCAAACAAAGGAGAGGAAAATGGTGAAAACATCATCGTTTTATTCATATTGATGAACCCGCTCTACATTTTACATCATTAATAATACTTGCGAAGGTGTTCAGCATTCCAAGCATTCTTGAATTCTTCTCCTTCTAAAGTTGCTATTCGGTAAGTTCCTGGTCGAACAACTTCTGTAACTCGGTAAGGCCCATGCCAGTTTGCCTCCAATTTATTGTGTTTCTGAATTACCTTCTTTAGCACATAATCTCCTTCTTTTAAATCGCATTTCCTCACCCTTTTGTTGTAGAAAAGAGCTGTTCGTTGTTGATAAGCAGCATTCCTAATGGCTGCCTCTTCTCTGACTTCCTCGAGCATATCCAAATCCAGTCTTCTTATCAAGTCGCTGACTGGGGAATTGAAATTCAGCACTCTGTGTGTTGGGAGACCTAACTCGGCGGGTATTACAGCCTCACTTCCAAATGCCAGCATATATGGTGATTCTCCAGTCGCTGCTCGGGGAGTTGTTCGGTAAGCCCACAATACTGATTGTAGCTCGTTAATCCAGTTAGCTTTAGCTTCACTTAACCTTTTCTTCAAACCATTTAGCAGTGTTCTATTCATCACTTCAGTCTGTCCATTGCTTTGAGGATGGCCTGGTGCTGAATGGACCTTCAAAATGTTCGACTGATGACAATAAGCAGCAA
This sequence comes from Sambucus nigra, assembly GCA_949130495.1. Classification (NCBI taxonomy): domain Eukaryota; kingdom Viridiplantae; phylum Streptophyta; class Magnoliopsida; order Dipsacales; family Adoxaceae; genus Sambucus; species Sambucus nigra. Next base: position 436,245,271 of record OX422214.1, read on the forward strand.
ATTCCTCGTTATCAAATTGGGTTCCGTGGTCTGTGATGAAGGCATGAGGGAGACCATATCGACAGATGATATTCTTCCAAACGAACTGGTATACCTTCTCGTACGTCATGTCGATGAGGGGTTCAACTTCTACCCACTTAGTAAAATAGTCTACTGCGACGACGAGGTACTTAAATCTTCCTCGGGTGGTCGACAATGGTCCCACTAAATCAATTCCCCACATGGCGAATGGCCAAGGGGAAGTTATGGGTGTCAACAATGCTTGTGGAGTTCGTCGGATAGAGGAAAAACGTTGGCACTTATCACATTTCTTAGCATAGGCTATACAATCAGCCCTCATCGTTGGCCAATAGTATCCTTGAGTCATTATCCTTTGTAAAAGCGTTCGACCTGCTACATGAGCTCCACAAGACCCTTCATGGATTTCTTCAATCAATTCCTTCACCTCGGAGGGATGTACACATCTCTACAAACCTGCCATAATTCCTCGTCTATATAAAATACCATTAGTTAATACATACCAAGCAACTTTATACTTCAATTTTTTGGCAGCGAGCTTATCCTCTGGCAATCCTCCCTCTTCAATATATTTCCTGATGGGATCCATCCAAGATGGTCCTAAATCAAGGGTAATAACATTCATCGTCAAGTTTTCATCTATGCTCCGACTTTCCAATACTTCAATTGGTATCATTCTTCGCAGCTCGGTACGAGTAGCTGATGCTAGTCGGGCCAGTGCGTCTGCTTGTACATTCTCCATCCTCGGTATTCTCACCAATTGAATGGCATCAAATTCTATCAGTAACTCCATCACCTTTGCATGATACTTTGCCATTAAATCTCCTTTAACTGCATATGTTCCTGTCATCTGATTTACAATTAATTGAGAATCACTGAATACAATTACTTGCCGTGCTTCCATAACTTTTGCTAAGTTTAAGCCTGATATCATGGCCTCATACTCAGCTTCATTATTAGAGGCTTTGAATTGGAATCATAAAGCATATTCCATGTCAATCTCGTCTGGGGTGCTCAAAATAATTCCTGCCCCACAACCTGCTGTGCAAGATGAGCCATCTACATATAATCTCCATATGGGCAACCCGTCTTCAAATTTCTTATTTGATAGAGTTCCTCGGTGAAATATTTGTTGCTTCTTTTCATCCTCCCCTGGCACTTTTCGCTCCTTGTCGACCATCTCTTTTCGTTCTTCAACCATCCGGGGCTGGTTTGAATTTGAAGTTGATGATCCTTCTACATCCATAGGTCCTTTTACCAACCGGAGTTGGTCTGGACTTATGTCTGTTGATCCTGTAACATCCACAGGTTAGTCAGTGAGCAGTTTTTGTTCCTCGGGGGTATCAGGATATGTAAATTCTGCTATAAAATCTGCTATAGCTTGCCCTTTCAATGATGCTCTGGGCTCATACACAATATCATATTCACCGAGCTCTATTTCCCAGTACATCAATCTCCCTGACTTTTTTGGCTTATGAAGGGCTTGCCTCAGTGGCATGTCGGTATAAACGACGATGGTATGGGCCTGGAAATATGGCCTCATTCTTCTACTTGCTTCAATTAATGCCAATGCCAATTTTTCCAGCTTTGGGTACTTGATTTCTGCACCTCGGAAAGCCTTACTTGTGTAATAGATTGGTTTCTGGACTCCATTCTCCAATCTAATCAATGCTGAGCTAACTGCATTCTCTGATACTGCTAGATACAAGTACAACTTCTCTCCTGTTATTGGCCTAGACAACAATGGAGGTGCTCCCAAATACTTTTTCAAGTCTTGAAAGGCCTTTTCACATTCATCAGTCCACTCAAAAATTTTTCGAAGTGTTTTGAAGAATGGGAGGCATTTGTCAGTTGCTCGGGATATAAATCTGTTGAGCGCTGCAACTCGTCCTGTAAGACTCTGCACTTCTTTCTTTGTTGTTGGAGATCGCAACCCTAAAAGAGCTTTAATCTTATCTGGATTTGCTTCAATGCCTCGCTGGTTGACAATGTATCCGAGAAACATTCCTTCTCGTACTCCAAATGTGCACTTCGTCGGGTTGAGTTTCATTTGGTATTTATCCAGTTGATCAAATGTCTGAGCTAAGTCAACTAAATGATTTGCAGCTTTCTTGCTTTTTGTCAGCATATCATCGACATAGACTTCCATGTTGCAACTGATTTGTTCGGTGAAGACCTTGTTCATCAGCCGCTGGTATGTCGCTCTTGCATTTTTCAAACCAAAAGGCATAACATTATAGCAATAAGTTACCCTAAGGGTAATAAAAGAAGTACTTTCCCTGTCTTCAGGTTTCATTTTGATCTGGTTGTAGCCAGAGTAAGCATCCATGAAGCTGAGCAGCTCATGTCCCGAGGTAGCATCCACTAGTTGGTCAATTCTGGGCAATGGAAAATGATCTTTTGGGCATGCCTTGTTGAGATCAGTGAAATTAACACACATTCTCCATTTATTGTTCTTCTTCTTTACCATCACCACGTTTGCCAGCCAGTCTGGATATTTCACATCTTCAATGAATTGGGCTTTCTGGAGCTTCTCGACCTCCTCTTGTATGGCTTGATTCTTCTCGGGGCTAAATACCCTTCTTCTCTGTTTTACGGGCTTGATTTCCTTATTCACATTGAGTTCGTGACATAAGAAATTTGGATCTATTCCTGGCATGTCCTCATGACTCCATGCGAAAGTTTTCTTCCTGTTTCTCAAGAACATTATCAACTCTTGTTTTATTGAAGCATCCAACTACGAACCTATCTGGGTTACTCGTTCAGGGTGCTCCTCGTCCAAAATAACATTTTCTGTAGATTCTACTATCTGTCCTTTTACAAGTTGGGATTCATCCCTGGGATCAAGAGTTTCAATTTTTGTACCTTCCTCTACCTGGTAGGTAATAGTTTTTTTCCTTGATTCTTCAAGCTCCTCTTGCTCGGCAGATGAATAATAGCATTCCCGAGCTACTTTTTGATCACCTTTTACAACTCCTACTCCGAAGTTTATTGGGAATTTTAAGCATTGATGCACTGTAGATGGAACTGCTTCGAACTTCTTCAAACCAACTCTTCCCATGATGATGTTGTAGGCCGACTGCACATTCTCATCCATCATAAAGAAGCGTATTCTTTCTGTTCGACAAGCAGGCCAAGTTCCAATGAATATGTCCAACTTGATCGTCCCAAGTGGAAAAGCTTTCTCGCCAGCAAAACCCAGAAGGGGTCTGTGATAAGGTTCCAATTGAGATAATTTCAAATTCAAACTATCAAAACATGAATAGTACATGATGTCTGTCGAACTACCATTGTCCACCAACACCCTTGAAATCACCACATCTTTCATCCTCATTTTGACCACCAAGGGATCGTCATGAGGGTAAAGAACACCGGCCAAATTGTTTTTTGAAAAACCAATAACTAGCTTCTCTTTATTTACCTTCCTCAGACGATCGTCCTCGGCAAGATTTATTCGTTGAATATATGAGCAGGCTTGAGCCTCTCCGAGATAGGCCTTTCTTTCTGCAGTGAGGTCTCCCCCTCCAGCATCTCCTCCTGTAATAACATTACAATCAAATGACCCAAAACGTATGGAAAATACCTCTCGTTTAGGCTGTCTTGGCTTCTTTGGAAGATCGGGGTCTTCATCTGGATCATCTTCATGATCTCTTTTCTTTTTCTCCTCCGTCCGACGAGGAGATCTAGAACCATCTCTGGTGCTATCATCATTCTTCCTTTCACCTCTGCGATCTACATACTTTGACAACTTTCCTCTTCGGATGAGCGTTTCAATCTCGTTCTGAAGGGCTATGCAATTTTTGGTCATATGGCCATGATCTTTATGGAACTCGCAATATTTGGCCCTTCCCCTCAGTTCAGGATTGGTCCTCAGTTTATCTGGCCACTTGATTTCTTCGTTATTCTTGATTTCTTCTAAAATATGATTAATACCCATCTTCAATGGTGTATAATTATCATATTTCTTCAGGACTTCCCATGACGTCCTATTATTCTTGGAGTGCTTGTCATTACTATTACCTTTTTGCTCTTTCTTCTTAGATTTGTTAAACCTCCACCTTGGTTTCTTTATCCATATTCTTCTTCGCAGCCATAGCCTCCTCGACATTCATGATTTTGGCCACTTTTGCCATCAACTCCGACATAGTTTTAGGTGGATCTTTGGCCAAAGTATAATATAACTTGTTAGGCAGCAATCCACTCATCAAAGCAGTGATCACTGTCTTTTCTTCGTAATCTATGACTTCCAACTTCTCGTTATTGAAACGAGTTATGTAATCTCTAGTACTCTCACCTGATTTTTGTCTAACACTTAACAAGTGTGCTACTCGTTTTACTGGCTTTGCTCCAAAACAGAAATTTCCAATGAACAACTCGGCTAACTGAATAAAAGTTAAAATCTTACCTCGAGGAAGATTGTTGTACCATATCTGCGCAGATTCGGTAAGAGTTCCCGAAAATGCTCTACACCTCATCTCGTCGGGGACATCATATATGTCGGCAGCAGCCTGGTATTGTTCTATATGAAGAACAGGATCTGTCTTTCCATCATATTTAGGGGTCACTACAGGTGCTTTAAATTTCGATGGTGTAGGAAAGTTCACAATGACCTGCACAAAAGGTGTCCCTTGAACAAAATTTCTCTGTAAGGGATTCCTTTCTTTAACCATTTCTCCAAGTCTATCCTCCAATCGTTGAATGGAACCCTTCTACGCTTCATTTCCTTCCTCGGGCTGCTTAGTCCGAGCAATTGATTGTTCTGACGTAGCTTCCTGAGATCTATCTCGACGAGTAACTGGTCTTGATTGTGCTGATCCTTCTCTCAAACCTGATGGTGGTCGAAAGCTTCTCGATGGGGCTCTAGGTGGACTCATATTTCTCCTTGGTCCTAACCGACTGAAAGGAGATGCCCTGCTTAATCTTTCCAGGGCGCTAGTTCTCTCCGGAGAGAGGGTGATATGTTGATCTGTATCCGTAGCCCGTATCGATGAAGTTCGCCCAGGTTGATAAGAGAAATCATTAGATTCTTCATTACGATATGACCCAGTCCGCCTGGATCGCGATTGCCCACGATCACTTCTTTGCCTTGAATGGGTAGGTGCACCGCTGTGAAGAGTTTGAATGAGTTGCCTCATTGTTTCTTGCATGGCGGTTTGTCCTTCAGCCAGATTCGTCATAATTCCAGCTAGATCTGGAGGCGCAGATGGATTTGGAGGATTTCCAGTATTTCCAGCATTTCGATTACTGGATTCTGGATTATCTGCCATTGATGATAAATGATTTTTGGTGAAAAACGATAGCAACAGTCGTTTCCCATAGACGGCGCCAATCTGTTGATGTAAAAAATTAGATCGCTCTAATTATTCAATCACAGATAAATAAAATAAACAAAGACTTTTAAAGTGGTTCAGCCTTATAATTATGGCCTACGTCCACTGTTATGTTATTGCTGAGTGTTTGGGAATTCTCGATTACAAGTTCAATCCAGAAATTTCGGTCCCTTTGAATGAGGGTGATACAAGGTATTTATATCCCTTAGGTTGTACATGAATGGGTTGATACATTAAATGATATACATATGAAAGGCTAATACATTTAATGCAGCGTGTGCGTCAAGATGATAAACATTCAATGAATGATTGAACTGTTGACATTCTGGCAATTAATACTACGGTCGAGATGCAGCTCGGACCGCCTTAGTTGCTCGTTGCTCAGGAGTTCCTCGGAGCGCTAGAGTATCTCGGAGTGTTGCAGTTCCTCGGTATATCATCGTTGCTTGGGGAAAACATGAGTTGGTCGAGGAAATGAACTTCCTCGTTGTTATTGTGCCACGTAGATTGACAAGTGTCTTCGTATGATTCGTCCACATCAGCATATTAATTTTGGTATCAGCACACTCTTTTTCTCAAAAATGATGGCAATGATGGATGGTATTTGGGACATATGGATAAGGGTAATATGGAAAATGTTAATGGGTGAATGATAATGTGATAGGAAAAATGGTATGTGTATGGAAAAATCGGTTTAGTGCTCGGGACAAACTACAAGATACATGTTTCTTACAACTCGAAAGTAATGTCATTCTCAGTGATTATGCCAAAATTAAAAAAATAATGCGACCATGCAATGACTAAGTGCGGCATTCAAAGAAATTTGAGTCAACTTGTGACTCCGAGATACGTAAAAACCCTCAAAAAGGTGAAAAACTCAAGTCTCACGGGTTTAAGTCGCCACTAGTGATCTTTTAAGGCTTTCTTGAGAATATATTTACTCTTCAACTTTTAATTGTAAATGTGATAGTTCAAATTGCCGAGTTTAAGAATTCATAGTGCAAGTATGGTTTTCAGAGGTATTAATTAATTTAAGGTTAATAGTGTAAGTTTTTGGTCAAACACAGGTATTCCGAGATTTCTAAAAGAGGGATGATAGACAATTCATGTCATAAAAATTAAATTTAACTGCACAAAAAGTTTAAAATCACTTGTTTCTGAAAATTTTCAAAAGAGGTACAATTTTGATTAATTTTCCACCCCCAAACAAAAAAGAACATCGTCCTCGATGTTTAAAACCATATGTAAAAATTAAAAGCACAAGGGAGGAAAGATAGTACCATAGTGAACCACTAGTGAAATGTACCGCACTTCTGGAGCATAAATGAACCCTGAAGAACAAATGTGATACGAAAAGACGTACAAGTCTATAAAGCATGTGAAAAGCATTGGGTGGTGTGAAACACCACCCCCAAACAGGATAAGACTCGTACTCAGAAATAATGAACGACGGGTTGCCTCCTGGTAGCGATAAGTTTAACGTCTTCATCCAGACCGAACCAATCTCACCCTAAAGATAAGATCTATGAAAGAACAGGGTGGCAGAAAAATTGGGTGATGAGAATCACCCCCAAACAAGACTGAAGCGTCAGTCTTGTTGGATAAAGGCTAAAAGAGGTCAATGCACTTGTATAGAAAAGTGCATCACTCGATGCAAATCATGGGTGGACCAGGGGTGGGTGGGTACATGGGCGAAGGGTAAGGGTGAACAGGCACCGGTCATGGGCCTTATTGAGCGTAAATGTGAGGGCAACAAGGGCCCTATAAGAATGATACTCTAATTGGTGGTGGAGGCAAAATGGATTGGCAATAGTGAAGGGGTGGGCCTCGTAGAAGGTGCACGAACATTCTATAAATGGACAATGATAATGGGCGCGCCGTGACACGTCAGGGAGCTCTAAATGGAAAAAATCAACACCACAAAGAAGTGGCGTGCAGAGAGTAACAAGCTCGGTGTCACGTATGGGGTACTCACACGGATGGTGGGGTCGATGAAAAGTTCACAAATGGGATCGTGGAGTACTAGGGTGGAGGATGGGTGTAGGTGAGGACCTAAATACATATATGGGAATAGGTGAGGTGCAATAACAAGGTCTAAACCAAGTGGTGGGATGGAAAGGACAGTGGGTGGATCGGGTGGGACAAAGGGTGGGGGAAGATGATCCAACTCATGAGTAGGGGACACACATTCCTCATGAGGTACGGAGTGATCCTCAACGGCACTCGCGAGAGGAAGTGTGGAAATAAATGAGGGAGTTATCAACTTAGCCACCATTACGTCACCATCCGAGGTGGTGAAAGGGTCTAACGAGGCTTTAAGATCCGAGATAGATGAATCTACCACAATATTCGGCTCAAGGGGAGCCAAATATGATGGGGTAGGATGCATATCAAGAGAGGTAGAAACCATCTCGGATTCAATATCAAGAAAATGGTGAGCACTCGTAGACGGAGCTAACCTAGGATGAAGTGGTTCCTCGGGAACACACGCAATGAGCTCAATAGGTGTAGGCTCAGGCATAAATAAAGATTCTATGGAAGGGGTAAGGCAAACCTCTATGGTGGGTTCGATAAGGTAAGGCGGTGTAGGATCGGTCTCATAATCAAGGGATACGTCAACACAATTGTCAACTTGGGTTCCGGACCACGGAGTGGTCTCAATGTCGAGATTCTCAGGAAGATAGGGTTGGTCACACTCAAAATTCGTGGCACAAGACGACACATCCTCATCCCACGTAGGTGTAATAAAGGGTTGACTTGGGGTGGAATCTGTCTTATTCGCACACTCAAAATCATATAATCGTTGTTCAAGCCTTTGAAGTGATTCAGTTTGATATTGAAGAGTGTGCGCGAACTTGTGCAAAAGAATTTCGAAAGCGGATGTGTAAGGTGGTGGTGAAGTGGTGGCGGGTGGCGGCGGTGGGTGAGGTGGACACAACTCGCTAGAAACACTAGGGTGTGGAGAATACTCATATGAAGTGTGTGGAGCAGGGTCACGTGTAGCATTCACGGGAGAAGCATCTCCGTGAGGGACAAAAGTGTGATCAGCATGAGGAGCATATGAAGGGGACTGATAGGTATGAGGTGCACAAGGTGGCGATAACGACTGTTGGAAACCATAAGGATCCACAACATGGCATTGGGATTCATATTGCATGGAAGGATAATCAGGCCTCCATGAATAGCTCGGGTACTCATACTCCTCGACATTAGATATGTCGTGACAGTACGTCGAGGGTGGGTCCAAAACAGTGTCATAGGGATACACATGTTCGAAGGTGGATTCAGATGGAGAGAATATAAATGGACACTCATGGGACAAGTGGTCGCTAAGAAAGCAGTGTGTGCACGGCAAAGCATGTGACGGGTTGACACTCGTCACCGGAGGCGATGGAAGATGAGATGTGTGCGTGGACGACACAGGAGTATCAATGGTGTGCATTTAAGAGTTAAAGCCCTGAATTAATGAATCAATGGTCGATTCGAGCTTCTCATCAAACAAACTTCGAGAGAATGTGAAATGGCAAAAGTATTCCCGTAAAGGACGTTCTTCGGCCATGAAAAGAGGAATATTTTTCGAATTTTAAAAAAATTTCAAAAGAAAAGAAAATCTTTTTGTGATTTTCGAAATTAAGAAAAGGAAAATTTTTTTGGTATTTTTTAAAAATATTTTTTTAAAAAAAAGAAGGGAAATATTTTTGGTTTTTTTTCGACAAAAGAGGAGAAAATGGACTCATGATTGGGACGAACTAACTAAAATTTACTACCGAAAGAATTTAATTGGACACACACGAGTCAATAAAAACTCCTAACGAGCACGTAGCCAATTATTATCTTTAAAATTAGTGAAATGGGTAGTCAAATTTTAATTAAGTCCGCGGGCGACAAAATTCACGGAATTTATCTTAGTGATCGCCTCTTGCAAAAATGTGTGCCTACGGGGCTAGCTAGTTGATTGATTTTAACTTAATGACAGCTAGGGTAGCACATAATGGATAAGCGAGTGAGTCCGGTGATGAAATCCCTTCTCGTTGCAATGACCGGGTCCAGGTCTTAGGTAAATTAATTCATCAAACCATTTAATTTAAGTGCGATTCATAAATTAAAAGCACATAGGAGCAATTAATCACACAAAAAATGAACTCGCTGGCAGGAGAGTCGCGACGGATAAAAAAATTGTACCTCCCACGATTTTTATACACGTGGGGTGAAGACTGAGCTGAGTCGACCGGGGGGAGATCTCGCCTATCTCAGTCGTCCCCGGGAGTCCTACGGACCCGAAGTAGAGAGGCTTCAAAATTCTCACCTTGGACGCCCTCTCTCTACCTTGTCCGGTTTCCCTTTTTGCTTTTTTTTTTTATGAATAATTATTACAAAAATCGGTGTCAAAATGCACCAAATAAATACAAATCTTCAAAAATCCTATACAATCAGTCTAATGAGGAGGAAGGAGGAATAATAATTACAACTAAAAAATAAAAATTACAAGTCTTCAATTGCTTCCAGGCCAAGAAAGCGACAACGACGCTATTTTATAAGAAGCTTTTTACGTATGTATCGTTGTTGTCTTCAAAAGCCACTCTAAAAAATCTCTTAAGTACCTACAAAACTTGTTTAAAAATAACTCGTATTGCGATAAATACGAGTATCAATCCAACTTTCAAGGTGAAACAATTAATGTGAAAACATGCAATTCCAATTTTTTTTTATGAAAATATATATATATATATATATATATATATATATATATATATATATATATATATATATATATATATATATATATATATATATATATTTTATTTTTAAAACAATTTCAAGGAAAAAATTTACTAATAAATGCTAAAAATTATAAAATGACTAAAGAATGAAAAAGAATGTGCAAACGAGTGTGAAATAATGTGAGAAAGTTAAGAGATGAGATTACACTGCATTTTCAATTATTTTAATTTCTCAATTTATTAATTTGAAATATTTCGAGATAATATTAAATTGATAATCTAACTCTCGTTAAAATTATAAATTTAATAAAATATTTTTTAGAAAATTAATTTAAAATTGTCACACAATGAAAAATTAGGACTTATACTATTTTCAGAAAATTACCCGCTAGGATCAATTTAACGAAAACAATAGCAATCTTCAAATTTCAACACCGAATTAATATTCAAATTTCGAAAAAACCTATCTCTAGTTCGATTCCTAAATTCTAACATTAATTTGTTCAATTAATTTACTAACTCTCGTTACATAAATTAATCGGTGACAATTAAAAATTAATTTATCTAGAAATATAAAATTAATAAAATCAATTAATTAAATTAACATCATTCGCAGCCAAACATTCTCATGTGTGCATAAACATCAATAAGTGATATGTCAAAAAGGAAATAAATTGAAAAGAGAATGTAGAAATACAATACGCAATTTTTTCCACAAATTTGTCTTAAAATGTGCCTTGACATGCGTCCAACTTTTTCAGATTTTTCAGCACTTGATTACAAAAAGAAGACTAAAAACTAAACCTAAAAATTTATTCTAAAGCTAAACTAATTTTTTTGTATTTTTCTGAAATTTTGTTATGACCCTAAAGTGTACATAATATACACACTGTTTTTCTCTCTATCTGATGAGAGTCCCTTTTTTTGGTGTGACTTGCCCTTCTTTTATAACCAACGTAATTGCTTTTGGTGAGAAGAGATTTTTATGGGATTGGATTTTGGCTTTGGGATGATATCCGATGTTTTTGGGATTTTGGTGAAAATGGCTAAATGGTTGGGGTTTAATCTGAGTTAGACAAAACCCGAGACGGGTAGCGGGTTGCTCCGGCTGTGGGTAGGGTCGCGATCGGAGGGTTTCTAGGCGCTGAAATGGGTATAGATCGGGGCAGGCTGGCACGGGTCTCGGTTAAACCCGATTGGGTCGCGGCTGCGGCAGAGGTGGCCGGTTCGGGCGGTCGCCGACGGTGGGGGTTTGGTCCGGTTTGGGAGGTCTCGGGCGGTGGGGTTTACAGCTGGGGTATACACGATTTCGGGTATTGGTGTTGAGTGATGAGAGATGGTTATGGTGGATTTGATGTTGTGGATGAGAGAGAGTAGAGGTGAGATGTTTGGGGAAGAAGATGGTGAATAGGGTTATGGGTAGTGATTGGGTATGTGAGGGTGTAGGGTATGTTGGGTGAGGGTGAGGGATGTGTTTGAGTGTGTTTAGGTATATGGGTTAAGGGTGTGAGTGATTTGTGTGTTTATTTTCTACCCCTAAAAATTAACGCAACCTAAAAAATTAAACTAAAACTAAATAAAATAAATTTTTTAAATCTAATAAAACTAAAAACTAACATCTCAAACTAATTAAAAAAAATGAAAATAAAAAGAAATAAAATAAAACTCTATTAAAACAAAAAAAATATAATCCTAATAAAACTAAAATAAAAGAAATTAAAATCTAATAAAATTAGAAAATAAATTCCTAAAAACTAATCATAATAAAAATAAAATAAAGATTAAAAATTTAAAACTAAAAAAAATCAAAATCAAAATAAAGAAATATAAAAATAGAAAATAAATCCTAGAATTTTCTAAATAAATCTAAAAAATAAAATGAGTAAAAATAAAAATCTAGAAAAATAATAAAGGAACAAACTCAACCCATACGGAGCTCGGGGAATGGTCTGGGTTAGATTAAGGTTACGGGACTGGTTTGGGGCATTGGATCACGTCGGGGCAAGCTCAGAATGGACTTCTCACTTTACGGTCTCTTTGATTTCTTCATTGCAAGCTTTTAACCGCTTCTGTGTCGCAATTGACTTGATTTAGCATCATTTAACACCGTAACTGCGTATTGACCTGCAAAATAATAAAATACGACATAAGATCAATTTTAATTCAAATGAGCGACTAAAATGTGTCTATTCGGTATATATTAGACACTTTTGGATGCTTATCATATATATATATATATGTGTGTGTGTGTGTGTGTGTGTGTGTGTGTGTGTGTGTGTGTGGTTTAAATATTTAGAAAAAAATAACAGTTAAATTCAAAAAACAGTTAAATTTACCAATTAATATAAATTCCAGCATAATTTTCCACCAATTAATATAAATTCTAGCATAATTTTATGATATATTTCCTAGAAAAAAAAACATTTTCCACCAATTAATATAAATTCCAGCATAATTTTAGATGTAATTTTATACTATTTTAAGTAAAAAATATATATTCATTTATAAAATAAGTTTTATAATAATGTTTAAAAATGTTAAGAAAAACTGTTTATAATGTCTAAAAATAATTTTTAATTAAAAAAATGTTTATAAAATGATTTAAAAAAACTGTTTAAAAATATTCCAACAAATGAATTGATTATAAATTCCAGCAACAAAAAAACTAAGTGTCCGTTTGATAGAAAACTGGAAAAATGCAAATGATTCCAGGACATTTGATTCCAGGGCAAACAATTCCAAGTCAAATGAATATTTTCCAACTTGTGTCTGTTTGATACAAGTTGGAAAATCATCAATTTTCCACATTTTCTATCAAACGTAAAAGCTGGAAAATAGATATAAATGTGAAAAATTTGTTTACGGAATATATATATATATATATAAAATAAATATATATTATTAAATATACAAAATATATGAATATATATTATATTATTTGTGGAATATATATAATAAATATATATTATTAAATATACAAAATATATGAATATATATTATATTATTTGTGGAATATATATATTCCGGAAATTAATATAATTTGCAGAATATATATATTCCGTAAATTATTATTAATTTTCGGAATATTCATATATTTTGTATATTTTTCCGAAAATTAATAATAATTTACGAAATATATATATTCCACAAATAATATAATATATATTCATACATTCATATATTAAATATTTAGTATATTCAGTATATAATATAATATATGTTCATATATTCATTTTGTACATTATTAAATGTACAAAATCTATTAAATATACAAAATCTATGAAAATATAATATATTATTTACAGAATATATACATATATATAGAATATATATTTACATATATACATAATATTATATTCTGTATATATGTAAATTATATATATATATATATATATATATATATATATATATATATACACACACACACAATAAATTTATTTTATTTACAGCATATATACATATATAATATGAATATATACATATATATAATATACATATATGTACATTATATATATGTATATATACAATATATATGTATATATACAGAATATAATATACATATATATTATATATATGTATAATAAATATATATTATTTACAGAATATATATTTTGTAAATAATATATATTAAATATAAGGAATATGTGAAATATATGAAATATACAAAATTTACGAAATATAAATATATATTAAAATATATGAATTATATAAATTATATAAATGTAAGAAATATATAAATATATGAAATATATATAAATATACGAAATATATGCAGTATACATATATGTGCTAAAATATCTAAAATATACTAATATATATTAAAATATACGAAATATATATATTTATATATTTATTAACAATATATATTTATGTATTTATGAAATATATAGAGTTATAAAAAAAATTGGTTTTAAGTGATTTGCCACCCAAATGTGGCAAACAAAAACCTGACCCCCCCCCCCAAAGAATTGAATTCCACCCTAGGGTGGCAAATTGTGCTTAAGGAGTATTGTACATAGAAAATAAATTTCAGGGAAATTAAGGCTATCAAACACCCTAAAAGCTGGAAAATACCAGAATTTTCCAACTTTTGGAAATTTGCCTTGAAATTTTTGTACTATCAAACGGATCCTAAGTTTCAACAAAAGAAAATATGTTTTCGGAAAAAAAAACCTCTAGATAATCCAAAAAGCAAAAAAAACTCCATACGTTATTCAAAAGCTCCTCCGAACAAAAGAATTTATTCAAAAGCTCTTAACAAAAGAAAGGGGAAATAGCCTCTGGAAAAACAAACTCATTACGACAGCTCCGACAATATATGAATCTTGCCAATCTAGAAGTTTGTATTTATGACAATAACAATAATGTTATGATAGTCAAATTAGGTAGGATGTTGTGATCCAATTAACACCAAGTACTTTGTTGCAAAAGTAGTTCAACTACCTCACATATTCTCAAACTTATTTCAACTAATTTTGGAACCTATTTTTTCAGGCCATTAATGACTCTTAAACCTCTAAAGCTCCTTCGAACAAAAGAATCCTCCGAACAAAAGAAAAAAAAAAGATTTTTTCAAAAAATCCTCTAGTAGACCCGACAAATGGAAGGATATGGTATGATATGGACAGGTAAAAAATGAAATAGGTTGGATATGAACGGGTCAGAAATGGGTTGAGTGAAGAGTTCGGGTCGAATTTGGATCAGTCCATAGCGGTTTGGATAAGGTCAAACCATTTTTCCTCTTCTCTCTCTCTCACACACACTCTGATTTTCCATTGTTTAGAATTTTAAGGAGACCTTTCATAGATAAGAGAGAGAAAGTGAGTGAGAGAGGCAAAGGTGTATCAGAACACAAGAAAGTAGATTGGTGAAAATGGGAGATTTATTTGGTTTTAGGTGTTAAGCTTGTGGGTCAACCCAGATAATATCATTTGTGACCCGCAATTGATTCATAAGCGACCCGCAACTAAACCTAGATTAAGATAGCTTTAAATCCATTTTGACCACAAACATATCAAACGAAACTGGACAACTTTTTTCTGGTTATCTATGTGCGGTTTTGTCCCTGTACACCCATATTGCCAGCCCTACCCTCTAGTTACCAACATTCCTGCTAATTTTCAGACTATCAGAGAGCCTCTACTGACCCTACGGTCCCCACGTTTATAGTTGATGCAGCGTTCAGCCTTGATACCAACACAACAACTTTAGGTGGGATTCTTCAAGACCCTAATGGGCACTTTATCATGGGTTTTTGGAAATCCAAGCCTACTAACATGACTTTATGCAGTGAGGATTTGGCTTTGCGTGAAGCCTGTCTTGCTGCCGAATGGTACGGTGTTAAATCAATCACCTTGATCAGTTATAACCTTGAGTTTATCAATTGTTGTAATTGCTGTAGTGTCTTGAGAACAACAGTAGAGACGGAAGAGGACGACGGTGGAAATATTTTACATCAACACGGAGATAGAGATGTCAGACTAAAATTTAATATATGGGTTTATATATAAAATAAATATGAATTATAGGTTATCAAATAAAAGTAGGTCAATTAAAGTGATTAATTTAAGTTTTGGGGTCATACTAATGTATTATTAAAATGTGGGTTTTATTGTGTAGAGACAAGTGTAATTTTTATTTTTATGATGAGTTAAAATAGAAATATACGAAATATGAAAAGACACGATTGTGTTATAAATAGGGGTCATGGGTCCCCAGATCACACAACACCAATCTTTTGATTCCCATTGTCAAAGAGAAATTTAGAGAGGAAATAAAAGTGTTGATCTGGAAGAGCATAAGACCTCAGACTCAGATATTACAACTTTCTGTCATGGATTCGGGTACGCTTCCGCAAAATCAATATTTATATTTCTTGATAATTCAATATATATGTTCCTGTTTGTGTGATAGTTTTCACAAAATAGAAATTAATCCATCATGTGATATCAGAGCTATTTCATGTTGAATTGTTGAGAATATATTAGGAGGGTATTGATATTAATTTTCGGCTGTAAATAATTTTTCAAAAAAGTTTAATATTTCAGAAAATTTTTGGATTCAGAAATATTCTCGGTTGATTTGATGGTAGCGGAAGGTTAAATGTTCGAGTCTTGGTGTTTCATATTTAAGCCTCTTAAATAATGAAAATTATGAAGAATCTCAAGAGGTTTTGAACCCATGACCTTTCAAGTCTGGAGCCAAAGGGATTTTGAACCCATATACAAATTTAAATTCAAATTTTGGTGTATTTATATATATATTTTGAGATAAATTAATTTAAACAATATGTCACCAAAGTGACCTCTCTTATTCAAAATTAATTTTATTTCAAAATATAAAAAGAATTATGTGCATGTAATTTATGTGAATATTAATCGACCCAAAGGAAGATTATTTTTAAAACAAATTACAAGTGCCACTTTAATAATAAGCACGCGATAATTATTTAGTTTTACATATGAATAATAAATTGGCCCACAGGAAGAATTATTATTCAATATGTTCTTATTATCAGTGTTTGATTATTACAGCAAGATATCACTTACAAGTTAATATTTTTTTCAAAGATCAAATATTAATAGAGTGTCCGATATCTTAAAATGGGATTTGTCCTTTATTTGAATTTATTTTTTATTTAAGACTTATATGAGCTAGTTTTATTTGTTTATTGTTCAGCTATCAGTTATGCTTCCAACATTACTGTCAGTATTAATTCTATTCCCGTGCTTAATGGCACAAACTTTAAGTCATGGCAAGAGAACCTTCATATAGTTCTCGGTGTCATGGATCAGACCTTGCATTAAGGGTTCCTTCTTATGCACCTCTTACGGATAAAAGTTCCTCTCATGACAAAAAGGACTTTGAAAGGTGGGAGAAGTCAAATCGCATGTGTTTGATGATCATAAAGAAGGCCATTCCAGAAGCATTCAGGGGCACAATATCGAAAACGATAAAGACAACCAAAGAGTTCCTAGAAGAAATTAAGAACAGATTTTCCAAAAAATGAAAAGACTAAAACAAGTACACTTTTGGCAAGTCTCATCTCAATGAAATATAAAGGTAATTGGAACATTAGGGAGTACATTATGAAAATGTCTCATCTCGCTTCAAAGTTAAGAGCACTTAAGCTTGATCTCTCTGAGGATTTGCTTGTGCATTTGGTTCTGATATCTCTTCCCACACAATTCAATCAATTTAAAGGTGAGCTACAATTGCCAAAATGAGACTTGGTCTCTTAATGAGCTCATCTCACATTGTGTGCAAGAAGAGGAAAGACTGAAGCAAGATAAGACAGAAAGTGCTCATTTGGCTAGTACTTCCAAGGACAAGGGGAAGAAAAGAAAGAAGGATAAAGAAGTTGCAGTGGTTCCATATCCAAAGAAACAACATAAAGAAAAAACTGTTGATGGTTGTTTCTTCTGTGGAGCTACGAGACATAGGAAGAAGCAATGTACCAATTATCATGCTTAGCGTGTCAAGAAATGTACCCTTCTTAACCTAGTTTGTTCTGAGGTTAATTTGACTTCGGTACCTAAACACACTTGGCGGATAGGTTCTGGTGCAACCACTCACATCAGTGTGTCTATAAAGGGTTGCGTGAGTTGCCGAAAGCCAAAGGATGGTGAAAGATACATTTTTGTGGGCGATGGCAAGAAGGTTGAAATTGAAGCAATTGGGATATTTAGGTTATTATTGAAGTCTAGTACTTATTTGGATTTGAATGAGACATTTATCGTACCGTCATTTAGACGGAATTTGGTTTCTATTTTTGTATTGGACAAATTTGGTTATACTTGTTCCTTTGGAAATAATAAATTTAGTCTTCTTCATAATTCAAATTTGGTTGGTACTTGTTATTTATCTTATGTAGATAACCTTTATATGCTTGATATTATCGCTTCATATCATGAAACCTTTCAATTAAGTACTCGAGGTATTAAAAGAAAATTAACCAATAAGAATTCTGCATCATTATGGCATAAGAGATTAGGTTACATCTCCCAAAGGTGAATTGAAAGACTTGTGTCAGATGGAATTCTAGATTCCCTTGATTTTTTCAGATTTTAAAATTTGCAAAAATTGCATAAATGGAAAACAGGCAAACATAAGGAGATCTGGTGCTAATAGGGCTATAGACGTCTTAGAACTGATACATACAGATATTTTTGGTCCATTCCCTATGATTTCATGGAACGGTCAACAATATTTTATCACATTCATAGACGATTTTTCACGTTATGGCTACCTTTATCTCATCCATGAAAAGTCCCAATCTCTAGACGTGTTCAAGTCATTCAAGGCTGAAGTTGAAAATCAACTCAGCAAAAGGATTAAAAGTGTCAGATCTGATCGTGGTGGTGAATACTACGGTAAGTATGACGGTTCAGGTGAACAACGCCCAGGACCATTTGCTAAATTCCTAGAGGAGTCCGGTATCGTCCCGCAGTACACCATGCCAGGTTCTCCAAGCATGAATGGTGTTGCTGAAAGGCGAAACAGAGCGCTTAAAGACATGGTAAGGGGTATGATCAGTTACTCTTGCGTACCATATTTACTCTGGGGTGAAGCATTAAAGACTGCAGTGTATATCCTTAACAGAGTACCAACTAAAGAAACTGGATTCCAAAACAGTTAGTTAGTATTTTGTTGGATACTCTGAAGGATCTAGGGGTTACAAATTTTATGATCCTACTACCAAAATAATTTTTGAGGCTGGAAATGCCCGGTTCTTTGAGGATGTTGAGTTTGCCGAGGGGGATAAGGTTAAGGATTTTGGTTTTGAAGAGGAATATGTTGATATTCCCACAGCTGTTATTAACATTGATCAGGATCCAATTCCTGACATTGTTCAAGAAGCAGATCCTAATCAAAACAATATCCAAGAATCTCCCATTATAGAAGAACAAACTCTACCACCTCCAGAACCTATGCCATTAAGGAGATCCACTAGAGAAAGAAGAAGTGTTGTGCCAGATGATTACATTGTATTTCTCCAAGAACATGAGTTGACATTGGTGTGGTGGAAGATGATCCGATCACCTTCCGTCAAGCCATGGAAAGTTCTGAATCTCAAGAGTGGATTGATGCCATGAATGAGGAGATAAAGTCCATGAAGGACAATGACGTTTGGGATCTTGTCCCATGACCTGAAGGTAAAATAAAAAACCCATTGATTGCAAATTGATATTTAAAACCAAGAGGGATTCGAATGGTGATGTGGAGAGATACAAAGCCCGTCTTGTCACTAAAAAGGCATCGATTATAAAGAGACTTTCTCTTCGGTTTCATCGAAAGACTCTTTTAAGATAATAATGACACTTGTGGCGCACTTTGACCTTGAGCTTCATCAAATTGATGTTAAGACTGCGTTTCTCAATGATGACATTGATGAAACATTATATATGGTGCAACCAGAAAACTTTGTGTCGGGAGATGCAAAGAAAACAGTTTACAAATTAAAGAAATCCATTTATGGGCTTAAGCAAGCTTCTTGTCAATGGTATTACAAGTTTCATCAAGTTATCATCTCGTTTGGTTTTGAGATGAATCTGGTTGATGATTGTATATACCACAAGTTCAGTGGGAGTAAGCATATTTACTTGGTTTTATATGTTGATGACATTTTGCTGGCCACCAACGATATAGGTATGTTGCACGAAACCAAGAGATTTCTTTCAAAGAAATTTGAGATGAAAGATCTTGGTAACGCTTCTTTTGTGTTGGGTATACAAATACACCGAGATCGCTCTCGGAGTACACTTAGTTTATCACAAAAGAGCTATATCGAGAAAGTTCTTGAAATATATGGCATGCATGATTGTGAACCAGGTGACACCCCTGTAGCTAAAGGAGATAAATTTAGTATCAGTCAATGTCCCAAGAATGATTTTGAGATTCGGGAGATGCAAAAGATTCCTTATGCGTCAGCAGTAGGAAGTCTTATGTATGCTCAAGTATGTACGCGTCCGGATATTGCGTACATTGTTGGAATATTGGGAAGATACTTAAGTAATCCTAGAAAGGATCATTGGATAGCAGCCAAGCGAGTCATGAGGTACTTACAGAGAACAAAAGACTACATGTTCACCTATCGGAAGTCAGAACAGTTAGAGTTCATTGGATATTCTGACTCCGATTTTTCTTGATGCCAAGATAGCATGAAATCTACTTCAGGTTATATCTACTTACTTGCTAGAGGTGCTGTATCGTGGAAGAGTGTTAAGCAGTCTATTATAGCTTCTTCCACCATGGCAGCTGAGTTTGTAGCTTATTATGAGGCATCCAATCAAGGAATATGGTTGCGAAATTTTGTCACGGGGCTGCGTATTGTGGATGGCATTGAAATACCACTTAAGTTATTTTGTGACAATAAATCAGCAGTACTATATTCCAACAACAACAGGAGTTCTACGAAGTCAAAGTTTATTAACATTAAGTTCCTAGTTGTAAAAGAAAGAGTTCAAAGTGGAATTATATCTATAGAGCACATTGGAACAAACTCCATGATTTCGGATCTGCTGACTAAGGGATTACCACCCAAGGTCTTTCATGAGCACACTGCTCATATGGGTGTAATTTCTTTTCAGGATATGTCAGTTTAGTGGGAGTTTGTATTTATTTTATATGCTTTCATAGATATATTTGATTTAATGGATATTGTATGGTTATTTACTACAGTAAGATATTAAGTTTATATTCACTCTGACTTTATATGGTTTGATCTCACTAATGTTTAAGGAGGACCAGTTGGAAATAGGCATGTTAAGATCACATTGCATGAAATTTCTATGCTACACATCCACACTTGATATTTGTTATTAGTTGCATTGATATATGTGATCATTGATGGGTCTACTTACGAAATATGTAATGACGATCGCTTTGATTCTATATTGGTGCAATTAATGGACAAGATTGTTAAGATACATAAAGTTTTGATAGCTAAAACTCATGAGCTCATAAAGTATAATTCAAATTTATAAAGTTACATATATATATATATATATATATATATATATATATATATATATATATATATATATAGGGAGAGGTTCACAAGTGGACCAAAAGAATGGACTTTTTAATGGACCTTAACAAAAAACACATAATAACACATTAATTTTAATTCCTATAGTGTAATTGGTCCGCGCCAGCGGCACCAAATACGCGTGTCGATCGATCCCCCACCCCCCCACACGCCCCCCACCCACCCCACCCCACCCCCCACCCCCATGGCAGCCCTGCTGTCATAAGGGTTGCTTTGTTGATGGTGGGGGTTGGGGTGCGTGGGGGGGCGGTGGGGGTGGGTGGGGGGTAGTGGGGTGAAGGTGTAGTCTCGGGTGCCGCTGGCGCGGACCAATTACACTATAAAAATTAAAATTAATGTGTTAATATGTATTTTTTATTAAGGTTCATTAAAAAATCCATTCTTTTGGTCCACTTGTGAACCTCTCCCTATATATATATATATATATATATATATATATAGCCCAAGTGGGAGATTATTAGAGTAAAATTTAATATATGGGCTTATATATAAAATAAATATGAATTATAGGCTATCAAATAAAAGTAGGCCAAGTAAAGTGATTAATTTAAGTTTTGGGGCCTTACTTATGTATTATTAAAGTGTGGGTTTTATTGTGTAGAGACAAGCGTAATTTCTATTTTTATGATGGGTTAAAATAGAAATATACGAAATATGAAAAGACACGATTGTGTTATAAATAGGAGTCATAGTCCCCTGATCACACAACACCAATCTTCTGATTCCCATTATCAGAGAGAAATTTAGAGAGGAAATAAAAGTGTTGATCTGCAAGAGCATAAGACCTCAGACTCAAATATTTTAACTTTCTGTCATGGATTCAGGTATGCTTCCGCAAAATCAATATTTATATTTCTTAATAATTCAATATGAATGTTCTTGTTTGTGTGATAGTTTTCACAAAATAGAAATTAATCCATCAAGAGATATTAAAATCGGATATAATCAGAGTTTAAAGTGGTAGATAATGGAGTAAATAGAAACCTAAAGCTCTTTAATTATATTGATAAAAAAAGGTCGACGGACTTTTGCTTGATTCACTCTCACTCAAACAGACAATATAATCACAGAGCTCTGTGTTTATCTTAATGTTTATCAATGTTTCTCTTAATCCTAAATGGGAATGAATATTATCAAAGATCTACAAAAGGAAAAAAAATTATTACTTGAGAACGATGATGGGGATGGTGATGGAGGTGGATAACGAAGAGCTCTGTGAAGGGACAAACCTTGGTGGATGGATACTGGCAACAGAGAGTAGCGAATGATCGAGAACGGCGCCGGTGGAGAATTGAGCTAGTGAAAATGAAGGGAGGGTTTTTTCTAGGAAGCATGAGGTTCTTTTTTTTAGAGGAGTGGGAGTTTTAGGAGAGGGGGGTAGTTTTGGATGAGGAAAAAATATTTTAAGGAAAAAGAGTGATTTATAACTGGTATGAGCTTTTTTTTCTCTTAAACAATATTAAAAACTAGAATACATTGTGCAGAATTATTTAGATGAGGTTGAAAGGATATATAATTTCATGACATGAAAACTTTATCGCCAAAAGTAAGGGGTAATTCCGTGACATAAATACTCTGTCGCGAAAATAAGACACCAAATTCACAACATCAATTGGATGTCGCTGAATGTAAATAAAATTGGGCAGGGAAATCTTAGTGTGAAGCCCACCGAAAATAAAATTATATGTCACAAAAATGATATGTGTCGTCAAAAGTATGTCCTTCTACAACACAAATGTCGCGGAATTTATTTTTTCTTGTAGTATATGTTTATTTTAATGAAGGTTGAATATTGTATAACAATTTAATTAATTGTACAATCCGACATTGGGATTGGATTAGATGGGGTAAACATGTGAACGAAGCGATATCCTATGTATGTGTGCGTGTATGTGTGTGTGTATATATATACTAGTGTATGCCCGTGCCTGAAGGCACGACGAAAATTTTCAACATACGTAATTGCAAAACGGGAAAAAATTTGTTCCCCAAACAAACAAATTGTAATTTAAAAAAAATTGTATT
This sequence comes from Sambucus nigra, assembly GCA_949130495.1. Classification (NCBI taxonomy): domain Eukaryota; kingdom Viridiplantae; phylum Streptophyta; class Magnoliopsida; order Dipsacales; family Adoxaceae; genus Sambucus; species Sambucus nigra. The sequence continues at coordinate 436,268,415 of OX422214.1, forward strand.
TAAAAATTTGAAGGAAATTTTCTTTGTTTATAGGACTATCTACTTTGTTTAAAAAATAAAAAATACACCAACAAATCTAATATTCTGTAATAAAAATACTGATAGTTTGTCCTAAACATAGGATTGCTTTACAATTTTGCAACCAATACCAAGCACTAACATAAACATAATATATTTTACTCCAAAAACTAACAAAAGAATATAATGTTTTTATAATAATGTAACATTTTTAATTCCAAAAATCAGCAAAAAAACATAACCTAACGGGCAACATGTGCCGATGGCATGGTCTTAAATTTTATTCTTTTAGGCACAGTTTTTAAACAATTGAAAAAAAATTATAATAATGTAACAATTTTTTTATAGTAATGTAACAATTTTTTTAACATACGCAATTTAAAAAAAATATTTTTTTAAATAAAGAACCACTTAAAAATACTTTTAATTATCGTACCAATTAAAAAACATTTTAATAGTTTTTTAAACGTGCACAGTTTATATACTTTGTTGATTCATTTTTGGTTTAAACAAATATTTTGTATCATACCACTATTACTTGAATAAAATCCTAATCGAAAAAAAAATATTTCATGTTATATCGTGTTGTGTCATTTTTAGTTTGATTGGATTCGCTTTTTGTTTGAAAAAAGTATTGTGTTGTGACGCTTTTATTTGGATATTTTTCTTAATTGATAAAAAAAATAATGTCGCATCGTGTTTATTTTTTTTGGGTTCTTTTATTGGTTAAAATACGTAAAAAAAACATTTCATGCTTGTAATTTTTAATTAAGTCAGATTTATTTTTTATTTAAAAAACATTTCTTGTTCTTCCGTTTTTACTTGTATCGTTTCCTATTTAATTAAGTGTACTTGCGTTTAGAAAAAGACAGAATTCAGTCCATTTTTTTTTGTGCACCATGTAACTCCTGAATCTATATATAATGCATTGTCCATGAGGGTTTGGTAAATTCATGACAGTCATAGTTGTTGGAGCGTGGCCTTAGACCCAAAAGAATAGTCCCATCTTCAAAAGCATGTTGGGGCAGTGTGGTTTGTTCTACTATAGATTTGACAGGCTTACTCAGGGTACTGACTTTAGTTTGGCCAACTTAATTATGTTCCATTTCTTTCACATGCAAAGAAGGACGACTACTATCCTTGATTTGAAGTGAACAACTGACTGCATGTGGTGGGTATGGATGTTGAGTAGCAGGCCTTAAGCCCCTACCTCTAGAATTAAAAGAGGTAGTGTATGTGTCCTCTTCCAAAGTTAATTATGTACCTTCCCCTTGTATATGCTATGAATTGTCCCCTCATGGCATTAAATGCCATTGTTTGATCAAATACCGATTAAAGTCATGGTCACATCGCCAACAATATACTTTATTATATAAAAGATTTTTTTTTTAAAATGTTTAATTCAACTCCTAAAAAAATACAGTTTTTTGCGAATTACTTAATAAAAAGAAGTTTTTGATATAAAAAGATATCTTGTGTTTGTATTTATAAAACGACCTTTTGAGAAACAGTTTTTATAAAAATAAAAAAATTACAATTAACGATGATTTTATGTTTATATTTATAACAAAACGGAATGTTACATGAAAATAGGATTTTTTTTTCTTCTAAAAACTGAATTTATGAAAATAGTTTATTTTAAATGATTTTATAATTTAAAATAACTGATTTTATAAAGTACTTTTCCATTTCATCTTCCAAAACGGGATGCATTGGGATGTTGCATCTTCCAAAACTGATTTTATAAAGTATTTTAAACGAAACGGGATGTTAGACTTAATTGATGATGTACTTTTCCATTTCATCTTCACTTTATCACACTAAAGTCATGAGACCACTCTATTACCATTGTATTAATACAATCAGAGCTAAAAATGGCCAACTTTTAAAATCCCAAACTCTACAAAAAAAATAACAATGTTTCTTATTTTATATATGGTACCAAATTGCTAAAACTTGATGTGAACACTTGGAAACGTAACAACAAACAAACTGCAAACAGTAATAAAAAACAATCACAACTGCCAAAAAAATTGTAACAAAGCAAAACCTTTGTTTTCATGATTTCTTACCCCTGTTTCAAACACTAACAAAACCCGGTGTTGAAACATACATCACGAACCTGTGAAAAACATTTTACAGAGAGAGAGAGAGAGAGAGAGAGAGAGAGATGTGTTAAAACGTGTATTTAAGGAGGGCCAAGAAAATGCAAAGTTCAAGTGTACAACTGAGATTGATAAAATGATATAAAATAATACCAAAATTATAACAGGTCCGTGATGTATGAAAAAGAACTACACATCTCTTAAAAAAATTAACACAAAACACACTGTTCACCTCTTTGGAAAGATGTGAATGTTAACATGAGTTTTCTTTTTGTCTGCAACAAAAAAAAGGGAAAAAGGAAAAAGTGAATAGCTTCAACTCAGATTTGTTCTCTCTTGGTGTACTTCATCTTTCTCAACAATCATATAAGAAGAAGATAGGACATTTTCTTATCAACACAAAACACAACCGTTTATTTTCTGATCAAGCACTTTCTCACCCCATACTTCAAAAATTACAATGAAACCAAATAGAATGAGGCACCCGCAAAAATTTGAGAAGGCTTGAGAAGGTTGGTGCAAACCTTCTTCCATGCTTCTCTATGAAGAACATAAATAGAAAAAAACCCATTTAAAGGAGATTCAAGTGGGGTCACACAAATATGTCAAATAAATAGAAAAAAACACCAAAGCTTACAACACATATTTCTCTCTCTCTCTCTAAAGAAGAAAATATAGCTAACGACTTCTTCTAGTTAACAGAACAATGATATTAATAGAAAAGGCACAATGTATTATCCTTAAAAGAAGAATGATATTAACTGAAAAAAGTGACCCGTAGATACATGGTGGGTTGAGATAGTTCTAGAGAGAAAGAGAGTTTAGAGAGAATGATGGGGTGAGCCCATGGATGAATCTAGGGTAGTAGACGTAGGAGTCCATAAATCTGGATCAAGATGAAGATCCAGTATTAAACTCGGTCCAAAAGTTGGAAACCTCAAACCCACATCTTCAACTTACCGTTCAGCTGAGTAGAATATGAGCTCAACCCTTGCATATCTTTTAGGACTGTGTTACTTCCCGCATCGTTACTTCATGAGCCGATGTTAACAAAGATGAAAAAAACAAAACATATCTTTTAGGTTGGACTGAAAAACTTCCCAAAGTTCAAACTAAAATACTCAAACAAAAGCAAAATTCGAAAACAAATATGAATCTTACCACAAAAATCTGTGAGGGAGAGGGACTTACGGTGGCGGTATCGTACCCAAACAGAGAGATGAAAAGTTCTGAAGATGATTTGGAGAGAGAAACTGAGATAACCGATGTTTAAGAGGGAGTGGTTGAAGATGAAATGAGTACAACGATCGAGGTGAAAATAATCAGAATATCTTTTTTGTGGGGCACCGTTTAAATTGTCAGACAAAAAAATTATATGTGGCATCATATTAAACCATTAGATTCGAACCCAACATTTAATCTCAGCCGTGTATTATGTTATCTACTTATTGAACAGTGAAAACACCATTCCTCCTTATTATATATATATATATATACACAGAGAGAGAGAGAGAGAGAGAGAGAGAGAGGTTCCTATGTGAACCAAAATAATGAACTTTTTAAGACATTAAAAAACAACCCAATCAATTTTAATTTATTGTTGTAATTGGTTTGTATCAACAACAACAGACACGCGTGTGACACCAAACCTATTTCGACCTTAATTCCACCTTACCTCCCCCCCCCCCACCAATACCCAACAAAACTCGGACCTGCCTTATATCTCCCCACTGTCGGACCTAAACTCACTAGCTCCGGGGAGCTATATCCGACCACAACCCAAACAAATTCGACGGATATTCGTACCAAAATTCACTCCAGCTAAGCTCTGACTCCATACCCGAAGCCCATTCTCAAATCCTATAGCCCGGTACTTGTCCTCTAGACCAATAAATCAACAATCCTTAAACCCCATAACCCATTTGATTGTGACCCGGCAGCTATCCTTTAAAAAACAACGAACTTTGCCTTAACCCATTACCGAACACACGCAGATGGGGTGGGGGTGGGGTGGCGGGGGGGGGGGGGGGGGGTAAGGGTGTGTGTTTATTAAAAAAATACACGTGTCCGTTATCACTGGTGCGGAACAATTACAACAAGGAATTAAAATTGATGGGGTTATTTTTTAATATCTTATTAGATTTATTAAAAATTTCATTATTTTGGTTCACTTAAGAACCTCTCTATGAGAGAGAGAGTCAGGCTCTCATACACACTAAGTTTGCATACCGATTTTTTTTAAATATTAAAAAAATTATTTTTGGTTTAAATTTTTTTATATGATGTTTAAACATTTTGAGGGGCCCATATAACAAAAATCAGTCTAAAAGATTTTTTTTTCTCTTTTAAGAAAACTGGTAGAACTTTCACATCATTTAAAGAACTTTAAAAGCTGTGAAAGTTTGACCAATTTTTTAAAAATAGCAAAAAAATGTTATTTTGAGCTGATTGGTTATATGGGTCCCTTTAAAGGTTTAAATATGATATAAAAGAATCCAACTCGAAAATATTTTTTAATATTTTATTAAAATAGGTTTGCACTAACAACTATCTGAACTTGGTATATATGAGAGTTTCTCTCTCTCTCTCTCTCTCTCTCTATATATATATATATATATATTTTAATGAACATACTTCACTCATGGTCTATCTATAGTTTAGGGTTGCTTTGGAAGTTATGATCGTGTACTACACACCTAGTTGCTGATGTAGGCCGTCGTGGAGGTCTTATGTTCTTATCATATGTTTAGTCAATCTATACTTAATAATGAGGGAGGTTGATGATCCGATCGGACTACTTGGTGGTGTGATTGCATGTAGACCCCCCCCCCCCCCAATTATCTTACGTGTGTAATGATGTATTTTAAATCTGGTAGGTTAGGAACTCCTATAAACTTACCTATTAAGGCATGAGAGTGCCCCTATAGGTATTTTCCTTCATGTTATTTTATTGTGAATATATAAACATATGTTCTAGTCTAGTGATGGACAATTTATGAATGAACCCTATGCCAAGCTTAATACTTTATTATAATGATGTGTATGTCGTACTCGTGGGTTATATTGCGGGCATTTGTAATTTTGGGTTGTATTCTCACACATGTAGTTAGTGACATGAGTTACTTACTTATTAATCCATTGAAAAATACTTTTAGAATAGTTTATGCCTTGGATTAGGACATGCGCGTAGTATTTCACTTAGGTGAGGGTGAGGCAATTGCTTTTAATATGACTGGAAGACATTGTAACAACCCGTCCTTTTTATAGACAATTAAATTCCCTAATTGAATAAATTGGCAATTTGGAGAATTTCTCGAAATAGTGATTTTTGGGATTTTCGAGGATTTAATAATTTTCGAAGGATGTTATAAATTATTTTGGGACTATGTAGGTCGAAATAATTTAATTATATGTCGCCGTGGAGTATTGCGACAAAAGAGGTAAGATTTTGAGTAGAAAACCCGCATTTATTTATTTTGGGTTGGAATAGTGATTTGCGGTCAAATACCTCGGATGGGAATTTCGACTGCGCCATAATTCTCGGAATATCCGAGATAGTCGGAAAAGAGTGTCCGATTGTCGAAAATGAGTTTCGGATATTTTTAGAGGTAAAAGTAACTCGTAATTGGGTAAACGAGTCGTTTTTGGGTTTTAACGGTTTAAACCCTTTTTCTTTCTTTATAAAGAGAGAGAAAGGGAAAGAAAAGAAAAGAGAAGAGAGAAAAGAGAGAGGAAGGAAGAAAGTGGAGAGAAAAAGGGAGATTCGGGCCAAACTCCGCCGGATTCGACTCGAGGTCGTCGGATTTCATCCACGAGGCAAGTGTTTACTTGCTTTATTTACTTTTGTGCATTAATCTCATATCACATTTGGTATAAATATGGTTTTAGGGTTAGAACCCTTAAAATAAATTGGGTAAAAGTTGATTTTGAGTTTACATATTGATGTAGTGTAAACTCTTAATGATATTTAGTGTTAAAACCATGTTAATGGAGTATAAAAATGGGTTGAAATGCTAAGTTGGGGTTTTTATGGTTTTAGGGTTTAAAACTAAGAAAAATGATTTAATACCCCAAAATAATTGATGTGTTAGTTGTAAAACATAGATTAGATGTTTGTTGAGTTGTTGGATGAGGTTAGAAACAACAAAAATGGAGAAAAATGGAGTTTGGGAGTTTGGGGAAGATAATGAATAGTGAACCCGTAGCCTTTGGGGTCATTTTCGGCCAAGCAGATAATTGATTTAGCTTTCGGACAAAACACGAAAGTTGTAGATATTTTCGATACGGTCGCGTGGGCGCCGACCACGTATTTTTCTGAATTTTCTACGATTTGATATGATTTTTACAAGATGATAGCTCCGGGTTGAAAGTACCAACTCGGAAATCAAATCGGGAATTGGAAAAATAAAGGCTAGAAATTATTGTGTAGATGTTTGGGATGATTTTTGGTGTAGATTAGAAACCATGAAAATGAATTTGGATTGATTTTTGGGTATTTTGGAGTTTGAGAAATCGCCCAAACTGTGACCCTCGAACACGCCGAATCGATTCGGGTACAGGCCGAATCGATTCGCCTAAGGGGAATTGGGTCTCTGCAATGGGCCGAATCGATTCGGGTATAGACCGAATCGATTCGCCATTTACAGACCTGTTTGCAGAATACTTTCCGAATCGATTCGGATTGGGAACCGAATCGATTCGCCCACCCGAATCGATTCTCTAAAGGGGCGAATCGATTCGCTTAGGTCAAAATTTCTAGTTTTCTCCCTTTAAGAGTATGGGGAGTTGAATTACCAATTAGGATAATTTGGGGGTATATATATATATATATATATATATATGCTTCACTTAGAGGAGAATAGTATCATTGGAGATATCCAATAAAATCCTTAGAATAGGATTGAAGTATATAGTGATTATTAAAGTAAGAAATACTTTGGATTTAGAATCATGCAACCATGAAAGCATGATTACGATTCCTGGAGGGAATCTTTGGGATATTTAGTCATCGCTAGATGCTATAGGCCACTAAGGCCGGTTATATATATTCTAGGAAGAAAATATAGGATATGTATATACTGTGTGTTTTAGGTATATATATATATATATGATGATGGAAATTATTTTGAAAATATAAATGAATATTTTCAAAATGGAAAAATAAATGTTTTTCATAATTAATAAAATATGGATTACACACCTCTCTAAATCGCTATCATAAGGGAAGTTGCGTTCGTATGGTGAAGCCCCCTGGCTAATGATGCAGGGTGGATATAGTCCTATAGGCCATATGAGCGTTTGTTGTTATATTTTCTGCGCTGGTTAGGAGATTCCGGGTGTGGTCTTGACTATCCCGCAGGCACATGGTCGCTTCCCGACGTCTTTCGTTATAGGATCCCAGGTTGTCTTGGAGGCCCTGGAAGATGATAGCCATTTAGGGGCGCGCACAGTGGGGAAATCCGGACGGGCAGTCTTAGAACGCGTTTATTTTAAGCAGTTCATAATAATGGATTTGCTTTAAATTACATTTCCTGGATATAGGAAGGGAAATGGGTTATATATAAATTGGCTTCGGTAACACTTCCCGGATGGAAGAAGGGATGTGGAAGCATATGTTTTGATCAAAGCATTTTTATGATAATGAAAATGTCTTTGAATACATTTCCTGAGTATAAAAAGGGAAATGGGATAATTGATAAAGGAAAAGCTTTTTGTGTTAATAAAATTGGCTTTCAAAAAGTATATGGTTTGTTAAAGAAATTCATGATAATGAATTGGCTTTTATAAATACATTTCCTGGATATGAGAAGGGAAATGGAAGTTTTTGAAATGAAAAGGATAAGTATTTATAAATACTTTATATATCAAGTAATCCTCAGTCCGGGAGATATTTATATTATCCGGAAGTATATTGTAGATGTATGTATATGTATAAATTGGGTGTCGAGGGTCTAATGAATCCCGACGATCGACCGTGCCGCATAGTAGTGTATCGGGGGGGTTCCTTGTTTGGATTTCGCTTCGCGAGACACCCCACGCACGAATATGGCACTGTGTTGAGACTGGGGAGAAGTTTAATCCTTAGTGCTCTTAGATCATTAAATGTTTATGGTATATATATATTATATATCTTTCTGTACTGAGGGACTGGCGGATCTCAAAGATCGACCTTGCTGCATAGTAGTGTATCGGGGGGGTTCCTTGTTTGGATTTCGCTTCGCGAGACCCCCCACGCACGAACATGGCATAGCGTCGAGATTAAAGTGAAGTTAGCCCTTAGTACATCTATTTGACTATCTAGGTTAGATAGTGGTTGGGTATTAGACTAGTTTAGCAGGGTAGCTTGACTAGGATGTTTTTCGGGATGCGCTAGGTGTGCACTGTTAGAGGAGAGGTGAGGGGTATCTCATGAGAGTGCGATACCAATTTAAATATAAGATAAAACTATTTTTCTAAAAATAAAGCATTTATGCACTTGCAAAATTTTTTCTAAACATTCGGGCCCTGACCCGTTTGTCTACTCTCCTTTCTTTCTCTCTACTATATATATATATAGGTGTCCAGACACAAGGACGCCTGGATGGAAACTCTTTCGTGTTAGACGTCTGCTGCAGTAGCTGTGGTGCTTGCAGGTTATCGGTAGACGTTTCTTTCCTTGTACTCTAGATAGGAGATATTGTATAAACACTCGAGCCAATGGCCCAATTGAATTTATTTATTCTTTCTGTACAACATTCGATATGGTTGTATATTTGGACCGAGTGTTCGGTTATTTTAGTTACTTTCATTTCCATTTCAGTTCATTAAGCATTTAATTGTGAATGTTTTAATTTGTGCGCTAAAAAGAGTAGTTAGATAAAAGTTTTTAACGGCCACCTAATAGGATATTAGTAATTAAATGGATTTTCGACAGTGATGTTAAGGATGATCCATTTGTGACTCCTGTTTTAATTTAATATTGGAGTGATCGCCCGGTATCTTATTAGGCGGGTTGTTACAGACATGTTTATTGTAAAAGATTTGTGTTGCGCTCATCAAGTTATCCATTGAGTAATTTGATTTATAAAGCCCTATTAGTGAGAGTCATTGCATTCTTATTTCGAATCGTTAGATAATACAAACCTTATTTATATTCAGATGGAAAACAGTTGGCGTACTAGAGCACGACATTCTATAAAGAGAGATGCTCATCAGGAGAAGCAACCACTAATAGAATCCGCAACAGACTTCGTTGTTATTGTAACTCAGGCAGTCACCACACCAATGGTTGTCATGTTTTATAACTTCCATCTGCCATCACAATTGCAACTATAACCGCAGGTAGTGGTACTATTTCATCCACATAACATAGTTTCAGATAGATCATGTGGGGCATTTTCTAAAGGCAAACTATCACAGTTTGCTGGAAGTACTGACATCTTAGTGGAATATAAGTGGAGGAGATACATCTTTAGTCACTTGAGGATAATGGAATGATAGAAGTTCCACAAATCGATGTTAGCTATATTCCTATTGGTTAGGAGGGCATAATAGTGGTGGGAGTCGGTCCCTAAGATATAGGAGAATGATAGGATGACCATCGCAGAGTTCTAGGTAAAGTTCGATGACAAGTACTTCCCACCAGAAATTGGAGGTGAGAAGAAAAGGCAATTTTTAGCTCAAGAAGGAGGGTTTACCACTTGCAAGGAAAATTTCCAATCGATTCATTTTATTTGTAATTGACTTAATTTCGGACATAATATTTTCAATCATAGGTTAGGTTTGGTGTTTTCCCTTCAAGGATTTGACATGCTTGGATGAAGACGTAGTGACAAAGGTTCAAAGATTATATCATTATGCCACATTTCGTGCTCGTTTCATTCTTCAAATTCCATGGATCTCTCAAGTATAAGTGCGTATTTATTTTGAGCCTTGGATATTTTTATTATTGAGTGTTAGATTTTTATAAAATATTTTAAAATGTTTTTTAATTAATGTTTTTTTAAAATTTTGTTATTTGTTATAACACTTAAAATGTCGTCTAAACGAAATTCCATTGGTCATTCGAATGATATTCCTTCGTTCGAACGAGATCTATAATGTCACCTTTTGGATATTCTCTAGAATGTCATTTAAAGTTTCGTTTGAATCATGATGGAAAGAGAATGGGTACTTCGTTCAAACAAGAAGTCAGTTCGTTCGAACAAGTACGCGTGTTTTGTTTTTTAAACAAATCCTATCCGAATCTTTAATGTCTATATCTTTGCAACAGCTATTCCTATAAATAGAGATGAGGGATTATACTTTTATGGTAGCCTTTTTAGAGTTCTTTATATGATACAATTTTTTCAAAAAATTTCCAAGAACCCTCATTTTTCACCCAATAAGTTTAGGATCTAAGATTCACTATTTAAGAACCCTCATTTTGCTCACTCATTTTCCTAAATAAATAGGCATGCAACCCCATTTGAAAGGGGGGTTCATCACAAGCAGCCCCCTCCGAAGAGTGATCTGGAAAAGATAAAAACTTAATTAGATGAGGAGGCCCACCACGAGGAGCCCCTCTTCCCCAAAGCTGAAATATCACAGAAAGAGAGTTAAGGCGAGGAGGCCCATGTGACACCCCTCCTAATAAAATACCGGGTGATCAATACTTTATTAAATTAAAAATCAAGGTGAACGGTTGGTTCATTCTTAGCATCACTATCGCAAATTAAAATTTCCAAATTAGACACCCTAAATAATTAAGCTAAGTGTCAAAATAATTTTAAGTCTTTAAATTTCAATTTGAAAACCTTTTTAAATAATCAACAGTCTAAGAATCACATAAGTTCTATGGATAGAAATCAACACAAAAGAATTAATCCATCTAGATTAACCAAACCAAGTCAAATAACCATACATGAAATCATCCTGACAAAAGTTAACTCCCAAGAATATTGAATACTGGAAATATAAACAAACGTAAATCTCTGACAAATCCAAACTGAATAGGAAACGGGCGACACATTCCCTAACTAAGCACAACCAAAACAAGAATAGAATCAATGAAGAGGTCTTCTAAAGCAACGACCTGCAACTCCCACATCAGCTGCAGCGCTTCCAATCCAAAGAACCTATGCATGACGCCCTTGTGGCTGGGCACTTGTAATACATACAAATATATATACAAGAGAGAGAAAAAGACAGGAAATGGGTCAGAGCCTGAGTGTAAAACGGTTTTAAAAATAGTTTAGCAAGTATTTAAAATGGATACCTGCTAATTCAACAACTATGTTAGTATTCGACACTCTCTTGAGAATTCTCACCTCTCATTTAGTGTGCACGCCTACTGTACTAATAAATCTCATAAGTTTCTCTAACTTATTCTCCACAAGATTTTATCATGTGAAAAGCGAGGTTATGATATTTACTTTAGGAAATCATTTTCTTTAAGATTTTTTATGTTATTTAGAACAACTCATTACCGTTATAAAGTTTTCGAACACTTACAATAAAGTTGAAACATTTATTCATTACTTATCTACTTATACGCACAATAGAAAGTTCCCATATAGATATACGTATATATATTAGTCACACATATAATATATATACTAACGGCACCTCACATAAATCTATGGTGCTGACATACTCTGCTATTAAGTCCTCGTATCACACAAAGTAAGGGAAATACTAGTTAGGAATCACTCTCGAACTGTATTAAGGTGAATCATAGTTCCAAGTCACTAAGAGGTCAGTACATACCCTCACGTCTCTTAGGACCGTCTAACTATCAATCGGATAGCCTGTACCAAGGAATCCTATGTTCTAGGGTGACTCCACTGGGGAGGTATCCTAACTTTCATAGACAATGAGGGTTTTAATGTTTCTAAGCATCTGATTTTTAAAGACACTCCACTTGGGAATGGAGTTCAAAGTGACCAGACCACCCAAGAAGAGGAGGAAATGACCGAATTAGGGTGCCTATTCCGTAGGGAGCGCAGACTAGTACAGGAGCAACAACTCCAATAGCAGGTATGAATCTGATGAGCATGTTTTTTGAGTTTTTAAAGTAAAATAATGTGGATTTAGCAAGCTTGAGCCAAAGTTGTGTAACACTAGCAACAACCCCCATTGGAGGGGCTGCCGCTGCAGCAACAAAAATTGTTAAAGTGGCTCCACCACGAAAGATGGTGCTGGAGCAAGTTGTGACACCATTGAGTCCACCAACAACAAAGAGCATGGGTTTGGAGGAATATCCTTCTAAGTTTGTTACCATAGAGGAAGTAAAAACACTTATCTCCTCTTCTCAGAGGGAAGCTTCTTATTGATACGAGGAGTTATAGGATCCCTATGCATAAGGTGGGAATGAGAATCCATACCCAGAGGGGTATATTCCATCAAAATTTATTAAGTTAAATGGAAAAGGAGAAAATCCAAGAGAGAACTTGAAGAGATTTGTTGAGTACCTAGGGGTGCATGGGAATAATAAAAATCTGAGGTTGAGGGAATTCTTCAAGACCCTTGCAGGGAAGGCCTACACGTGCTACTCCCACTTAGTGCATAATAGTATCCCCACATGGGAGAAAATTCACAAGAAGTTCATTTAAAAGTTTTTTATCGTAGAGGATGAGTTCACTTTAAGACACCTAGCGCAGGAGATGCAGAAGCCCGATGAAGAGTTGTTCCTATATATTAAGCGTTTTTGCGAGTGAGCACTAAATGTCCATGAGGATGTGGGAGATGCAAGGTTACTGCAAATATCGGTTGAGGGGACCTTGGAAGAATACAAGATCCACTTGGTCAATGAGACCAAAGATGGAACTTTTAAAAAGTACACCAGGGCCACCATCATATAGCTATGATAATCAACCCTAGGTCCTCAAGTTATAGGATACAAGTGCCACTGACTTCAGAAAGATTTCAAGTCTCTCGGATGCAAGCAGTTAATTATGTAGATGTAGGTTCAAAGGGAAAGAAGCGAGGCACTAAATCCAAAAGCAATAGCTCAGCTAACAGGAGAAAGTTCGGAGAGGATGCCCTACCACCGCTGCCTTGCAGCGTAGAAGAAGCAACAAACTATTATCGTACATTGGTACGAGAAGGGGTAGCAGGTCCCCCTTATTTAAATGGGAAAATCCCAAAAGCATCAAATAAAGATAATATAAAATATTGTGAGTTACATCAGAGGGTGCAACACTCCACCAAAGACTGTTACTGGATAAGGAGGATCATTGGCGAGTAGGTGAACAGTTGTCAACACTCCACTAAAGACTGTGGATGTTAATGAGAACCCACTTCCAATGTATCATTATGGCACTGCCAATATGGTAGTAGCATATGATGAAGAGTAAACTCAAGACCTAATGTAATGGGAAGGTAGAGAGAAAATATTTGAGGAGCTAGAAGTGCTAGAACTGAACAGTGAACACATAATTGAGAATGAGAGGAGGCACGAGGAGTGGTTCTTCAATCATGACCAAGAAGAGGATAGATGTGAGGGGGTTGAGCAAGTGAACCCCCCAGAAGGCAAAGTAGATGTCATCCTTATTCTAAATGAAGAATGGACATCTGAGGCATAGTATGTCTACAATGCTCAAACACATATGGTGGACTTAGACTGCGAGTGTGAAGCCATAGCGAGGAGTCTTAAGTTCAAGTGATTCTTTGACCAGATATGAGTAAAGAATGACACCAGGGTAGTCATCACAAGGAAGGTTTTAGTAGCAGTGCAGCAGCGCGGAGACCCCTCACTAAATTAGCAGGGACCAATTAGGAGGTTGATCGAAAGATACAGTTTTGAAGTGGTTTTCTCTGAGGCATAGGTAAGTGCAATATTTTCACAATCACTTGTTGTACATGACAACTATGATAAATGGAATCTTTCTCCCCATGGTAATGATGGATGGAGTAGGATCTTTTAACATCATGCCAATCAATATGTTATATGAGATGTGGATCAATCAAGAGAAGATAATACTTGTGCCATTGGTGATTTTGAGATTCGATAGTGCATGCATGCAGTCCTTAGGGTATGTGAAAGTGGGTATTAAGTTGGGAAATTTCACTTCCTATATCAAATTCGATGTCATCAATGCCAACATTAATTACCAGTTGCTCATCGGAAGGGTGTGGATGCATACCCATGGCATATTACCCTCCACGTACCACTAATGTGCAAAAGAAAATATTCGATGTAGTGAGATTTTAATCAAAGCAACGTAAAATAAATTTTCAATGGAGGAGGCCCACCTAGTGGATGCGACATTTTATACGAAGCTTAATGAAGAAAGGAAGACTTATGCAAGAAAGTTAGAGCACAGGCAAGTGGTTGGAGGAGGTGCCTAGACAAAGAAGTATGTACACGATCGTTTGGGGGAGAGATTGATCCCCCATATAGCAAAAGGAAAAATAAAGGTAGAGGAGGTAGTCCTTTTAGATGAGAAAGTCCTCCTTCTAGAAGAGAAAGTCATATACCGTTTATAATAGTCTACGCGGGCGACATTCTGTGATGAGAGTGTCGACCCGACACCAAAATGTTTTGTGGTGTATGAGCCCCATATCATTGAGCATCCTGAGGATTCAGAAGGAGCCTCGAAGTGCTTGCAAGATGGACACAGGGGACAACTGCAAGAGCTAGAGGACATCAACTTCGGAGTAGAAAGGGGTGAAAGTAGACCCATTATGATTTCTAAAAGTTTGAACCCAAAACAAAAGGAGGATCTCATCAACCTGCTCAAGGAGTTCACTGATTTATTTTCCCAAAAATACATCGGGATGCCAGAGATAGACCCAGAAGTGAGATCCCGTAAATTAAATGTTCTTCTTAATGCTCTCCTAGTAAGACAAGCAACCCATACGTACAAAGATGAGATCGTCCAAAAGATAAAAGCATAAGTAGAGAAAGTTGGCAGCGGGGTTCATTAAACCCATCCAGCACCTTATGTGACTCTCTAGCACTGTGCCAATGGCGAAGAAGGACAAAAGTCAAATATGAATTTGTGTGGATTTTTGTGACTTAAATCGGGCATGTACCAAGGAGACAACTTAGTAGATGCCATTGTATATCATTAAATGTATAGTTTCATAGATCAGTATGTCGGCTATAATCAAATCAAGATGGACCCGACGAATGCAGAGAAGACTGCCTTTTGCATGCCACTAGGAAACTCTCACTATACAGTCATGCCATTTGGGTTGAAGAACATTAGGGCCACCTACCAGCGGACCATGATGGACATCTTCCATGATTTGTTTCATAATATATTGTAATTATATATGGATAGCCTAATAGTGAAGTCCAAGAAAGAAAGAAAGCATATCAAGGACCTCAGGCGGGTGTTTGAAAGAGCTGCAGGTACAAGATGAGAATGAACCCCTCTAAGTGTGCCTTCGAGGTCACTGCAGGAAATTTTTCGAGATCTATAGTAAATAGGCAGGGGTGCAGGTTGACCAAGATAAGAAGAAAGCCATCATGATGATGCCACCTCCAAAGAGTCAGAGGCAACTCAAGAACTTCTTAGGAAAGGTGTCCTACCTAACACTGCACCAAAACAAGTCAATTGTGATGGGTAGAAACCGTTACAAAAAATATTTGTAATGGATAAAATCTGTAAGAAAATTGGCGTTATTTATTTTACTAACGAAATTTGTAATGGATAAAATCCGTTACAAAATTAATATTTGTAACAGATTAAACCGTTGCAATTTTTTTTTGTAATGGATCTGGCGTTAGTACACATCACATATATTAGTAACAGATTTAGTAAATTGCAACAGTTTTGACCCTTTACAAATACAGAATTTGTAACAGATAAAATCGTTACAAAATACATTATAACGGATTGGGAGTGTCATATTTGTAACTGATGTTTTTATTTGTAGAATTTAAAATTCGTTAACAAGATCATTATATATTTTAAAAAATATTAGTTTCTTATTAAACAAATAAATATGAATACACTTGTATTAACTCACGTTTTCAACTAATGGCAATGCAGAACCAATGCCCACAAATTTCACTCAAAACATAATTCCAAAACACACGTGACAAAATGAATGATACTACATTTAGATGATATTTAACCAATCAAAAACTATATTTCATTCATAATCATTGAAATTTCCAAAACAAAATGTAGTACAAGATAGACCATATAACTTTTAACCACAAAATTGAAGTGAAGTCTAGCATCATTAAAGTTCTACATATATTATTCTCCCAAAAGTAGCCTTCATTATATTTCTTGCAAAAGTAGACTTCGCTCTCCCAAAATTAATCTTTATATTTTCCAATAAGAACCTGTTGAACAAAATCAACTAATCATAAATGAGTAAATAATACAAAAGACTAGTACATTCTCATGCCATTGACACATGTGTAATTTTATTGGGGAGTAGTCGATAAAAAAATGGTCATGTTAATATGGTATCGTATGATGCATTTGTACAAAAATTTAGGTCGTTAAGTTGTTGTTTTAAGTTTTTGCCCCTCATCATAACGCCAATTTTTTACCCTAAAAAGAAGTGTATACTAGTCAATTAGGCCAACCAAGAGTCCGATGATGATGCAATTAGTTTAGAAGTTACTTTAGTATCGCTTGATGTGTTTGTAATTAAACCTAGGCCACTAGAAGGTTGTTTTCAATTTTCGCTCCCCAAAGCCCATTTTAAACTCCCAAAAGAAGCGTATTCTAGTCAATTTGGGCAACCGAGAGTCCGATGAGGATATGTTTAGTTTAGACAAGTTATTTTGGTATCACTTCATGTGTTTATACCTAAATCTAGGCAATTAGGTTGTTGTTTACATTTTTTGCCCCCCAACACCTATTTTTAACCCCAAAAGAAGAGCATACTAGTCAATTTGGAAAATCGAGAGTCTGATGAGGACGGGATTAGTTAAAAAAAGTTACTTTGGTATCGCTTGGTGTGTTTATATATATTTTTAGGCCTCTAGGCCGTTGTTTTTATTTTTCGCCCACCAATTCCCATTTTTAACCCTGAAAAGAAGTGTATGCTAGTCAATTTGGTCAACTTAGAGTACGATGAGAACGTGGTTAATTTAGACAAGTTACTTTTGTATCGCTTGATGTGTTTGTACCTAAGTCTAAGATGCTAGGTTGTTGTCTTAATTTTTCTCCCCCTAATGCCCATTATTGGGATTTCTAATTAGTCGTCCCCATTCGTTTACACATCGATATGTCGGGAGTTTAAGTGAATGGCTTCCTATCTCAGTTGGGGATAATGGCAGTGTTTAAATGTCTTAGTCCCCTCTCTTATTTTTACCCTCGTGGGAAAGGTTTTCTCAGTTGGGGAGAGTAATATATACCTTGATTTATTTGTAGTTTTTTGTATTTTTACGTACGTTTTATTAGTTTTTCTCTCTTTTAATTGTTATAATAGGTTAGAGGGAGGCATATCCTCGAAATGTCTTTAGTGTGACCTTTTTAGTCTTTCGACATACTTATAATAAGGTCATTGGTCATTCATTATAACCACTATACTTTTAGAGATTAAGGAATGGGGCAGAAAAAGACATTATTTCAAATGTTATTGTGAAAATGATTCCGCTCACATCTTTTATAATTTTGTAAATTATTAAAGTAAGAAGACTGATTTCTTATTATCTTACGAGGAGTGCATATAAGAGAACTAGAATTTAACTTTGTGTAAAAGGACACCATAAGAGTACTCCGGGGGTCATATTTCTTCTGCTTCTTAAGCCTATATTTTCCTGGAGACGACCTTCAATTCATTATGCAAATATCTACACTATACACAGTTCTTGGTTGCTATAAGCTAGAACTTTACCTTCTTCAATGCCATCCAAATGAAAGATACAACTAGAATTAAAAAAATTTACAAAACGATAGTAATAAAAAATGCCTTTTGAAATGGCTAGGTTTTAAAAGATAGTAATATAAATATAAGTCAGATCAGAACTGAGTTAGCAGACAATGAAAGAATATAACTTTGTAAAATGATAATATGTTTTCAATTTGTAATTAAGAAACAATGTTCACTTCATGTATAGATCATTAATTTTTGGAGGAACAAAACCAATAATTTCATAACCTGCTAATGTACGGTCTCTCATGTTCAAAGTGACTCATCATCTATTGGAGTGCATTGATCACTAAAATTTTATAGTGTAGTAACATTGTAATAACCCCATTCCTAAATTGTATACATAATGAAAATGAAAGAATGTGTAAGGACACAAATTTCCAATTGAGTCCTTTGTAGTTTTGGCTCAATTCCGGGCAAAAACATTTGAGTCATAGGATAGAGTTCATTGATCTTCCTTCAAGTCTATGACATGTTTGTTGAAGACATAGCGACCAAGTGTATAAAGCTTCATCACATTGCCAAGTTTGTCAGTGCCTCGTTTCTACGTCATCAACATGGTTCCATTGCTCCTAAGGTATGAATGCATTTTAATATATATATATATATATATATATATATATAGGAGGTTGGAACATTTTATAATGGGTGTAAGTTTAATTAAAACTGTTGTTTATTTCCAGAATTTTTTTTATAAAACTTTAAAATAAGTTTATAAAGTTTTTGGGCTAAAAATAGAATTCTTCAAACTTTCTGGAAGTTCGTTCGAAGTGTCGTTCGATCGAGTTTGTCGTTCGAACCAAATTGTCGTTCGAACGAGTTTGCCAACGAGTTCCCATATTGGCCACTGGAACTTCGTTCGAAATATCGTTTGAATGAGATTTCCAATGAGATTTCTAATGAGTTCGCACTGGAACTTCGTTAGAAGCCTCGTTCGAACGAGATATCAGGTGGGAATTTTTTTTGGCAGTTTTTAGCAGTTTTTACCCATGTTTCCCACTTCCTTACCCCACTAACTTTTGACAGATTATTATAGTGCGGGAAACAAAGTTTGTAACTTAATTTTTTCATAATATTCTAACTCCTAGATACAGTTTTGAGAGTTGTTTCTTCTAAAAAAAGTTCATGAGTTTGAGTGTTCATTTTATAAAGAAAAATCCTTTAAACACTTAGTTACACCCATATTTGTTTTTTCCAAGTTCATATATACATATACTTTGGTTGGAGCATTTTGGCACCGGTTTATCTCTACCGTTTGAAGAGAAGTTTGGATTTTCTTTTAAATCCCTCAAAGAAGAAGAATTGTTTAGCTGCGGATTTCTCACATGGTGAAGGGCACCATGTGTGGTTGACTATGTACCTAGTGCCCGATCGGTGGTTCCGAGACCGCGGTGGAGCTTCGTGGTTATCTGCAAGGCATAGGTGGTTACAAGAAGACGCGTTAAGGCTTGAGAGGGTTCGAGTTGAGGAAGTAAGGCATCTGTCTTGTAAATGTAAATCTCTTACTTATTGGATTTGAGGCTAGGGCCATTCGAGGTTGTTTCCCATTGTGCGGTTTTCCTCGTACATCGCGGCGTAGTGTGACTGATTTACTCTTATCTTGCATAATAACTTAGAACGCATGCTTAGGATAATTCAAGATAAAATTTATTTTAAAGTAAAAGACTTTTAAAATTGGGGCCTCCACACTTCCAAATTGGTATCAGAGCCGGAGCGCTAATTTATCGCGTTAAAGATCTGTTTTTTCGGCTTCTATATTTTTATGCTCCTTGTATTTTAAGTGGTTAAATTTTTACTCACTCTCAATTTTTTTTTGTATCTCTCGATGGATCGCCTTAATGATAATTTGTCCATTTCTAATGATAATGAAGTTTTTGCTGTTCGAGAGGAATTTAATGAGCTTAATTAGTGTAACGAAAAATTAAGAAAATTAAATTTGAGATTTTCAAAAAGAATTAAATTTCTTAAAGATGAAAATTCTTGTTTTAAAGCTAAAGTTGAATTTTTGCAAACCTCGCTATCTCAAAAAGATATTTTTCGTGAAAAGCTCATGGACATAAATCACAATATTAATATTTTAGAAAAGTCCAAGAAAGAGAGTGATTGTCGAGAAAAGACTCTTAGGGACAAGTTTGCTCACATTGAGGGGGTGTGTGATAACCTTCTAGGTGTAATTGAAAACTTAAAGAAGGAGTCCGATAAAATTGAGGAGTCTAATTTATTACTTGAGTCCAAAATTTTTAATATTAAAAATGATTTACATGACCCGAGTAGTAGTGATAATGGTTCTAGCTCATCTAGTTCAAATACTTCCATTGCTAAAGCTAAAACCATTGTTTGTTTTAGAGGGTCAACTTTATCCAAGGACTTTAGAAAAGGTCACACCTTAGGTAACATTCCTTGTGTTTACACATGCTTGCATTGTGGTAGGAAAGGTCACCTTAGGTAATATTGCTTTGATCTTAAAAGAAGCCCTAGGAAGTCTATGTCTAGCATTTCATTAACTTCCAAATCCCATCATTTTAAATATACATCTATATGGGTTCGAAAATTATTTTTAGACGCGCTAGATATTAGATTCGTTCATTCTCATTTTCTTTCACATGAAACCTCCCTTGCAAAATCTAAAGGTTGAATGTGTTAGTTTTGTTTGCATACTCTAGCTTTTTGTGCTTCATATTATATCTCCTTGCTAGGTGTATGCATGTTTAGTCATTTTCTAGTCATTGCTTTATTTCATATCTCATGCTAGAAATCATGACTTGTTTATCTTTTTGTATTTTATTCTTTCATTTTAGTTTGCATTAAATGAATAATACAAAAAGATTTTTGTTTATCATTTGGATTTTTATCTCTTGGTAATTTAAGTTTAATGAAAAATTCAAATGATTTTTGTTTATCTTTTGAGTATATATTTTTATTTTTGGTTAAAAATTTCAAAAACTCAAGAAGATTTTTTTGTGTGTATTTTAGTTTGACACACTTTATGTGGCATACACTTGTGTTAGAATCCCATCTTTTACTCTCTCATATGGCTAGAACTTTTGGTTTAGATTGTCAATCCTTATTATGTTCTTTACCATACTTACATGGAGTAGTTAGATTTTGTGTTGATTAAATGGATTCTATTTTTATATGCCTCTATTCACACATGCATGACCTCTTTTGAAATTTTAACTTCATATATATATTTGAGCTTTGTGAGGTGTTCTCCTACCAATCTTGTCATTTACATATTTGTGACCTAGGAGGACTAGTGCATGTCAAAATCCGTTGCATGTGACATTTGTGAGAAATAAAAATGATAAATATAAATGTGCACGGGGAAGGGATCTGATAGGATTTATTTTCCTTTGTAAATAGTAAGCCACCGTTTGTTTGGACCTAAAAGAAATACGTGGTCCAAAGGCCTGAAAGAAAATATGGCATTAAAAAGAAAAATAATTGCCAAGGCCTATGTTTAGTTGATTTATTCATTCATTAGAATAATATATATGCTTATTGAGGGAGTTTGGATGATAAATCAACGGTTTACACAATGTCCATTTATCCTAGTTGAGCTTTCAATATCATGACTCTATTGGTTTGTAGAATCACCAACATTCTAGGCTTGAATGCATTGTGTATGTTTGTTCATTGAGTTCAATCTATATTGTCACATGAGGTTATATTCAAATGTGATGAAGTTTGCAATTAATTGAGAACTCCGTGAATATGTTTTAAGTGATTGGGTCTAAATTTAATTGTTACTAATTCACACCCCAACACTTCTGTTTCCAAATGACACATTTTTGCCTTACGAGTGTGAATGACCTCTATTATATTTTACGTGTGTCATTTGTGCGTTTATATCTATATATGTGTACTTGCGTCTATTAGGTATATTATGTATACATATATTTGATATTTTTGTTTAGTCTTTGTCTTGATTTCTAATCCATATATGCTTTAATTCATAATTGATATTCATCTTGTTGCATTCTTTATTGATATCACATGCGTAATACTTATGTATCATATTGGTATCGATTTCTTGCATCTTAGTTGGTATCCATTAATATTTGTTGGATTAGTTATGATTTTGTCGCCCATGTGCTTTAACGTTCTCATCACTTTATGCACAATTACATGTTTTAACTTATTATCGCATTCTATTTATCCCTTGCTTATTTTAGATAAGTTATTTGGGTGTATATGCTTTATTTGTGGAAGATAAATTGATTTTTAATTCTTTAGCCTTTGTGTATTCCTGAAAAAAAGGGGGATAATGATACGGGGTATCTAATCCTATTGTAATCGTATCTTAGTTTGGGGGAGATTTATCTTAGGGGGAGACGTCTTTTTAAGTTGATCATTTGTTTGATAAAGGGGAGAATTAATTTAGGTGGAGTAATTATTTAATTGCATTTAATATTTTGATATTCCCTATACGTTTAATGTGTTTGCTTAAGTGTGCAGGAATTAAGTGGAAACTTTCACCGGCAAAGATTTTGATCCTTTGGGTTGTTTGAGTCAAGCATTGTATTATTATTTTTTTTGGGTGGGACTTTTTATTAGTCTAGTAGAGCATGACTGCCCTTTAGGATTTTTGTTTAGTTTTTGTCCCGAAATAGCCAAAGGGGGATATTTGTAAGGACACAAATTTCCAATTGAGCCCTTTTTAGTTTTGGCTCAATTTCGAACAAAAACATTTGAGTCATAAGATAGAGTTCATTGATCTTCCTTCAAGTCTATGACATTTTTGTTGAAGACATAGCGGCCAAGTGTATAAATCTTCATCACATTGCCAAGTTTGTCTGTGCATTATTTCAACGTCATCAATATGGTTCCATTTCTCCTAAGGTATGAATGCATTTTAATATATATATATTTATATATATATATATAGGAGCTTGGAACATTTTATAATGTGTGTAGGTTTAATTAAAACTGTTGTTTATTTTCATAACGTTTTTAATAAAACTTTAAAATAAGTTTATAAAATTTTTCGGCTAAAAATAGAATTCTTCAAACTTTCTGAAAGTTCGTTTGAAGTGTCGTTCGAACAAGTTTGCCAACAAGTTCCCATATTGGCCACTGGAACTTCGTTCGAAATGTCGTTTGAACGGGATTTCCAATGAGTTCGCACTGGAACTTCGTTAGAAGCTTCGTTCGAACGAGACTTTGTTCGAACGAAAATCTTGTTCGAACGAGATATCATGTGGGAAATAGTTTTGGTAGTTTTTAGCAGTGTTTCCCACTTCCTTACCCCACTAACTTTTGACAGATTATTATAGTGCGGGAACCAAAGTTTGTAACTTAACTTTTTCATAATATTCTAACTCCTAGAGAGAGTTTTGAGAGTTGTTTCTTCCAAGAAAAAGTTCATGAGTTTGAGTGTTCATTTTATAAAGAAAAACCCTTTAAACACTTAGTCACACCCATATTTATTTCTTCCAAGTTCATATATACATATACTTTGCTTGGAGCATTTTGGCACCGGTTTATCTCTACCGTTTGAATAGAAGTTTGGGTTTTCTTATAAATACCTCAAAGAAGAAGAATTGTTTAGCTGTGGCTTTCTCACAGGGTGAAAGGTACCATGTGTGGTTGACGGTGTACCTGTTGTCTGATCGGTGGTTTCGAGATCGTGGTGGAGCTCCGTGGTTATCCGCTAGGCTGAGGTGGTTACAAGAAGACGCGTTAAGGCTTGTGAGGGTTCGAGTTGAGAAAGTAAGTCATCTGTCTTGTAAATGTAAATTCCGTACTTAGTGTATTTGAGGCTAGGGCCGTTCGAGGTTGTTTTCCATTGTGGGTTTTTCCTCGTACATCGCGGCGTAGTGTGACTGATTTACTCTTATCTTGCATAATAACTTAGAACGCATGCTTAGGATAATTCAAGATAAAATTGATTTTAAACTAAAAGACTTTTAAAATTGGGGCCTCCACACTTCCAAACTGATATACTAAAACACCATGCATAATTAAATTTGGAACTATGAGAACATAAGTACATAATGCATATTACACTTGTGATTCGTCATCATCATGCTCTTCTTCATCATCCTCCTACACATAAGACAAGCCATTTATACTAGCATTGGCAATAGAGAAACATAATAACTAAGTATTAAAATGAGTTATCACTATTTTTATTCTCTTATAATTTCTGGGGACACCTCGTCCCCCCCTCCCGATATACTATTATTTTTCTCAATAAAATCTTATTCCTTATAAATAAAAAATAAAGATTGAGGAAGGCAAGTAAGAAACTAAGCACATCCGACTTTTAGAACATATCGCAAACACAAGGAAGTCAAAGAAAAAAAGAACCCATTATTCTCTCTTGGATATCCAATAATGCTTGGGGAAAAATGAAGTGTGGGTGAGGATGGAGAAATGAGAAAAACGAAGTTGAATCTTATAATGATATTAATAAAAAATTTGTTTCACGCAAGATCTCATCATTCTATAAAAAAAATGCCATACAATTAATTTTTCAATTGCATGAAGTAGGAATACTTGCCCGCTTTCCTCATCGTCTTCATAATTTATTTTAGATTTCCCATCATAGTCCACATCACCATCGTCAGTTATGCTTTCCTGTAGTTGAAATAGAGAAGTTAGAGACTAAATAAGGCTTCTTATGCGATACTTTTGATGTTAATAGTAAAAATCTAAAATATTGGTAGTGTGTGGTCACCTTCTTCTTATTTTAAGACTTGATTAGCACCATAAATGTCCTTTCTTCAATAAAGACACATACATGCTGCGCATAAGGACCTTAGTCAGTAAATAAACGAAATCTAGAATTTTTGATTGCATGTAAAATGCTTAAAATTAGAAAACAACATGCACTCCCACTAAATTTTTTAGTTGATATCTTATTTGTCAAAAAGGCAAAATAAAAGGAAAAACATATAAAAAATTAAGTAGAGGTGAACATCATACTTTAATCACCATATCTCGACAGTGGTATAGTAAGAAAATCTTCCTTGAATGTAAGAGACCATGACACCAAACAAAAAAAATAAATTAAAAAAAAAACTGTACGAATTGGATAGATAAGAGAGGCAATACATAATTTCTTAGCATTCTCCTCCATCTCCAGAGAATTCATATCAAACATATATCTATATATATATTTGTTGAAAGCAATATTTATGGCACACTAATTAAAGGTTATATATCCCTAGAAAATGATCACACTGTGTCAAAGCCATAAGATAATATTTCATAGATACATTACAGGTGTGGTGAAGCAACATCTTGTAACCGATCTGCCGTGTGTTTGAACATAACTAGCCCTTTCCAGTAACTGTTCTGCTTCAACGGGGCCTCAGCTAACTAATTTGTATGGAATTGATTTCATTTCACCTCTATCTATTCTATAAAGAAGAGGGGTGAAAATATCCCAGGCCACATTCATTTCATCTCTAGAACAAAATTCTGCTGATCTCCCCTTATTGTGTCAAGAATCAAATGCTCATACGCCTCCCAAATGGTAACGTTTTGTCAACGTTACATATATGTTAAATTCAGTTCACTCTGAATCGACATCTCAAGCCTAGGTTGCTTGACTTTAGTTTCATGTACATGGCCTCTAATGGTTTCATGGATATGACAAATTCATTTTTCCCTTGCTTTTGACATTTGAATATATCTCTAGGAACATCCTTAGATTGAACTCGAATTTCTGCCTTTATTAAATTCAATGCTTTCCTTTCATTAATTATAAAGGGAATGGGTTCCTATCTTTCATTTTATATGCACATAATCATAGTTTTTAAAAGTGGTAGTGGTTGAGTTGTCAAGTACGGTTGAGTCATCTGTGTAACCTTCATATTTTCCAAGAACAACCTCTCCATCGTCAAGTGGAATTATCGATTGAAGAACCTTCACTTTTTCATCTCGAATGTGCTCTAGCTGAAGATAAAATGGATTCTCCATTGCAACAAGGCAAATAATCTGCAGTAGATGATTTTGAATAATATCACGGATAATTCCATATTTGTCAAAATATGCACCTTGACCTTTAGTTTTGAAATCCTGTCTAACACAAATTGTCCTATTTTTATTTTTATTATCAATATTAAGGATCTATTAACTATTATACATATGAATTCATTGTATGGTTACTTATAACAACACTAGTCTAAACCATATATGTGAGCCCATGTATGAAGAAGTTTGGTTTTTTTAACAAGTACAAAAAAGTTATGCTTTAGTTTAGTAATACCATGACAATCCTCTTCGTAGCCTGTGATGGATGGTGTACTGAAAATAGCCTCACCGAAGGAAAATCTAGTTACTCTGGAATGCCAAGTAGTGCCAAAAAGGTGTGTGTCTATTGTTTGATTTCAATTGTTATAGAATATCCCAGTTTGGTTTATATTCCTTGATTATGGTTGGTGGTCTAATAGGTGCTTTAGCTGAGGAAATGAATGGGGGTGTCCAGAGAATAAGAAGATAAGAGAGACATCAATAATCGCATGTGAGAATTTTAATGCTTTGCGAAATCAATTGATGGGATATATGGACAAGAATCCACCAATGGATACTACTATATCAAAAAAGAGGAAATCTAAAATTACCATAAACAATAATAATATTAATATTGTTAGCAATGGATATTCAGAGAGTGACTCAAGTGATGAAGATTCTTGTAAGAAACTAAGAGAATAACACATCAAGGAAAAAAATTGGAGGACCCATGTACGAATTGAGGCATCTAATACCAGCCTCGTAAGTCAAAATCACATATCTATACCTCACACTCCAATTCAAAACCCATTTTGGTTGTTGTTGAAAATCTAATCAAATTTTTAAGTTAAATACTTAATACCCAAAAATTTGAAAGTTGAACTATATTTTTATTTATTTTTGGCCATTTAGTTTTTATTTATTTAAGATAGTGTTCCTAGTATTAAACAACTATGTACCTGTGTTACAAATAGTGAAGGGTGGATATCACTGGATAAAATATGGTTAAAAGGTTACCAGAGACAACCCTTGACCCGGAGCTTACTACAAATGCTTATTTACTCCTACTTGTACAGTAAAAAAGAAGGTGAGGAAAAAAGAACTAAATATGAAAACCTTAAACTTTAAGTAATACACAAGTAATCCCATTAATTGAGTTTCATTTTTTATTTTTGTAAATTCTCAAGGTCTAATTTCATTTTTCTTGTTCAGGTAAAAAGAAGTGTGAAAGATGAATCTATAGTGGTGGCAACTTGTGAATGGGAGCATAATTATCCAAATCTGTCAAGACAGGAGGCGAATTTAGCATCTAATCGTAATGCTACAGTTGGAGACATCTCCCTCACCTCACCAGGTCCTACAATTACACTTGATTTGACAAAATTTAAAACCAACAATGATGACAAAGTTCGTAACCAAAGAGTTTAATCTTAGGAAGTGGTATGTCATTTCTCCATATATAACAAATGTTTGTTATATTACAAATATAATACTACCTCCGACCCAAATTTATAGCCGCCATTTGAAAATCTAAAATTTTTATACACTTAAATGGCTAATATGATCCGTTATTTGCTGTAGGTTGAGCCAGAAGAGATCTACCATATATAAGATTGAATTTAATTATAATTACGCATAATAGTGAAAAGTTAGAACATACTGCTGGAATTATTTGTGGAATAGTATTGTCGAGACTATATAACCTAAATATCATGATATGAGAGCACAAGGCAAAGTTGTGCCTCTTAAGTCATAAGTCGATATTTGAAACCGAATAAAAAATTATACAAAACTGCCATCATCAAAAGGAATGACAACAATTTAATATCAATCTATTTTGGATGCTCATAACTTCTTGTGTCTGCTAGTGTATGCGATTTTGGACTTTCACAAGAAGACTAAATAACTAAGTACAAAAAAGAAATGATTAACTATAATGAAGAATACTAACTTGGCTAGTCCAAATAATGCAACATTTTTTGCCTCCATTTATTTACTAACATGTAGCAAACCATCCTTGTCCGAAATTATTTTTATAAAAATGGTTAGCTTGTAAAAGTGATATTATATTAGAAGATACCAATAACAAAGAGTCCAAAGAAAGTTGAAAAATCAAAATCATTGTTATAGATGCCACTATCATTATTACCCAAACTTAGCAAAAGACACATTAAAATTTTGATGAATTTAAAAGAAGACCAAAAACAAGTACCGACATACTCTAGGATGATGCTTTATTAAATCCTGATAATGCTCAAAAGAAACAATATCCTCCATTTATTTTTGATCATCCAATTTTTTTAGGAAGCCAAAAATATCATGAATCAGAATCACTTATGAAATCAAGAAGAGCGCGGCCATCGAATATGCCAAGAGTATAAGCAATAAGAAGATTAGATGAATCCTTATCTAACCACAAGAAAATTTAAAAATATAAAAGAAACCAAAGAATACCAATTAATGAAATTGTTCAGTTTCCCATTCCAAGGTATCCTGATATAAAAATAAAAGTTACTAACCAAGGTCCTAACTTGGATTTGAAAAAATGAGTTTAGGAATCATACATGCCTTGGTCCCGGGTGGCTTGGACGAGATCGTTGTCACGGTAGGTGTGACAACGAGATACGATGATTAAATGGCTAAACTTCTTAGCTCAGCATTTTCCATTCTAATGTTCCAAGAATGTTACCAGAATTTTCCCATAATTCTTCTAGGAATCAATACAGTCAAGTAACCCCCTAAGTAATTGGATTGTTTATGTTTCAAAACCAATAGCAAATTATAAAGAATAACTGAGCTCACTATCTTAAGAATCTTTTGTCAATCTTTTAAGATCAACAAAAATTCTCACATCCCACTCTTTTACCCTCACCAATTTAACCATCCTAACTTTCTATGGGAAGGTAATCTGCTTATTTTTATACTTGCAATTGTAAAATGTCATTTCTTGCTTATTGATTATATATATGCATATGTATATATTTGAACATGTTGCATAAATGGTTAGTCTAAATGTTCCAATGGTAATGAAATTAACAACTCATAATTGTTGACATTGTAATCTATGTTGAGATTACTGCTTAACGAGCAGAGGAAAGATCGCACACTCTTCTCAAAGTAATAAACTCATGTCTAATACTTTATAGTAAACCATTATTAAACATGTTTTTGTTGAGAGGAAACATTAGTAAAAGTTTAAAGCAAAGAAGCTGAATTAAAGTGGAACAAAGATAAAGAATCTCCAACCAAATGGTTGAAGTTTAATAGTTCTCACCTGAGAAGAAGAGTTATAGAGTTGTTTTTATTTTAGATCTATTGGATTATGACTTGAGATTATGGCCCTAGTATTTTGGTTTTGCTTGTGTAATTGGATATCAATGTTCTATATACAAACTACAAAACATAACATAACATAATCTTGAACTAATTTATATTTAATTATGAGGTTTTTTAACTTCTTTTTTGACAAAGAACAATAAGAATTTAGGCTTGATTGAAAAGAAATTGACTTGCTTTACAAATGAATAGATTGTTTCCAAATCAATTAACGAAGGGCTTTAATAATTTTATTTTACATTTTATTGTTTTCTACTATACCATACGCTATTGAAACAAAAATAAAAACAAAAATATAAAGTAACTTTTATTGAAATTGATACATATGTCCACCTTACCTTCATCCTTAACACAAACTTACACAAAAATATGATTTTAATCAAATTGATACACCTTTCAAGTCAATTTTAAGCAATAACCCTTCCCTCTTACAACTCCATAGGGTAACTGACTAATTGTCGCATAAGAATTTGTCTAAACCTTGAAAAAGGTACTTTTGCCATCATGTGGAGAAGAAATTTTGGCATTAAAGAAAATCTATTAGTCTTAGAGAAGAGCTTTTGTTAACAATTTATACGTACTAGATACCAAACTAAAGGGTATAAAATATTTAAATTTCAAAGTTGAAATTTTATTTGGTTACAAGCCTAAAAGTGTGGCATTAGTACAACCATTAATGCCCAATTTCACGACATTTTTTCCTTTTCAACAACCCCTAAATTCTTTCCATGAGCTTAACAAAACAAATATACAATTGGCAGAAGCCAACATATAAGTGAAGTAACATATATAATGGACACGATGCTATGATATGTATATAATGGAAGACGCAAAATAAGGGTTATAAATCTTAGTTTGAAGGCAAGCAAAAATAAAATCAATGATGAACTCATGAGATCGTGATTTAATCAAAATCACACATGAATACATACAAATGTAAATTTCACCCATACACATACATACAAAGAATTAAAATCATACGCAAATATTGACACACACACACACACACACACACACACATACACACACACACATATATATATATATATATATATATATATATATATATATATAGAGAGAGAGAGAGAGAGAGAGAGAGAGAGAGCAAATCTGCTATCATTGAATTGAAGGAGTCACCAACTTCGAGTGAGGAGGTTTCTATGAATGTGATAGGATAGTTTAGGGTTATCTATTTTGAGGGAAAAGAGTGGGATGATGTAGAGATATGAAAAAATGGGAGAGCGAGAGATACATCTGGTTTTTTACCTAGAATTTATATACTTTTTTTGGATAATACCAAAACAAGAATTGGAAAAAGAAAAATTATATATTTCTAACGAATAATTTCATTTTATAACTCATTACATGCGTGAAAATTTACAAGCGGTATATATCCATTAGTAATGATAATTTTTGTTCGTTAGCAATGTCACATTTTGGTGTAGTGTAAGAAGGTTCATACCTGCACTGGAAGAGGTGACCCACCCATTTACCCATTTGATGAAGGAAAAGATAAGTCGATATGGTGAGAGGAACATAAGAAAGACATTGAGAAGATCAAAGAAATTTTATCCTATCCGTCTACGATGATCCCGTCGGAGGCTGGGGTACTGCTACTGCTCCACCTCACTTTAACATAAAAGTCTATAGGGGCACTGCTGGCTCAAGATAAGGAGGGATAGAGAAGCCATTGTATTACTTGTCCAGGGTGATATAAGATACATAATCAAGATATACCAATGTTGAAAGATACTGCCTTGCCCTAGTCTTCGTGGCTCAAAAGTTGAGACACTACCTTCTGCCTTTATAGTCTATATTATCACTAAGTGTGACCCTATCAAGTACCTCTTGGCACGGATGGTCTTGGTAGGGCGAGCAATAAGTTCGTTCTTAATTATGTCAAAATATCATTTGAAATTTGTGACGAACAAGTATTCAAAAGTCAAGCAGTAGCCGATCTGTTGGCCCACTTCCCAAGTGGGAGTTTTGAGCCTCCCACTAAAGAGCTACCTGGGGAAAATTTTCAAGTATGTTTGGAAAAAGAGATGAAGGAGTGGGAGATGGAGTTTGATGGATCTAGTGCATAAGGAATGAGAGGTGAGAGCATTATCCTCTCAAATAGTAAGGAGAAGATCACTCTTTCCTTTAAGATAGACTTCAAATGCATTAATAATGAGGCTGAGTACAAGGACCTCATTTTAGGGTTATTGGAGCCACTTTGAAGAGGCATTAGACTATTGTGTATACGAGGGGGATCTAGCCTGGTGGTGAAATAGGTTAATGGGGAGTTCTTCCTCAAGTATGCCAACTTGGTACTGTACAAATCCATCATAAAGGAGTTATGGGGCCAATTTATGAAAGTGACCATTGAGAGGTATGCACGAATAATTAATAGGCATCCTAATGCACTAGCTATAATAGAGCAAAAATTAGACATGGATGAGTTGAAAGAAACTATTACAGTACGACGGAGAACAGTGCCCACCACAGTGAGGTTCTCGTTTCTAAGTGATGAGTCAAAAGACCGGAGATACCTGGTTGTGAAGCATCTAGAAACAAGGGAAGGAACAATTAAGATGTTAGATCCAACTACCACCTTCTGTAAGGAACACTTTATTATAAGAGCCCCAACGGGTTCTTATCAAGGTGTGTAGGAGAAGTGGAATCTACAGAAAGGTTAGGAGCAATTCATGAGAATCATTATGGGGATATTGATACCCCTCTTTATTAACGATTACAATGGGGGGATATTACTGGCCCACCATGAGCACAGAGGTTGATCATCTACAGCAAAGAAATTAAAAGTCTCAAACCCAATTTGACCAGCCAGTAGAAGATAAGTTAATAGAGGCCTTTCAAGATTGGAGGCAACACTTTATAGCTTATTTGAGAGATAGTGAACAACCCGCACAAATAGGAGATGAGATTTATTTATGAAAGAGAGTTTCTCGCTTCTACCTAGTAGAAGGTGAGATATATAGTAAGGGATATGATGAGAAATCAATAAAATGTGTAGCCAAAGAGGATGTGGGAAGAGTTTTGAAGGAGTCCCATGATCCCATCCACATGAGTGGTGCCAAACTCTATGACACGTTAAGGTATTATTGGCTAACCGTGGAGGTTGATTCCATTGGTTATGTGAAATAATACAGAGCTAAGTATATGGCAACATGGTACATCCCCCTTTTGTCAGTCTACAAAGCCTAGAATCTCCCTATCCTTCGACATATGGGCTTTTAATTTGGTAGGAAATATCAACCCAGCATCTCATGGAAAATCGTTCATTATTGTGGTTATCGAATTGTATACCAAATGGGCAGAAGCCATTCCCCTTAGGAGAGTGAATGCCTAAGTGGTGACCCAATTTATAAAGGTATATAACATATGTAGGTTCGGTATACACAAAGTGATCCTCACGGATAATGGGAAACAATTTGTGCACAAAGAGATGACACTTCTCATCAATAAATATAAGATTGTGCACAACATCTCAACTATCTCCTATCCTAAGGGTAATGGACAAGCGGAGGCAATAAACAAGACCTTGATAAATATTGGGAAAAAGATGTTGGAAGATATGCCAGGGGCATGGGATGAGAAGCTACCCATGGTACTATAGTCTTACTGCACTTTAAAGAAAAAGCCGATCGAATTTACCCCATTTTCACTTGTGTATGGGATTGAAGCTGTCCTACCGGTGGAACTGGCGGTACCCTTAGCTAGGGTATCATTAAGAAATGGTTTCATACCTAACCCACGACATGTGAAGTTGGAGGTACTGGATGAGCATAAAGATAAAGAAAGAAAGAACTTTAAAGTCTACACCCAACAGTTGTCCAGAGCCTATGAGAACCTAGTCAAGCCCACCGAGGTTCATGTGGGATACTTGGTCCTTCAAGCATCCACTCATCACATCTTTAGCATGTCAATGTATTGGTAAGGGGAGTAGGCAAGTTAGGGTACTGCTAGATCTCGGAGCCAGAGAGAAATTGTCTCTAATACATCAATTATTAGTGGCTGAAGAGGTATTGTGCCTACTTTTATTAAAATTCATTTACTTTTAAAGAATTTGAGCTACTTGCTCTAATACTAGAAAAGTCTTTTTGTAAAAATGATAGAGCAACATAATCTTGTAAACAATACGTAATATAAAAAGAAATGAATAGCAACTCTTTTTTATCATTGCAAGATGATTCTTATTTTATTTAATTACATGATGCACTAGAATATTTTTTTAGTCATACTCTCTACTAGGCTAGAAGAGGGTCCATGATAAAAAGAACTTTGCTCATTACACTTGAGGAGGTACATCCATCCTAAGAGAAAAGTATATTGATCAAAGTCCTTCCAGACATAGCAGACAATTTTTTTTTCAGTTGACCGGTAGGAGGATATTCTCCTACTAATGATAAAAAATGTTTTTTTAAAAATCTTAAAACAAGAATTATAGCTTAATGAGCAAGTTCTAACCTTTGTTCTCAAGAAAAAAAACTTTACTTGACCAGTTCTCATAAATTGTGGAGAAGGGGGTCTATAACCCTCCACTTTAAAAATGTTTTTTTAGAAAAAGGTTCCTAAAAACTGTTTGGAATAAGGACCCTGCAGACCAAGGGAAATGTTTCTAAAAAATAGTTATTTTTATTTATTTACATTTGTGAATTATATTCAAAGTTGGGAAGGAAAAAGGCTGACCCATTTCTCCTAGTTATTCCCTAAGAAATGAACATGCTCAGATGATATGCAAGTACCCCACAGTTAGAAGAAGCAACTCCAAAATATTAGCTTTCTTAGATAATATGCAAGTATCCGACAGTTAGAAGGGGCAACTCCAAAATATTAGCTTTCTAAGATAATATGAAAGTACCCACAGTTAGAAGGGGAAACTCTAAAATATTAGCTTGCACAGATAATATGCAAGTACCCACAGTTAGAAGAGGTAGCTCTAAAATCTCAACTTGCCCACATAATATGCAAGTACCCCACAGGTAAAAGGAGCAACTCTAAAATTCCAACTTTCTTTGATAATATGCAAGTACCCTACAATACACGGGGCAATTTAAATAAACCAAGTGGTCACAGAAAATTAAAGTAGGTTATAGTAAGCTAATATTAAAATCTAGACAGAAGCAAAGTATAAGCATCATAATGGAATCCAACCGAGGTTTTTTCATTAATAGGTCAGAAATTATTTACATATAAAAAAACATACAAAATGAGGCCTACACAACAAGACTAGCTACCTACTATACAAAATGAAAAATAAGTCATGTCGGCAGTATAGGTCTGTGTATGAAGGACCTACCTCCTCAACAAGTTGCTCCTCTAGTCTAGCCATCCTGGCCTCATCCTCAGCATTACATGCCTCTAACTTGGCCTATAAGGACTAAATCTAAACCTGGATCCGAGCTACCTTAGCCCAATACTACTACACTCTGGACTGTCTGGGATCATGGAGCTTCATCATCTTCCTAAAAGTGACACCAAGAAAGTGACAGAATGAAATGCCAAGCCAATCATGGTGAAAGTGACAGCACCGCTGGAGGTTATGAAGAGCCTTGAGGAATAGTGTAGCCATTTGAATGGTCATGTCAGCAGGGGAAACAGATAGGAATCCGTGAATATGGCTAACCAGGGCCTTTAAGTTGAAAATTGTGAGGCTGTCAATCTTGAGCACACTTTGAGACGTAAAAGTCTCAGGGTGGTGCTCCAGAATTATCATAAACACCTTTCGCTCGTGCACACGAAATGTAAAAGGTAGATCTGAGAACCATGATGCTCTCATGAAATCTCCCATAGCCTCTAACTCTATATCATCATAGCCTATGTTCTGAGACTCAAGCTCCGAAAGAGGAAGAGAACAATCCTCATCAGAGTCGGCATACCAGAAGCCTCAAAACTCTACTTTGCCTCACCAGTTGCCTCAGTAGGCTCACCGTCAGGGTTCTGAGAAGTGACAAATAAAAAGATATAAGTCACAGAGAAAAAAATGAATAGGCATTGGAATAGCCATACTCAAATTGAAACAAAGGTTACAAAATTTAACCCCATAGCCCAGAGGGGTTCGTATGCTTCTCCCAAATAGAGGAGGCACCATGTGACTCTGAATATCGGCCTAAGAAAAGATAGGTAAGAATTAGTAGTTCTTTGGTCAATAGGAAATGAAAAAAAAAATACCAACTTTAACAGATAGAAGTAAACTGGGTATGACAGTCTAATACTTGGAGAGTACGCAGTATAACACTCACAGTATGTCCCGCAGAATTAGGGACAGTCGCTTCGCTAACCTGAAAACAAAGAAATAGGGGTGTGAGGATAAGTCTACTTGAACAGTTAAATGTAATAAGCAGGGGGAATAAAAAAGTATGGTATGGAAATATAATACTTCTCTCGCAACAACCTCTAATGGGTGTTCCATAACCATAGGAACAGCTACGATGCTAACATGGAAATAAGGGAACATGTTAGTGTCAGTAAGCACTTGCACCGAACACTTAGGTTCAGAAGGTCTAAGGAGACCAAGTACTTACCTGGGAGCTCTTCTTTGAGACACTAGCCATAGATTCTATTACAGTAGGAACAAAAGCCATACTGACCTATGAAATGAAAAAGAAAGAAAGTGTCAATAAATTCTTTCACAAGTAGTGTAAGTCAATAAAAAGAAAATTCATAGTGTTGTACATACTGGAACAGTCTCCTCCAGGATACTAGCCAAAGTCTCTGCTAGCGCAGGATCTGGCACTGTGTTAACTTGAGAACCCATGCATCGGTCTCGCAAGTGAAGGGACCACAACCACATAGATGTTAAAAGAAGCTCCAAAGTCCTCAGGCATATAAGAAAAACAAAATAATGACAAGTATAGAAAATAGGGGTGTAAAAAAATTACATACCACTAAAGTCATCCCTATAGAACTTGGGCAAGCCCCTGAGACAAGAGGACTTCAACTACATTGTCCTGTGGGCAAGAAAGAATGAAAAATGTATAAGTAAAAATTGGGCACATAAATAACTACTCTTCTGTAAGGAAAGACCTGATACATGTAAGGTCACTTCTGTGGTAGTCTAATGAAGACCTATAGGTGATGCTGGGGGATCTGTCTCTGTGGCTCCCATCACAAGCATCGTGGATGAAGAAGTCTCACTAGTACCGATCTACGAATAGAAGAAGAATACAAGTGTCAATAAGTTGTTCATAATAGCAAAGAGTATATATAGAGATGGAGTATAGTGAAGTTAAATTAAGTACCGAGAGAGGTGTTATGACAATGCCTCCAATAGAGACAATGGCAACAAGAACTTCCCTAGTCGCAGGAGCTACCATAGGAGCAACTAAAAAAGAGGACGGTGAGGGAGTAGGACTGACCAACTGAAACATGAATAGATAGAACAAGACGTGAGAATGAAATCTCAATGGTAAAGTAAAGTGAGTCAAGAGAGAAAAGATTCAAAACATGTGTACTCGAGTTCCTTCTAAGGAAGAAGGATGAAATATGGCTAGAAGAGTATTCGCAATAGAAGTAGCGACCTAACCATCACAAAGTTGTTAAACATCAAGAATAGATAAAGAAAAAAGCTGAGCCGAAATGAAAAAAATTAATACCTGGGAAAAAGTGGTAGCCTGTTTAATAGGCTCACTTGAGGCAATGGTGAAAACTGGATGAGATGGTATAGGTTGGACGTGAAGCCTAGTGTCGATAGGCATAAAGACCAAGGATACATAAATTCTCCCAAAAGGTGGCAAACCTGGAAAAATAATCCCCATCAGCACCATCGTTCCCCCAACAGAAGAAGGTCTATATGGAGGTAATCCGTGTAAAGAAGGAAGACAAAGACAACATAAGTTATACACAAGAAATAATGAAAGAAAGAAATAATAGAAGTAACAGAGTTCAAGGTACCTCTGAGAACCTGACAAACCAGCCCTACCGATAGAAGAAGTAGGGGGTGAGGAAACCCGAATAGGAGGAACAGTCACCTGTGTATAAAAAAAGGAGAGACCTTAAGGCAAGTATAAAAAATGTGACCAACTAAAATAGAATAACTTAGAAGGTTTAATAATTATCGAGATAGAAGAGGACTACATGGAAGAAGTCCCCGTGGTCATCGAGAACACATAAGATAATTGCAAGAGCAGAAGAAGAGAACCGATCATGTCAGCAAAGAAAAGTATAAAACGAGAATAATACTAAAATAGGGCGGAAACAAAAAACCTTTCTAGCCATACCTAAAGAGGAGACTAGCATGGAATTCCTAACCCTAAGAAAGGAGGTGAAGGACCACTCGCTACAACAAAAGTGCCCTACAAATGTCATGAAGATAAAGATGAGTTAAAAATGAAACTATGAAATTATAGCCAAATAATAAGTCATATAAAAGAAAGAAAAGGAAGAGACATACAGTTGTTGTATGGGCAGTATGCTCATATGATAGATGTCCACTGGTAGGACTGTCAACAGAATGGGAGTATATCATCATGGCCTCACTAGATGACTCTCTTAAAACTAGCAATAAAGAAGAAGTATTAGGATTTTGATCATCATAAGGGTCAATAACAGTCATCTCATTTGAAGAAGAACCATCATCATCATAGGGAGGGGTACTAATGTAATAGAAGAGGAACTTCCTCCTGACCCTCACATATAAAATTTGCAAAGTTTACAAGGTATAGCTCGGATGGATAGGTGCTCGAAGGATAAACAGGGGTATGAACACCTCGATCATAGCCAAACTGCCTCCTCACCCTCTTAGAATGACAAAACTCCACACCTTGATCGAGATCAGTTAAGTAAGTCAAAGTGCATGGTCGAATCATAACAACTACATGTATATGAGGGCAAGTGGAAATAGACTCAGCAGCAGCAGGGCAATAGAAAGTGCCCCCCGAAGCATAAAAGGAGCTCCAAGTGAAAATGCCACCTATTGTCTTGCAGTAAGTCCTAAAAGATAACACATTAATATTATCTATCAAAGGCCATAGGGAGGCCTTGGGAGTCTTTTTGTGCCACCTCATAGCACAAGAAACATTACTATGACAATCCCTGGCCTCTAGAGCAAAGTTTGTCAATCTCTCAAACAGAAAAGACATAAGAATGAAAGTGTTGGTAAAATTAATGGAATCATAGCATCCATTAGAACATTCGACATCTACATGAGCTCTATTTGGCCAGGTGTATAGGGATCTCAGGTTTAGAGCTGCAAGGGGGACTGCCCTCCCTCGATCAAGTCTCATAGCCATCTTGAAAAGAAGCTCATGAGGGGAGTCATCTAGCCTCCCTAAAAATAGGAACCTACTAAGGAAGGTAACAAAGAATGCTTCCAAGTGTGAGTGGGAGTTGATTTTTTGGCCCCCCCGACTCCTCAAAACCCTACTTGAGATCTCACCCTTAGGTAGTTGCTCAAAATCTTTGAACAAATACCTCTGCCACTTGGTGAAGGAGTGCTTGGTGATCCCAATTTGATTAATAGAAACATATTTAGAGCATTCACCTAGAGCTTATTGAAGCTCTCATACCATTTTCTCCTCAATTTCATCCTCAAAACCATTAGTATGTACATGTCTCCTAAGTAAGGAAGGGTGAGTAACTCACAAAAATATTCTATGGTAATAGTAAAATCGCCCTAACTAGTAACAAAAGTGTGTGAATCTCTACTCCAATGATAAGTCAATAAAGTAAACATGATGGTTTATTTGGAAATAAAGAAATATTTAAGACTGCTGATAGTAGTTAGAAGATCCAGACCCTTGATAACAGACTTGTGTGAGGGGGTGGACAAGGCATGATCCACCCAAAGACTCCATTCCTCTCGATGGTAAAAATATGTCACGGTCTTTGACCGTGACAAGTCCGTGATAAAGGAAGTTGTTACCCCCAGACTTGTAATGGTAAAATACCTTGACAAGCTTGACTCGTCATGATTTTAGACCTTGACAAGTCGATTGTTTTGGTGTAATGAAGATTTAACCTCAATGTTAGAATAGGGAAAATCACCCCTATCAAATCGTACCCTAAGAACGGAATCAGGCAAGATAATAGGAAGGTCAAAAGACTCACTTAGACCCACACAGGGTTACTCGTTTAATTTTACAACAAACTGTTGCTTGAAATTTACGAGAGAGGACATGAAAGTATCCTCCTCGCAAAGTAAGGAACCAGATGATAGAGACCAAAGTACCTCTTCGCACGAGAAGTTAGATGCTCCCTCTATGACTTGAAGTAAGCAGTGGACGAGGGATCCTCCCTAGGAATCTCAACAGATAATCCACCCAAAGTGGCGATGGAATAATCCACAACGATAGAGGTGATGGTAATGGCTCCAATATCCAAAACCGTCAAAACAGTGATGGAAATTGGAATCCTACCCACCAGCACCTCGCTAGTGGTTATGGAAACAACCAAAATGGGGTTAGAAGAAAAAGAATAAGCAATTTGGGGGTGAATAGAGGAAGAAATAGAAAGTTAGAGGCGGTGGTAATGGAAGTTTGCATTCTCTTTATCTCTCTTTCTCTCTCTTAAAGGCTGAGTTTAAGTGAAATGAAGAGGTAAAAGAGAAAAGGGTTTATGAAAACCTTTAATTTCTGATTAAGCCACACGCGCCTCTGCTAATTAAATGGAGAACAAATTATTTCCCTAATGATGGGATGTTTATTCCTAACATAAAACGTGTCACCTTGAGACCCACAATGTGGGATGATGTGACAAACCTATTAAATGACAACGGAATAATGATGAGATAGAATTATACTGTTTATATTCCAAGACATAGTTAATCACTGCATACAAAAACCTTTCGTCTACCCAACACCAAGTTTTTTGTACGAGGGGACTAATGTAGAGGGGTACTCACCCATTTTCCTAAATAAATAGGAGAGTAGGCCCATATGGCGAGGGGTGATCATCATGAGTATCCCCCTCTAAAGAGTGGTCTGACAAAGATAAACACTTAATTGGATAAAGAGGACCACCACGAGCCCCTCGTCCCCAAAGCTTAAAGATCATTGGAGAGTTAGCACAAGGAGGCCCACTACGAGGAGTCCCTCGTCCTCAAAGCTCATAAATAGGAGAAATTAATGAAGGCGAGAAGGGCCCAGGGGAACATCCCCTCATCCAACACTCAAGCGATAAAATAAAGCAAGTTCGAGAAGGGAAACCATGAGAAACCCATACAAAGGTTTAAAAGACAACAGAAAAAGGCCAAGGAAGGGGATTCATTGTGAGCAACCCCCTCTGCCCCAATTAACATATCACAAAAATGGAAGAAGGGTGAAGAGGTTGCTCAGAGTGGTCCCTCTACTCCCAAATGACTTACCACAAAAATGATACAAGGCAAGGAGGTCCACCTAGAGTGGCCTCCTCCCCAAGGTTTGGTACCTAGAAAATATTAAAGTACTAATATTTTACTCTCTTGTACAGATAGCCTAGTTGAGCAAGAAGTAATCAAATAGTCTAGATGGGACCTCCTAGAAGTTTTGTCTTTATGGCTGATGAACAAGGTTTGTTGAGCAAGATCAACCACTTAGCACTTTAAGATTTAGAGAATACTGATAGAAAAACCCTAGGGGTCACCCAATCCTTACAAAATTCACACCCAGTCATAATAAAGGTGAGGAACCAAGAGGTTGCTCACAAGAAATGAACTTTTTTATAAAAATGATTTTAGACGTGGGGATCCTTAAAGCCCTTCTCAAGTAAAAATATTTTAGAGAAGGGGGTCTTCAAAGCCCCCCCCTCAAATTTAATGGTTTTAGAGGAGGTGGTCCTCGAGGCCCCTCTTAAGTTTACAAAGTTTGCACAACAAGTTAGCATTACGAAGGATATTTACCAAATCAGATATTTTGTCTCCATTAGGAGACATATTTGGTTTTTTACTATGGTTCACGCCAGGTGTCATTTGTCAGAGGAGGCAGGAGACTGCAGACCTAGTAGGGACAAAAGGTACATTACAAACCTTGTCCCTATAAGTTTTTCCTCTTGATTTTGGCACCCGAAATGGACCAAACCAACCCCATGTTCACCTATAAATAGGACCATTAATGAGGTCAAATCAGACATCAGAAGCTCAAGTTATATCGTTACTCTGTCAAAATCACACCAGACCACCTAGTATTCTCTCCCTACTCTCTCTCTAAGTGCTAAGTTCTTGTATCTTCACTCCCACACTAACAACGATTATTCTTATCCTTCTAATAAAAGTTACTATTATTGTTGTGAAGTTCATATTCTTACAAGAGGTGGTTCTAGATTTAGCTCCATTTTCACCAAAAGGGAAGGTTTTTCTAGGTGATTCTCTATAAACTCTTAAAGACCTTAGTGGCAGAGTTCATTGAAGTGGGTCACGCCTCACCCATTTTAGTATCTTATCAGACCCCAGTCATACTACCCTCACGCACCTACAAATATTGATGCGGGATCAAACTTTTATGGGAGCCTTTTGAGAGTTCTTTTTGTGATAAGATTCTTCCAAATATTTGCCAGAACCCTCTTTTTTCACCTAATTAGTTTAGGATCTATGAGTTATCTTACATATGCTTTAAGTTCCTATTTTGGGCACCAAATTTATTCTCCACTTCCTTATGAGAACTTTTTCATTGCAGTGGATTTCATGTTCCAATTCGTAGAAAGTTACTGAGCTTGGATTGGTGGATACCAAGGTGTGTGTGGACTCCCATGTTGTGGCACTTACGTGAGTGGATTCCTTCATTGTCCCTGTGGAGGAATGTTGAAGAATGAAGATGCATCAAGGCTTATGGGGATTGAGTCATTGAGTAAGTCACATGTCATCTTATGTAATTTCGTATCGTAGTGAATTGCGTGGTTGGGTCATCCAAGAATTTTCTCGTTTTGGATTTTTCTCGTACATTGAATTTTTGTGTGATTGGTTTATTTATTTTATCTGCTATCACCTAGATGCATGTTTTAGGACTAATATAAATGAGGTAAATTGATTTATCGCGGCAACTAGATTTAAAATTGATGAAAAAGTATTATTGGATTAATATATTTAATGTTTTGATTTTAAAATTGAAAAATCTAAAAATCGACCTTTTCTTGTTTACAATACCATCCTTTTCTAAGCACACACACTGTATAATGGCATTTTTAATTAAAAAATTATATTGGAGTAGGTTGCACTAAATTATCATGTGTTCTTATTTTTATTATAAAAAATTCCTTTTGGATACCAATTTTACAAGTTGTTATTATAGCTAAAATAGTTAGTTATTGTGTTTTATTCACGTGTTGTTAGACCTAAATTTTAATGGTCTTGATGGTTTTATAACCTCATTGTTTGATGGGTCGAATTACGCATAATGGAAAATGTGTTGAAGTCAACACTTAAGGTTATAAGTGAGCGGGCATGGAGAGTAGTCTTGAATGGTTGGACTCCACCTACTACTTTACTTGGAAAGAATAATATTACCAAAACCGTAGAATTAAGGAGTGAGGCTGATCATAGGTTATCACATTTCAACTCTAGATTTTTAAATGCTCAGTTTTGTCCTGTCACCCCAAAGAAATCTGCGTATTATGATATGTGAAACAACAAAAGAGGCTTAGGGCATACTCCAACTCACCCATGAAGGAATTAGTTCTGTGAAAGCTTCCAAACTCCAAAATCTCACCACTAGTTTGAAACAATTAAGATGTTAGAGAGTGAGACCTTTGATGAGTTTTATGCCAGACTTTCTGACATATTTCACTCGTCTTTTAACTTAGGAGAGAAAATACCCGATAAACGAGTAATAAAAAAAATCTTAAGGTCGTTGCCTGAAAGCTTTAATCCAAAAGTTAATGTTTTTAATTCTTTATCTACTCTAGATTTTATGAAAATTAAAGACCTTGTAGGTGAATTACAAACTTATGTGCTTGACATGTTTACCTCCAAAAATTTGAAGAAGAAAGAATATGGCATTTCTTTGAAAGCTTAGAAGGAGGAAACACATATTTTAGATGATAAATCTAACATTGAGGTCGAGGATTTGGCCACGATTGCTAAGAAATTCAAGAAATTTCTCAAATTCCAATAGCATCGAAAGATGTGAAAAAGTTTCATAAAAACATGTATAACAAGTTCGACCACTTCCCTAAGAATCTAAATGATAAATTTAATAAGGATGGGTCAGATAGATATTTTGGTTATGAGGGTTATAGCCATAGGGTAGCTGAGTGTCCCACTAAACTAAGGAAGGAAGGCAAGAAACCGAAGGTGCATAATACCATCCTTAGTGATAGTGATCTGGAAGAGGGATCCAATTATCCCATTTAACATAACTTCACTGTGTTCATAGCTAGTCATGCGATCTTTGATGATAAATATTCCAATGAATATATTTTTAAACATGACACTTTCGAGGCCATAGTTTATGGATCCTAAATGAGTGATGGTAGAGTGAGTGGCTATGAGAGTGAGGTTGATGATGAATAAGAGCAAGAGAGTGAACTCTAAGTTTCCTTTCATGTGTTGCACGCAAAAACTTTAGAATGATAACTTAAAGTTAGATGCTAGGTTAAAAGAATGTGTTATAATGAATAATGATAGTGGTATGATTGAGGATTAGGAAACGTGAGAGGATTCTTCTAGAGAAGCTGGAGTACATATAAGGTGAGAGAAATAGTCTTTGAGGTTTGATGGAGGCTATAAACAAGGAGCTTCTAGAATTTGAGGATTCAATGCATTTTCTTAAGTCTCAAATAGTTGAGCGTGAAGAGAGATTGAGAAACTCGAGTCGAGTCCAATTTGATTTGGAATCTAGGTAAAAAAAATTGGATAAGATGTTAGGTACCGTCCAAATCAAAGATAAAAAGTGTGGTATTGGCTTCAATGATCATAAGGATTCCTTTACCCAAGCCAAGACCATGCGTTTGAGAGATTCGACTAGGAATGTTAAGAAAAATAAACATTTAAGTAACATTCATTGTACTGTTTACACTTGCACATATTACGGTAGGAAAGGTCACGATGATTCCCAAAGCCCTCAAACATAATGTTATACCTACTTGGGTTACGAAATCATATTTGAAGGCTTTACGTAGTAGACTTGTTGATTCTCGTTTTTTTGCACATGATACTTACCATGCTATATCTAATGGTTGATTATGTTCACATCTTTACATGCACTAGTTGTGATTCATGCTATTTGTTTGCTAGTTGTATGTCTTGTGTATCTTTTATATTATAATTTTTTTCTTTTATTGAGTCATATTGAAAAATATACAAATATTTTGTTTATCTTTTGAGTTAGTTTGTTCCCAAAACTTGGTATTTTTTTTTATAAAAAAAAACTCAAAACATTTTCGA
This sequence comes from Sambucus nigra, assembly GCA_949130495.1. Lineage (NCBI taxonomy): Eukaryota > Viridiplantae > Streptophyta > Magnoliopsida > Dipsacales > Adoxaceae > Sambucus > Sambucus nigra. The sequence continues at coordinate 436,312,938 of OX422214.1, forward strand.
TTTTGTGTATTTTAGTTTTGCACATTTGGTGTGGCATATGTTTGAATCAAATTCATTTCGTGTTATCCATGTGACTAAGACTTTTGGTTATGATTGCTAATATTTACATTGTTGTTAATCATGCTTGCATGGAGTTGTTTCTAACTTGATTTTCATAATGGATTCACTTTCTATATGCCTCCGCACACTCATACACGAGATTTTTTAATGTTAACTTCACACACACACACACACACACACACACACACACACACACACACACACACACACACTATATATATATATATATATATATATACATATACATATTTGAGCCTTGTAAGATGTTTTCCCATCAATCTTGTTAGCTAGATATTTTATGACTATGGGAGATTTGTTCATGTAATATTCATTGCTCGTGAGATTGCTTGATTTTTATTGCAAAATATGAGGGTGTGGGGGAAAGGGATACAAAAGGTGCAAATCTCCGTTGCGCGAAAGCCATCATTGTCAAGAGCCTAATGAAAAGATTAAAGGTAATAAATATTGAAAAATTGCCAAGGCTAACAAGTTTACTTTGATTAATGTTAAAAAGTAATAACTTCAAAAGAATTGAGAGAAAATAAAATATGATATATGTTTATATTTTGAGGTGTAATACTTAAAGATCAATGGGTCTGCATAATAAATCCTAGTTATGCTTATTTTGTCATGAAATTAATGATTTGTTGAGTCATCAATATTCTAGGCTTGTGTGCAATATGATTGCTTATTCATAGAGTTCACTTTATCTTGTAACTTGAGGCTAAATTTTTTTTTGACAAAGTTTAGTAGAAAGATAGAACTCCTTGAACATATTTACGTGTTTGGGTCATAATTCATTTGTAACTAGTTCACACCCGATCATTCCATTCCACATGTTTATACATAATGATACTACGCTAATGTGTAAATATTACGTGTTTGTGTAGAGTTTTGTTGGTTGTTTATACCTATATATGTGTCTATACTTCATTGATATATTTTACATATTTTATATATGATATTGCTTGGAGTCATTGATATTTGCATTTAGTCCATGCTTCCCATATGCTTTATCTTTCGATTTTATTTGGCCTACTATGTGATCATTATAGTATATCTTGTTGGGTGCATTGAAATAACCACTATAACAAATCAAGTAGATGGTCGTGAATTCGGGATGTGACTAGGCCCGTGGATCACGGATCCGGTTCGTGACCAAAATAGGCGTGACCAGGAATACAGGACCCAGACCTCGTCCTTGCCTAAAAGCTATGGTTACGGACCATGGCATGTAACTGTATTATGGATGGACGTGGAGAAGGGTCATGACCAGGTGGTCATAGAACAAATCCATGACCTATCTGAGACCAACCTTTACACGTGATCAGGGACTAAAGTTGTGAATAGTCGTGATAAAACTTTAAGAGTGGTTACATACTAAAGTCATGAACAGGCATGATAAACCTTTAAAAGTAGTCAAGGACCAAAATTGGGACCAAGTTTTAAACATTTACACCATCTTCACATTCCTCACAAACCAGAGACGTGACCAACCATTACACATGTGTCACATTCTTCACAGATCATAGCCACGACCATATATTTATCACAAAAAAATAAAACAGGTTCACGACTAAATTTTGTTACTATATTTGAATGGAAAAAAATGAACGACTGTTTCGGGTCCTATTGTCAAATTAGGAGTCTTGCTACTATGTAATCAATTGCTACAAGTTACATTAGATACATGCAAGGTGTTTGTGCCACTTGTGTGGCATTTTGGGGACTATTAGTGGTTTTGGTCGATTCACGACACGTTTTCAAGCCTAAGTGTGCTTATTTTCAAATTCGGGTCCTATTATGCTATGAGTTACATTAGATACATTACATCTATCCGTGACACTTGTGGGGCCGTTTAGGGGTTGGTGGTGGTTTTATCCCACTCGTAGCACATTTTCAACCCTAAGTGTGCCTATTTTCAAATTTGGGCTCTATTCTCAAATTGGGAGTCCTGCGACTATGCGGGTGATTACTTCGAGTTACGTTGGTTATGTGAGAGGTGTTCGTGCCACTTGTAGGGATATTTGGGTGATGGTGGTTTCGTCCCATTCGCAACTACTGGGTCGGTTGGTGAGTCACCCAAAAAAAAGCATCGAGAAGCATATATGTTTTATGAAATGATCAGCGGTTTCATTTATGTTATGCACTGCATCGTGTTTGTGTGTGTTTATTGAGCTTTATTCACTTCAGTGCCATGCGCTTTTCTTCGCTTTATAGAAGAGAGAGACCCTTTTTTTAAGATTAAAAAGAAAGGTCAACTACTAGAAAATGGTGGGATCATTAAATGATTAGTGAAATAAGGACCAACGACGATCCTATCCTAAAGGAGAAGGAGGTTCAAATTTTTTTTCTATTCTCAGACCGGGTGTCCTGTGACTATGCGATTAATTTCTACGAGTTACGTTAGACACATATGAGGTGTTTTTGCCACTTGCGGGGCTGTTTGGGGGCTATTGGTGGTTTTGGCCAACTCGCGACATATTTTGAAGCCTAAGTTTGCCTATTTTTAGATTCAGGTCCTATTATTAAACTGAGAGTCCCATGACTATGTGGGACGTTGCTAAGAGTTACGTTGGAGACGTGTTAGGTGTTCATGCTACTTGTGGGGCCAATTAGAGATTGTTTGTAGTTTCGGCCCACTCGCGGTACATTTTGAAGCCTAAGTGTGCCTATTTTTAAACTTTAGTCCAATTTTCTAAATGGGGGTCCAGTGATTACACGTCTGGTTACTACGAGTTGCGTTGGACACGTTCGATGTGTTCATGTCACTTACGAGGAAGTTTGGGGGATGTTGGTGGTTTCAGCCCACTCACGTTATGTTTTCAAACCTAAGTGTGACTATTTTCAAATTCGGATCCTTTTATCAAAACGGGAGTCCCCCAACTATGTTGTCAGTCACTACAAGTTATCTTGGCCACATGTAAGGTGTTCGTGCCACTTCTGGGACTGTTTAGGGGATATTGGTGATTTCGGCCCACTCGCTGCACGTTTCAAGACCTAGTGCCTAGTTTCAAATTCAGATTCTATTCTCAACCTAGACTATATGGTCGGTTGTTACAAGTTATGTTGGACACATGTAAGGTGTTCGTCCTAATTGCAGGGCCATTTGGGGACTGTTGACAGTTTTGACCCACTTGCGGCATGTTTTCAAGCCTAAGTGTGTTTATTTTCAAATTTGGTCACTATTCTCAAATTGAGATTCTTACGACTATGCGATTGGTTGCTACGATTTACATTGGACAAGTGCAAGGTATTCGTACCACTTACGAGGCCATTTGGGGGTTGTTGTTGGTCATAACCCACTTGCGACATGTTTTCAAGCTTAAGCGTGCCTATTTTCAAATTAGGGTCTTATTCTTAAATCGGGAGTCCCGTGAATGTGTGATCAGTTGCTATGTGTTACGTTATATACGTGCGAGGTGTTCATTCCACTAGCGAGGCGATTTGGGGGTAGTTGGTGGTTTTGTCTCACTCGCGGTATGATTTCATGCCTAAGTGTGTTGATTTTCAAATTTGGCTCTTATTCTCAAATTAGGAGTCCCTCAATTATGCGATCGATCTCTACGAGTTATGTTGATCACGTGCAAGGTGTTCATGCCACATGCGGGGCTGTTGGACAGCTATTCGAGATTTTGGCATGCTCGGGGCATATTTTTAAGCTTAAGTGTGCCTATTTTAAAATGCAGGTCCTCTTCTCAAACTAGGTGTTTCACGACCATACGGTCAATTAATGAGAGTTACGTTGGACACGTGTGAGGTGTTTGTGACACTTGCGGGATTATTTGAGTGATGTTGGTGGCTTTGGCACGCTCGTGGCACGTTTTCAAGCCTAAGTGTGACTATTTTCCGATTCGGATCCTATTCTCAAATCAAGAGCCCTGCGACTATGCGGTTGGTTGGTACGAGTTACATTAGACGCGTGCAAGGTGTTCGTGGTACTTATGGGTCTGTTGGTGGTTATTACCCATTCGCAACATATTTGAAAGCCTAAGTGAGCCTACTTTAAAATTTGGGTCGTATTCTCAAACCGAAGTCTCGTGACTATGGGTCGGTTATAACGAGTTCCATTGAACATGTGTGAGGTTTCTGGCCCCTCTCGGGTCATTTCGGTCTTTTTGGTTATTTCATCCCACTCGCAGAACATTTTCAAGCCTAAGTGTTCCAATTTTAAAATTCTAGTCCTATTCTCAAGTTGGAAGTCTCTTGTCTATGCGGTTGGTTGCTACGAGTTATGTGCTTGTGCCATTTTAGGGACGTTTGGGGCTGTTGGTGGTTTCGGCCCACTCCCGAAATGTTTTTAAGCCTAAGTGAGCCTATTTTGAAATTTAGGTCCTATTCTCAAAGGGAGAACCCCGCGGCTACATGGTTGATTGCTGGGAGTTACGTTGGACACATTCGAGGTATTTGCACCACATGCGGGGCCGATTGGGTGTTATGGGTGGTTTCGGCCCACACGCAGCACATTTTCAAACCTAAGTGTGCATATTTTCAAACTTTGGTCCGATTCTCAAATCTAGAGTCCCGCGACTACGTGATAGATTACTACGAATTACATTGGTCACGTGCGAGGTGTTCGTGCCACATGTAGAGCCATTGGGGGTTGTTCGGGGTTTTGGCCCACTCGCTGCACATTTTCAAGTGTAAGTGCTCCTATTTTCAAATATTTAAAAGATTATGCATATCAATGATACATCACAAATATTGTATTTTTAACCCGTTAACTTATGCATTTTTAGCCCCCTCAAGTACCGTAATTGCTATAATTATGCTCATTAATCAGAAACCGTCCATTTTATGCGCTAACATGTTATTTGAGATATTATTGAGTGTTTGTAGGTGTTATGGTACTTAGTGTGAAGTTTCGCCGCATTCTGGTAAAGTTTTGTTGGAGTTCGCACGTTCAGGGGCATTTTCATCACTTCACACTTCGGATTTTTGGCCAAAGTATTCACAGAAGTTGTATATCTTGGGCCAAGCTTAGCGTGGCCTCAAACGGTGCTTGAATCAGATTTCAAATGAAGAAAACACGGACCTTTAATAGGGGAAGAATTATAAGTTAATTAATATATTAATAAACTAACAATTTGAATAATTCCTTCCATGTCCTTCTTCTTTTTTCTTAGAGCAAACACAAATGGAGATTTTTGTGCCATGCTCGGGTTTGGCTCGGGTTTTGCATTCGTTCGAAATTGGATCTTGGGTCGCTTATGGATTTGGTTGCGAGTCAACTGGCTCGAGTTCTCGGATTTTTGGAATACCCATTTTTGGCCATATCCAAGGTTTGGCCAATAATGGTGGGTATTGGGTTTTCATGGCCATGGTAGCGCTGCTGGTCCCATACACGTTGTGATTTGTAGCAGGTCCCAATAATGGAGAAGGGCATGGTTTAAACATGAAGTGTGGTTTCGATTTACAACCATGGAACACGCATATGGGTCTCGGCCTTGGGTATTTTTCTTACAGTAGTAGCGATCCATTCCTACTGCCAAAACTATCAGTGCGAATTGATTCGCACCATTGCGATTCGATTCTCTTGTCAATTGTAAAAAAGTAGAACCATTTTGAATCGATTCAGACTCCCCCGAATCGATTAGGTGCTCTATTTTAGCTGGCCTCTTTTGCTGTTATTTCCTTCCTTTTCCATTTTTATTTTCTTTTTCTTTTTCTTTTCTCTCTTAATTTGGACTTATCCCCTATTTCTTTTCTTTTCATTTTTCTTTATTCTCTTTTTGCAAATTATTATAAATACACCACTTGGTGTATTTTTGTAAAGAGACTAGTTTTATCTCATTTTATTTCTTATCTTTCAGTTTTAGGAGACCTAGGGTTTGTAAACTATGGGGGTTTTCATTGTTAGGGTTTCCCTCCTCCCCCATTAATGTAAGTTTTATTTTTCTTCTTTTTCTTTTCTTTATTCTTGCTTATTAAATTTCCCATGCCAAGATAAATTAGTTTTGTTTAATTAACTCTTGTTTTATTAGTTAATTAGTTGTTTAATTAGATTAACCATGTGTAGTGAGTAGTTAAATATGGTTTGGATCGTGTGTCGCCATTGATGGATATTGAGATCCGAAAATTAGGTTTTGTATAAAATCATATTTAATTGAAACTGCGTGTAATTAAATGGAATTATTATGCGTTTAACTTTCTTTGTCACGCAACGTTAATGTTTATAGCAATAATTCGATTTTAAGACGTGTGTGACCATTTTGAATTAAATATTTTATCTCCTAACTTTGAGTTAAATTTCTTCTTGCGTGATGTTTATAATTAACTAAAAATGCTTGGTTAAATGTTTTTGAACCAAAATTCTAATTATTAGTTATTAGCCCATGGCGGGGACGTGATTCCGACTCCGATTTTATTAATTTCGTTTAAAGTTAACTTCTTAATTTTTTACCTTTTCTTTTAAACGAAACCATATCACCTTGTACACTTGTATTGTTGAAATAATAATTCGATTATAATCTATACAACACTCCCTGTGGATTTGATCCCCACTTGCCGCTACACTTCCATTTAGTCTACCAAGTTGTGTTATTTGTTTTATATAGGGCGTAAACACCCAACGACGCGTTTTAAATATAAAGTTTGCGCCTCATTAATCAATTATATAAAAATATTAGTTAAACTAAAGAATACCTGGTACCTGTGATCCAAGAAGGCTGCTAAATAGAGTTTTCCGAATATGTGATTAGATCCAATTGATCCAAAACCCCTAGCATATTCCTGTGCATGTGCTTTTGTTGATTAGGTTATTTGATACAATGTTCATAAAATGAAGATAAATTAACATCTTACATGGGATAATAATATACATTACTGATATCCTTAAAATTTGGAAACTCTTCACCAACTTAGAGTTTCCAAATTTTGAGGATATTAGTAATATTGATTTTTGTCCCACATGAGACATCTATTTTCCTTCATTATATGAAGATTGTATCAATGAAGCTAATCAGCAAATGTATATGTAAAGGACCACATGGAAATTGAGTGGGTCAATTCGATCCAATCATAACTCATGAGACTTTATTCTCAAATCGAGTGTCTCGTGAAAGGTGTTCGTGCTCCCACCCCCAGTATGCGATTGAACATAACATATTATCGAAAGTTAACTTACATGACTATAAATCAATATTTGTTACAATTTTCATTTTCCTGCCAACAAATAATTTTTTAGAGTCATGTAAGTTAACTTTTGATAATATGATATATTCAATTGAATCTTAATGGCAATGCATAAAGTGTCCAGAAGCTACTTCTGCAAATAAATACGGTAAAATTGATATGGGTCACTATAATCTTAGTACAAAACACACATGCATTACATAAGCAAAGTTTTGAAATGTCACAACTAAACATACATAAATCATATGAAACATTCATAAATTAAACTAAACATCCATATGTCAAACTAAACATTCATACATCAAAGTAAAGATCTAATATAGTGTCAATATCATAATAGGACACAAATAAAATCGACAAGGATAAAATAATATTCTCATACTCAATCGTCCTCTAAATCAATAAAACATCATTCAAATTAGGATTGTCATCAAGAGCTGACTGAAACTCTTTTAGAGCCGTTAATGCATCTACTTGAGTAGTCATACCCTTGGGTGAATACACAACAATAAACCAAAATTCATAATTTATTCCCTTCGAGTAGAATACCTTCTTTAAATTCTGAAAGACATAAATAAAAAGTGCGCAAATATGCGATATTTACTCTTTATCTTTGATAAATCTACCATAATAAGTTTGGAGTCAGAATCAACTTTGAAAGAATTTATAGTACCTCCACCTTCACCCTGTCACAATAGAATAAGGTTTATGTGAAATATAAGTAATTAACTTATAAGATTTGTTGGAATATATCCTATAATAGGTTAGCATCTTATCTTTGGGATTTTTATCGCTTTTGCTAGCGACACAGGTAGTCAAGGAAGAAAATTAAATTCCACTCTTTTGCATCAAAATATTTTCCTCATATGGATATGAACGAAATCAAAACCGTTGGTGCAGAATTTCTTAAAAACTTTTGCATGAAAACTACGACCTTTTGTTAGGCATACAAGCCTTCAAGAGACATCACCTCTTTTTAGAAACTGCATTTATTAATAAGTTTGTATTAGGGCATATTTTTACCACACGTGAATAAATAACCGCACACATAAGAGCTAAAAATTACATATATTGATATCCATGACCTGAAATCAGTTGTCGTGGATTTTCTACAAGTAGTTAGAACTTTAATAGAAGCAATGGGCATTTTTCCATGCAACGTAAAGAAAAGGACATGGTAATGGTTTATCTCTTAAAGGTAAATACATTATTTATGGTCCGATATAAGCTAATATGATATGTAGACTCAATAATCCTAAATCAGAACTACAACTCTTTAGATAGGTTCCAAGTAAGGTTAAATTACTTAAAAAGAGAGATGTTCGTAGTTATGAACATGTAGAATAAGGAAGCGATTTTGGCCGTGGAATATTCTTATGGATTTTGTTGTAGATATAAAGTTAATGTAGGTAGATAATTTAATGTACCAAGATTTTAGAAAATTTGGTTTCGATTTTATAAATTGATTTCAAATAGATGTTCGATTCATTTTACAAAATTATTTGACCAAAAGTGGGATATATTTTATTTGTTACGGTACATTGGAAACTAACTTATACATTATCATGTTTGTGATTAGGAAAAAATCGAGTGTCGTGTAAATACCCTTGTCGTTGTCGTCGATTTTTCACCATAATGAAAAATCTAAACTTTAACTACTCATATTTTATTTGTATAGCAACGAGTTCGGGTATCGAATCCACATGTAATGTTGTTTAAAATTTGATTTGTTTATTACTTTTTAAATAAAGTGTAAAAAATGATTTCTGGGTTTTGAAATATTTTAACGCTATATTGTAGTCGAATATTTAAACTAAATTGATTAATATCTAGAAAAAAATAGGTTGAGAACTAAATTCTTCACCTCGAAATATGTAGTATAATTGAATACATGGTTAGACGCATTTTAAAACGCGAATAACACTCATTTGAACTATTTATTTAAACCCAGAGTGCACTTCTCAAATTTTCATAAAATTCCAAATACGATTTTGGCATCACCAATAATTTCAAAACTACACACGTAGTGTCGCAAATATGTTGCATACGCCATATACCCCATTAAGGTCCCTTGGTATATTTTTACAAATTATGAACCCGTTAAAAATCGATTTATTCCATCGCACCATAGTGAAGAAACTAAATACTTGAAATGAGTTCATTAATCTCAACCTAATTAAAATTATCTAGAAAGCATTTTTAATTAATTAAATAAAACGATGTGTGAAAGAGTGATTATAAAATGAGAAGAAAAATGATTTTTGAAATGAGTAAACTAATTATGGAAGCTTGTAAATAATTGTAAAGAAAGTAAATAAATGAAGAGAAGAGTTTATTAGAACTGTGAATAAATAACAAACAAAAATATATGACTACACTTCTCTAAACTAACTATCCCCAAGAATGAGTGCGTGTTCAGTCCCAAGCGACACCATTTAAGGGTGAAGATTTTTGGTTTAAAGGTAAGAATGGGTATACACAATATGATGAAGGGATTCGAATAAAGTGGTCGTGGGTGTACAATACGAATAATAATAGGTTATGGGAATTCCAGGCAGGCAACAAGAAACACAAGGATTACAAAATAAAATAAAGAAAATTTCACACCCTACTTTTGGTATGAGTGCACAAGAGAGTATATAAAGAAATGAATTAATGATAAGGTGAAATAACATAATTTTATTCATTATTAAAGTAGTACACATAAAGTAGTACCATCGCAGGGGTGGGTTATATTTTTATAGTACAGGCTATAAAGTAGAGAATCGAAAGCGCCACTTCTTGTTGGCTTATTCTTTGCCCACACAATCATGTATGCAAACGGGCGATCGGTATCTGTCTCTAAAAGGGAAAATATATTATCCACTTTCTTCGAGTTCATCTAGCGAAAAAAGGAATTAGCACAAATATGCTAAGCATGTTTTACCAGTTCCATAACAATTATACGTATTAATGAGAGCTGGAGTGTGTATAGAATCAGTGTTTAGCAACGCTAAAGAAATAAATGTGATAATCCCATACTTATTAGTTAGTAAAGAAAATTAAGGTTTTTTGAACTAATAATCCCATACTTACTAGTTCATTAAGGATTATATAAAGAAAATCTAGGATATTTGAACTAATAATCCCACATTTACCAGTTCATTAGGGAGTATAAAAATAATTAAGCCATCAATAAAACTAAATAATAATAATCAACCCAAAACCTTTGAGGAAAAGTAACCGACTAGGCACACAATTAAACTCGCACTCATACATATGTAGCAATAAATCCAGGATCTCAATCATTTGTGACCATTAGGTCAAGTAGAAAGTTTCGTTGGATAACACATCAATCTACTTCCAAGTTAATATTGATGCTCATAATATAAATATTTACACAAAAGTGCGAGGGTGAACTGAATCAATAAGGAACATGATACCAGTTATTAGGTGAGAATGGTTAAAGTGATCCATATTCAAATTCAAATACTGATGATATTTAATAAAATATATAGTATGGCAATATTATAACATGCACATGATAGGAGTAAATAGGAGTTGTCATATAGTGATATCAATGGAAATATGCCAAATAGCAAATTCTACTATTGAAAAGGTAGGGAAACCTACTTAATTGCTATATCGTATGTCTTAATATATAATAAGAGGATATTTGGAGGAGCTAGTACTTGATTCTCTGTATACAATGTTTGGAAATATAAGTATTTGGGATTGAGTTAGTGAGTTTATAAAAAAAAAAACTATATCTATTGAAGTTCATAGGGTTTAATTATAAATAATTTAGAACTTTAAAATATCGGACTTAAGTTCATATTTGAACTTTGGTGCACGATACTTTTTCTCTTGAAATATTTTGAAGTATTCATAGACAAAGTTTGGGGTTCAAATTCATAAGTTAGAAAAGTAAGGAGGGATCAAATTGATATTTAAGAAAAATACTTCTAAGTTAAGATTTAATTTTTCGTAACTTAGGCTAGGATAATCCAAACATGGACTTACCTTTTATCATTTCTACGCGAAAAATAAAATAAAAATATTGAAAAAAAATTCAAAAAGTTTTGATTGGCCATGCGCCCTCACGCGCAAGGTCAAGGTTTCTTGTCAAAAAGTTCATCTTCTTCCCCTCGATAGTTGACTTTAGGGTTTTTGATTTTTGACCTTGAATAACTGCTTCATTTATAAACCATTTGGGATGATTTCTTAACATACTCAACCTAATTTTTCATAAGGAATCCAAATATATAGGTTTTGTGGATTGAGATGAAGTATATCTTGAGTTCCATAACTGCGTGTTTTACTAAAAAATTGACCAAACAATCATCGATTTTAAGGATATGGCAAGTATTCTTATGGACATAGTTTTTTTTATACGTGTAGGAGTAATTTGGTTTTGATTTCAGAGGTTAAGATGGATTATACTGGGAGAATTTAAGATTTTCAATTTTTTGGTTCAAAATAGACTTTCAATCAATTCAAGATTACTAGGCACATTCATACCATTTGATCATTACATTATAGTTTATGAGGTTCTAATGAAGGCATTCAAATCTTTAAACCCGAGTTTTGATAATTATTTGGAAGTTCACCATTGAAGCTTAACATTTAATGGTGCAAACTTCATAATTTTCACCAGGGCCTATTTTCTATGTAAAATTTCCTAATGTTTTGAAGTGAAAATTATAGATCACCTACTTGGAGTGAAAATTTTGAGTTTTGAAACTCCTGTTTGGGTGAGTTGAAACTGATGATTTCGTAACTAAAATGGTAAGGTTTTCAAGCTTGGGTTTTGTTCCTCACATGTGTTAATGGTGTACACATGTGATTCTTGGTTGTTTGTACTGATGTGTAAGCTTATTTGGATAGGGGGTTTTATGAAATTAACAAAAGTTTGGTGTTTGTTCCTTGGTTGGTCATATATATGCACTTATAGCCTTAAAAATGTACTTTAGATAACGTTTAGGGGTACTTTTGTAATTTTAAAAGTTTAAAGGTATGAAATTGTAAATTTATATTATTTGAAGTATAAAGTATTAATTTGATATAAAGTTGAGATTTAAGGGTCAAGTACAAGTCAAGTTATTTTGGTTTAAAGTTTTAAGGGGCTATATTGTAATTATTAAAACTTTAGGGGTTCAAGTTAATTTAGTAAAGTTGTAGGGCATCAAGTATAGTTTCATTCTTCTTGAATACTTTTGAATTTAAATAATTTATATGGGTTGAAATAGTGACTATAGTTTATTAGGGTCAATTTTGAAAATCCCAGTTGTTACAGTCTACTTACCTAAAAAACATTTGTCGTGGAATTTACCTTGAAATAATTCGGGGTATTGTTCTTTAATAGCTTGTTCTGGTTCCCATGTAGCTTCTTGATGATTTTGAATTTCCCAGAGTACTTTAACTGGGGGAATTTCCTTGTTTCTGAGGTACTTCACTTAGCGATCCAGAATTTGAATAGGGCATACTTCAAATTCATGGTTTGGATCGATAGAAATATCTTGCCAAGTAATGGTAGAGATGGATCACAAATATACAGGCATAACTGAGACACGTGAAATACATTATGAATATTGAATAATTCCACAGGTAATTCTAATTGATAGGATACAAAGCCAACTTATTTAAAAATTCTGAAAGGTCTAATATATCTGGGGGCTAATTTTCCCTTCTTTCTTCCTTTTCAAGAAGAAATTTTTAAAATTACTTGGTCATTAACATGAAATTATAATGGTTTTCAGTGCTAGTCTGCAAAACTTTTCTGGCAATCTTAGGCTATATTCAATATTTCTCAAATTAGTTGTATTCTCTCAGTGGTTTCCTAGATTATTTCGGGACCAATTTCTTTATTACTTTTGAATTATATCCAACATACAGGTGATCTACACAGTCTTCCATATAAGTTCAAAAGAAGATGCTTTAATACTCGTCTAATAACTATTGTTATATTAAAATTCAACAAGGAGTAAATGTACATTCTAGTTGTCAAGCGTATCTAACGTATAAGCGCGTAGCATGTCCTCTAAAGTTTGGATCGTACATTATGATTGTCCATCCGTTTGTGGGTGGAATGCATTACTTAAATCAAGTTTAGTACCCATTGTGATTTGCAATGCTTGCTAAAACTTTTCTACAAAACGAGAATCTCTGTCTGATATGATGGGTAAAAGAATTCTATGTAATCGGATAATTTCATGAATGTAGAGCTTGCTAAGATTTTGGAATGAGTCAGTGGTCTTCATAGGTAGAAAATGAGTATATTTGGAATTTGTTCTACTATTACCCAAATGAAATTATATCCTCTGGATGTACTAGGTAGTCTGCTAAAAAATCCCATGGTAATATGATCCCATTTTCAATCGAGAATTGGTTAGGGTTGGAGGAGTGCACCGGGGTGTTGGTGTTCAATATGTACTTATTGACAAGAAGGACATTTCCTCACAAAATTCTTGATATCATTTCTCATATTTGGCCACCAATATTGTTTCTTCAGGATGTGGTACATTTTTTATCTTTCAGGGTAAATCATAAATTTTGAGTGATGGGCTTCTTGTAAAATTTCCTCCTGTAAAGATGCATCATCAGGTACATACAATCTATTTTTAAATCGTAACGTTTTTTTGTTATCGTATGAGAATTCGGGATTTTTATCTCGAAAGGTTTGCACAAAATAATATTGGGTTTGCCGAACTAAGATTTTCTCTCTCAATTCAGGATAAGCAATGATGTTAAATTTTTTTGTGAAAGGGGATATCAGTCGAAGGTCATATTGCAATATGTTAGAAGGAATATCGTAGGAAATTAAAGTGTGGAGTCTTCCTATTGGATTTCAACTTAATGAGTCGACTACTACACTGCCTTTCCCCGGATGGTAATTTAATTTAAATCGCTATTCTTCCAAAAATTTCATCCAACCTCATCGTTAAATTGAAGTCCTTTTAAGTAAAAATATATTTCAAACTTTTCTGATAAAAAAGACTTGAAAATTTACACCGTAAAGGTAACAATGCCAAATTTTCAACGCAAAAACAACAACTGCTAATTCAAGATCATGGACAGGGTATTACATTCATGAGTTTGGAGTTGCCATGACCCATACTTTATAACTTTCTCATTATGTATTAACACATATCCTAACCCTTTGTGACACCCCACCTAATAAAATATCGGGTGATCACTCCTATATCAAATTATGACAGGAGTCTCATATGGATCATTCTTAGCATCACTGTCGAAAGTCCATTTAATTACTAATAACCTATTAGGCCGGTGTCAAAATTTTACTTAACTACTCTTTTTAAGAGAAGATAATTAAAACATCCACACAGTTTTTGCGTAAGTGAAACTGAAATGACATAAAATAACCGAAAACTCGGTTAAAATATACAACCATATCGAATGTTGTACTAAAAGAATAATTAAATGCAAATGGACCATTGGCCAGAATTTTTATACAATACCTCCTATCTAGAGTAAAAGAATGGAAGAAACTATCAAAAACCTGCATGCATCCACAGCTGCTACAGCTGACGTCTGACTCGAAAGGAGTGCCATCCAGGCTTCCCTGTGTTTGGACACCTATATAGTATATATATATATACAGCAAGAGAGGAAAAGTAAATAAACGGGTCAGAGCCCGAGTTTTGAAGATATTTAGCAAGTGCATAAATGCGTTATTTTTAGAAAAAGGTTTTATCTCATATTTAAGTTTGGTATCGCGCTCCCATGAGATACCCCTCACCTCTCTTCTAACAGTGCACTCCTAGCGCATCTCTCTAAACATCCTAGTCAAGCTACCCTGCTAAACTAGTCTATCACCCAACCACTATTAACCCTAGATAGTCCAAGTACTAAGGGATAAACTTCACCCCAGTCTCAATGCTATGCCATGTTCGTGTGTGGGGTGTCTCGCAAAGCGAAATCCAAACAAGGAACCCCCTCGATACACTACTACGCGACAAGGTCGATCATCGAGATCCATCAGACCCTCAGTACGTAATGTATTTATATATATAAATCATATAAGAAATATTAATATTAGAGCACTAAGGATTAAACTTCTCCCTAGTCTCAACATAATGCCATATTCGTGCGTGGGGTGTCTCGCAGAGCGAAATCCAAATAAGGAATCCCCCCGATACACTACTATGGGGCAAGGTCGATCATCGGGATCCATTAGATCCTCGGCACCCAATTTCCATATATATATATATATATATATTTCAATATACATCCGGATCTATCTCCCGGACTGAGGTGCATTCTATACTCATATCAAAACTTTCTATTTCCCTTTTTATATCCATGAAATATATTTAAAAGACAATTCATTATCATGAATTGCTTTATAACATCATGTAACTTTTTAAAAGCCAGTTTTATAATCATAAAAATGCTTTTGCATTTTAAAACATCCCATTTCCATTCTTATATCCACGAAATGTATTTAAAAGCCATTTCTATTATCATAAAAATGCTTTTACCATATCATATGCTTCCATTTCCCTTCTTCCATCCGGGAAATGTATCCGAAGCCAATCATTTATCCTATTTCCCTTCTTCCATCCAGGAGATGTATTTAAAGCCATTTTATTATCATAAAATGCTTTAACAAATCTAAGACCGCCCCTTCGGGTTTCCCCTCTAGACGCGCCCCTAAATGGCTATCATCTTCCAGGGTCCATCAAACAAGACAATCTGGGAACCTAATAACGTCGGGAAGCGGCCATATGCCTGCGGGAAAGTCAAGACCACACCCAGAATCTCCTAACCAGCGCTGTAAAATATAATTGCCATATGGCCTAGGACTATATCCACCATGCATTCATTAGTCAGGGGGCATCACCATACGCATGCAGCTTCCCTTATGATAGCAATTTAGGGAGGTGTGTAACCATAATTTTATTAATTATGAAAATCTTTTCTTTTCCATTTTGAAAATATTCATTTTTACATTTTCAAAATCATTTACATCATACCATACATATATACTTTAATGACATAGTATATACATATACCATATATTCCTCCTCGAATATATAAATGGCCATATGCCAAGTACATCTAGCGATGACCAATAACCCCAAAGATTCTCTCAAAGAATCATAATCATGCATTTATATAAGCATGATACTATACCCAAAATATTTACTTACTTTTATAACTAATAAATACCTTAATCATCTCTAAGGATATTATCGGATGTCTCCAATTTCCAATTCACTCTAAGTGAATGTACATATCTATATCCCCAAATTATCCTAGTTATCTCCTAGGGTAAACTCAACAGTAATCGATATAATTATGCTTTCTATACACATAATTATATAGTCCTATATGCCTACTAGAAAATCCTCGGGATTTATCGCTCCCGAACAACCTTAAATTTAATGGGTTATGGATTCCATTTCCATGAACCCCAGGACTACCTCTTGTCCATATAATCATTTAAAGGTCCCCACTATAATTTAGGAACCCTAAACCATCAAGTTCTACAATTATACTATTTTCCTCGAAAATATAATTTAAGGGTTATATATTTAAAACCCTCACTTAAGCCTCCTAATTTCCCTTAATAAGTGGACCATATAGTCCCAAAAGATCCCTTATGTTATCACATAAATGACCTCGAGAAATACGAATTAGAATCTATCCCATCCAACTCACCCTTAGAAAAATTGCCAATCTGTCAGCAGGGGTTGATCGATCGACCCATGTCTGTCGATCGATCGATGGCTTCGATCAATCGAACCCCCATGATCGATCGATCGATCATAGCGGGCATCTTCTTCTCCGAGAAGCTGTTTCAGCCATGGAAGCTTCTCCCAAGCTTCCATCTCCTCACCCAATGGACTACAACTCCAACCAACAACAAATACACTTATAATACTGGTTCTAAACGTCCTAGAACGTGAAATCACCAATTAATTTCAATTAAAACATAAGTTTCTCCAATTATTCAATTTTTTGGTTTTATTCAATTTATCTCCCGAAAACCCGTTTTATCCACAGAAACCCAACCCAAAATCTTTAGGGTTTGATTATACCAAACTACGGTATGAGATATTTATGCAAAAATTAAATAAATCAAGTAAACATTTGTCTCGTGGATAAAATTCGACGTCCTCGAGCCGAATCCCAAGGAGGTTGGCCGGAATCTCCCCCTTTTCTCCTCTTTTCTTCCTCCTCTCTCTCTTCTCTCTCTTTTCTTTCTTTATTCTTTTTATTTTCTCCCTCTCTCCCTCCTTTTATAAGGAGAAAAGGGTTTAACCCCTTAAAACCCAAAAATGACTCATTTACGAGCCATTTTAACTCTAAAATTCCCCGAAAGTCATTTTCAACAATCGAACACTCTTTTTTGACTATCTCGGCCACTCCGAGACTCATGGCGCAGTCGAAATTTCCATCCGAGGTACTTGTCCGTAACTCACTATTTTAACCCATAAAACTTAATGCGGGTTTTCAAATCAAAATCTTACCTTTTGTCTCTTTACTCAACGACGACATATAATTGAAATACTTTGACCTATTTAATCCCCAAAATAATTACAACAACCATAAAAATCATCAAACCCTCGAAAATCCCAAAAATCACTATTTCGAGAAATTCTTTAAATTGTCAATTTATACTTAATTATGGAATTTAATTTTCTCCAAAAGGGCGGGTTGTTACATACTCCCCCCCTTACAACGGAATTTCATCCTTGAAATTCAGACCCAAACTACACCACCAATACTAGGATCGCTCCAAATCCTAATACCTCAAGGGGAATGATTTTAACCCAATGGTTCCCAACCATATGCTGTACGACTACCACGATTGTAAAGTGACTCTAATAGGTCACATTGTACCCATCATCTATAATGCCTATTGGCATGAATTTCAACTTTATATACTACGTCCATCCTATTTTAGGCGGTATATAAAATCATCTCACCAAGGTGCCCATACACCTTTTTAACCCGTGCACATTTGCACAAACATTGCGAACATCCGACACGTAACACTCTTCCTAAATGAGGGTCTCCTTTCCTCGGTGTAATACTCACATATGGGTTCTCCCAACCCGCGAAATGCAATTCTTCTAACCTCGATGCCACAAAATCTATCGAACCTACATCCTAATAATGCTACGATCTAAGTGTTACCCCACCTACGCGAAACGATAGTCTAAATATGTCCTAGTGCCCAAGGCCTCTCTCAACTTCCAACATTTTCTTGGTTTCATGCGTGGGACGTCTCGCCAAAGAGAAATACAAACAAGGAACCCTCCCATTACACTACTCCCTCGCGTTGTCGGTCGTCGAGATATAACGACCTAAGGCCCACCAACGGGACGTCCTAAATCCTACCACGCTAACCTACGAATGCATTTCTACTATTCTATACTTCCGCCCATACGAAAGGAAAACTAACAAATCGAAGTGCCCAATTCTCTGAAAGAGCACCACGTACATCATACCGAATCATATTTCCTCAAATTTTTCCTTTTCATTAAGGCCTGGCCATAATCCTCAAATCAATTTGTCTAAGTCCTACTCCACCCACCTACTTGTGGTGAGAGGACCACTTTAGTTCCTTTCCATAACACAATATTTCAATAAGGATACCGTCATCACATGGCTCATAGTGTATAGTGGTTCATCCACACTATAAGACTTATCAACAAAACCCACATCCTTGCATCCTATAACATCTCTCCACTCCCGACGCCGTTAAGATTCATGTGTGGAGAGTCTCGCAAAGCGAAATCCAAACAAGGAACCCCTCCACACACTCCTACTTAACTTTATCGGTCATGGAGGTCCGTTATTTCGAACATGAAACTAGGATAATCCTATTCCTTCTCGAAAAAAGGTGGTCTGAACTCCTATCTCTAACTAAGAGTCACCCCACCTAGCCCTCGAACTAATATTCAGTCTTCGCGCAAACCAATAATGAGCTTAATCTTACAGCTCAACAAGAATCCTGTGGGCCTTAAATTATATATATAAGGTCGCCACGCACTCAAATCATAATAATGAAACCTCTGCTCATTGAAGTTCGATTTACCCAATTCAATGAAGGCGAACTCAACCTGTATCTAGGTGAGATATTGCAACAACAACCTGTTCCCTCCAAGAACCATGGATACGATAGTCTTGCCATCCTTAGCCTGCTATCGCTCCGATAATACCACAATATATTATATACTCACCATATTACCATACTCGTATAGACATATAAAACGAGTATCCCAAACCAGATCTATATGTATATACAATATATCAACACCCGCCCCTATGACGAGTGAGAGAAAATAAAATTCCGCTACCACGGAAAACACATAGGCATACATTATATAATGTTATCGATACCGCCACAAAGCTCAAATTACATACACGAGTCTAGGGCTATCGAACACCACAACTTCATCTAGCCACACCTCTTACCAATATTTCTTAACTCTATGCCCTATCCAGGCACCCTAATCTTGTCCTTTATTCCTATCGGGAAAGGACTAACCATGTGGCTCCACACTCCACATTACTATTTTCATCACTGGCCTTCCTGACCATGATAAAGTTGTCAACACCATCTGACTCTATAACCTCGCTCCTTACAATCACCTTACTAATCCTCTTACATTCTTTGTGAAAAGTAAATTCCTTATTTCAACAAATTTCCCGAGTGGATTTCCACCAACGGGGTCCACGAATAAACACATTCTTTAGTGAGCCTATCCTTCCTGGAAAGGACTCATTATTCATTGCACCAAACTCGCTTAGGTACAAGTTCAATTCTCCATAATACTCTTTATTCACTGTCGGCCTCTGGCCGATCCTTAGGTGAATAATTACCAAAACAACCTTCCTTTCATTCTTACTGAACCACGGGGACTCACTGTTAAAACTATCCGTAGGATCCCTTTCGAATCCTTACTTCATTGGGAAATTCAACTTTAGTACCACACTCTACTATGGCGGTACTACGATACTCATAACTACTATACTTTAGTAGTCGTTGAGACAATCCTTAGCAAACACTACAAAAGAAGTGACCCCTACTACGGTCCACATTCCCGACTTCTACTAGCTGCTCCAACTAACCCTCTCCTCCTGCTGCCATCCAAGCCTCGCACACGAATCTTAAATGGGCACGCAAAAGATTACTATAATCTAAATATGGCAGGAGAACGAAATCTCACAAGATAAATCAACAATCCTAATCCTGAGGCTCTATAACAAACCGAGAGCAACGTGTGACACCCCGACTAATTAAATACCGGGAAGCTACTCCTTTATTAAATCAATACAAAATGCCAAGTTGATTCAGTTAATAGCATCACTGTCGAAAACATTTTTAAGATTACTAACCACCTAGTATTTAAAAAGTAAGTTGCCAAATTTTAAATTAAGTCTGATTAACATGCAATACAAGAAAATGGAAGAACAACATAAACCATTCACCATAAC
Source organism: Sambucus nigra (assembly GCA_949130495.1). NCBI lineage: Eukaryota > Viridiplantae > Streptophyta > Magnoliopsida > Dipsacales > Adoxaceae > Sambucus > Sambucus nigra. Next base: position 436,333,584 of record OX422214.1, read on the forward strand.
GAAGTAATGAAATAACCAACAAATAGTAATAAATCCGGAGGAAAAACTCCTCACAACAATCCCACGAATGAAATAATAACATAAGTCTGAATCCTGAATTAATTACATGCCCGAAGTCTGAATAACTGAAATAAATGAGATGTCTCTAAAAGAAATGGGCAACATGCCCTACAACTGATAAATGCTGAATATATAATCAATAGATGAAGCGTCTACAAGCAAAGTCCTGTAACTTCCACAAACAGCTACAACTCGTCACCTGAATGAGGATCCTAAGCATGGTGTCCTTGTGGCTGGGCACCTAAAATGGTTTTTACAAAAATAGATTTGAAAGCAAATGGGTCAGAGCCCGAAAGTGGAAATCATTTTAAAAACAGCAAGTGTTTTAATAACATTAAAACATTAAATGCAAAATACATGTTAGGACGTGCACTCACATGAAATTCTCACCTCTCGACTACATGTGCACTCCTAACGAACCATACCCATCTAAATGACATACATAACTAACCAACCCGTAATAAGTTCTACCCCTTACTACACGATTCCCATATTACATTCTAACTTTATGAATATAATAGAGGGCTTTACTTAAACTCAGATTCTCAATTTGTAATACAGTTCACTATCGATTAAACCGTTATGTTTTCTCAAAACATTACCATAATTATATTCATAATACCAACAAGAAAGTTCCCATTAATTAAGTGTATATTATTCTCGTCATAAATATACAATACAAGCACCCCGAGACTAAGCTGCGGTGCACACATACTCTGATATTCGTCCCGGTACATCACGTACATAAGGATCACGCATTTCGAATCTCTCAGGAATCGTTCTCAGATAACAACAACCACAAATAATGGAGGCGAACACAGTCACATCACATGGGTCACGCACATACTTGCGCTCCCACGATCAACAGACTTATTAACATCCCAATAAGTCCTTCTCTGACCTATGTTCATCGAGGTACCAGTCTAAATCCGGGCAACACAAGGATTAGAGGGCCCTAAGCGAACGTAAACCTCATGTGATAGCAAGTATGGTAGGTATGTTATACACATAAAATCAATACATATACTAAGTATGCACACATCTTAGTAATCACCATATTTTATTTGTAGTACACTTCTCATTCTCGTACCTACGTATAATGTTACACAATTTACATATTCCCGGATGGTACAATTATACAAGCCATTAATCGTTCTCACGTTGTAATAGACACTCACGTCCTAATCCATAATTTCCCTTAGGTTCAACTACACTTATAGGTTTTACTCCTTAATATATCCCAAATATCCCAAATATATCAATTAATCATCAAGGAAGTGTTATCTCTACATATACACAAGGTTACGGAACACTCGGATCAAAACAGGCTAAAAATCCTAAATTGTCAGCTCGTTAGAAGTCTCGTTCGAACGAGAGTTCGTTCGAACGAACTAGGCCTTCTAACGAGATCTTGTTCGAACGAAAGTCATCGAATGAACATCCCTCTCGTTAGAAGTCAAACTGTCAACTCGTTAGAAGCTCGTTCGAACGACCTGGGCAGGTCTTCTAACGAGTGACCAGATTCGAGCCCAGAAATTTCTTAACTCGTTTTTCCATCATTTCTTCCACTCTAATCTTATCTAAACATCAATCCAACAATTGTACTTGGGTTCTAATCAATCCTAAATATACTTAGGCCATATATTAACGTATTTAGTGGAATTAATTCATCCTAAATCTCATCCAAATATTAAATCTCCACATCTTCTTCCCCAATCTCAAGAACATGAACCCTAAAAATTAAATTCATCCATAGGCAATAATAAATCCGTTTTTATGGTATAAAAGATGTATTTTTCCCTGACTAATCATCCTAACATTGTTCTACATGCAATTTCCTCATAAAATTATAAATCTCTACATCCAATTCAATGGGTTTTTTAACATTCTCCAAGAATAATGAAATTCTGTAAATTTCCTAAAATTTCCTACGCATGGAAGAAGCATTCTTTGCAAAATATGTAATTAATGTGTATCTCTGATTTTGATGACGAATTGATGGAGTGTTCTCTCTCTCTCTCTCTGCAGAATTCCTTCTCTCTCTCTCTCCAAGCTTTCTTCTCCAAGGTGCTAATGGTGGCTAGGGTTTGCCTTAGGAAATTTTGGAACAATTCTAATAACCCCCGTAGCCCAATAAGTCCTAAGATGTGGTTAGTGGGTTTAGTGGGCAATTACCAAGTCAGCTTTTTAATTCCCAATTTTTGTAGGTTTTAATTCCCAAAAATTCAAAATTACCAAACTACCCTTATACGTTGTCGGTATGGCCTAAAAAGGCCCCGGGACCCAAACTCAACCCCCGACTAGTGTTTTCTGACTATCTCGACCCTTCCGGACGCGTTGGTGCACTCAAAATGACCATGCGGTTAATAGAAATAAAATTCATTTTTTTAATTAAAATAAATATATTCCTGACGCGACTGTCACACGCGTCTCAACAAAATTTCCAAATTACTGTATTTCAATCTCACGACAAGTTTCATAGTTCAATATTTATATATAGCCATATATACTCATTAATATCAAATACTAACTCGCATCTCGCTAGTATTTTTATCCGGACTAATTTCCAATTAATACACATTTAATTCAATTAATCCCATAAATAAATATCACAAAAATACGGGGTATTACATACTTCCCCCCTAATAACTGAATTTCGTCCCGAAATTCGAAACTAGAAAGTACCTGGTAAGAACAACTCTGGATAACGTTCGCGCATCTCATCCCTGCGCTCCCATGTGGACTCCTCGACATTATGATGTCGCCACTGAACACGTACTAACAGAACTATCTTTGACCACAGTTTCCGCTCACTTTGGTCCAAAATAGCAATCGGCCCCTCCTCGTAAGAGCTATCAGGCTGAAGATCGATGTCCTCCAAAGCAATATGAGAATGAGCCAAATCGTCTCTAAGATATTTCCTTAGCGAGGAAATATGAAACACATCGTGAATCCGATGCAAATGCTCCGGTAATCCAAGCCTATACGCAACCGGTCCAATCCGCTCAATAATAGGAAATGGTCCCACATATCTCGGTGCTAACTTCCCTTTCTTCCCAAAACGCATAATCCCCTTCATAGTAGATACTCTGAGCAAAACTTGGTCCCCCACTTTAAATTCCCTGAAGGACCTCTTCGCATCAGCATAGCTCTTCTGCCGATCCTGAGCTACCCGAATGCGACTCTGAATCAATTCTATCCTCGCCGAAGTATCCTGAATCACTTCCGGATCAAGTAGTTTGTTGTCCCCCACTTCCAACCAACATGCTGGGGAACGACAAGGTCTACCGTACAACGCCTCAAATGGAGCCATGCCAATGGTGAACTGGTAGGAGTTGTTGTAGGCAAACTCCACCAGTGGAAGATACTGCTCCCATCCACCCCCAAAATCAATGATGCACATACGTAGCATGTCCTCCAACATCTGGTTTGTACGCTCGGTTTGCCCATCGGTCTGCAGGTGATACGCCGTACTCAACCGCTATTCCATGCCCATGGCCTCCTGAAAAATTTCCCAAAACCGTGAAACAAATATCTTAACTCTATCAGACACGATATTTAGGGGTACACCGTGAAGTCTCACTATCTCTGCAATAAAGAGCTGGGCATACTGTCCCATAATGTAGTCTGTCCTTACGAGTAGAAAATGAGTGACTTTGGTCAACCTGTCCACAATCACCCATACGAAGTCATGACCTCTCTGTGACGTAGGTAACCCCGTGATAAAATCCATGGATATGCTCTCCCAAATCCACATCGGGACCTCCAATGGCTGTAGAAGTCCTGCCGGTCTCTGATGATCCACTTTTACTAGTTGACAAGTGGCGCATTTAGAAACAAACACAGCAATATCTCTCTTCATCCTGCTCCACCAATACTGTCGTCTCATGTCTTGGTACATTTTGTCCCCTCCGGGATGTACCGCGAATCGTGAGCCGTGCGACTCTGCCATCACCTCGTGCCGCAAAAATTCCCCTTCTGGAACTACCAATCTCCCATTGAAGCGTAATCCCCTGTCTGAGCTAACGGTATAGGACTCGACTCCATCGGTTAATAATCGAACTATCTGCTCCTGACAGAACGAGTCATCTGCTTGTGCCTTTACCACTCTCATGATAATCTGCGGTGTAACAGTCATCACCGACATGAATGATCGGGCCACTGTATCCTGGTGTCCCAACTCCTTCCACTTTACTTTCCACACCCCTGCCACTTCATCTACTGGCCTACGGCTCAACGCGTCTGCTACCACGTTAGCCTTCCCCTGGTGATACTGGATATCAAACTGATAGTCCTTCACAAACTCAAGCCACCTCCGTTGCCGCATATTCAACTCCTTCTGCATGAATAGGTATTGTAGGGACTTGTGGTCCGTGAACAATCGGAACTTCTCCCCCAAAAGGTAATGTCTCCATATCCGAAGGGCAAATATAACTACCGGCAACTCCAAGTCATGAGTGGGGTAATTCTTCTCGTGAGGTTTAAGCTTACGGGAAGCATAAGCTATGGCCTGACTCTCCTGCTGTAATACACCTCCAAGTCCTTGCAAGGACGCATCGGTGTAAACTAGATACTCAACTCCCGGTCTCGGCAATGCTAACACAGGTGCTGAGGTCAACTTATCTTTTAACTCATCAAATGCCAACTGACAGGCATCACTCTAGATGAATGGCACACCCTTAAGAGTCAGATGTGTCAAAGGACCCGCTATCTTCGAAAATCCCCGAATGAACCTCCTGTAGTATCCTGCTAGCCCCAAGAAACTACGGATCTCCGTCGGTGTCATGGGTTGTCCCCACTCCCTCACCGCGGATACTTTCCCCGGATCAACAGATATCCCCCGGTCGAAAATAATATGTCCTAAAAACTAGACCTCCTTCAGCCAAAACCCGCACTTCTCATATTTTGCATACAGCTCGTTCTGACGTAGCGTTTGCAAAACTTGCCTCAAATGCTCGGCGTGCTCCTCCTCTGTCTGGGAGTAAACCAGAATATCATCGATGAAGACAATGACAAACTGATCTAGGAAATCCATGAACACCCTATTCATCAAGTCCATAAACACTGCTGGAGCGTTGGTCAAACCAGAAGGCATAACCCGAAACTCGTAAGAACCATATCTTGATAAGAACGCAGTCTTCGAGACGTCCTCCTCCCTGATACGCAACTGATGGTATCCCGATCACAAATCAATCTTCGAGAAGAAAGAAGCTCCTCTTAACTGGTCGAATAAGTCATCGATTCGAGGCAACATATACTTATTCCGTATCGTGACTTTGTTCAACTCCCGGTAGTCCACACACAGTCTTAGTGAACCATCTCTCTTCTTCACGAATAATACAGGGACACCCCACGGCGAAGTACTCCTCCGTATAAACCCCTGACCCAACAACTGCTCAATCTGATCTCGTAGCTCTCGCATCTCTGTCGGAGCCATACGGTACGGTGCGTGTGCTATAGGTCTCGTATCTGGCAATAAGTCTATGACAAAGTCTATCTCACGACTGGGGGGTAGGCCTGGTATCTCCTGAAACACATCAGAATACTCCCTGACAACTGGGATCAAATCTAAAGGAATCGCAACCTCCTTAGAGGTATCCTCCTCTATGTAATACAAATGAGCGGTCGAACCTCCCTCTGGGCGAGGCATCGCTACTACAAACATCTCTTGCCCCGGAATGGCAAGAACAATGCTCCCACTGAAGCAATCAATCGTGGCTCTATAATCAGCCAGCCAATCCATACCGATAATCACATCGTGCACATGCATATCTAATACCAACATGTCTGCAGGTAATACCAAACTACCAATCTCTACCCACACTCCCCGGCATATAAAGAAAATAAGCGACCCACTTCCCAATGGTGAGTCTACACACGTCACTGTGCTCTCTGCTGTGGCTAACAACCCTTAGGCTTTCGCAAAATATGTAGCTATAAAACAGTGTGTTGCCCCCGTATCAAACAAAACTCGACTCATAGTACCATGGATAGGAAACATACCCTCAATCGCGGGTGGTGCCTGTGGAGCTGCTGCCTGGTGGACGTTATAGACACGTCCATACTGTAACTGCCCCTACTGCACAGGAACTGCTGGAAGTGCTGGCACCTGGGCTGGAGCTGGGAGGGCAGGTGGAAAAAGTGGCCTCTGTGGCTCATGTCGAGCACCCTGCTGCTGCTGCGGGGCCCTGCCCCTATCAGGACAGTCCTGGCGTTTATGGCCAGTCTTGCCACAAACGAAACACTTCCCAGGGAAGTTCCCCCTCTCTGTCCCCGGCCCTGGTGGCCGTTACAGTTCCTCCACTGGCCCTGCTGGCCCTGATGAAACTACTGTTGACCATTCTGACCCTGCTGGTTCTGATGGTCGTTCGGACCCTGATGGCCCGGTCGGAAACCTCCCTGTCCGTGCTTGAAATTTCCCGACCTGAACCTCTTGTGATCCCCCTGTTGGGAACCCTGGTCGCCCTGTCTCTACCCCTGAACAGATTGTGCCCCGCTGGCACCATTTCCTCCAGTCCTGGCCTGATGGTTGGACTCTCCCGATCGCTTGCCCTCAGCCATGCGAAAGCGGTGATCCTGAAAATGTAATAGTGCAGCGTTAACCACATCACAGTAAGTGGCCAACGATAGGTTCCCCAACAAATGCTGACGGATCCTCCAAGTCAGCCCGTCTGTAAATTTCTGTATCTTCTTCTCCTCTGTCGGTATCTCATCCGGAACAATGTTCAGAAGATCAGTGAATTCGGCCTCATACTCGGCCACAGTCTTACCCTCCTGCTTGAGGCTCATCAACTTCCTCCTCATCTCAGTGTGAACAGCTGACGGAAAATATTTGCGGTCGAACCGCACCCAAAACTCCTAGATAGTGAGAGTATCTCTCTCCTCCACGGTGGTAATAGACTCCCACCACTGCAGTGCAGACCCCACTAGCTTAAAGGTAGCTTGTATCTGCTTCTGGACATCGGTGCACTCATACATCCTCAGGTGCCGTTGAATGTCCTTCCTCCACTGACTCGAAACCACAACATCGAAGCTACCTGCGAACTCCGGTGGGTGTGCTTTCTGAAAAGCATCACGTACACGTTCCCAAGCAGACGGGAATGCATGTGCCTGAACTGGCGCGGCTACTGGCGCCTGAGGTGGTGCCTGCTGAACTACTTCTAGTGCGGCATTTACTGCCTGAGCCACAATGGCTGCAACCTCGGCGGCATTCATCGTGCCCTGAACTGGTGCGGGCTGTGGTTCTGGCGTTGCATCCCTGGGAACCCGTTGTGCACGTCGTGGAGGCATCTGAAATAAGAATGAAGTTTATAAGTTCGTAGTTATAAACTCAAAATAGCTGAAGAACGTAGCATATAAAAAAGAATACAACAGTCCTAAGATATAGGGCTCTACATCAAAGAAAGCTCAGCGGAAACATAATAAGCCGTACAGATCCTAAAGGACACTAGAACCTGATGCTGTGATACCACCTGTGACACCCCGACTAATTAAATACCGGGTAGCTACTCCTTTATTAAATCAATACAAAATGCCAAGTTGATTCAGTTAATAGCATCACTGTCGAAAACATTTTAAAGATTACTAACCACCTAGTATTTAAAAAGTAAGTTGCCAGATTTTAAATTAAGTCGGATTAACATGCAATACAAGAAAATGGAAGAACAACATAAACCATTCACCATAACGAAGTAATGAAATAACCAACAAATAGTAATAAGTCCGGAGGAAAAACTCCTCACAACAATCCCACGAATGAAATAATAACATAAGTCTGAATCCTGAATTAATTACATGCCCGAAGTCTGAATAACTGAAATAAATGAAATGTCTCTAAAAGAAATGGGCAACATGCCCTACAACTGATAAATGTTGAATATAGAATCAAGATAGATGAAGCGTCTACAAGCAAATTCCTGTAACTTCCACAAACAGCTACAACTCATCACCTGAATGAGGATCCTAAGCATGGTGTCCTTGTGGCTGGGAACCTAAAATGGTTCTTACAAAAATAGATTTGAAAGAAAATGGGTCAGAGCCCAAAAGTGGAAATCATTTTAAAAACAACAAGTGTTCTAATAAGATTAAAACATTAAATGCAAAATACATGTTAGGACGTGCACTCACATGAAATTCTCACCTCTCAAACTACATGTGCACTCCTAACGAACCATACCCATCTAAATGACATACATAACTAACCAACCCGTAATAAGTTCTACCCCTTACTACACGATTCCCATATTACATTCTAACTTTATGAATATAATAGAGGGCTTTACTTAAACTCAGATTCTCAATTTGTAATACAGTTCACTATCGGTTAAACCGTTATGTTTTCTCAAAACATTACCATAATTATATTCATAATACCAACAAGAAAGTTCCCATTAATTAAGTGTATATTATTCTCATCATAAATATACAATACAAGCACCCCGAGACTAAGCTGCGGTGCACACATACTCTGCTATCCATCCCGATACATCACGTACATAAGGATCACGCATTCTGAATCTCTCAGGAATCGTTCTCAGATAACAACAACCACAAACAATGGAAGTGAACACAGTCACATCACATGGGTCACGCACATACCTGCGCTCCCACGATCAACAGACTTATTAACATCCCAATAAGTCCTTCTCTGACCTATGTTCATCGAGGTACCAGTCTAAATCCGGGCAACACAAGGATTAGAGGGCCCTAAGCGAATGTAAACCTCCCGTGATAGCAAGGATGGTAGGTATGCTATACACATAAAATCAATACATATACTAAGTATGCACACAACTTAGTAATCACCATATTTTATTTGTATTACACTTCTCATTCTCGTACCTACGTATAATGTTACACAATTTACATATTCCCGGATGGTACAATTATACAAGCCATTAATCGTTCTCACGTTGTAATAGACACTCACGTCCTAATCCATAATTTCCCTTAGGTTCAACTACACTTATAGGTTTTACTCCTCATTATATCCCAAATATCCCAAATATATCAATTAATCATCAAGGAAGTGTTATCTCTACATATACACAAGGTTACGGAACACTCGGGATCAAAACAGGCTAAAAAGCCTAAACTGTCAGCTCGTTAGAAGTCTCGTTCGAACGAGGTTGTTCGAACGAGAGTTCGTTCGAATGAACTGGGCCTTCTAACGAGATCTGATTCGAACGAAAGTCATCGAACGAACATCCCTCTCGTTAGAAGTCAAACTGTCAACTCGTTAGAACGACCTGGGCAGGTCTTCTAACGAGTGACCAGATTCAAGCCCAGAAATTTCTTAACTCGTTTTTCCATCATTTCTTCCACTCTAATCTTATCTAAACATCAATCCAACAATTGTACTTGGGTTCTAATCAATCCTAAATATACTTAGGTCATATATTAACGTATTTAGTGGGATTAATTCATCCTAAATCTCATCCAAATATTAAATCTCCACATCTTCTTCCCCAATCTCAAGAACATGAACCCTAGAAATTAAATTCATCCATAGGCAATAACAAATCCGTTTTTATGGTATAAAAGATGTATTTTTCCCTGACTAATCATCCTAACATTGTTCTACATGCAATTTCCTCATAAAATTATAAATCTTTACATCCAATTCAATGGGGTTTTTAACATTCTCCAAGAACAATGAAATTCTGTAAATTTCCTAAAATTTCGTACGCATGGAAGAAGCTTTCTTTGCAAAATATGTAATTAAACCACTTGCCTTATGTGTATCTCTGATTTTGATGAAGAATTGATGGAGTGTTCTCTCTCTCTCTCTCTGCAGAATTCCTTCTCTCTCTCTCTCCAAGCTTTCTTCTCCAAGGTGCTAATGGTGGCTAGGGTTTGCCTTAGGAAATTTTGGAACAATTCTAATAACCCCCGTAGCCCAATAAGTCCTAAGATGTGGTTAGTGGGTTTAGTGGGCAATTACCAAGTCAGCTTTTTAATTCCCAATTTTCGTAGGTTTTAATTCCCAAAAATTCAAAATTACCAAACTACCCTTATACGTTGTCGGTATGGCCTAAAAATGCCCCGGGACCCAAACTCAACCCCCGGCTAGTGTTTTCTGACTATCTCGACCCTTCCGGACGCGTTGGCACACTCAAAATGACCATACGGTTAATAGAAATAAAATTCATTTTTTTAATTAAAATAAATATATTCCTGACATGACTGTCACACGCGTCTCAACAAAATTTCCAAATTGCCGTATTTCAATCTCACGACAAGTTTCATAGTTCAATATTTATATATAGCCATATATACTCATTAATATCAAATACTAACTCGCATCTCGCTAGTATTTTTATCCGGATTAATTTCCAATTAATACACATTTAATTCAATTAATCCCATAAATAAATATCACAAAAATACGGGGTATTACACAACGCTGAAAGCGTAGTACGTCCGCACAGATTCCTAAGGACACTAGAACCCGATGCTCTGATACCATCTGTGACCTCCCGCCTAATAAAATACTTGGCGATCACTCCTATATCAAATTATGATAGGAGCCTCATATGGATCATTCTTAGCATCACTATCGAAAGTCCATTTAATTACTAATAACATATTAGGCCGGTGTCAAAATTTTATTTAACTACTCTTTTTAATTGAAGATAATTAAAACATCCACACAGTTTTTACGTAAATGAAATAAAATAACCGAATACTCGGTCAAAATATACAACTATATCGAATGTTGTACTAAAAGAATAAATAAATTCACTTGGACCATTGGCCCGAATGTTTATACAATACCTCCTATCTAGAGTACAAGAATGGAAGCGGCTATCAAAAACCTGCACGCATCCACAGTTGCTGCAGCTGACGTCTGACTCGAAAGGAGTGCCATCCAAGCGTCCCTGTGTCTGGGGACCTATATATATATATATATATATATAGCAAGAGTGGAAAAGTAGATAAATGGGTCAGAGCCCGAGTTTTGAAAATATTTAGCAAGTGCATAAATGCGTTATTTTTAGAAAAAGGTTTTATCTCATATTTAAGTTTGGTATCGCGCTCCCATGAGATGCCCCTCACCTCTCTTCTAACAGTGCACTCATAGCGCATCCTTCTAAACATCCTAGTCAAGCCACCGTGCTAAACTAGTTTGTTACCTAACCACTATCAACCCTATATAGTCCAAGTACTAAGGGCTAAAATTCACCCCAGTCTCAACGCTATGCCATGTTCGTGCGTGGGGTGTCTCGCAAAGAGAAATACAAACAAGGAACCCCCCCGATACACTACTACGCGACAAGGTCGATCGTCGAGATCCATCAGGCCCTCAGTACGTAATGTATATATGTATATATACATCATATAAGATATATTAATATTAGAGCACTAAGGATTAAACTTCTCCCTAGTCTCAACACAATGCCATATTCGTGCGTGGAGTGTCTCGCAGAGCGAAATCCAAACAAGGAACCCCCCGATACACTACTATGCGGCAAGGTCGATCATCGGTATCCATTAGACCCTCGGCACCCAATTTCCATATATATATATATTCATATTTCAATATACATCCTTATCTGTCTCCCGGACTGAGGTGTATTCTATACTCATATTTAAACTTTTTATTTCCCTTCTTATATCCAGGAAATATATTTTAAAGCCAATTCATAATCATGAATTGCTTTAACACATCATGTAACTTTTTAAATGTCAGTTTTATTATCATAAAAATGCTTTTCCATTTTAAAACATCCAATTTCCCTTCTTATATCCAGGAAATGTATTTAAAAGCCATTTTTATCATCATAAAAATGCTTTTACCATATCATATGATTCCATTTCCCTTCTTCCATCCGAGAAATGTATCCGAAGCTAATAATTTATCCCATTTCCATTCTTCCATCCATGAAAGGTATTTAAAGCCATTTTATTATCATAAAATTCCTTAACAAATCTAAGATCGCCCCTCCAGGTTTCCCCACTGGACGCGCACCTAAATGGCTATCATCTTCCAGGGCCCATCACACAAGACAACCTGGGAACCTAACAACGTCGAGACGCGGCCATATGCCTGCGGGAAAGTCAAGATCACACCCAAATTTCCTAACCAGCGCAGTAAAATATAATCGCCATATGGCCTAGGACTATATCCACCCAGCATTCATTAGCCAGGGGGCATCACCATAGGCACGCAACTTCCCTTATGATAGCGATTTAGGGAGGTGTGTAACCATAATTTTATTAATTATGAAAATCTTTTCTTTTCCATTTTGAAAATATTAATTTTTCCATTTTCAAAATCATTTACATCATACCATACATATATACTTTAATCACATAGTATATACATATACCATATATTCCTCCTCGAATATATAAATGTCCATATGGTAAGTACATCTAGCGATGACCAATAACCCCAAAGATTCTCTCAAAGAATCTTAATCATGCATTTATATAAGCATGATACTATACCCAAAGTATTTCCTTACTTTTATAACTAATAAATACCTTAATCATCTCTAAGGATATTATTGGATGTCTCTAATTTCCAATTCACTCTAAGTGAATGTACATATCTATATCCCCAAATTATCCTAGTTATCTCCTAGGGTAAACTCAACAGTAATTGATATAATTATGCTTTTTATACGCATAATTATATAGTCCTATATGCCTACTAGAAATATCCTCGAGATTTATCTCTCCTGAACAACCTTAAATTTAATGGGTTATAGATTTCATTTCCATGAACCCAAAGACTACCTCTTGTCCATATAATCATTTAAAGGTCCCCACTATAATTTAGGAACCCTAAACCATCAAGTTCTACAATTATACTATTTTCCTCAAAAATATAATTTAAGGGTTATATTTAAAACCCTCACTTAAGCCTCCTAATTTCCCTTAATAAGTGGACTATATAGTCCCAAAAGATCCCTTATGTTATCACATAAATGACCTCGAGCAATATGAATGGGAATCTATCCCATCCAACTCACCCTTAGAAAAATTTCCAATCTGTCACAGGGGTCGATCGATCGACCCATGGCTATCGATCGGTTGATGGGATCGATCGATCGAACCCCCATGATCGATCGATCGATCATGGCGGGCAGCTTTTTCTCCGAGAAGCTGTTTCAACCATGGAAGCTTCTCCCAAGCTTCCATCTCCTCACCCAACGGCCTACAACTCCAACCAACAACAAATACACATATAATACAGGTTCTAAATGTCCTAGAACCCGAAATCACCAATTAATTTTAATTAAAACCTAAGTTTCTCCAATTATTCAATTTTAGGGGCTTATTCGTTTTATCTCCCGAAAACCCATTTTATCCAAGAAAATCCAACCCAAAATCTTTAGGGTTTGATTATACCAAACTACGGTATGAGATATTTATGCAAAAATTAAATAAAGCAAGTAAACACTTGCCCCGTGGATAAAATCCGACTTCCTCGAGCCGAATCCCGCGGAGTCTGGCCGGAATCTCCCCCTTTTCTTCCTCCTCTCTCTCTTCTCTCTCTTTTCTTTCTTTCTTCTTTCTCTTTTCTCCATATCTCCCTCCTTTTATAATGAGAAAAGGGTTTAACCCCTTTAGACCCAAAAACGACTCGTTTACACAATTACGAGCTATTTTAACTCTAAAATTCCCCGAAACTCATTTTCAACAATCGAACACTCTTTTTTTTACTATCTCGGCCATTCCGAGACTCATGGCGCAGTCAAAATTTCCATCCGAGGTACTTGACCGCAACTCACTATTTTAACCCATAAAACTTAATGCGGGTTTTCAAATCAAAATCTTACCTCTTGTCTCTTTACTCAACGTCGACATATAATTAAACTACTTCGACCTATTTAATCCCAAAAATAATTTCAACAACCATAAAAAATCATCAAATCCTCGAAAATCCCAAAAATCACTATTTTGAGAAATTATCCAAATATTTAATTTATACTTAATTATGGAATTTAATTGTCTCCAAAAGGGAGGTTTGTTGCACCCTTGTAATAAATCATCAGTATATATATGGTAGCTTACTTCACTAGAAGAAATGGTGAGGATTGGAGAAGTGGTTAATTTTTCCCTCAATATTTGGAATGACTAATTACATTCATCACTCTACACAAATGGAACTGCCTTACTTGTTAGCTTTAAAAGTTGGAGAGAAATGCGAGAAAATCCTTCTACAACATGAGGGTAATTTCCATCTAATCCTTGAAAACTTTTTATTTTAGTAATATTGGTAAGATCATTGCATTCTAAAATGGATGAAATTTTAGCTGGATTGACTTGGATTCCAATTTTGGAAATCACATGTCCTAAAAATTTTATTTCCTTCATTAAAAAATCTCATTTCCTCTTCTCAGCATATGACCTATGGTTTCTGAGAGTACCAAAGACTGCTTTTAAGTGTTGGGAATGTTCTACTGGATGTTAAGAATAAATAAGAATATCATTAATGAAGACGAAAATAAACTGGTCATGAAAAGGCCTAAATATTCTATGCATTAGATCCATAAAAGTTATGGGTGCATTGGTTAATCCAAATGACATTACGATGAATTCAAATGTCCATAACGAGTTTGAAAAGCAGTTTTCAAAATATGTTCTTCACTAACGGGTAATTGGTGGTTAACTGATCGTAAATCTAGTTTAGAAAATACTATTGCTCCTCAAAGTTGATCAAATAGATCTCCTATTCGCGGTAAAGGATACTTATCCTTAATAGTTACTAAGTTCAGTTTATGATAGTCTATGCATCATCTAAAGCTTCCACCATGTTTGTTGACAAATAATACCGAAGCTCCCCATGGAGAGGAACATAGTCGAATAAAACCTTTTCCTAAGACATCATCTAATTGGGTATGGAGTTGTCGAATTTTTAAAGGAGCCATTCGATACGGAGGTATCCAAATAAGAAGTGTATTAGAATAAAGATTGAAACCAAACTCGATTTCTCAGGAAGCAATAAATAGAATTAAAATTCAAACGAATTGTTCAGGTTGGTAATTCTTCAGGAAAAACATCTTCGAATTGTTCTAAAAGATTTAGAATTAAAGAAGAGATTTGAATTTGAAAATTTGAGGGTTTAAACGGACTTGATCCTTAAAATACAAAAAAAAAAAATTCATTTCAAAAAAAAATTCTTGGTATAACAATCTATATAAGCATGATGTCTTGACAAAACATCCATTCTGATAATAATATCGAAACCACAAATATATAAACTATCAAATTAATAAGGAGTGTTCCTAAACCAACCTGAATTCTACAATTGCTATAACCTTGTGTATGGTGTATTGATTTCACTTGTGGTAATTCAATATCTAATGGAGAAGCTAAGATGTAAGTAGTAATTGCAATAACTTAGCCAGTCTTAGACTGATGAAGGAATGTGTTGTAACTAAATCAAACAAAATATGTTTAGGATGATGTTAGAAAAATATCATACCTTCTATAACGTCATGAGAATTTTGTGTTGGCAGTATTGCATAATTCTTTCCACGAATCGGGATTGGAAAAATTTCTTTAGCAAGATTTAGCTTAGGTTTTTTTTAGATAGAACGAGATTTTGGAGGGTTTGTTTAACTGACAACGGATTGGAATAGATTTCAACTTAGGACACTCTCGCTGGATATGTCCTAATTCTTGACATTCATGACAACAAATCACTGAACTTGTTATTTTATGATGGATCTGGGAATAAGCTTGTCCACTCGATTTTGAATAGGGCTGAGGTCGAGAATGAGGTGGGGTTCTAATAACATGATTATTTTAAGTAACAGGGGGAGAAAGTGTATTACGGCGGAAGAATTTTGTTCCATAATTTTCGCAACATCAATAAGTTGAGAATACTCACGGATTTGTAAAGGAGCGATTGAATTCTTAATTCTTGGATGTAATCCTCTCTGAAATTGATTTCACTTCTTTATCTCAGTATCTATATACTCAAGGATGTAACGAGATAATTTGGTAAATTTGGCCTCGTATTGAGCTAACGATAGATTTGCTTGTTGCAATTTTAAGAAAATAATAGTTCATTGATCTCGCTCAGCCTCAGGAAAATACTTTTTGAAGAAAATCTCCTCAAATTACTTTCAAGTAAAATCAACAACATTTTACGTGACACGGCTTGCCATCAGAAATCAACTTCAGTTTCAAACATATAGGCTGCTAAAGTTACTCGGAGATTAGTAGCTATACTTGATCCATTCAGATTTTCACAGTCTAACATATACATTTCTCACCTTCACTAGCATCTAGCTTTCCAAGAAAAGACGAGGATTGTTGTCTTAAGAATTATTTATGGACATTCACCATATGCATTTCTTCAGACATGTCCTCTAGAGTAAAGCCAGTAGTTTGTTGTTGTTAGGCTAAAGGATCAAGTTCCTAAAGACATTGTGTGATCCCTTCAGTTTGAGTTTGTGTAGTCTGAGTTCCAGCGGAGGGAATTCGAGTACTAGCCATCCTAAAATATAATAGAACAGTTTTAATATTAAGAATCATAAACAAAGATATATTACAAGCCTATTATATTATACATGATAAGTTATATAATACATCGAAGCAATATATCATCGACTATTACTACATTAATGCATCTACATCAGTTAGTTAATCTCATAAGGTTAAGTATGCAACACTATAAACAATACTTTATTATACTTATTTACATTAGGAGACAACTTTGACTTGGATTTTAGCTAGGAACAATAGCTTCATCACTAGGAGTGACTAACTAGATAACCTTCTTAATCCGAGTAATCATCAGTTGACTCGTCAGTAGTACTAGGAGAGTAGTCACCATGTACTTCACCATTTGATGTTGTATATGTGTACATAAATAGTTTCGCGGGAGCATTTTTGAGTGCAGGATTTATGGATTCTTGAAAATCACTGGTTCATTCAGGTAATCATCTAGCTTCCGCATAAGTTGCATGTTTCCTAGAACTCTATTGGTCAGCACTAACCTTTTAAATTCACTACTAGCGCCTACCCAATCTTCTTATACCTCATGAATCTTATCTCGTAACTTTTATAACCTTCCTCTCAAACTCTAGTTCCCAAAGATTGTTCTACTAAATATCTATATTGAACATAAATGTATTCACATATCCAAGATGCAAAATGGATTTACCATATAATAAAAGTAATTATTGATACAAAAATTAGTCAGCTAGCGTGGACCAGTTATATAAAGACACGTGTCATCCGGCGTGGCAAACTTTAGATGCTAATAGGAACAATGGTTGATCTCCCAGAATCTAGCAATAGGAACAATGAAGGGAATCCTCCTCACCCTTATGCCCCTTCAAATGCAAACGACATCACAGGAATCTTGGCAAGCTTAGCCAGTGTAATAGCCCATATTTTTATTGATTTAAATAGTTAAAAGATTAATTATTATAGTGGGCTTAATTGAATTAAAATGTGAGAATTTAATTGTTAATTAATCTGGATTTAAAAATAAATATTAACTAGCATGCCAAAATACATATTGATTAAATATTAATGTGAGATATGTAATATGGAACTATACACTTTGATAAATTATCGAGAGAGAATAATACGACAGTTTGGTAATTTAAGTCTGACACGCGTGTGGGCCGTGTCGAGACTAATTGATTAGGATAAAAAGATAATTTTTTTTTACTAACTCGTATAGTCATTTTGAGTGCGTCGTTGAGTTCGGTAGGGTTGAGATAGTCATAAAACACTACCCGAGTATTCTATTTGGACTCCGAAATATTTTAGGCCAAACCGGCACCCCGTAGGGGTAGTTTTGTAATTTTAATTTTTGGGGAGATTAAATGGACGAAAATTAAAGTTTTATTATATTAGTTACATGGGAGAAATTGGGGCTCACATTCACATAAGTCAAGAGAGATTCATAGAGAATGAGGGAGAGCAAATTCCAAGGAGCTAAAGCTTTTAGGCATCATCTTCCACCACCATGACCACCAACGCGTAGATCGAGAAGAGAGGAACGCGTCTATACCAACATCACCAAAGGATTCAAACCTTCGATTTTAGGCAATTGTTTATTACTTGCTTTCTTTTAGCAATAATCATACTCATGTTAGAGTAGGTGAAATTAATCATGATTTACATGTTAAATGGGTGAAAATTTGTGGTTAAATGATGATTAAAGGCTGGGTTAATTAGTTGTTGATATTCCATCATGTATGTATAGGATTAATTATGAAATTTAATCATATATTGATGAATGAATCTGGGTTGATTAGGTTCTTTAATTGGAATTTTGGAAACTAGGGTATATGTGAATTAATTTGGGGATTTTATATAATTATGATGATTAATGACGAATTAATGATCCTAGGATGATAGGAATGATTTATAACCTGTTATGTGTTGATGGGTATTGATGATGAGGCGTTGGGTGTTGAATCTTAGAGGTTTTTAGGTTCAAAAATAGTAAAAAATGCTGAAATTATGTGTAGAAGATGAAATAGTAGGTCTCACGTGAAGTCGCGTGAAGTCGTTCAAACGAGATTGCTATCTCGTGCAGTCGTTGAAATGACATTGCCATCTCATTCGAGCGACATGGTGAATTTTTGGGAATTTTCTTAGAGTCCAGTTTTGAGTTTACCAGTTTATTGGAGTGAGAGAAACTACCCGATAGTAAACTTAAACAAGACAGAATTTCGAGAAAGTATGTGAGAATTAAAACTTTACTTATTTCGGTATAGAGAGAATGTACCCTTGATATTATGAGAGAGATAGTAATCTTAATATTTATTCTATACGTAGTGTTGATCTTAAAATACGTATGAGAAGTATATATGTAGGTTGGAGAAATACCTATAAATTCTAATAGGATGTGTGTATGCCTATTATGTGATATTATTGTTAAGAGCACTAATGGGTGATAACCCAGGGGTGCAAGAATCTTATGCACTAATGAGTGATAACTAGGGGTTACAGGGATTCTATCGTTAAGTGTACTAATGGGTGATAACCCGGGGGTACAAGAAGATTATTATAAGTGTACTAATGGGTGATAACCCAGGGGTACAAGATTAATGTTATAAGTGCACTAATGGGAGATAACCCGGGGGTGCAACATTATTATGATTAGGTGCACTATTGGGTCTTAGCCCGAGGGTGCAGTATTAGAATATATATATATATATATATATATATATATATATAGGGAAGATGTGACTATATGTGTATATACATAAACTTGTGAATCATTCTACTCAGTATAGTTAGTAGAGATGAAAACGTTGATGTATAAAATAAGTCTCAAAAGTATAAAAGATTTATATGAAAATGAGAAAAGATGTTAATTGGCTGTTCGACATGGGCTAATTCGAAAGCGTATTGTATGGGTGATACGGGCATACTACTAGTGGGTATAGATACTATTAGAATGACTTAAGACTAGTTAGACTGAGTCGTATAACTAGGGGGACAATTAGATGTACGTTAGGCGTGCACAATAGATGAGAGGTGAGAAGCTCATGTGAGAGTTCGATAACTAACATAAGTATAAGACTTTTTTTAAGAACTAGTTTTAAATACTTGCTTAATCATTTTTAAACCTCGGGACCTGACCCATTTATTGCATCTCTTCTCTCTTTTTCTATATATATATATATTATACCAGGTGCTCAGTCGCAGGGGTACCAGAATTAGAGATTGGTTTGATAGACATGCTGCAGCTATTGTGGAAGTTGTAGGTCCTTGTTGTAGACGCATCTATCCATTCCATTCAGTTTCATTTAAACTTCCTATTTAGGGCATGTGTCGCCCGTTTCTAGTCTTGTATAAGAGATATTGTATTTAGTTTATTTTATGTTTTGGAGTTTTGAACTGGGAGGTTTTACCCTGTCTTATTTATTTATGTATTTAATTCTTTTTCAGTACTTCTTATATTCATATGTATGATGAATGGTTTATAATTTATACTTGGAATGTAGTAGTTAAATGGTTTTATGAAAAAGGAAAATGTTTTGACACTTAGATTAATTATACTATAAGTTATTAATATGGATTATATTATTTTCGACAGTGATGCTAAGAATGAACCAACCGTATATCCTATTTTAAATTGGTAAAGGACTGATCACCCTATATTTAATTGGGCGGGGTGTCACAGGTGGTATCAGAGCATCAGGTTTTAGAGTCATTTAGGATTGGTATGACTTACTATGTTTTCAGCTGTGCGTCCTTTGATATAGATCCCTATCTTTAGGATGGTTGTGATCTATTTCTGCGATTATGCCTTCAACTATTTGAGATTTAGTAATAACTGTGGACTAATAAAATTCTTTCTCGTCTTTGATGCCTCCTCGACGTGTACCAAGAGACAGACAGGCCCACCTAGAGCAGCCGCAACGCAGACTCAGGGGATAATGAATGCAGCAGAAGTTCCCGTAATAGTAGCACAAACGGTGAATGTAGCCTTAGCATTGGTGCACCAGGACCCACACCAGGTTTAGGCAGTAGCACTAGTTCCAGAGCATCCATTTCCCACTGCATGGGAAATAGTGAGAGCGTCCTTTCAAAGGGAATGTCCCCCAGAGTTCATGGGCAGTTCGAATGTGGTTATTGATAGTCAGTGGAAGAAGGACATACAGTGACACCTTCGTATGTATGAGTGCACTGAGGTTCAGAGGCAATTTTTTGCTACCTTTAAGCTTAGAGGGGCAACCTTACAGTGGTGGGAGTCAACTACTACTATCGACGAGCGAGATTTGATGTCGATCAGTGATTTCTGGGTGCCGTTCGACCACAAGTACTTTCATTCTTTCGTCAAGACTGAGATGAGGTGGAAACTTTTAGACCTCACCCTGGAAGGGAGAACAATTGCGGGATACGAGGAGGAGTTCACATGATTGACAAATATGGTACCGGATGAGGTGCCTATTGAGGAGAAGCGCATTCATATGTTCATGGATGGATGGACGTGGAGGATTCACCAACAGCTATTGGGTAACTTTCCCTACACTCATATACATACATTCCGAATGCAGCCTTATTGCATTGTCATGACAACTGCTTCCATGCTTAGACAAGCAAGCGAGGGGAAAAGACCAGCCATTTGGGCAAGATAGGGGGAGGTAGTGCCAGTGGGGAACCAGTTGAGTAGAGTCAGAGGCAGGGTTCCCAGCAGGGGGAGTCTGCTAAGAGGTTTCGTTCTGGAGGTTTCAGGCATAGTCATGGGGGTTTGAAGCAGGGCCATCAACAGGGAGGCCAGTAGGGCCAACAAGGCCAAGATAGGTGTGGTAACGGCCAGTAGGGCCGAGGCTATTAGGGACAGAGGGGAGGAAACTTCATCGGGAAATGTTATATTTATGGTAAGACTAGCCATAAAAAACAAGATTGCCCCGATAAGGACAGAGTTACACGGCAACAGGGTGCTCACCAGGAGCCCAGAGACCCATTTTTCTTGCCGCCCTACCAGGACGAGCTCCAGTTCCAGATTTCCTCGCAGCTCCGATGAAGTAGGGGAAGTTGCAGTTTGGACGTGTCTATAATGTCCACCCGGATGTAGTTTCGTAGGAACCACCCGTAGTGGAGGGTAAGTTTTCTATCCATGGTACTTTTGGTCGTATCTTATTTGACACGGGGGCATCACACTCCTTTATAGCCGCTAGCTTTGCATGGACCACTGGATTGTTAGGCACGGCAGAGAGTACAGTAACATATGTAGACTCATCATTGGGTAGTGGGTCACTGATTTTCTTCATATGCGGGGGAGTAGGCATAGAGATCGGTAGTTTGATTTTACCGGCTGATATGCTAGTGTTAGATATGTCTGAGTACGATGCCATTATTGGCATGGATTGGCTAGTCGAGTATAGGGACATGATTGACTACTTCAGTAGGAGTATTGTGTTCTCCATTTCGGGCTAGGAGATGTTCTTAGTGACGATGCCTCATTCTGAGGGAGGGTCATCCACCCATTTATAAAGAGGATGATACCTCTACAGTAGTGGTTCCCTCGATTCAATTCTTGTCATCTGTAAGTTTACTAATGTATTTCAGGATACACCGGGGTTGCCTCCGAGTAGGGAGATCGAGTTTGTGATAGACTTGACACCAGGCACTCGTCCGATAGCACGTGAACCTTACTGTATGGCTCCGACAGAGATGAGGGAGTTACGAGATCAGATAGAACAATTATTGGGACATGGCTTCATTCATAGGTTTACCACGCCTTAGGGTGCCGCAGTTCTATTTGTGAAGAATAGGGATGGGTCCCTACGACTTTGTATTGATTATCGGGAGCTTAAAAAAGTCACGATACGGAATAAGTATCCGTTGCCTCGCATCGATGACTTATTTGACCACCTGAGAGGAGCAACCCACTTCTCGAAGATAGACTTGAGATCTGGGTATCATCAGCTACGCATCAGGGAGCATGATGTGGCTAAGACTACTTTTCTGACGAGGTTTAGGTCATATAAGTTCACGGTCATGACATTTGGGATAACCAACACCCCAGCAGTATTTATGGACTTGATGAACAGAGTATTCAAAGAGTTCATAGATCAGTTTGTCATTGTCTTCATAGATGACATCCTAATTTATTCCCGCATCAAGGAGGAGCATGCCAAGCACTTATGTATGGTTCTACAGACCTTACGAGAGCATGAGTTGTATGACAAGTATGAGAAGTGTGAATTTTGGCAGCGGGAGGTATAATTTTTTGGACACATTGTATCAGAGAGAAGGATATTTGTCGATCCTAGTAAGGTGTCAGCGGTGAGGGAGTGGGGACAACCCATGACACCGACGGAGGTGCAAAGTTTTCTAGGATTATCCGATTACTACAGATGGTTTATTTGGGGATTCTCGAAGATTGCGGGTCTGATGACGAATCTGACTCGTAAGGGTGTGTCATTTATTTGGGATGATGCATGTCAGTTGGCATTTGATGAGTTAAAGAATAAGTTGACCTCAGCACCCGTACTAGAACTTCCCAGGGAAGGGGTGGAGTACATGGTTTATACTGACGCATCCTTACAGGGGCTTGGTGGAGTACTCCAGCAAATGGATCCGTCTATAGCTTTTGCTTCTCGAAAGCTTAAGCCTCATGAGAAAAATTACCGTACGTGGAAATGGGAGCGCATTTCCATGGATTTTATTACTGGGTTGCCCACTTCACAGAAGGGGTACGATTATATATGGGTTATTTTGGATCGGTTGATGAAAGTAGCCCACTTTTTTCTCATCAAGGCAGACTATAGCTGGACAATATGCTCAGTTATTTATTGTAGAGATAGTGAGGTAACATGATGTACCCCTTTATATCGTGTCAGACAGAGATAAGACTTTTGTGTCTCATTTTTGGGAGAGTTTCCAGGAGGCTATGGGGACCGAGTTGCGATTGAATACGGCGTGTCACCCGCAGACCGATGGGGAGACTGAGCGCACTAATCAGATGCTCGAGGATATGTTGCGCATGTGTGTCCTTAATTTTGGTGGAGGTTGGGAGTAGTACCTTCCACTGGTTGAGTTTTCTTATAACAACTTATATCAGTTTACGATTGGCATGGCCCCATTCGAGGCATTGTATGGTAGACCTTGTCGTTTTCCAGCTTGTTGGCTAGAGGTGGGGTACAGCAAACTACTTGGGCTAGAGGTGATTCAGGACACATCGAGCAGGATCGAGATGATTCGGAGTCCCATACGGGTAGCACAAGACAGGTAGAAAAGCTATGCCAAGGCTAAGCAGTCCTTCAGAGAGTTCATGGTAGGGGACCAGGTTTTACTGAGAGTATCTCCTATGAAGGGGGTAATGAGATTTAGGAAGAAAGGAAAATTGGCTCCGAGATACGTAGGACCATTCCCTATTATAAAGAGGATCAGACTAGTGGCATATAGGCTTGGGCTGTCGGAACACTTGCATCGTATCCATGACATATTCCACATTTCGTCACTGAGGCGGTATCTTCGGGATGAGTTGGCACACACTCACATCATGATTGAGGAGATTGAGTTACATCCCGACAGTTCTTATGAGGAGAGACCAATGGCTATCCTAGATTATAGTGAGAGGAGATTAAGATCAAAGGTAGTTCTTGGGGTGCAGTGGCAGCACCACAATGTGGAGGAGTCTACTTGGGAGCATGAGGCGGATATGCATGAGAAATATCCAGATTTATTCGTACCAGGTATGCCTTATTTTCCGAATTTTGGGACCAAATTCCATTATTAGGGGGGAAGTATGTAATACCCCATATTTTTTATGATTTAAATAATTATGAGATTAATTATTAAAGTGGGATTAATTGAATTAAAATGTGAGAATTTAATTGTTAATTAATCCGGATTTAAAAATAAATATTAACTAGCATGCCAAGGGTTAATACCTATTGATTTAATGTTACTATGTGATATATAATATGGAACTATACACTTTGATAAATTATCGAGAGTGAATAATACGACAGTTTGGTAATTTAAGTCTTACGCGCGTGTGAGTCGTATCGAGACTAATTGATTGGGATAAAAAGAGAAATTATTTGTATTAACTCATATGGTCATTTCGAGTGCGCCGTTGAGTCCGGGAGGGTTTAGATAGTCAGAAAACACTTCCCGGGTATTCTATTTGGACTTCGGAAGATTTTAGGCCAAACCGGCACCCGGTAGGGGTAGTTTTGTAATTTGAATTTTTGGGGAGATTAAATGGACGAAAATTTGAGTTTTATTATATCATTTACGTTGGAGAAATTAGGGATCACATTCACATAACTCAAGAGAGAGTCACAAATAGTGAGGGAGAGCAAATCCCAAGGAGCCAAAGCTTTTAGGCATCATCTTCCACCACCGTGACCACCAATGCGTAGATCGAGAAGAGAGGAATGCAACTATACCAACATCACCAAAGGATTTAGACCTTTGATTTCCAGCAAGTGTTTATTACTTGCTTTCTTTTAGCAATAATCATACTCATGTTAGAGTAGGTGAAATTAATCATGAATCACATGTTAATTGGGTGAAAATTTGAGGCTAAATAATGATTGAAGGATGGCTTAATTAGTTGTTGATATTCCTTCATGTATGTAGAGGATTAATTACGAAATTGAATCATATATTGATGAACAAATTTGGGTTGATTAGGTTCTTTAATTGAAATTTTGGAAACTAGGGTTCATGTGAATTAATTTGGGGATTTTATATAATTATGATGATTAATGACGAATTACTGATCCTAGGATGATAGGAATGATTTATAACCTATTATGTGTTGATGGGTATTGATGATGAGGTGTTAGGTGTTGAATCTTAGAGGTTTTTAGGTTAAAAAATAGTAGAAAATGATGAAATTCTATGTATAAGACGAAACAGTAGGTCTCGCACGAAGTCACCCGAAGTCGTTTAAACGAGATTGGTATCTCGCATGAAGTCACTCGAGCGACATGCGAAAGTCGTTCAAACAACATTTCCATCTCATTCGAGCGACATAGTGAATTTTTGAGAATTTTCTTCGAGTCCAGTTTTGAGTTTACCGGTTTATTAGAGTGAGAGAAACTACTCGATATTAAACTTAAACAAGACATAATTTCAAGAAAGTATGTGAGAATTAATACTTTACTTAATTCGATATAAAGAGAATGTACCTTAGAGATTACGAGAGAGATAGTAATCTAAATATTTATACTATACGTAGTGTTGAGGTTAAAATATGTATGAGAAGTATATATGTAGGTTGGAGAAATACCTTTAAATTGTAATAAGATGTGTGTATGCCTACTATGTGATATTATTGTTAAGAGCACCAATGGGTGATAACCCGGGGGTACAAGAATTTTATTATTAGGTGCACTAATGAGTGATAAATCGGGGATATAGGGATTCTAATGTGAAGTGTACTAATGGGTGACAACCCGAGGGTACAAGTATATTATTACAAGTGCACTAATGGGTGATAACCTGAGGGTAAAGCATTATAATGGTTAGGTGCGCTAATGGGTCTTAACCCGGGGGTGCAGTATTAGAATATATATATATATATATATATATATATATATATATATATATATATATATATATATATATATATATATATATATATATATATATATATATAGGGAAAATGTGACTATATGTGTATATACATAAACTTGTGAATCATTCTTCTGAGTATAATTAGTAGAGATGAAAACATTGATGTATAAAATAAGTCTTAAAAGTATAAAAGATTTATATGAAAACGAGAAAACATGTTAATTAGTTGTTCGTCATAGGCTAATTCAAAAGCATATTGTATGGGCAATACGGGTATAATACTAGTGGGTATGGATACTATTAGAATGATTTCAGACTAGTTAAACTGAGTGTTATAACTAGGGGGAAATTAGATGTTCGTTAGGCATGCACAATATATGAGAGGTGAGAAGCTTATGTGAGAGTTTGATAACTAACATATGTATAAGACTTGTTTTAAGAACCTGTTTTAAATACTTGCTAAATTATTTTTAAACCTCGGGCCGTGACCTGTTTATTTCATATCTTCTCTCTTTTGCTATATATATATTATGCCGGGTGCTCAGCCACAGGGGTACCAGAATTAGAGATTGGATTGACAGACGTGCTGCAGCTATTGTGGAAGCTGTTGGTCCTTGCTGTAGACGCATCTATCCGTTCCATTCAGTTTCATTTAGACTTCCTATTTAGGGAAAGTATCCCCCGCTTCTAGTCTTGTATCATAGATATTGTATTTAGTTTATTTTATGGTTTGGATTTTTGAACTAAGAGGTTTTACCCTATCTTATTTAATTCTTTGTTTAATTCTTGTTCAGTTTTTATTATATTCCTATGTATGGTGAATGGTTTATAATTTATACTTGGAATGTTGTAGTTAAATGGTTTTATGAAAAATGGAAAATGCTTTGACACAACTTAATTATATTATAGGTGATTAATATGGATTATATTATTTTCGACAGTGATGCTAAGAATTAACCAACCGTATATCCTATTTTAAATTGTTAAAGGACTGGTCACCCTATATTTAATTGGGTGGGGTGTCACAGCCAGGGGACAAACGGCTATGCAGGAAACTATGCGATAGTTCATTCAGACTGTTCAAAATGGAGCGTCTACCTAGTCAGGGCAAATAAGCATTCAGAGATGCATGAGTCCACCATCTTCATGACATCCACGATCTATATTACAAACCAGACGCACTGAAGTCCTTTATTTGGGTAGTTCAAGTAATCCATCATATTATCCTGGTTTGACTTCTCCTATAAAAATTTTGGATTCTCGGGAACACATCACTCTAACTTCAGAGAGACTAAGCGCTCTGGAAAGGTTGAGCAGGGCTTCTCCCTTCAACCGTTTAGGCCCCAGGAGGAACATAAATCCGCCTCGAATTGTGTCGAGAAATTCTCAATGACCAAATGATTTAAGGGAAGGCTTAGCCCAATCACATCAAAACCCCAAACCTGCAGTTTGCAAAGAAAGATCCCAAGAGGAGAATTCTACGCGATCTGATGCTCGAGTAAACATAAATAAATAAGGGGCTAGGAATGATGCATGGAAAGGATCTATTCAGAGATTGGAAGACAGGTTAGGAGAAATAGCTAAGGACAAAAACCCTCTCTAAAGAACCATTATTAAGGGATCTCCATTTGTATAGGGGATTATGGATTTTCCCACACCAGCAAAATTCAAGGCTCCTGTGGTCACACCGAAGTATGATTGAAAAATTGACCCCATTATCCACATAAAATAGTACCGAGCTGCAGTGAATATTTATGTAGTCCCAGATGAAATTAGGTGCAGGGCGTTCTCAGGGACCATTACTAAATCTGCTCAGATATGGTACAACCGCCTTCCTCGGGGGTAGATTTCAACTATCCACCAACTAGCAGAGCTCTTTATAGGAAATTTCTATTTTGGTGCGAAGCTAGTTAAAAGGGTAGCACATTTGTTGAGTGTTAGGCAGAAAGCAGGAGAAAGTACCAGGGATTATATCACTCGTTTCAACAACGAGAAATTGGAAGTCATAGACTATGAGGAGAATACCGCCATTACATCTCTTATGAGTGGTATTTTGCCAGACAAGATGTATTACACCTTAGCCAAGGATCCCCCCAAATCCATGGCTGAATTGATGGATAAAGCAGCCAAAATTATGAACGCCGAGGAGGCTAGGCTGTGAAGAAGAATGCTGAGGAAAAGGTGGAAGCTAAAGATGAAGGAAAGTTAGAGAATAAATAACACAAGAATAATGGTGGGAGAAATCAGTCGAAAGGCAAAGAAACACTGGATCACTTAAGGAAATACACAAATTATACTCCCTTAAAGATGGATATAAACCACGTTCTGGAGTAAATTAAGAACATCAAGGAATTGAATTGGCCAGAAAAACTGAGGTCATCTTCCAAAAGGAGGGACAAATTCAAGTATTGCGAGTTCTATAAGGATCGTGGTCACACAACCAGGCAGTGTGTAGCTCTCCAAAATGAGATAGAGGCGCTTATTCGACGAGAAAAGTTGAACAGGTATGTTGATCTTCAGATTGGTGGGAAGACCAACAATAGAGCTCAATAGAGGTCTAAATATCCTTACCGACTAAGAGATGATAAGAAAAGGGACCATGAAGATGATCCTGATCTCCTAAAAAGGCTAAGACAACCTGAACGTGAGGTATTTTCAATTCATTTTGGTTCATTCGATTATAACATGATTACAGGTGGAGACGTAGGAGGAGGTGATCATACCGCTGAAAGGAAGGCTTACCTGAATGATGCTCAAGCTTGCTCCTATATACAACAGATAAATTTGGCAGAAAAAGATCACCCGAGGAAGGTCAACAAAGATAAGCTAGTCATTGGCTTCTATAAAAATGATCTGGAAGGTGTTTTGTATCCTCATGATGATCCTCTGGTGATAAAAATAAGAATGAAGGATGTAATAATTTCAAGAGTGCCGGTGGACAATAGTATCTCAACAGACATCATGTTCTACCCTTGTTTCGATAGTTTGAACTTGAAACTTAGTTAGTTAGAGCCGTATCACAGGCCCATCATTGAGTTCTCTAGAGAATTTTTTTTTTCCACTTAGATCGATCAAGTTAGACATGTTGATTGTTACCCAGCCAACCAGCAGAACAGAAAAGGTGCACTTCTTTGTATTGGATAAGAATGTCCAATCATCCTACAATATAATCGTGGGAAGAGTAGGTATGAAAACGTTTGAAGCAGTCCTATCCACTGTACATTAGTGCTTATAATTTCTGACCAACTTTGGGGTTGGAATTTTGCAAGGAGATCAAAAAGTAGCTCGGGAATATTACTATTCATCTGCCGAGCGAGAGAAATTGGAAGATGTAAGGAAGAAAACAACCACTTATCAAGTGGATGAATCTGATGAGTCTAAGATTGACTCTTTGGACCCAAGAGATGAAACGAAACTTATTAAAGGCCAGGTCATGGAGGCAAAAAAAGTATTATTCTGAATGATGAGCAACCAGAAAGAACAACCCAGACTAGTGCTTCACTTGATCCAGTATTGAAGCAAGAGCTGGTGGCATTTTGGAAGCACAGAAAATAAGTATTTCATTGGAGTCATGAGGATATGCCAGGGATAGACCTAGATTTCTTATGTCACGAGCTCAATTTCAACAAGGAGATCAAACCAGTGAAGCAAAGGAGAAGAGTCTTTAGTTCGGAGAAGAACCAGTCTATTCAATAAGAAGTGGAAAAGTTGCAAAAAGCTTCCTTCAGCGAAGACGTGAAATATCCTGATTGGATGGCTAATGTTGTGATGGTCAAGAAGCAGAATAATAAGTGGAGAATGTGTGTGGATTTCACAGATCTCAATAAAGCTTGCCCAAAAGATCATTCTCCTCTACCTAGGATAGATCAACTGGTGGATGCAACTTTGGGGCATAAGCTGCTAAGCTTCATGGATGCATATTATGGATATAATCAAATTAAAATGAAACCAGAAGACATGGAAAGTAACTCTTTCATTACCCCAGGAGGAACATATTATTACAATGTTATGCCTTTTGGACTTAAAAATGCAGGTGCTATATATCAGCGGGTGGTGAATAAGGTGTTTGTAGAGAAGATTAGCAACAATATGGAGGTATACGTCGACGACATTGACTAAAAGCAAAAAAGTTATTGATCATATAGCTAATTTGAGCAAAACATTTTATCAACTAAAGAAATAACAGATGAAGCTAAACCCGACCAAGTGCATTTTTAGCATGCATGAAGGCATGCTCCTCGGATACATTATGAATCAAAGAGGTAATGAAGCAAATCCTAACAAGATAAAAGCCTTGTTGGAGTTATAATCTCCAACTACCAAGAAGGAAGTGCAGAGCCTTACGGGGTGTATTGTAGCTCTCAATCGATTTGTCTGCAGAGAAACTGATAGATGTCTTCCATTCTTCAAGGTTCTCAAAAGACCTTTGAATGGGACAACGAATGTGAGAAGGCATTATTAGAATTCAAACGATACTTGGGGACACCTACTTTATTGTCCAGGCCTGTAGAGGGAGAAAAATTATACTTGTACTTAGTTGTTTCAGAAAGTACAGTCAGTTCAGGCTTGATAAGAATCAAGGGCGGAGTGCAAAAACCAGTTTATTATTCTAGTAAGGCATTCAGGGGAGCAGAAATTAGGTACCCCAAATT
This sequence comes from Sambucus nigra, assembly GCA_949130495.1. Classification (NCBI taxonomy): domain Eukaryota; kingdom Viridiplantae; phylum Streptophyta; class Magnoliopsida; order Dipsacales; family Adoxaceae; genus Sambucus; species Sambucus nigra. The sequence continues at coordinate 436,364,273 of OX422214.1, forward strand.
GGAGAAGTTAGCATTGGAATTGATTGAAGTGAGCAGTAGAATGAAAACATATTTTCAAGCCCATACAATAGTGGTATACACTGACATGCCACTTAGACAGGCTTTTCATAAGCCAAAAAAGTCTGGAAGATTGATGTATTGGGTAGTGGAGTTAGGTGAGTACGACATTATCTACGAGCCGAGATCCTCTCTCAAAGGACAAGCAATGACGGATTTCATTGATGAATTTACCTACCCAGATGTCTCCGATCAACAGGGTCTAATGTAGAGAAACTCAAGGATGCAAAAGGGCCAACATAAACAACCCTCGATCAACTCCTAGCAGCATAATTTCTAGAAGGGATGGCCATCGATCAACCAGAATCTTCTAGTAAGGTGCAAAAATTGAAGAAGAAGTATGAAGAAAGGGAGGACACGATATTCCATTAAGGGATTTTTTCAGACCAAGGGTTTGATGATAATATCCCTATATGGAATTTATATGTCGATGGTTTTTCGTGTTCAACAAGTTGAATATGCTCCGCGCTTCCAATTCTAAGCTTCCAATAATGAAGTTGAGTGTGAAGCCATGATCATGGGACTGAATTTAGCTAAATCGTTGAATGCAAAGCAAGTTATGGTGTTCAGTGATTCGCAATTAGTGGTAAATCTGATGCTAAGTCTTTATACAGCAAAAGGGGAGTTTATATCTTGATACTTAATTAAAGCTCGGGAAATTATAGCCAATTTTATAGCTGTTCAAGTAATTAGAATACCTAGAATGGAGAATGCGAGGGAAGATGCCCTTGCTCGGTTAGCCTCAGCTACTCACACTGAGCTATGAAGAACAATCCCCATCGAAGTACTTGCAAGGAGAAGTATTGACGAACACTTGATGGTGAATTTTATCGCCTTGGAAATAGGACCATCATGGATGGATCCCATCAGGGCTTATATTGAAGAAGGTACTTTACCATCCGACCTACTTGTAGCAAAAAAGGTTGAAGTATAAGGCTGCGAGATATGTTTTGAATAATGGGGTCCTATATAGGAGAGGTGTGATAGCTTGTTTACAAAGGTGTGTTCACCCAACAAAAGTTAAAGACATGATAAGAGAAATCCATGAAGGAGCTTGTGGAGCTCACGTAGAAGGTAAAACTCTTTTACAGAGAATAAATATACAGGGGTACTACTAGCTAATGATGCACGTTGATTGTATAGCTTATGCTAAAAAATGTGATAAGTGTCAGTTATTTTCTACTATACGAAGAACTCCTCGGGCAGTGTTAACACCAATCACTTCACCCTATCCATTCGTTATGTGGGGAATAAATTTTGTTGGGCCTCTTCCAACTACAAGAGGATGATTCAAATATCCGGTAGTAGCTGTTGATTACTTCTCCAAGTGGGTGGAAGATTAACCTTTAATTGATATGGCCTATGAAAGGGTCTATTAATTCATTTGGAAGAATATTATTTGTAGATATGGTCTGTCCCATGCCTTTATAACTGATCAAGGTACACAATTTGACAATGATGAGTTTGGAGCATACTATCTACAGTCCAACATTCAAAAAGTACATTCTTCTCTCGGTCTTCCCCAAAGTAATGGGCAAACAGAGGTGACAAACATTACTCTATTGAATGGATTGAGGAATAGATTGGATGATGCTAAAGGTAATTGGATCAACGAGTTGCACTCAGTGTTATGGGCTTATCGAACAACTCTCTGAACAACAATTAAGGAATCTCCTTACATATTGGCTTTTGGGAGTGAAGCAGTGATACCTGCCGAACTAGGATTACCTACTCACCAGGTGATTAACTTTTATTCTCTAATAAGTGATTTGATGAGAAGCTTGGACTTGGACATGCTCGAAGAAGTCAGAGAAGATGCAACGATCCGAAATGCAGCCTACCAGCAACGAACTTCCATGATCTATAATAAAAGGGTCAAGAAATATGATCTCAAGGAAGGTGATTATGTGCTCAAGAAAGTAATTCAAAAGAACAATAAGTTGGAGGCTAATTGGCATGGGCCTTATCATATCACAACTGTTGTTCGACCTGGCACTTACAGAATAGCAACTCTTGAAGGGGAAGAATTCAAAAATTCCTGGAATGCAGAGCACCTGCGAAAATATTATAAGTAATCTAATTGCCCATGTACCCAATTGTTTTTCGTATGAATGAAAATGATGATTTCCCCATTTGTTTTTTTTTCGGAGTACTAGTGCTACACACTACACTTAACTTTGCCGTAGAAAAATGAGCATTCCCCAACTAAAAGTTGGTCATCTCAATAATCCCCAACTAAAAGTTGGGTGACTTCAGCAATCACGAACTAAAAGTTGGTCGGCATCAACACCCGCCAACTAAAAATTGGTCGGCATCATCATACCACCAACTAAAAGTTGGTCGGTATCAGCAACCACCAATTAAAAGTTAGTCAGTATCAATATAAACATCAACAATGTTGGTAAAATAATCGAGTCAATTAAATTCTTCTTGATTATGGGTGATCCAAAAGGCATCTAAACTAGGCAAGAAGATGGGTAAAATATCCACTTCCTAAGAACCAGGGAAATTATTTACTTAAATGATTGTTATAACTAAGAAGGAACATGGGATAAAAATAATTCCATTGCTTAGGCACTTATGGGTGATAAGTCACTACAACTAGGCAAACACATGGGGAAAAAGTTCCATTGTCTAGCAATCAAATCAAAAAGGGCAAAATGTTCAGTACAACACTAGTATAGTTAAGCAAAGATTGATAGAATAAATATCATGCGATTGTTTTATTTCCAAGGAAATAAAATTACAAAACAATGATTTTTTCTTCATTCCCACCAACAATTAGTAACGAAATACAAATAGTCTATTCTATTGGTTTCTTTCCTTCATATTTTCATACAAGATCCATCACAGTTGGAGGGTCATCTAAAGAAAAAGAAGAATTAATAAAGGTCAAGTCCTGTAGCATTCTGGTGTTGCTCGAACTTGGTCGGTATAATAAATATGGAGGTCGAGATATCTTAAATTCTTCATGAAGATTGTAATCACCAAGGTACTTGGAAATCAAACACTGAGGAATAGAGCTAACTGGAATCTAGATAAAATCTAGCTGAAATGGAGGAACTGGCAGATCAAGTAACCCAGGCTCATACCAATCCCATAGCTTCGTTCCTTGCTCAACTTTCATTACAGTCAAAGCATTCAACCATCCCTACTCATACCCTTCATTGTTTGTCTATTTCAACCTGGCATTAAGATGATATAAAGCCTCATTATGTCCTTCCATTCAAAATTCTCTGGGTTGCTTGTGAAACTGATAAGTTAATCGTTCAACATGTTGATGAAGTCTTTTCAGCACATTTTGTTTATTCTGTAACACAAAATTCTGATTAGATAGTTGCTTTGTAAGATTTTGAATCTTTTGAGACATCTCTGCCAGAGCTTGATTTTTTGCCTTTAGTTGAGCAGCTTGATTTTTCAAGGCTTTCTTAGTTCTCGTCTCTGACTAGCTCTTGTTCTACCCCAAGAAGTGGATGTAGGTCTGACTCTTTTCAAAGTTTCTAATTCTTCTCTTAATGAAGCGTTCTCAGTCTCTTAAAAGGAAAAGCCTTCATCATTAACTGGGACTAGAGTTCTAGAGGAAGAATCACATTTTTGCTGTCTTAGTTCTTCTCTTAAAGAAATATTTTCTTCCTCCAGCAGTTTAGCAATGTTTCTATGCTCCTCAATTTTAAGTTTTAGCAGACTCTCTCTTTTATTATGGGCAGAGATAAATTTGTCATAACCCCGATCAACACTCAAGTGTTGGTATTTCCTCTCATAACCTTCATGAAGAAAAGTAGTGGCCTCCTTGTGTTGAAGATAAATTTCTTCAATCATTCCTTTAATATCTTCAATTATTTAACAGTAAGCTATGGTATTCACTATTGCACGATCCAGTAGACTTTTTAAATATTGGTAAGACTCAATTGCTCGTTCAGAGGCATCAGATCCAAGAATGTCAATTATTTGTGCCTCGATAAAATCTGCACGACCAACTTTGAAATAATCTGTACATTTCTTCATCAAATTTGTATCATGAGCTGACAACAGTTCCTACTTGGCAATAAACTAGCAAGGAAAAGTAAAAATAGATCAACTACAGCACAATTATATTGAATAGTAAAGGAGAAATTTAGAATAAGTAACAAGTCCATTTTATTGATCATAATAGATGAGGGTACAACCAGAAGTACAAAACAAAGGGAAAAAAAGGAAAATAAAAAATTCCCAAACAACATTACACCTTCTCCTTATTCCCCACAACATCTTCAACTGATATTAAAGAAGGAATCAGTTGTTGAAGTCGCTCAAAGGGAAGCTGACATTGTTCAGAAGAAGTTGTTGTCTTCTGGACTTTCTCGAAAGATTGGGGGATAATGGCAGCATGTGTCTGTTCTACCATCATCAAAGAAGATTCATCACATCCAGCTTCATCATCATAATCTTATTCTTCTTCAATATAAGGAGGAGGGCCGTGAATATGTTTATGAAATAATTCAGAGTGTTCACCAACACTCAACTCTTTCAATGCTGCAACCCATCCATCCCTGAAGAACTTTAAACTTTTATACTCCATTTGAGTAGAGGCAACAGTTACAGCTTTATTCCACCCTTTATCCTAGCCAGAGCTAAAGGACTTCTTAACAGCAGACATTCTCTTCGTCTTCTACGAGGAAGCATTTTCCATAAGAAGATCTTCAACAAATGTTACTTCTTGATCAAGATCTTTCGTACGTCGTTCAGCCTCTTTAAGCTTGATCTCAGCCTCCTCCTTGCTGGTAACGGTAACCTTCAATTTTTCCTCTGTCTTTTTAGAAGAATCCACAGCGTTTTTCCAGGCTAGGTCAGCCTCCTTTGCAACATCCATAACTTTTTATTGATCTGTCTCAGCAGCTTTGGTTTTATTCTCCCAAAAATCTTTGTCATCTTCATATTTTTTTCGGGAGTCCACCAAAGATTTTGATAACCCAGCAAGGGCTTCTTATACTTCACTAGAAGAGGAATCAGCTTTGATAGCTTCATCTTTCTCCAAGATATTATTGAAATACACCAAAAACCGCAAGACGGAGAGAAACTCAAAATAAGAATATGAAAATTAAAAGCATAACTAAAATGACGAAGTATAATAACACTTACTGATGCAAGATGTTAGGATGCCAAATCAGAGACTTTACCCCGAGGATTAGAGGTCTCAACAGCTCTGTGGTCAGAAAGACTTCCAAACCAAATCAATTTCCTCGCCAAACCAACAGTAATGAACGTTGGAGGACCATCCTTCAAACAAGGTATTTCAACCTTATTAGGTTGAGTAGTAACATCAACAGCCTTCTCAGCAAGACCCTTCTCAATATTCTCAAAGGAGCAATTTCTTCAACCAAAGGTACTGCCTCTTTTCGAACAACAACAACCTCTTCAATCAAAGGTTCTGCCTCTTTTAGAGTAATAGGGGGATTCTTGATGACCTCCTTGACAGCTGTGATTTCTCCCCTAGATGGAGTAATATCCTTTTTCTTAGTTCCTTCAACTGGGAAATCTTCTTTGATCTTTTTTTCCCCATCAGTACCGGGGACAATCTTGGCAAAAAGATCAGGCATTCTTCTCTTTTTAATCATCAAATCAGCAATGGAGGTAGACAAATCAAAAGAAGATTCTTCAACATCTGAAGAAGATGCTGGAGCCTACTCAAGATCAATCACCAAAAGAGGAGCAGTAGAACAAGCAATAAAAGTGTAACTGTTGTTCTTATCTTACAATAAATAGGAAGCATCTCTCACACGCTCCCTGGTAACTGATTGATGCAAACCCCACATAAATTTCAAATCTTTTATATTGACTTTTGGGGGTTTTCTTTTACTGTCAAATGAAAATTAAAATTGAAGAAAGCAAAATTCAGTGACGCATTTTATCAAAGAAAAATAGAGTTAGTTAAAAAATAAAGAACAACCTATCCTATTACCATAAGGAGGACATCTAGAACCTTGGTACACGTCATTCCCCTTCAATGGGCTGTGTTGCCAATGTTTTATCACAACCTCATGTTCAAAATAATCCCTATTAGAATCGGGGAGATTGACCACTAAAGCTCTGTTAACACACCTAGTTTTTAAATAAAACGTAGTGTCACTGGTGACCAATTTATAGCAAAATGTAATATCAGGAATCCCAAGATGAGTCCCATGAATTTGATTCAGCCTATGTACACCATTAACTACCCTCTATGTATTTGGAACTACTTTTGGACTTATAATATCGAAATATTGACAAAATTCCAAACACAGAAGATTAGGCGGGAAAGAAAAACCGAATTCATCTACAAAAATAGAGGGAAACCAATGTCCCTCGGCTAAAGAAAATAAATCAGAAGGATAAGTAGGTTATTCCAAGACAACCCAAGAAGGAATTTCAAAATCGGCCCTAAACTTATCTAATTACTCGATAAGGTAAACCATGATGATTAAAGCAAAGAAAGAAGAACGAAGGAAGAAATTCTTGCAGAATATTAAGGAATCAGCTAAGGCAGATAATGAAAAGAACGATCGTAAGAAGAAAAGCGAGAAAATAGAGAGTTTGGGAATCTAGATGGAAAAAGGTAGAAGACAATTGGATTTTACCACCTTTATATACGCTTCCTTGGAAAACAATAAAAGTAATGATCTCAAGTGATGATGGTTGCGTTTCCAGTGACTAATTAAAGGAAAAATCCATAAGTACCCAAGTGATCGCTAAAAAGTCAAAATATTTACAAATTCATCATTTCGCGCCCAAAACTGTTACGCAAAGTGAAAAAATTTTAGAAGTGTGGAAGGTTTGCATTTAATCAAAACTTGAGAAAAATGCCCAAGCAACTTTTTGGGTAAATGTTCCATACTCTCACATCCAACTTCGACTATGAAACATTGGGGGCTACTGTTGATACAAAAATTAGTCAGCTGACATGGACCAGTTATATGAAGACACGTGTCATCCGACGCGGCACAAGTTCAAGTACCAAGCTATTTCAAATATACCGAGCTACTCAACATACCGAGCTATCTAGTATACCGAGCAACCTGTTGGGAAGACTAAACGACCAAGACATATTCAATGTTTAGTCTATTACAATCATTCCTTATCAGGTAAAGATGTATATGCCTATTCAATAAAGTCTTATCATCTATTCACATTGACAACCGAAGGGCTATAAATACACAATAAACACCTCATAGTAGGGTAAGAAATCATAAGCAATGATAATATAACATAATCGAGATCAAGGCAAGGCAAGATACCTAGTAATACAAAATAAGTGGACGTAGGACATTTTCCTTAAGGCGGAACCACTTTAAAAATCTCTTGTCTTATTTCTTTATTCATATTTATCTGTGATTACTTAATTAGATCAAATCTAGTTTTTTACATCAATAGTAATAAAAGATATTACGAAAAGATAAAAGAACCAATATCTTATTTCTTTCTTATATATAATGCTAACCTGACAATATGTTTAAATTTATAACACGCTCTGATACCAACTTATCACACCCTTCTTTTTGGTATGAATACACATGAGAGTATATAAAGCAACGCATTAATGTTAAGGAGGAATAACATAACTTTATTCATTATTAAAGTAGTTTATATAGGGAAATACCACCACATTGCTGAATTACATTTTTTTAGTACAGACTATAAAGTAAAAAATCAAAAAGCACCTCTCCTTGTTTTCATCTGGCTTATTCTCTTCCCACACAGTCACATATGCAAACAGGCGATCGGTATTCATCTCTAAAAGGGAAGATATATTATCCTCTTTCTCTAGGTTCATCTGGAGGAAAAAGGAATTAACACAAATATGCTAAGACGTTTTTGCGAGTTCTATAACAATTATATGTATAAATAAGAGCTAGAGTCTGTATAGAATCAATATTTAGTAACGCTAAAGAAATAAAGCAGATAATCCCATAGTTATCAATTTATAAAGTAAATTAAGGTTCTTTGAACTAATAATTCCATACTAACCAGTTAATAAATGATCATATAAATAAAATCAAGGATCTCCGAACTAGTAATTCCACACTTACCAATTCACTAAGGGGTATAGAAATAACTAAAAATTCTGCAAAACCAAATAATATTAATCAACCCAAAACCTTTGAGAAAAAGTAATCGGCTAGGCACATTATGAAAGTGGAACTCAAATGTATGTAGCAATAAATCGAGGCTCTCAATCATCTGATACCATTAGGTCAAGTAGAAAGTTTTGTGGGATAACATGTTAGTCTATTTCTTAGTTAATACTCATGATCATAATATAAATATTTGCACAAAAATGCAGGGATGATTTGAATCAATAGGTAACATGATATCAGTTATTAGATGAGAAGGGTTAAATTGATCCAAATTTAAATTATAATACTGATGGCATTTAATAAAATATGTAGTATGATAGTATTATAACATGCATATACTAAGAGTAAATAGGAGCTATCATATAGTGATATCAATAGCAGCATGCCAATACGTAAAGTTTACTATTAAAAAGGTGGAAAACCTACTTGTTCAGTATATCATACGGCTTTATATATCACAAGAGTATATCAGGAGTAACTGTTATTTGATTCTTTGTATACATTGTTTGGGTATATAAGTATTTGGGACTGAGTTAGTCAGTTTAACTTTATACAAAAAAAAAATATCTTTTAAAGTTTCGAGGGTTTAATTATAAATAATTTGGAACTTTAAAATATTTTATTGAAGGTCATATTTGAACTTTGGTGCAAGAGACTTTTTGTCTTGAAATATTTTGAAGTACTCATAGACAAAGTTTGGTTCAAATTCATAAGTTGAAAAAGTCAGGAGGGATCAAATTGAAATTTAAGAAAAATACTTCTAAGTCAAAATCTCAGTTTTTTATAACTTGGGCTAGGATAATCCAAACATGGCCTTATGTTATATCATTTTGACTAGAAAAATAAAATAAAATAAAAATATTGGAATTTTTTTTAGAAAATTCTGATTGGTTACGTCCCATCAAGCGCTAGGTCAAGGTTTATAGTCAAAAAGTTCATCTTCTTCCCAACGACAGTTGACTTTAGGATTTTTTAATGTTTGATCTTGAATAACTCCTTCATTTCTAAACAATTTGGGACTATCTCTTAACATACTCAACTAAATTTATCACAAGGAATCCAAATGTATAGATTATGTGGATTGAGATGCAATATATCTGAAGTTCCATAACTATGTGCTTTACTAAAAAATTGACCTAACATTCGTGGATTTTAAGGATATGGCAAGGATTCTTATAAACATAGTTTATTTTCTCCTATGTGTAGGAGTAATTAGGTTTTGATTTCAAAGGTTGAGATGGATTAAATTGGTAGAATTTAAGATATTCAGTTTTCTGTTTCGAAATACACTTTCAATTGATTTGAGCTTATTAGGCACATTCATGGCATTTGATCATTACATTTGAGTTAATGAGGTTCTAATTAGGACATTCAAATCTTCAAACTTGAGTTTTGATCTTTATTTGGAAGTTCACCAATGAAGCTCAAGCTTTAGTAGTTAAAACTTCATAATTTTCACCTAGGGCCTATTTTTTTACTTAAAATTTCCTTCCTTTTCAGCTATTCTAGCATTATAACAACACTAAAAATGATTGAAACTAAATGAACTGAATATAGTACATAAAATCATAGAGTACCTATTTGGAGTGAAAAAATTAAGTTTTTAAACTTCTGTTTGAGTGAGTTTAAACTAAGGATTTTATGGGGTATTTATAGTATGTGAGTAGGGGAGTTCATCAGTGAAAAAGGGAGGTGTATTTGAACTAAAATTGTAAGCTTTTCAACTTTGGTTTGTTCCTCACGTGTGGGTGTAAACATTTGATTCTTGGTTGTTTGTGCTGATGTGTAAGTTTATTTGGACAGGGGGTTTAATGAAATTAATAAAACTTTGATGGTTCGTCCTTGTTTAGTCATATATATGCACTTATACCCTTAAAAGTGTACGTTTGATAACGAGTAGGGGTATATGTTTTAATTTTAGAAATTTTTAAGGGTTCAAATTGTAATTTTATGTTAGTTTAAGTCTAAAGGATTAATTTGATATAAACTTGAGGTTCAGGGGTTAACTACAAGTCAAGTTATACCGGTTTGAAGTTTTCAACAAATATTTTATAATTATTAAAACTTCAACGATGTTAATTTACTAAAGTTATAGGGCATCAAGTATAGTTTCATTGTTCTTAGAAGACTTTTGAATTTGAATAATTGAAAAGGGTTTAAGAAGTGACTATAGGTGATTAGAGTCGGTTCCGAACATCTCAGTTATTACAGAAAAAAAGAATAAAGAAAAAACAAAAAAAAGAATAAACAGACAAAAAATGGGACACGAATAGGTTTCTTAAAGAAAACAAACACATTGATCATGACTATGGGAAAAAGAAGAGGAATATTTTGGAAAAATAACAACTTCGCTCGGTAGAAAATAAAAAAAGTAGGGGAGGAAATTGTGGGCTACTCACGTGAAAAAAGAATGAGTAGCGGGATATTGGTCGAAAATTGAAGAGGAAATATGGTTTAATGGGGAGATGGGAATGGTTGAGGAAGTGGGGTGTCACTCCCCCTCGCACGCGTGAGTCCCACATGTTGGAAATGAAAAAAAGGTGGTGAGGGAAAGACTCGAACCCCTGAACTCCTTTTTTCAAAAAAAAGGGTGGAAAAAGAATCGAACCCCTACCCATTTTTTTTAATAAAAAAACTCCCCTCTACCAATTGATCTAACCACATATTCAAGAAATAATATGCACACACTAATATTTAAACCCTCTTTCTGACCACAATTTAATATTTGCAAATTAAACCCCTAACTCTATAACTTTCACATACAACCTTAGATTGATGCACCGTAAGAACCAACCTGACCTATATTTTGAGCCCAACGATATTTCATTAGTCTTTGGATCATGGGATCTGACTTTGGGTTTGACCTGGAGCATTAACTTTGACTTTCTTTCGGCCCTGAAATAGGAAGAATCATAATTTCTTTGTTTGAGATTAGATAGATACGTTATTTGAATCTTGACGTTCCTTGATTCAAAACCTACAACTTCCATGATTTATCCAGGTTCGAATTTGGTCATCTGAATTTACTATTGTGCCCTCAAAAGTGCGTATGTGAGTGTTCTTTGCCTAAATTGATTTCGAACTTCGTCTTTAGCATCGTAAACCCCATAAACACTCAAATAAACCTTGCACAAGCGATTAACGATGACTACTTATTGTTATTCAATAAATGAGTATAAAATGTAAGTTTAACGAACATAAAATTGCATTATTTTATAGTAAAGGGGAAAGAAAATGGAATATTTATCACGAATCACACCCCTAACTCACGTGTTTCTTGTCTCTAGCAAAATAGTAAAAGATTTGTTCGTATCTAATTTCATCATTTTATTCACAAAACTATATAAAAAAGCACAGAGATTCAGTTTGGCGGGATGCATGGTTGGATTTAGTATGTGCAACAAGCCGTTAAACCCCTAGGTTACCCTAGTGAACGAGTTTTGTCTCGTGAGAGCTACAATGATTATACTCACAAACATCAAATTTTCTCAAAATAGTTACCCAATTTTTTTAATGAAAAGTTTTTTACATAATCTCGAGTTTCTAACAAGTAAATAGTAATAACTAGAAAATTTCTCCAATTTTTTTTTACTATAACTATTACTGTTGATGTAAAAAACTAGATCTCTCTAATTTTTCAATCACAGATAAATAAATAAGACAAAGATTTTTAAAGTGGTTCGGCTAGGAATAAAGCCTACGTCCACTGTTATGTTATTGTTGAGTGTTTGTGGAATTCTTGATTACAAATTCTCTCAAGAAATTCCGGTCCCCCTGAATTGAGGATGATACAAGGTATTTATAGCCTTTAGGCTGTACATGAAAGGTCCAATACATTAAATGATATACATATGAAAGGGTAATACATTTAATGCAGCGTGTGCGTCAAGAATACAATGGATATTTGAACAGTTGTCCGTCTGGTAATTAATGATACGGCCGAGATGCAGTTGGACCGCCTTAGTTGCTTGTTGATCAAGAGTTCCTCGGAGTACTTAGAGTATCTCGGGATGATAGAGTTCCTCGGTGTGATAGAGTTTCTCGGAAAGAAGCACGGTTGGTCGGGAAATGATCTTCCTCGCTGCTGTTGTGCCATGTAGATTGACACGTGTCTTCATCTTCTTCGTCCACATCAGCACATTAATTTTGGTATCAACAGAAGCCCCCAATGTTTCATATTTTGAACTTTGAAGAGTATGGAACATTCTTTCTCGGTATATGGCAATATTAAATGTACTTCCCGGGTTTTAGGAACATTGTATTCAAATTTCCTTCTTATTTCGCAGTTTCCGCCTTTTTGATAAGCGCTTTGATATTTGTGCAAATTTTGTCCTTTTAGCCGCCGGAAGTTTAGTAGTTTCTTTTTGGTAATCATTTCTTTCGCCGCTTCCCAATGCAAAGTATTTAAACTTCTTTGGTAACCATACCGTCGTCTACGTTTTTCATTCTCTGCATTCCAGCTTTCTCTTCTCTTCTTCTCTTGTGCGTTCATCTTTGTTTCCGTTCGTTGTCAACACATCTCCTTTCTTTCTGTAAGATCTTCTTTCTTTCTTCTGTATCTCTTTTATTCAATATGGTTTATATTGTGGAATCTGTTGAGAAATTCCGTTCTGATTTTTCCATTCCTTCGTGGGTAACTCTAGAGGTTCTTTCTGAGCCTTTTGATTACTTTCGATTGGTTGAGGGACATTGGTTCCCCAGTCTTTTTGTTGCTGAATGCGGTTTTTCCTTTCCACCGAACCCATTATGTCTTGAGTTTTGTCAATATTTTGATCTTGTTCCTGCAAAAATAGCCCCCAATTCATGGAGAATAATTAACGGGGTGCACAAATTAAATCTAACTCATGGGACTCGTATTGGGATCCCTGAAATTATGTTTTGTTATAAATGGGCTGTTCTAGATAATATTTATTATTTAAAAACTAGGTATTTGAATAGGGCTCTTGTAGTTAATCTCCCTGACTCAAATAGGGATTATTTTGAGCATGGGTTGGTCATAAAAAATTGGCAACATGCGCCTTTATCTGGGAATGAAGTATACAACGGTCCCAGATGCCCCCCATACGGCAATGGGATAGGTTTATTTTTCATTTTATTTTACTTATGAAATTATGCTTTCATCATGTTTGACAAAATGTATGACTGATATTCCATTATGTATTTATTTGCAGTTGATAGCAAAAGAAAAACTCCAAAAGAGTCAGAAGTGAATATCAAGCATTTGAAACTTATCTGGAATTTGCATAAGACCATTGCTGACGAGCATATTAGATCTGCTTCATATTTACTACAGTATAAGAGTTACACAACTTCTTATACTGCTCGCCCTGTTGAACCAGCTTCAACACCAGAAAGTTCATCTTCAGATTCTCATATCCCCCTATCTCAGAGAATGGGCAAGAAAAGAGCTCCTCCTGCTCTATTTGGTGACACTTCTTCTGCTGTTGGAGCCCAGAAAGGCAAAATTGATGTCCCAGAGGGGATTAAAAAAGTAGATGCTGGTTCCTCCAAAGTTGCCGAGAAGCCCCCAGTGGCCCCGAGCAAGAAAGATGCTTCTGCTGATGTAATTGCCATCTCTCCGACCAAGACTTATTCCTTGGTTGATGCTGCTGACCGTCCTTTGAAGAGATTGAGGAAATCATCCTCAGTTAATCTTGCTGGAACTGCATCTTCTCTACCCGCTGGTGGTAGTGGTGTCTCAAAAATTATTCTTTCGAGTTCTTCAACGAGCTCAGTTATACCCGAGGTTCTCGGGGTTGATGAAAAAATTCCTAGGGACACATTGACATCCCTAGCTGCTCGCCATCTTTCTTCAGTAAATTTCTCATACCTTTGGTCTTTCTTTCTTTTTCTTGAATTCTTGTATTTGTGTTGACTTTTTTTTTTCTTTTCTTATTTTTCAGCTGGTGAACTGCTTCAATACCATCGTGAAGAAAGATCAATTTATTAAAGCTTCCACTTCATCGTCCGATGTTGACGATGCTTTGTTGGGTTTAACCCAATCTGTGAAGGAATCTCGCCAACAGTACATCGAGGAGAAAACTGTTTGGGAGAAAAAGTTGGCTGTGGCTGAGGCTGATAAGATGAAGATGGCTGAAACCTCCAAGAATTTGGAGGAGAAAATTAAAGATTTGGAGGTTAAACATCAGGAATCTGATGATAAATTGAAGAAGGCAGAAGAAGAATTATCTACTCTGCGAGATATTAAGGTTAAGAAAGAGGAACTGGAGGTGAAGCTCTCCTCGGAGAAGTCGAGGAAAAAAATTGCAATCAAGAAACATTTCAGCGTTGGTTGGGAGAAAGGATGGGAGAGAGGGATAGCTGCAATGACGTCCCAAGTCCAATATGGGGAGTTAAAATACTTCCATGATGGTTGGGTAGCTGCTCTGCAAGAGCTAAAAGTCCAAGACGATTCTGAGCTATTCCAACGGCATCTCCCTGGTCCTCCTCCACCAATTGTGGAAGAAGAAGAAGATGAACCTGCTTCAGATGAGTCTTCCATGGCTATGGGCGATCAAGTTTCTGCCTCTCAACCCTCTGCCACCGAGGACGTTTCCTCCATGCCTCCTCCTCCCGAGAAGATTCCAACCGATCAAGCTGTAGTTACCACCGAGCAACCGAGCTCCTCGTCCCAGCCTCTCGAGAAAGTCTTGGGAGACAAGGAAAAGGTGTGAAGTTGTTCGGTAGCATTTCTATATTTCCTTGTAATCGAACGATGTAACTTTTTGATGATCTAATAAAATATATCTTTGCTCATCTCTGTTGTTGATAACTTTTTTCTGTTGATTGTTGTCTTTTTCTTGTCATTAGTTTGTTGCTAGAATGGAATTGATCTCTTCTCATGATACCGAGCTGATGCAGCAATGTCATCAATACTATAAGGCTGGTCATACAGATCTTAGTACATCGGAAATTGCTGATATCCTTGGTCACGGTGCTTCAGAGCAGGCTATTGAAGCTTATCAGTACTTGAAAGCTTTACTCGACCGAGCAGTGGCCAACAATGTCGCTTACTATGAGTTGATTGAAGAGCTTCATGGTTCCTTAGAGGATCTTCAAAATCAACATAACGAATCAATGGCTTTGTTACATAAAGATTATGAAAATAGATACCAGCAGCTCTCTTCAGAAACAGGCCACAAGAAGATCATTGCTGGGTATGACGTCAGGGAGAGGACCCTAAAAGGTGAAATTGAAGCCTGTAGACAAATCGCCGAGATCCTGGAGCAAGAAAATAATAATTTGCAGAAGAAATTAGCTCAATATGAATCTGTTGCTTCATCCTCTACTGCATTAATACCAGTTACTGATGAAGGCTTCTCGTTCTTAGAGGTCGAAAATGCCAAACTGAGGCAAGAGCTGGAGGATTTAAGAAGATCTGCCATTTCTGTAACTGCTCGGGGATGAGGAAGAGGTTCTCGGGGGCGAGGAAGAGTCAGCCAAAATGTTGAAGAGGCTCGCACTCAGTCTACTCTGGAAACTCAAGCATTCCAGTTGAAAGTAAAAGACCGTGCTCTGACTGAAATGTCCAATAAAAATCTGTCTCTGGAAGATCAGCTGGCATCAACGAAATCTGCCTTGCATAACAAAGATCTCTTTGCCAAAAGCCTTCATGAACAATTGGATAGATTAACCTTCCAATTCCATAAACAGCCAAGAGATTCTGGATGGCAGGATACAATGAAGCTCTCGTTCATCTGGATGCTCGCATTG
The DNA here is from genome assembly GCA_949130495.1 of Sambucus nigra. Lineage (NCBI taxonomy): Eukaryota > Viridiplantae > Streptophyta > Magnoliopsida > Dipsacales > Adoxaceae > Sambucus > Sambucus nigra. Next base: position 436,380,133 of record OX422214.1, read on the forward strand.
AACATGCTAATAATGAAGGTTACAAGCAAGGATGGTTAAATGCATTGGGTGTATTAAAGTTGGAGCAAGGGCATTTTTTATGGGACTATCATGCTCCATCATTATTAGACCTGCCTGTACCACCTTTCAAATTGGATATGGCATGGATTCCAGCTCGTTCCATTCCTCGCAATCTAATTTCAAAATATCTTGGTGATTATAGCCTTCACTCCCAAGGTGAATTATCTCGTCCTGAGCATCTTTTGGATACACCTTCTGTTATGAACGTCAGAATGCTCAGAGATGTTAATTTCATCAATTCTCCCCTTTGCCTAGAAGACCCTCCTGCCGGCGAGGAACCTGTTTCTAAAGCACAGGGCAAAAAACCAATAGAATAGTAATATCCATGTAACAATTTAGTATCTCCTTGTAATTTGTAATTTATTCTAGATTAATGAAAAGATTTTCATTTTCTGTTTGCCCATTTTGTTAATCTTGTGTTTATCAAGCACATTTATATTTGTACATATGTATCTATGTATCTGTTAAAAAGATAACAATATTATTGTTCAATAAGCAACTTAATAAAAGTTACAAGTATTAGTAATATTTCTCGATCACTTAATAATAAAGTAATGAGTAAAAATGTTCAAACTGTTTCCAATCAACCAAGGTGGGTGAATAATGTTTGTCGACCAATTACAGTTGATGGGCTTTTATTCCCGACCAGCTATACTTGGTTTATTTATAAAATTGCGTCCGACCAACTAAGATCAATAATTTGTCCTTGCCGACCAACTACAGTTATTGGGTTTTTATCCCCGACCAACTATACTTGGTGTATTTTTTAAACATTTTGTTTTTCAAAAATCTCATTGTAATAATATTACCTCCCGACCAACATAAGTTGTAATATGAGAGTATATTTTTATCTTACCAACCGTAGTTGATCATGCTGGTGTACACTTTCTGGATCCTTAAAGCTTTTGGCTCCTTAGAGCATGTCCTCCTAACCAAAGGAGGTTGGCTACTTATAGCACTTTTTGCTCAATAGAGCTGTCCTCCTAACCAAAGGAGGTTGGCTCCTTAGAGCACTTTTGCTCCGTAGAGCTGTCCTCCTAACCAAAGGAGGTTGGCTCCTTAGAGCACTTTTGCTCTGTAGAGCTGCATTTTTTGGCTCCTTAGAGCATGTCCTCCTAACCAAAGGAGGTTGGCTACTTATAGCACTTTTGCTCCGTAGAGCTGTCCTCCTAACCAAAGGAGGTTGGCTCCTTAGAGCACTTTTGTTGTGTAGTGTATTATACTAGTATTCCCCAAAAAACTCTCATCGAGAAAGAAAAGTGGTGAAACATCTTCGTTTTATTCATAATGAAAGAAATGCTTTACATTTGACATCACTGATAATACTTGCGCAGGTGTTCAGCATTCCATGCATTTTTAAATTCCTCTCCTTCTAGAGTTGCGATTCTGTAAGTTCCTGGTCGAACAACTTCTGTAACTCGGTAAGGTCCATGCCAGTTTGCTTCCAGTTTATTCTGTTTCTGAATGACCTTCTTTAGCACATAATCCCCTTCTTTTAAATCACATTTCTTTACCCTTTTGTTGTAAAACAGAGCTGTTCGTTGTTGATAAGCAGCATTCCTAATGGCTGCCTCTTCTCTGACTTCCTCGAGCATATCTAAATCCATCCTTCTCATCAGATCACTGATCGGAGAATTGAAATTTAACACCCTATGTGTTGGTAGGCCCAACTCGGCAGGTATCACAGCCTCACTTCCAAATGCTAGCATATATGGTGATTCTCCTGTTGCTGCTCGGGGAGTTGTTCGGTAAGCCCACAAAACTAACTGTAGCTCATTAATCCAATTTGCTTTAGCCTCACTTAACCTCTTCTTCAACCCATTTAGTAATGTTCTGTTCGTCACTTCAGTCTGCCCATTGCTTTGGGGATGGCCTGGTGCTGAATGAAACTTCAAGACGTTTGACTGATGACAATAGGCAGCAAATTCTTCATTATCAAATTGCGTTCCATGGTCTGTGATGAAAGCGTGGGGGAGACCATATCGACAAATGATATTTTTCCATATGAACTGATACACCTTCTCGTACGTCATATCAATTAGTGGTTCAGCTTCCACCCACTTAGTAAAATAGTCTACTGCCACGACGAGATACTTGAACCTTCCTCGGGTCGTCGGCAGTGGTCCAACCAGATCAATCCCCCACATGGCAAATGGCCAAGGTGATGTTATGGGTGTCAACAATGCCTGTGGAGTTCTTCGGATGGAAGAAAAACGTTGGCACTTGTCACACTTCTTAGCATAGGCTATACAATCAGCTCTCATCGTCGGCCAGTAGTATCCTTGTGTCATCACCCTTTGCAGTAGAGTCCGACCTGCTACATGAGCTCCACAAGATCCTTCATGGATTTCTTCAATCAATTCTTTGACTTCTGATGGATGCACACATCTCTGCAAACCTGCCATAATTCCTCGTCTATACAAAACACCATTAGTTAATACATACCGAGCGACTTTATACTTCAATTTCTTGGCAGCTAGTTTGTCCTCCGGTAGTACTCCTTCTTCAATGTATGCTCTGATAGGATCCATCCAAGATGGTCCTAAATCAAGGGTAATAATCTTCACCGTCAGATCTTCTTCTATGCTCCGACTTTCTAGTACTTCAATTGGTATTGTTCTTCGCAGCTCGGTGCGCGTAGCTGACGCTAGTCGGGCCAATGCGTCTGCTCTAGCATTCTCCATTCTCGGTATCCTCACCAATTGAATAGCATCGAATTCTTTCAATAATTCCATCACTTTTGCATGGTATTTCACCATTAACTCTCCCTTCACTGCATATATTCCCATCATTTGATTCACAATTAACTGAGAATCACTGAAAACAATTACTTGACGTGCCTCCATAACTTTCGCCAAATGAAAACCTGCTATCATAGCCTCATATTCAGCCTCATTATTGGAAGCTTTGAAATGGAATCTCAAGGCGTACTCCATGTCAATATCATCTGGAGAATTTAAAACAATCCCTGCTCCACAACCAGCCGTGCAAGATGATCCATCTACATATAATCTCCATGTATGTAACTCGTCTTCAAATTTCTTATCTGTTAGAGTTCCTCGGTGAAATATAATCTGCTTTCTTTCATCATCCCCGGGTATCCTTCGTTCCTCGTCGGTCATTTGTTCGCTCCCCTCTACCAATCGGAGTTGGTCGGGGTTTAAATATGATGATTTTTCTACATCCACAAGTCCTTTTACCAACCTTGGTTGGTTTGGATCTGTGTCTGTCGATCCTGTATCGTCCACAGGTAGGTCAGCAAGCATCTTTTGCTCCTCGGGGGTATCAGGGTATGTGAACTCTGCTATAAAATCTGCCACGGCTTGCCCTTTCAACGATGATCTGGGTTCATACACAATATCATATTCACCGAGCTCTATTACCCAGTACATCAATCTTCCTGATTTTTCTGGCTTGTGAAGGGCTTGTCTTAACGGCATGTCGGTATACACAATGATGGTATGGGCCTGGAAGTATGGTCTCATTCTTCTACTTGCTTCAATTAATGCCAGTGCCAATTTTTCCAGCTTTGGGTATCTGATTTCCGCACCTCGGAAGGCCTTGCTTGTGTAATAAATTGGCTTCTGGACTCCATTCTCCAATCTGATCAACGCCGAGCTAACCGCATTTTCTGATACTGCCAAATACAAGTACGTCTTCTCTCCAGTTATTGGCCTAGACAACAATGGTGGGGCTCCCAAATACTTCTTCAGATCTAGAAAGGCTTTCTCACATTCATCAGTCCACTCAAAACTTTTTCGTAGTGTTTTGAAGAATGGGAGGCATTTATCAGTTGCTCGGGATACAAATCTGTTGAGTGCTGCAACTCGTCCGGTAAGACTTTGCACCTCTTTCTTCGTCATCGGGGATCGCAGCCCTAAAAGAGCTTTGATCTTTTCTGGATTTGCCTCAATACCTCGTTGGTTGACGATGTATCCGAGGAACATTCCTTCTCGTACTCTAAAGGTACATTTCGTCGGGTTAAGCTTCATCTGGTATTTATCCAGTTGATCAAAAGTTTGACTCAAGTCAACCAAATGATCTGCAGCTCTCTTGCTTTTGGTGAGCATGTCGTCGACATAGACCTCCATATTGCGGCTGATTTGTTCGGTGAATACCTTGTTCATCAACCGCTGATATGTTGCACCTGCATTTTTTAAACCAAAAGGCATAACATTATAACAATAAGTTCCCCTTGGGGTAATAAAAGAGGTACTTTCCCTGTCTTCAGGTTTCATTTTGATTTGATTGTAGCCAGAATAAGCATCCATGAAGCTGAGTAGCTCGTGTCCCGAAGTAGCATCCACTAGTTGATCAATTCTGGGCAATGGAAAATGATCTTTTGGACATGCCTTGTTGAGATCAGTAAAATCAACACACATTCTCCATTTGTTGTTCTTCTTCTTTACCATCACCACATTCGCCAACCAATCTGGATATTTCACGTCTTCAATGAATTGGGCTTTCTGGAGTTTCTCGACCTCCTCTTGTATGGCCTGGTTCTTCTCGGGACTAAACACTCTTCTTCTTTGCTTCACAGGCTTGATCTCCTTATTCACATTGAGTTCATGACATAAGAAGTTTGGATCTATTCCTGGCATGTCTTCATGACTCCAAGCAAAAGTATTCTTCCTGTTTCTCAAGAAAGTTATCAACTCCTGTTTTATTGAAAAATCCAACGACGACCCTATCTGAGTTATTCGTTCAGGATGCTCGTCGTCCAGGATAACAATTTCTGTAGAATCCACAACCTGTCCTTTTACGAGTTGAGATTCATCCCTAGGGTCAAGAGTTTCAATTTCCGTGCCTTCCTCCACTTGGTAAGTAGTAGTCTTTTTCTGTGATTCTTCAAGTTCCTCTTGCTCGGCAGACGAATAATAGCATTCCCGAGCTACTTTTTGATCACCTTTCATAATTCCTACTCCAAAATTCATTGGGAATTTCAAACACTGATGAACTGTAGATGGAACTGCTTCGAACTTCTTCAATCCAACTCTTCCCATGATGATGTTGTAGGCGGACTGCACATTCTTATCCATTACAAAAAAGCGTATTCTTTCTGTTCGACAAGCAGGCCAAGTTCCAATGAGTATATCCAACTTGATCGTCCCAAGTGGAAAAACTTTCTCGCCAGCAAAACCCAGAAGGGGTCTGTGATAAGGTTCTAATTGAGATAATTTTAAATTCAAGCTATCAAAGCATGAATAATACATGATGTCTGCTGAACTACCATTGTCTACTAACACCCTTGAAATGACCACATCCTTCATCCTCATTTTGATCACCAAATGATCATCATGAGGGTAGAGAACACCTGCCAGGTCGTTTTTTGAAAAACCAATCACTAGCTTCTCTTTGTTTACCTTCCTCGGACGATCATCCTCGGCCAGGTTTATTCGTTGAATGTATGAACAAGCTTGAGCCTCTCCGAGATAAGCTTTTCTTTCTGCAGTAAGGTCTCCTCCTCCTGCATCTCCTCCTGTAATAACATTACAATCAAATGACCCAAAACGTATGGAAAATAAGTCTCGTTCAGGTTTCCTTGGCTTTTTGGGAAGATCGGGGTCATCATCTGGATCCTCTTCATGGTCCCTCCTCTTTTTCTCCTCTGCACGACGAGGAGATCTAGATCTCTCTCTAGTTCTATCATCATTCTTCCTCTCACTCCTGCGATCTACGTACTTTGACAATTTTCCTCTTCGGATGAGTGTTTCAATCTCGTTCTGAAGGGCTATACAATTTTTGGTCATATGGCCATGATCTTTGTGAAATTCGCAATATTTGGTCTTATTCCTCAGGTCGGGATCTGTCTTCAGTTTCTCTGGCCATTTGATTTCCTCGTTATTCCTGATTTCTTCCAAAACATGATTAATACCCACTTTCAATGGAGTATAATTATCATACTTCTTTAGGGCTTCCAACTTCATCCTGTTATTCTTGGAATATTTGTCACCACCATTACTTTTCTGATCTTTCTTCTTAGAATTGTCGACCTCCACTTTAACTTCTTTATCCATATTCTTCTTCGCAGCCATAGCCTCCTCGGCATTCATGATTTTGGCCGCCTTTGCCATCAACTCCGACATATTTTTAGGTGGATCTTTGGCCAAAGTGTAATACAGCTTGTTAGGCAGCAAACCACTCATCAGAGCAGTGATTGCTGTCTTTTCTTCATAATCTATGACTTCCAACTTTTCGTTATTGAAACGAGTTATGTAATCTCTGGTACTTTCACCTGATTTTTGTCTAACACTTAGCAAGTGTGCTACTCGCTTTACCGGCTTTGCTCCAAAACAAAAGTTGCCAATAAACAGCTCGGCTAACTGAACAAAAGTTGAAATCTTACCCCGAGGAAGATTATTGTACCATATCTGTGCGGATCCGGTAAGAGTTCCCGAGAATGCTCTACACCTCATCTCATCGGGGACATCGTAGATATCTGCAGCAGCTTGGTATTGTTCTATATGAAGTACGGGATCTGTCTTTCCATCGTACTTGGGAGTCACTACGGGTGCTTTGAATTTCGACGGTGTAGGGAAATCCACAATGGCTTGCACAAAAGGTGTTCCTTGAACAAAAGTTCTCTGTAAGGGGTTTCTCGCCTTAGCCATTTCTCCCAGTCTATCCTCCAACCGTTGAATGGAACCTTTCCATGCTTCATTCCCTTCCTCGGGCCGCTTAGTCCGAGCAATTGATTGCTCTGACGTAGCTTCCTGAGATTTATCTCGACGAGTGGTTGGTCGCGATTGCGCAGATCCTTCTCTCAAACCTGGTGGTGGTCGAAAACTTCTTGATGGAGCCCTAGGTGGACTCATGTTCCTCCTTGGTCCTAACCGACTGAAAGGAGATACTCTACTTAACCTTTCCAAAGCGCTAGTTCTCTCCGGAGAGAGAGTGATACGTTGATCTGTATCCGAAGCCCGTATCGATGAAGTTCGCCCAGGTTGATAAGAAAAATCATTAGACTCCTCATTGCGATATGACCCAGTACGTCTAGATTGCGATTGCCTATGATCACTCCTTTGGCCTGAATAGGTAGGTGCACTGCCCTGAAGAGTTTGAATGAGTTGCCTCATAGATTCTTGCATGGCGGTTTGTCCTTGAGCCAGATTTGTCATAATTCCGGCCAGATCTGAGGATGCAGATGGATTTGGATGATTTCCAGTATTTCCAACATTTCGATTACTAGATTCTGGATTATCTGCCATTGGTGACAAATGATTTTTATGAAAAACGATAATAACAGTCGTTTCCCACAGACGGCGCCAATCTGTTGATGTAAAAAACTAGATCGCTCTAATTTTTCAATCACAGATAAATAAATAAGACAAAGATTTTTAAAGTGGTTCGGCTAGGAATAAAGCCTACGTCCACTGTTATGTTATTGCTGAGTGTTTGTGGAATTCTTGATTACAAATTCTCTCAAGAAATTCCGGTCCCCCTGAATTGAGGATGATACAAGGTATTTATAGCCTTTAGGCTGTACATGAAAGGTCCAATACATTAAATGATATACATATGAAAGGGTAATACATTTAATGCAGCGTGTGCGTCAAGAATACAATGGATATTTGAACAGTTGTCCGTCTGGTAATTAATGATACGGCCGAGATGCAGTTCGGACCGCCTTAGTTGCTTGTTGATCAAGAGTTCCTCGGAGTACTTAGAGTATCTCGGGATGATAGAGTTCCTCGGTGTGATAGAGTTTCTCGGAAAGAAGCACGGTTGGTCGGGAAATGATCTTCCTCGCTGCTGTTGTGCCATGTAGATTGACACGTGTCTTCATCTTCTTCGTCCACATCAGCACATTAATTTTGGTATCAACAATTACGTTAAAACAATTCGTGATATTTATATGTATTGGTTGAGTGATTATAAGTGTCATAAAATTTATAATCAATATTGTTTTAAGCATTTAATGACCCAATGTTTACAATGAAGTGCACTAGTTCAATTGTCGTCGGTGATTACACTTAAAAAATGAAAATACTCTAAATTGGTGTAAGTCACTCAGGATATGTAGGCATAAAGAGTACATGTAATTGTAAAGCCTTATACATGTCAATGATTAAAATGTTTATATATAAACAAGTAAAATATAATCTCATGAAAGGATACTATTTTTTAAAAAATGTGAAAATGTAATCTTTTCAATGTTAAAGAAAAATCATGTTTATTCGCATGATCATATAAGGACTTTTCAGTGTGAAAATTATGCAAATGGATGATAATGGTCAACACCTCAAAATGATTTTGGATATTTGAAGAAAGGGATAACGTTGAAGAGTAACTCCTTTTTTTTCTTTTGAATTCATTGCCCTTTTTGAATTCCTTTATTTTTATTGTTCTTTTATTTTCTCTCTTTTATTTTCTTTTGTTTTATTTGCGTTCAACCCCATTTCATTTTGCATTTCTATATTACTCAATTATCATGGGTGTTAGTGAAATGAATGAAATGGTGAAATAAATTGTCTTTGATCAGAAGTTAGGTTAAACATATTTTTTTAATATAATTTTAGAAAACATCATATCACCATTCTTTAGTTGACAGTCAAAATAAGAATATTGAGATTACCAACAACTTAAAATAGTTTTCAAACTAATAATGAATAAATTTATACATCACTCCAAATAGGGATGAGAATACATAGCTCACACGGTAGGTGTACCTATGCATCTTTAAATTTAACTAGTCTTTTTTCGTTTTACAATTACGCAAGTATAATTCGTGATATGCATGAGGTGTCAATACATGAATCATATGAACTAATAAAGCATAATATTGATGGTAAATAAACTAAAAAACTATTTAGATAGGTTAATCCTTAGATAAGTTTACTATTTTTTTAATTAAAAGAATGAGGCAACTTAGAGAGTAAAATCTAAGTGAAATAAAAAACGCCTAAAAAGAAAGGAATTTTTTTCTGAATTTGTTTTAAAATTTGAATTATATTATTCAAATGATTAGATTTGGTTTGACTAAGAAACTTCCACAAGTAATCACTTAACGAGAATTTTAAGTTTTTTAAATAATTTTTTTATAAAGTAAATTCAACATGATGTGTGCAAATACAATATGACACACTCCCTAATTAAAACGTTACGTTGTCATCAATGTGCTTAAATAGCAACATTCAATTTAAGTTATAGAGATATTATGCGACAATCCGATGATATCACGTCTAATAATCCTACAATCACGTGAATAACAAGGAAAACAAAAACAAAAATAAAAAGATAATTTTTAGTTGGATAATTTAATAAAATATATACAAAATAAAAATATCATCTCCAAATTCACCATAAATTAGAAGACAATTTTTTTAGGTGTGCACCCCCAAAATATGTTGACTTTGTGGGATTAGTGGTGGACTCCCACTATCTTTCTTGCCTGTAGAAAAATAGGAGTTTTATTTATGCAACGGGGGCAAGACTCAGGAGAAAAAATGATGCATCAAATTTTTTTAAATTAATCTATTTGTGGGTGATGGGTGGTTTGGATGTAACGGGGTAGGGACAATCAAGGGGAATAAGTGTGGTGTCTTTTAATTGCAAAATCAAATTGGTTCCCAGAAAATCAACATGATCTCCCTTGGATTTTTGAAATTGAATGGGGGTAGGTCACATGTTGTAAACATGCCCTTTATAGAAAAAATTTCAAGTATGCATTCCTCGACAAGGCTTGGATCAAAATCATCAAGATTTTCATCTGATTCTTATAATAGTTTAATGGCTGAAAAAAATGGTGATGAAAGATATTTAGTTTCTATAAATTCATCAAGTCTGGGGTGAATTTCACAAGAATTGTAATCACTTTTAATAAATTGACATTCTAAAAAGGTTTGAGATGGAATAAAGATTTTCATTTTTGTAATATTTTTTGTAGAAATAGTACAATTGGTTTATAGGTATTTCTTTCAATAACACCGTAATTTTTTAGCATTTCTAAAATTGGAAGTAACTCCATGAGGGAAAATTCCATTTCAATTAAGCTTTGGGCCATTAGGGCCACATTTTGTTCCAAATATGTCAATCATTGATCAAAATCCTTTGATTCGTCATATGTTTCCAAATATTCCCTATATAAAGTTTCGCAAGAATGATTTTCAATTCTTGTATTTTGATTGATTTCAAAGTTGTCACCAAAAGACATCGATTTGGGTGAAAATTCTTCATTATCGAGATTGAAACGACATTATTGTAACTAGTATTAAACTTTTCATGATAATGTTTACAATAAATATTTTTATAATAGTTTGGAAAACAATTATTATAATTATTTTCATCACCATTGTTATAACAATTTTGTGACCCATTATTATAATAAGTATGTTCATAAGTTCTAAAACATTAATTTTAACAATTTTGGAAATATTCACAGAAAGATATCGGTGGTGGTGAACTTGAAAAATTATTATTATTATAATATTGTTAACAATTATCAAAACTATTAGAACTTTTGAAAGAATTAGATGAACACATACTCACAAAAAGGTTCCTTTTTGAGAATTTCAAAAAGCGTGCACTACAACTTGGCTTTTGCATTTATTTGATCTAAAATTATTAAGGTACTTACAAAACAAATTAAAACAAAATTATATTCAAATATATATAAAGAAAGAAAGAAATTAACATAAAAAAACTCCCTGGCAACAATGCCATTTTGATAGGGTGAAAATCGAACGTCGTGTAAATACACTTGTCATTGTCGTCAATTTTGCACCTCAATAGAAAACAATCTAAACATTAACTACACATGATTTATATGTATAATGACATGTTCGGGTATCGAATCTACACGGAATGTCTTTTAAAATTTTATTGGTTTATTACTTCGAAAAGAATGTGTAAAAGATGATTTTTGGGGTTTGAAATATTTCAACACTACAGTTATTGTACTCGAATATTTAAACTAAAATGATTTAGAACTAAAATGATTTATAACTATAAAAAACATAAACTGGGAATTAAATTTCTCATCTCGAAATACGAACCATAATCGATTACATGGTTAGATTCGTTTTAAAATACGATTAATACTCGTTTGAAGAATTTATTTAAACCCATAAAGTCACTCCAAAATTTCCGTAAAAGTACAAATATGAGTTTGACGTCAACAATAATCCAAAAAATCCACATCCAATGTCGCAAATATGGAGCATATGTTATATACCTCATTAAGTCTTGTTGGTGTATTTTTGAAAATAATTAACTCGTTAAAAATTGGTCTATTCCATCATATCATAGTGAAACAACTGCAGATTTAAAATTAGTTCATTAATCTCAAACTAATTAAAACTAGAAAGCATTTTTAATTAATTAAATAAAACAATGTGTGAAAGTGTGATTTTAAAATGAAAAGAAAAATGTTTTTTTAAATTGAGTGAACTAATTATGAAAGTATGTAAATAATTATAAAGCAGGTAATTAAATGAAATGAAGATTTTATTAAAGTGAGAATAAATTACAAACTAAAATCTAGGACTACACACTCTAGACTAACTCTCCCCAAGAATGGGTGAGTATCCAATCCCAGGTGACCCCTTTTATAGGTGAAGATTTTGGGTTTGAGGGAAAAAATGGGTATACACAAAACGATTTAAGGATTTGAATAAAGTGGACGTGGATGAACACTAGGAATAATAAAGGGTGATGGGAATTATGGGTCGACAAAAAAAAACATAAGGATTACAAAATAAAATAAAGAAAAAAATAATAATGTGAAAAACAACAAAAAAGGAATAAACAAACAAAATGGAGACACAAATTGGTGTCTTCAAGAAAACAAACACATTGAGCATGATTGTGGGCAAAAGAGGAGGAATCTTTGGGAAAACAACTTATCTCGATAGAAAACAACAAAGCATATGAGGAAATTATGTGTTACGCACGTGAAAAAAGACTGAGGAAAGGAATCTCGGTGAAAAACAAAAGAGGAAACAGGGGTTAATGGAGGGGGGCCTGCGAATGGGAATGGATGAGGTAGTGGGGATCACGCGCCCTAGCACACGTTAGCCCCATGCACTGAAAATGGAAAAAAGGGGTCGGGGAAAGACTCGAACCCCTGACCTCCTTTTTACAAAAAAAATCCCCTTTAGCAGCTGATCGAACCATATACTCAAGAAACAATACCTGCTTAATAATATTTAAACCTTCTTTTTGACCAAAATCCAATAATTGCAAATTAATCCCCAAACTCTATAACTTCCACATCTGACCTCGGATTGATGCACCACAAGAACTAACACAATCCACATTTTAAGCTAAACATGTTTCATTAGTATTCGAGTCATCGGGTTTGACTTCGAGTTTGACTATGGATGTTGATTTTGAATTTATTTCGATTTTAAACTTACAGAGTCATAATTTCATCATTTGAGCTTAGATTGACATGCCATTTGAACCCAAGCATTACTTGATTCAAGGTCTACAACTTTTGTGATTTTTTTGGGTCTACAAATTGCATTCAGACTTTGCCCTTAGCATTGTAAACCCCATAAATACTCAAAGAAACCTTGGACAAGCGATTAATGATGAAAACTTAAGGTTATACAGTAAAAATGTATAAAACGTGAGTCCAACGAGCATGGAATTGCATTATTGTATTGTAAAAAAGGGAATAAAATGCAATATTTGACCTTAATTAGTTTGTCTCACCAATATTGATAAATACTGATTTGAATAATTTGATGGACGAGATCATTAAAATCATAGTTTTTTTCTTAAAGTCGACATGATTTTGGCAGTTACGATTAGGTAGGAATGGTATTCGAAGACTAGTTTATAATGGAAAATTGAGTTTATTAGAAGTAGGGACACTTCTAGTCCTGAATTCTATTTAGAAAGTAAAATGTCCAAGGGGCCCTTCACGACCCAAAGCTAAAGGGGGCAAGATGTGTTGGAAATGGTTCATTTCGATTATTATGATTCGGTGACTATTCGAACAAGAGGTGTCTATGAGTGGTTCTACAATTTCGTTAATGATTACTCATGGTAGGGATATGTTTACCTTATGCACCACATTTGAAGCCTTTCATTAGTACAATGTGTGAAAGGCTAACATGGAGCATGGGTAAGGTAGATTAATTCAAACTCTAAAATATGATAATGAGGAGTATATATTTTGTGATGGTTAAGGCATCATCTATCGTGGGTATGGTTTTCTATCTTAGTTGTATACATAGGTATTCCATTTCGGAATGGTATAGAAGAAAGGAAAGGAACAAGTCTGTTTTGAATATGACAAGATCTATGGCATGTTATTCAGTACTGCGACATTTTTTTGGGGATTGTATGTAAGGGACGACATATACAATCTAAATTTAATTTCTTATTAATTACTCTCTTCAAACTTCCAATGCATATTAGAATGGGCGCAAGCTCATTCTAGGGCATGTTTGGATTTGGGTGAGCCGACACTCGTGTTGTGAACGAGCCAAGGATGTTGAAACTAACATAGAGGTAGTTTATCATAAATACAAGAAGGTCCATAATTTTATCAATGCTCAATTCTTGTAAGAGTATTATGTAATAAACCACGGGCCCAAGTGTAAGTTGGACTTATAAGATAAAATTAAATATCATGCTACCAATGTCGTTAGACCACCCGCACAGGATGAAATAAAACTTGGTGTTGATAATACACTACCTAATCTTAATGGGAGAATTATAAATAATTAAGTTAGACATGTCACTTATACCGGATAGCAAGTTGTGTCACATTGTAGGGAGAGCATCTGAAGTCATGCTAAAAGGTTAGTGTTTTTGGGTGATCATTTTGATAAAATCCCATGAAAATATGAATCGGGTTCCAACTACAATGAGACATTCTATGATACGGACTTTTTAGTTTACTTATGAATATATATAACAAAGGTATTTTATGTATTTGAATAACGTTTTAGGGCCTTTATAATTTTTGATGGGGTAAAACACATCGTCCACAAGTGGACGTATAAGAAGTTAAAATATAGATGGATTGGAAGATTCAAACCTTCAAGGAAAAACTTTTTAAACGGATCACTAAAAAAAAGGTATTAACTATGAGAAAACCTTCTCAGGGTAGCCATGATAGGTTTGTCATTATTCTTTTAACATCAAGACATTCTTGTATGCTGATGTAGACAAGTACATAGTAATAAGTCGGGAAAAGCAAAGTGATGTAATCTCATGAAATCCATTTATGGATTTAATCTAATATCAAAGTCTTGGATCATTAAGTTTGATCAGATAGTCAAGTTTAGGTTTTAACTGGAGTCTGAATAACACTTATTTTTACAAGAAGTATGGCGAAAACATAGTGTTAATTCTAAGTATAATTTGGAGACAATGGTTCCATAATTACGAACAAGGTGGAAGTATTATTTTACGTAGGAGTGTAGTTTTTGAATATTCGATATAAACTACTTAGGAAAATCTAGGCACCTATTTATGATCAAGCTTTCCCTCAATCGGTTGCAAAGCATGTTTAGTTTATCCCAAGTTCATCATATAAATGTTCTATACAAAGCATTAACATTAGGATTCTATAAAAAGAGTTCCTTTCAAGTATGGAATCATTCTATCTAGACATCAATGTCTTAGTAAACGTGATTAGACGGAAGGAATGAGTAATATACCTAATGTTTTGGTGGTGTAAAGCCTCATGAATGCTATATATTATGCCTAAAGATATAAATTTATTATGCCTACAACATGGTCAATAGATTCCCCTCTAATGATCTTATACCTTTTTGGTACAAGACTAAAATTTTTAGTCAGATAAGGACGCTAAGTTTTTCTAGCTCGGAATATGTGTTTACCCAATGAAACTGAGATATAAGTTGGAGGAGTGTAAACAATCTTACATTCATGACTCCATTAGGGAGGCTAAAGTTGTCATCATTTTGGAGATAATTAAAGAGGCAATATGACTTAGTTAATTTCAAACTGAAATGAATTATTACACTTTCAGTGTTCATAGTAGTATATATGCAAGCTCGATTGAACCCATGACCCACAAAAGGGTTAAGCACATTAAGCGTAGATCCGACCTACTTTGATAAATCAAACACGAAAGTGACATGTTATGGTTAATCCTCTAACGATGGGTAATAAGCTTTCAAGTAAATGGGTTGGGAGTTGGATACATGGATATAAGACTAAGTGGGAGATTGTTGGGGTTTTATTCTTAAAACCATTTATGACAATTACTTTTTATTAAAGGAGTATCAAGTCATTATAAAATAAGAATCATGGTTACATGAATTCCTTCTATTTGATTTAATTATATTTTGGACATGTCAGTCAATAGAGGTCATTAGGAATTCTGATGAGTCAACTTTGATTTGATCACTAGGAGATCATGATTAAAGGTCTATCACTATTGAAATGTTCATGACCTAGATAGAGAGTTGACACCATATCAGAATGGTTGTGATGCAATCCTAGAATTTTATATCAAACTACGGGAACCTGTATGATGGTTAGTGAATTTGTATGATAGTTCGAAAAAGGATTATGATCGGTACATACGAATAATGTATTAAATAGGGACACCCATGACATTTTAATCTCTAGGATTTCTTGATTAAACTCAAGCATTCCTACACCATTTGTAAAGGGCTCATATATTCTTTATTTCGAGACTTGTTGGAAACGTGGACCCCTAATTTTAATTTTATAAAAATGAATTTTCTTTTAAATGTGGAATAAGGATGGTTCAACACAATAATTTAATTTTCCAAAACATATTTGATTTTCTTTTCTTAAAAAGATGAAAAATTATATTAAACTTAAATTTTAATTTCTAAATGGAAAATTAAAATTAAACCTAAATAAGTAAATTATGACGAACACACACACACATGAAATTCACTTAAACCAAATTAATTTAACCCAAGTCCTAGAAATTTGCCTAACATAAATAAGTTAGTAAGAAGTCTCATTCGAACGACCTATCTAATAATGTTCCAGAGGCCAAATGGGAAAAGTTGTTGGCAAAGATGTTCGAACGACATTATCGTTCGAATGAAAAACTCGTTCGAACGACAATATCGAACGAAATACCAGAAAGTCCAGAATTCAATTTTAATCCCAAAACATTATTAAAAGTTCTAAAATTAACCTTCTGAAAATAAACTTCATTTTCAAATAAAATTACACCCAATAAAAAAAATGTCCCAAGCTCCTATATATATATGTAATGCGTTCATACCTCAGGAGAGATTGGGACTAGGTTTATGACATGAAACGCGGAACAGATAAATCGACAATGATGTTCTCTTGATAAGAAGGCCGCAACGTCTTCAACATGTCACAGGCTTGATGGATGGTCAAGAACTCTATCCTATAACTCAAACGTTTTTGTCTGGAATTGAGCCAAAACTACATTCAGACTCAATTTGTGTCCATACAAATCTCCCCCTTTGTCTATTCCGGGACAAAAACCAAAACAAAATCCTAAAGGGCCATAAAGATCTACTAGACTCAAAAACTTCCCACCCAAAAATAAAAAATACAAGCTTGACTCTAAAACCCGAGGATCAATATCTTTGCCGATGAAAGTTGCCACTTAGAAGAATTCCTGCACACTTAAGTAAACTATCAAACGCCTAGGAAATATCAAGAATATTAAATGCATGTAAATACTCCCCCTAAATTAATTCCCCTTTATCAAATAAATGACCTACATAGAAAGACATCTCCCCCTAAGTTAAATCTCCCAAACTAAGATACGATTACAATAGGAGTAGATAGCATTTCTCCCCCTATCACTCTCCCCCTTTTTGTTCAGGAATAGACAAAGGTGATAGAATTAATAAAACAAACATGCATAATGTGTAAAGAATATGAGCAACAATAACATGAACTAATCCACAACAAGGATAAAAAATATCAACATATGATGCGGAAAAAAATGATACCAATTTGATATAAAAGATACTAAGCATGTGACATCAACCTAAATATGCAACAAGATAGATACCAATTATGAATGGAAAGCATAGATGGACTGGAAATCAAGGCAAAGAAAAAAATTACCATATATATGTAGACACCACACATGACACAAAATAGAATAAGATTTTCACCCTCGTATGGCAAAAATATGTCATATGGAAATGGACGTGTAGGGGTGTGAACTAGAAACAATTAAATTTTTACCCAATCACTTAAAATATGTTCACGGAATTATCATTTGATTGCTAACTTTATCACATTTGAATATAACCTCATGTGATAATATAAATTGAACTCAATGAACAAACATACATAATGCACATAAGCTTAGAATTTTAATGATTCTACAAACCAATAGAGTCATGACAATGAAAGCGCAACTAGGATAAACAGACATTGTGCAAACCGTTGATATACCATCCCATCTCCCTCAAAATATGCATATAATTCTTTTGAATGAATAGATCAATTTAAACAAAATAGGCCTTGGAAAATTATTTTATTTTAACCCCATTATTCTTTTAGGCCTTTGGACCACGTATTTCTTTTAGGTCCAAGAAAATGGTGGCTTACTCGCAAAGGATGATATTTCCTTACGGAGCCCTTCCCCGTGCACATTTATATATAACATTTTATATATCACTCAAATCCCACGTGCAACGGCTTTAACATGCACAAGTCCTCCTAGGTTAAAAATATGTAAATGACTAGATTGGTAGGAGACAACCTCACAAAGCTCAAATATACATGTGAAGTTAAAATTTCAAGTGAAATTGTGCATGTGCGAATTGAGGCATATAACAATAGAATCCATTAGAGCAACACAAAATCCAACTACTCCATGTAAGCACGGTGAAGAACATTTTAAGGATTTTCAATCTTAACGAAAAGTTCTAGCCACACGGAAGTGAAAAATGGTGGATTCAAACAAAAGTATATGCTACCTAAAGTGTGTCAAACTAAAATACACACAAAACAAAAAACTTTTTGAGTTTTTGAATTTTTTTTAACCAAAGAACGAAAAATATTTACTCAAAAGACAAACAAAAATCATTTGAATTTTTCATTAAGCTTAAATTACTAAAAAGGTAAAACAAAAATGATAAACACAAATTTTTTTGTATTTTTCATTTACTGCTAACTAAAATAAAAGAACTATAATACAAAAGATAAACAACAATCATAATTCTAGCAAGTGATAAAGCATGAAGTATAGACTAGAACAATGATAAAGAAGCATACAATTATCATGATAATATAGCATGAAACACAAAAGCTAAAGTATGCAAATATTTATCACATTCAACCTTTAGATTTAGTAAGGGAGGTATCGTGTGAAAGTAAATGAGAATAAAAATTCCTATATTGTAAAGCTACCAAGTCGGATCTCCTAACCCAAACTAACGATGAATGACGATCTCGGGATACAGAAATCTTGGCTACCTCGGTTGCCTTACGTAGGGATTTTCTAGGACCTCGTTTAAGATCAAAGAAAAATTCCTAAGATGACGTTTTTAACCACAATGTCAGCACCTAAAGACTCGGCGAACAAACTTTCTTAAGGAATGATCTATAAGATTGTTGATAGAGGATTCTCCTAAAACATTAGATTTGGCTTTATGAGTGGACTCATTACAAGTATCGAAGCCCAAACCACAAGTGTCATTTTTAATTTGGATCGTTCCTAATATTTTATATAATTTCTTCGAACGACACCCCAAATCAAATTTGACTTTACTAGAGTCTTTTAATTTGCTTTCTAAATCTAAAATTTCAGACTCTAATAAAACATTTCGCTCTTCAAACGAGAAAAACTCCTGTTTTAAGGATTCCATTAAACCTTTAAGACTATCTCTCTCGCCTTCTACATATTCAAGCTTCTCATAAAGACCTCTCTCATGTGTCCTAATGTCTTCCACTAAAGCACTCTCATTAATGACCTCGACACTCTCTTTCAAACAAGCTTCTAACTTCAAATTTGCTCTTTTTAATTTAATAGATTCTTCATATAATTCTTGAAATGAAAATTGAGGTTCACTCTCTTCAACCTCCTCATCATTTTCTCTCTCTCTTTCTTCTCCACTCTCACTACCATCATTTCTTTGGGATTCACAAACTATGGCCTTGAAAATGTCATGTGTTAAAATTTCATCAATAAATGAGTGCTCACTTTCACTCACATGACTTGCCATAAAAGCCACAAAGTTGGTCTTAGTGGGAGAATTGGGTCCCTCTTCCTTATCACTATCACTAAGGGTTGCATTGTAGTAAATTGGTTGCTTACCCTCTCTCATTAGTTTAGTGGGGCACTCTCTCTCCCTATTTCCATAACCCTCACAACCGTAACACCTATCAGACTCGTCCCTATTAAGATCATCTTTTTTAACTTTAGGGATCTTATCGGTTTTGTCATGCTTAGAGGTTTTAAATTTCTTAAAATCATTTTTATATTTGTTAAATTTGAGAATTTTTCAAAATTTCTTAGCAAGCATAGCCATCTCCTCTGAGTGACTATCACTTTCGCTCTATAGTACTTGTTTTTCCTCCTTTTGGTCTTTCAAATGAACGCCCTTATCTATTTTCTTTTCAGTTTATAGGGAAACATGTCTAGTTCATAGGTTTGTAAATCACCAACGAGTTCCTCTAATATCGTAGAGGCTAAAGTGGGTAAATAATTTAATATGGTCACCTTAGGAATAATTCTATCTGGTAGGGACCTTAAAATTTTCTTTACTACACGATTGTCGGGTATTTTATCTCCCAAATTAAAAGATGAATTAACTATATCGAAAAGTCTAGCATAATATTCATCAAATGTTTCTTTTTCATTCATCTTGATGGTTTCAAATTAAGTGGTGAGGTTTTGGAGTTTAGAAGCTTTTACGACATTAGTTCCTTTATGAGTGAGTTTTAAAATATCCAAAGCTTCTGTAGCGGTTTCACATCATAATGCATTGGAATTCATCCGGTGTGACTGCACTAAACAAGGCATTTAAACCCCGGGAATTAAAATTTGCAAGTTTAAATTCATTCTCACTCCATCTATCTGTGGGTTTGGAAACACATTCATTTTCAACTAACTATGTAGGTGGGTACCAACCATTAACGACTGACAACCAAACCCTCTCATCTAGAGACCTAAGTGTCGATTTCATACGCGCTTTCCAATACGCATAGTTGGAACCATCGAAAATAGGAAATTTTGAAAATGGAAAAAATTTCATTTTAGTCAAAAATATTTGAAAGAACCTTAACGCAATAAATTAGCGCTCCGACTCTGATACCACTTGTTGGAAACGTGCACCCCCAATTTTAATTTTTTAAAAACAAATTTTCTTTTAAATGTGGAATAAGGATGGTTCAACACAACAATTTAATTTTCCAAACCATATTTGATTTTCTTTTCTTAAAAAGATGAAAAATTAAATTAAACATAAATTTTAATTTCTAAAAGCAAAATTAAAATTAAACCTGAATAAGTGAATTATGATGAACACACACACATGAAATTCACCTAAACCAAATTAATTTAACCCAAGTCCTAGAAATTTTCCTACCACTAATTAATTACATTTGCAACTTAGGCTAAACCAAATTTTATCAAATTAAATTATTTAGACTTGAATTAAATTAAGTTAAACATTACCCAAATATAAAACTAGCAGCAAATGAAGCACGATTATAAATTAAACTCAATTTTATCTTTTTAACCTAAGATTGCATTCTAGGTGAGTTAAACAAGATAAAATAAACAATATCATTTCCCCGCGCTCTACGAGGAAAAACTCAAATCGGGAAAAAACCTTGGACGACCCTGGACTAACAAATTCACTAAGTATGGTATGAATTTTACAAAGGCTCGACAAGATGACTTACACAACTGACTCGACTCCCTTAAAGCCTTGACGCGCTCCTTCGATCTTCAACCTCCGCCTAGTGAATAATCCCGGAGTCCATCAGAACCTTGGAGTCCACCAATCAAGACCAAGCTACCATCAACCACACATGGTTCCTTTCATCATGTGAGAATGCCGCAGTAAAAGACAAGTTTCTTCTTCTTTGAGGGATGTAGAAGCGAACCCAAAACTCTTTTCTTCTTGTGTCGAAAAGTGAACCTTGTGCCAAGTACTCCAAGAAAATATATAGAGGTAGGAACTTGGATAAACTAAATAGTTGGTTGTATGTGTTTTGGAAGGATTTATTGCATGGATTCACAAAAACCCAAAACTATGAACTTTTGATGTTGAGAAAGTTTCTCTTCAAATTTTCTCTCAAGGAGTGTTTAGAATTTATCAGAAGTTGTATTTTTTGAAATAGGTTCCCGCACAATATAAATTCAGAAAATTTAGCAGGAACAAAAGAGTGGGATCATGGATAAAAACTGTCAAAGAATTGCCAAAAATTTTCCTACCAGAAATCTCATTCGAATGAGATTTTTGTTCGAACGAAGTCTCGTTCGAACGACCTATCTAATGATGTTCCAGAGGCCAAATGGGAAAAGTCATTGGCAAATATGTTCAAACGACATTCTCGTTCGAATGAAAAACTCGTTCGAACAACAATATCGAACGAAATACCAGAAAGTTCAGAATTCAATTTTGAGTCCAAAACATTATTAAAAGTTATAAAATTAACCTTCTAAAAAAAATCATTTTCAAATAAAATTACACCCAATAAAAAAAATGTCCCAAGATCCTATATAAATATGTAATGCATTCATACCTTAGGAGAGATTGGAACTAAGTTTATGACATAAAACGCGACACAAATAAACCGACAATGATGTTCTCTTGATAAGTAGGCCGCAACGTCTTCAACTTCAACATGCCATAGGCTTTATGGATGGTCAAGAACTCTATCCTATTACTCAAACGTTTTTGTTTGGAATTGAACCAAAACTACATTAAGATTAAATTGGAAATTTGTGTCCTTACAAGACTTATGAGGATTGGAATTCTTGCACAAATGTCACTTTAATTGTTATGGATGCGATATGATTTCCTATTGGATCAAATGATATTCGCATATTTGAATGAAAATTGTGTGAGTAGGTATAAGATCATGATTTTGAGGAATTCACATCCAGGGGATACCGTGGATTATGATACCCCCTTGATAAACTTGTATGTTTTGTTTTCACCAAGTAAACCTCGGCTGATGGATTATTTTATAATCATTAAGGAGTAGAAAATAAGTTATATCTGAGAATCAAGGAATTTATTAGATGTTTTTTAACATTTATTAATTGTAAATTGATTTAACCAAGTGGGTATCAGACACTTAATATTGAGAGTAATATTATGTAACATAATAAACGTTGAAAATAAGACCTCATTATATCCAAGTTTTCAAATATGTTTCAGGAGATCGAGGGTTACCATCGAGTAAAGAGATTGAGTTCGTGACTGATTTGGCTCTGGGCACGAATCTATTAACCGAACCCCTTATTACAAGGATCCTTTGGAGATGAGAGAGATCACATATCTGATTCATCAACTTTTACGATAGGGTTTTATTCGGAGGAGTGATACTCTTTGGGAAGCTTCAGTCCTATTCATGAAGAATAAGGATTGATCATTGAGCTTGTCTATTAAGTACTAGGAGTTGAACAAAGTCACCATGTGGAACAAGTATCCTTTACCCAGTATTGATGCGTTGTTTGACCAGTAAAGAGATGCAGATTTGAGATCGAGTACCCTCAGTTGAGGATTCAGAAGCTGAATGTTTCGAAGATGACACTTTTAATGATACATGGGTCATACAGTTATGCCATTTTTTCTAACCAATACACCCCAATATGTTTATGGACTTGATGAACCAAGTGTTCAAAGAGTTCTTGGATCAATTTTTTATCATGTTCATTGATAACATCTTGATTTATTCTCGAACTGTACACAATCATCCTCAATACTTGTAGTTAGTCTTATAGATGTTCTTAGACCATAAGCTCTATGCGATGTTCGAGAAATATGGATTTTGGTTAAGGGAGGTTTAGTTATTGGGTCATGTTGTGTCCAAGGTATGGATATGAATGGACTCGAGAAAGGTTTCATGAGTCATGTAGTGGGGACAATCCACAACACCTACGGAGGAGTGTAAGTTTTGGGGAGTGGAAGGCTATTATTGTCATTTCATCTAGGGGTTCTCAAAGACAGTCGAGACTTTAATGAACTTTATGAAGAAGAATGTACCATTTGTTTAGTATGAGTTTTTTCACCAGACATTTGATAAGTTGAAGGTCAAGTTGACTTGAGCTCCGGTGCTTGCTTTACCTCACGATGGGGGTGAAGTACATGGTGTATATCAATGCATACCTAGAGGGACTTAGTGGTGTGTTGATGCAGGAGGAGAGATAGATATCTTATTCTTATCATAAGATTAAGGCAAACGTCATGGCAGATGCCTTTTAACAGCATTATATGGGTGAGGGGCGTATCTCACTTTCAGGGAAGGAATATAACCTCCTCGAGTATGTTTATATTTTTAGCCAAGTTAATGAGCGATTTTGACTTGGGGTAACTAGGTTATGCGAGTACACCTAGTATAATAGCACTTTAGAGAATACATCCGGTGAGTATTACTCGGGAGGATGGATTATATTTATATTCAACATATATGTGAATGTTGTAATATAGTTCTACGTATATAACGGGATAAATAGTTATATACGGGTAATTCAAATACATGGAGAAAATTGTATTACTTATATAACTAGTGCGTGTTATATGGCTTTCAGGGAAATATGATTAACTAAGTTAAGGTGGTAAATAACTTACAAATTATGCGTTTAAAATACTCAGGAATGAGTAGGGCAATTGACAAGAGTTTTATCAAGTATCTAGTTTCGAGGTAAAGGACTAGGTGGGATATAAAGAAGGCGTTAGGTCTGCACATTAGTTGAGGGGTGAGTCTGTCCTCAAGGGAGTGAATTATAACTAAAATATGAAGCGCATTCATGCATATTTTACTACTGCAAGTTAATCATTTACTAAATGTTTTCAAAATGTTTTGGGTTCTAACCCTTGCTATAAAATATTTTTAAAACCTTTTAGGTGTCCAGCCACAGGGACGCGAGGCTTGATTCATTCTAGGGATTCGCTACTACAGCATAGGTGGATGTTGCAAGTTTTGGATATGCGCCTCTATTCCTTCTATTCCTAGCGTAGGGATTTTCTATCAGTTATCCGAGCATGTTGCTCACGGTGTTTATTTAGTATTTATTTCAGATTCTTGAGATCCATTATTATCTATGTTTACATTTGTGTTGGATTTTAGCTGATGGTTTATTCAGCCAGTTTCTTATTTATATGTGATGGTTGGAGTTAGTTGACTTGTGATTATTAATTATTTATTTCCAAATGAGTATTTTCTTTGAATTAATGAAAGATAAAACTTGCACCAGTCAAATTTCACTTAGGTAATTAGTAATTAAAAAGTTTCGACAATTATGCTAAGAATGAACCAACTGAGAAACCTGTTCCAATTTAATTTAGAACTGATCACCCGAGGTTTAATTAGGCGGGGTGTCACAGATGGTATCAGAGTATCAGGTTCTAGTGTCCTTAGGATCTGTGCGGCTTTTCATGTTTCGGCTTGACATTCTTTGATGTATACCCTTATGATAGGATTGTTGTCTTCCTCTACGTATGCGAGTTATGTTCTCCTGCTATCAACTATAGTGAGGTTATTCATACACAAGTTCGGTTGGGCTTTGTATACCGAATATTCTTTGGGGTGGCCAACGAGATTCAGATGAGGATTGCAAGAGGAGAGGCTTAATAAAAGACATGGGGTATTCTAGAAATGGTGATCTTGATTGGAATCACCTTGATTGTTGTTCAGGCCAGTGAGGATAGAATAATCACCCGGGAGCCATAGTATCCCAAAGAACTGTTGTAGATAACAGTGGTACAACTTCAGACTCACCCGGCATAGTCAGCAAAGGGTGGGGAAGTGAGGAAGGACCCTTATATAAGGTCCATCTATAAGGATTGAGTAGCAGAGTATCGCGATAAGTCGATGGGAGGAAATAACCCAAAGATTATTGTGTAGGATGGTGTGCGGTGGCACCAAGGACAAAATTTTGAATGAAATTTTTGGCCCAGTGGGGCGGTGTTGTAGTGGTAAGAGATTCAATCACCACATATGAAGGAGAAAATATGGAGTCAAATGAGAAATTTTGGGTACGTGTGACCATAAGACCGTCCATCCGCTATTCCAATAAGGATGCGTGTGAAATTTCAGAGTTTATGAAATGGGTAAGATTGTAACTAATCGTGGGAGAGACGATAAATTATATAAGCGAACTTCGTAACCGACAAAGGGGATATGAAGAACGATAAAGGAACCCGTAAATGGATAATAAACCGTGTGAAAATACACAATAATGGATGGGAAATCTGACTAGGATGACTAGTGTTGAGGTCGTGAGTATCTTTTGTTACCAGCTTACATTAACGCTTCTATGATGTAGGAGCTAATAAGGTTATAGAGTTTAACCTAAAAACAAGATGAGATTTAATGGTGCTAGTGAAGCACTATGGAAGGGTATACCTAGTAAGGGACCCATCTTGAAGTTTTAAATTAAGTAAATTCCTAACTATTGACGATGGATTTGATCTGGGTCATCGGGGCCAATAACGAGTCCTATGGGGCTAGGGAAACCTAAGGGATAATGAGGGTAGCATTTAGGGTTAAGACTACCAAGTATGCGTGAAGGACAACCCCAATATGGCCATTTGGTCCAGAGTCAAGGGATTGACAGTGGAACCACAACAAATGATTATGTCCATAGTGAGGCGGGGGATAGAAGTGAAATGCCTAGTAAGGACAACAATTATGAAATTTTGGTGTGGTCGGATGGGACTATTATGTTCAGGAACCATTTGGGTCGTCGGTGGATAGGCGAGTGGAAGTATGCGTTTTATCCTCGGATAGATGTGGTGAATTTTGTGACACGAGTGATCATAATATTCTTGTTATCCCTATATTCGCGTGGGGGACGAGTTTAGTGGTTGTATAGTAATGTTACTATTAAGTATATGGTTACCATGGGGTAACGGGGCTCTCTTTGGTCTTATCTATAGGAGAGCATGTGTGAAAACTGAGAGGGTATACTTTATAAGATTTACTCATTTTGAGTGTTAAGGAAGAGTGATTTTTCATGGGTGTGGATTGGTTAGCAATGGGTGTGAACTATTACGGATAGTGATAGTAAGTTTTAGTGTTCGTGACACCAGGTTGTGAATGACTCCTACTAGTCTCCTACGAGGGAGACTAGCCTATATATATATGTGTGTGTATACAACTTGTATTGCGTGGTACGATAGGCGTATAAGGATGTCTTGTATTATTATATTTTTCCCCGTAAGAAGGGATGTATACTGAAGCGATTAATGGTGGTTAAAATTTTTGACTAGGGAGAGATAGCTCGGGATTTTTGTGTGCAAGAACTAGTGATAGTAAGGGCGCGGTATTTTATGTTGTATTTTGTAGCATAAGAGTAGGCGTGTATGCTTTTGTGTTAAAAGACAAGTATTTGGGGGTACGTTCTATGGACTGAGGGTCTAACAGATCTCAACGACCGACAATGTTAGGTAATAGAGTATCGAGGGGTTTCCTTATTTGGATTTCGCTTTGCGAGACGTCCCACGCATGAAACTTAGTGAAACCTTGGAAGTGGGAAGATGTTTGGTAGTTAGTACATAGGTGGGGAACCCCAGTTATTATTCATGTATGTGATATGACTACGGGTCGGAAGTTATACAACGGGTTACGGCTAGCATAGTCGGGTAACTTTCGTGCGATTGAGCACAGGGACAGGGTGTATGGGCACCCTGGTTAATTAAGGTAAATTTTGTGCGGTTAAGCACGGGACATGGGGTGTATGGGCGCCCTGGTTAGTGTGATTTCAGAGTCGTCTTAAATAAAAGGGATGTGTAAATAAACATATTGAATATATGCCTGCGGGGCAATCAGAAAATAAGTGGAAAAGTGTAGCGAGATGAAATCCATTTGAGAAAGAAAAAGGTCGGACTAGATGTACATCTGGGAGAACTACCTCCACCATAGGGAGTGGAAAGGAGAAGGAGTCCTATGAAATAAGATATTAATAGGCAAGTGAGAAACCCACATTTTGGGGAAACTATAAAAGATTATCAATTACTTCTATGCCTAGACTGGTTTTACACATAAAGAAGGTGTAAATGCCAACCTGATGAAAACTACACAAGGAATGAAGTTCTTGAGCATGGGTATTGGTGTCGAATGAGATGTAGCGAATTTGTCTCCGGGTAGACCATTTAAGGATGAAAAAGGCTTGATTTGAGGGTATCAACCAGGAAACCTTTGAAATTCTATGGTTCCAGTGAAAGGATTAATTCTTAGGTTGGTAAACTGTCAGGAGGTGTTCGGGACAAAGTTACATATTTGGGTTGAACGTGTCGCCCATAAGTCTATGGGTAAATGGGAAGCGAGGATTGTGCATTTTAGATTTTTGGATAATTCGGGAGTAGTATTTACCACAGGTAGAGTTACGTATGATGCCTCGTAACGGTTTAGTCTGTGTGTCACCTTAGGAAACATTATGGGAAAAGTTTCATTATCCACCTTTGGTAGATAAGAGGTGGGGAAAAAACAAGCTGCTAGTACCCGAGATGGGTTATGGTCCATCCGTAGCAATTAAGTAAGTTATATCCTTTCATACAGTTCAGGGACATAAGGAGGGGTACGTCACCGCGAGTTAAAGCTTAAAATCTAACATGATTAATCGGGGATGATGCGGGTAATTACCCGGAGGATAGTCAAGCACTTTGGCAACAAGGAAATTGACACCCATATAGGAGTGGAATTTCCTAACTGAGAGATAGTGGAGCCGACAGAGTATAGGCCCATCTTCTGGAGCACTATACTGTCAGGGGCCATCGAGTTAAAGATTTGTGACTAGGTATTGGTTCGGGTGTCTCCTATGAAAGGGATGATGTAGTTCGGCAAGAAAGGGGAGCTAGCATCGATAGATGTGGGTCCATTCCCTATCTTTGAGAGGGTGGGACCAGTATCTTATCGATTGGGTTTACCAGAACATCTTCAGCGGATACGAGATGTGTTACACGTGGCATACCTAGAGGGATACATGGGGAATGATTGAGCATTTGGGCACGTTCCATTCAAGGATAATGACTTGCAATAAGACACCTTATATGAGGGGATACTGGTAGCTATGGGAGCGTAAGCTAGAGTTTAAGATAGTACCACCAATTAGAATGTGGTGGAGTGGGGTCATCACAGTATTAATGAGTATACGTGGGACCGGGAGGAGGATATGTGAGAGCAGTATCCAGAGTTAGTCACCGCAATATTGACCAAATTTGGGGACAAAATTCCTTTATAGAGGGGGGGAGTATGTAACACCCCGTATTTCTGTGCATGTAATATCTAATTAATTCGAGAATTTTAAATTACTTATGTGTAGTAATTTATTTGAATTAATTATGGTAATATTTAATGAAAATATTAATCGTAGAGTAAATGGTTAATATTTACGGAAAATTAAATTACAAAGTGAATAATAATAATTTATTTATGTCATAACGTGTATTAGTGACGTGGAATATATTTATCTCAGTCGGGAGTCGGTATAGACTAATTTGGGTGTGAGATAAAGATTTTTATAAATTATTTCGGATATCGATTTTGAATGCATGGTTGAGTCCGAATGGGCCGAGATAGTCGAAAAAGTGTATCCGGGGGTAGTAAACAGGTCACGGGGCATTTTTAGGCATAACTGGGCCCACACGGGGCTATTTGGGTCACTCGGGATTGGCCCATTAGGCTAAAAAATGGGATTTAGATTTATTACCTAATTGGGAGAAAAGGAAAAATGGCAGAAAACACAAGGGAAATCCTAGGGTTTGGAGAAGAAGCCATAGGGAGTGGTTTCGCTATAAAAATTGGAGTCTTTTGGAGACAAGGTAAGGAACCTATTGGAACTTCATCATCAACCTTGTGAATCACACACTCTGATAAGACCCTATGAATCCATAAGGAAAGTGGTTAACTTGCTAAAAAATTAATTGATGTTTTGAATTCATATATTTGTGATGTGAAATCAGAAATTCATTTTGGGTATAATGGGTACAAAAATTGGGGTTTTTGTAAATCAACCAATTGAATGGAATTTAATGTGAAAATAAATTATGATGTATGCTGCTGAGATGATAATTGGTTTAGATGTGAAAACTAGTAGTAATTATGAACGAATTTGTGATGATTAGATGAGGTTGGGTCTTAATGAGTGAAAACCCGGAAGATCCCCCAAATCGGAAAAGTAGACATTCTTATGATTTAAATCGAGTTTGAAGCTTTGTAGGAGACCGTAGATCATGTTCTTATGAAGTCATGATGGTAATCATGTTTGTATTAGACCATGGGAGAAGTTGGAGAGTAGAGAAACTCGTTAATGGCAGAAAAAACAAGCAGGAGAAGACGAGTAACTGTTCGATCGATCGATCGATGGTTGAAGGTCGATCGATCGACCCTTTAGTTTTTCTGACAGTTCAGCCTTGGGGTTTTAGATGAAATTTTTTATTTTAAATGATACCCAACCTAATTAAAGGAGAAATTAATTAGGGAATTTAATATCCTCACAATTATAAGGGAATAATAATTGGGAGGGGTAGGGGAAAATTAAGTGCGACATTTACGTATGAATTTTGAGCGTAAATTCTAAGAAACAAAATTACAGATTGGGTGAATAAGTTCGGGTATAGTAATAGGGTAACACTACTCACTTAAATTAATAATGGATGAAAACTAATTAATTCAGAGTCGGGGACTAGGCTCGAGTATCATTTTCTTCTCGGACCACGAGAGCGAGTCCTGACACCAATTATAATTTAATTAATTAATGTGCAAATTAATTAATAATCAAAGTTGGATCATAAACTCGAGATACTAAGTATAGGCTAGTGTTACGGACTCAGTACACCATAAAGCCGGGATATTTTTTTTATATATATATATATATATATATATATATATATATATACAGTGTGCACTAGTATATATATGGTGTGTGCATATAAATATCAGAGAGTATATATTATTAATATATATACTCTAGTGCTATCAGAGGAGGTTGTGCGATGTGGGTGAATCCCGTAGCTAGCGGAGTAGGGCGAGTATATCCCCATGTCATAGCGTTTATTATATGGGTGAGGGGCTTATCTCACTTTCAGGGAAGAAATATGACCGCCTCCAGTATGTTTATATTTTTGGGCAAGTTAATGAGTGATTCTGACTTGGGCTAACTAGGTTATGCTATTACACCTAGTGTGATAATAGTTTAGAGAATACATCCAATGAGTATTACTCAGGAGGATGGATTATATTTATAATCAACACATGTTTGAATGTTGTAATATAGTTCTACGTATATAATGGGATAAATAGTTATATACGGGTAATTCCAATACATGGAGAAAATTGTATTTTTTTATATAACTAGTGAATGTTATATGGCTTTCAAGGAAATATAATTAACTAAGTTAAGGTGGTAAATAACTTATAAATTATGTGTTTAAAATACTTGGGAATGAGTAGGGCAATTGATAAGAGTTATATCAAGTATCTAGTTTCGGGGTAAAGGACTATGTGGGATATACAGAAGGCATTAGGTGTGCACATTAGTTGAGGGGTGAGTCTGTCCTCAAGGGAGTGCGACACTAACTAAAATATGAAGCCCATTCATGCATATTTTATTACTGCATGTTAATCATTTGCTAAATATTTTCAAAATGTTTTTGTTTCTAACCCTTGCTATAAAATATTTTCAAAACCTTTTAGGTGTCCAGCAACAGGGACGCCAGGCTTGATTCATTCTAGGGATTCGCTGCTACAGCATAGGTGGATGTTGTAGGCTTTTGAAATGTTCCTCTATTCCTTCTATTCCTAGTGGAGGGATTTTCTATCAGTTATCTGAGCATGTTGCTCACGGTGTTTATTTAGTTTTTATTTCGAATACTTGAGATCCATTATTATCTCTCTTTACATTTGTGTTGGATTTTAGCCGATGGTTTATTAGGTCAGTTTCTTATTTATATGTGATGTTTGGAGTCAGTTAACTTGTGATTGTTAATGATTTATTTCCGCATGAGTATTTTCTTTGAATTAATGAAAGATAAAACTTGACACTAGTCAAATTTCACTTAGGTTGTTAGTAATTGAAAAGTTTCGACAGTGATGCTAAGAATGAACCAACTGAGAAACATGTTCTAATTTAATTTAGGACTGATCACCTAGGGTTTAATTAGGCGGGGTGTCACGTTTGCCATCATTGATCACTACAAAGGATGTTGAGGAAAACCTAAGATATTCTCTCTAATGGATTCTAGTTTCTTTTTCTCTCTCTCTCTCTCTCTCTCTCTCTCTCCCTCTCTTCTCTCTCTCTCTACTCTCTATTTTGATCTCAAATAGACGAAATGCCAAAGTCTTCTAAAGCCTCAAATATGGTTTTTATTTATACAGGCTATAAAAGTGTCTGGAAGGATCTCAAGTATTCGAAATAAATACTAAGACAACATGAAAAAGGATCAACTAAGCATGCTCAGACAACATGAAAAAGGATCACTCTCTGATTGGTCATTTCTAATGTCACAAGCATCAACTAAGACAACATGAAAAAGGTTGATGATGTTTGATCTAATGGTTATAAATGATATGTTCAATTGTGAGAGAGAAGAAACACACTTTGAACCAACCAGGAGATAACATGTGGTGTAATATACACGACTAACGAATGCGTGTTTTACGAGTTTCAAAAAAAAAATTGCCCCAAAATGTCTTTGTCGATTTGAGATTCTACCCTGAGAAGTTTTATAGGAGTAAAAATATTTTCATTTTAGCCCACAACATTTTTAAACCATTATTTTAAATGTTTAAATTTGTTATAAAAAATCCTACAACATTTAAACACTTGTATACACACTCACACTCATTTATACATGATTTAGGTCCTATAATGTGTTTAGTGCAATATTTTACTTCCCTTTTGGTAGAGAGGATGTCTTGGACAAGTTCATTGTTGATGAAGTTTTGCAAACAATGGAGAATAATGCTCAAGAAAAATCTAGCCTATTTTGTCACCATATCCAAAGTAGTTGGAACTCAGATATGGTATAGACTCAAGTAAGTCAACCATATAGTGTGTTCTCAATCTTCCCCTTTGGATATTGGAGACAAAATTCCCTTGAGTAACCTCTACTCATGGGTAAAAATAAAAATCCAAGATTTCCTATACAAATGGTCTATCTACCCTTTCCTATTCTAAAGTCGAAAATAAGAGGAAAAAATGCATTAATAAACTATTATACAGACCATTACCCTAAATATTGAAAGCTTTACAATCTAATATGAAATGGCTGAAATAAGAACACTCAATGGGAATATTAGTTGAGTCAAGAAATGTAAATATAAAGTCAGTTACTCAAGTACTTCTTCCCCAATTTTTCTCAGATATATAATGGGGTAAAAGAGAGATAAAAAAATAGGGATATATAAATAATTTATTCTACACAAATTAAGTCATAAACAAGGGAAGATTGAAGGGTCTCCTACAGTAAATATATTAAAGAAGCGTCTTTAGTCATTTGTGAAACATCCATTCCCTAAACTCTCAAAAACAAATTATTAGAGTGAAAATACCGAAGTTATGACACGTATGCAGAGTTGAATAAGTGAGAACTATAATCCCTATGGCTTTTCTAAGGGATTCAAACCTAATATTGGACAGAGGTTTGGTGAATAAGACATCTAATTTCTTTTCAGTGTGTAATACTCAATTTTAAGTTCTTTGGATTCTACAAGCTGAAGAATAAAATGATGCCCAATCTTAATGTGCTTAGTACGTGAGTGTTGAACTGGATTTTTAGATATATTTATCGTACTCTAGTTATCACAATACATAGTCAATTTTTCTTCAACGATACCATAGTCATTAGGCATTTGCTTGATCGATAAAAATTTTGCATAATAGCTACCCGCAGTTATGTATTCAGCTTCAATTGTTAAAAGGGATATGCAGTTTTCTTTTTTACTACTCCAAATTACTAGGTTGTTTCCTACCTAGTAACATGCACCACATATGCTCTTAATATTGTGTTAACATCTTGGCCAATTGATATTCGTGTAGACAACTATAGAACTAGTAGTGTCCATTGTGTACCAAATATTGAAATTTAATGTGCCTTTAACATAATTAATTATTCAGGTAACAGATATCATATGAGTTTCTTTAGGAGCACATTTGTATCATGCACAGACACACATATAAAATTCTATTTATGGTCTAGAGGCAATAAGGTATAACAGACTCCATATCATACTTCTATATAAAGTTGGGTCAATGTCTTTCCCATTTTCTTCCCTACATTATTTCGTAGACGTGCTCATAGGTGTATGTGCTATTTTTGAATGTTTAAGCCTAAAATTTTTAACAACATCAGTAGCATATTTTGATTATGTGATAAATAAGCCATCATTAAATTGTTTTACTTGTAGCCCTAAGAAATATTCTAATTCCCCTATTAGTGACATTTGGAATTCAACGTGCATAATATTTGAAAAGTTCTTGACTTGATGAATGGAAGTTTAACCGAATATAATATCGTCAATTTATTTTTACGGAATAAGGACATCGTGTTCTATCTTCCTAACAAAAAGAATGACAGGTCCTTGTCACCTCGCTCAAACCCTCTATTAACCAAAAAGGTTGAGAGACACTCATACCAGGCTCGAGGATCTTGCTTTAAGCCATTTAACGCTTTCTTAAGCCTAAATACATGGTTAGGACACGAGGGATGTACAAAGCTTTTTTGCTGTTTGACGTATACTATCTTTGTCAAAATATTATTTAAAAAGGTGAAATTAACTTCCATATGAAAAGGTTTGAATTGTAAATGACGGGATATGGAAATGAGGGGTTGAACAGATTCGACTCTTGTGACAGGGGCAAAAGTCTCGTAAAATTCTATTCCTTCTATCTCAGAAGATCTTTGTGCTACAAACCTAGATTTATTTCTAATTACCTACCATTTCTTGTCAGTTTTAATTTTAAAAATCAACCGGGTACTTATAACCTTTTTTGTCTTGAGGTCATGGGACGAGATACCAAAAGTCATGATTTCAAAACTGTACAAGCTCTTATTTCATAAATTTGATCCAGAATGAGTCAAATAGGGCATCGTTTAAAGTTTGGGTTCTACTAGAGAAATAAAACATGCAAAAATTGCCACATGTTGAAGTCGGGATATCGTTTTCACTCTATCAAGGGGACACGAATAACCTTTTTGAGAGGGTGGTCCTTAAAAACCTAGGTCGGTACCGTAGGGACCTCAGGTGGAAGTGAATTAGCTATCTCAGGGGAATCAACTGTAAAAAAAATCAGACTCATCCAGGAAAACTATTTAACTGTCACGACTCTCTTCATTAGTGTTATTAATAATTTAATTAATAGGATTCAAAATGACCTTGGTACAAAGCTTATAAACTCGATAAGCCCGACTTGTATAGGAAAGAAAAATAGCTTTATCACCCTGGGTATCGAATTTTTAAAGGTATTCTCTGTCCTTGCAAACGCATCAGATACTTTCAGAGGTTGGAAACTTTTTTAATTTAGGCTTTCGATTGTACTATAGATCTGACATCCCTTTGGTATATTTACTGAGGTATACGCGATTAATGATGTGACATACAGTCTATAAATATTCAACCTCATAGTATTTTAACAGACTTTTTGCGTGCAACATCACCCTAGGCATCTTTTATATGGTCTTATTTTTATGTTTAGCAATATCATTCTGCTGAGATGTCTTAGGTTCACTAAACTCTTGTTTATACTAACTTTTGACACAGTATTCTGTAACATGCGAATCTTTGAACTCTATCCCTCTATCACTTCTAATACGACATACCTAGGTGTCCTTATCATTCTCAATTTTTAAAAGGATTATTAAGGACTCACAGAAGGTGTCAGACCTATTTTTCATCAAATCTACCAAGGTAAATCTTGTGTAGTCATCCACCATAACTAAAACATAATTATTACCACATAGGATGATAGCTTTAGAGGGACCCATAAGGTCCATATGGATAAGTTCAAGAGCATTTGAGGTTAAAATGTCTTTAACTTTCTTATGAGAAAATTTACTCTTCTTCCCCACTTGGCAGGGACCACAAACATAATTAGAACTATTTTTTATTTTGGGTAATTTTCTAACTATTTCTTTGAAGCTTAACCTTAGAAGTTTATCAAAAGTTGTGTGTCCTAAACTATTATGCCATAAATTAGAATTCTCTAATTTGGAAATCTTATAAGATCAGTATTTGGAATCACTGTATAATAGTTATTCGCTGTTTTGTTTCCTGATAGAATATTGATACCCTCTGCATTTAAATTTTACAATTGGTTTTTAAGAAGGTAACAATATGATTGGAATCATAAAATTTGGATATACATAATAGGTTAGCCTTAAGACCTTTAATCGGGGAGCCTTTCTTCACACAGTATTCCCTAACCTGTGATATAAGATGAAACACCATCTCTAAAGAGGACACTACCTCCACGGAAGTCTATCTTGTTCTTCAATTTTGTTTTGTCTCAAGTCATATGTTTAGAACACCCGAAATCCAAGTACTAACCAACTGAAATGCGTTGGGCCTCAAAAGCTATTATCACCACATTGCACTTGCGCTGGGGTAACAAGTCGTATTTTCTTGTTCAAATGGGTCTCATTTTAAAAATTTTACTACCCTTGGATTTAGAAAAGGACTCAAGGGTGTTTCTAAATGCTTTCTTCTTAGTCTTAGTCGCCCCTTTCCTCTTTTTATAGTTAGAGTAATTTGTGGTTTTCTTTAGGAGAACATATGTATTCCTACTCTTTTATGAATAGTTAAAGTTTTGATAAGTAGGCCTATACAGTCTTTTTTTTAAAACACTGGGTAATGGTGTATGCATAGACATCACAATAAGAGCAATGCTAGTGCGACGTAGGAAGCCTTATATCTTTCCTCTAAAATAAAAATTTTCTGAGATGGGTCTTTCATTTTTAATGAAAACTCTTTTGTCTCTATCTCATGAGTAACGCACTATGTAGTGTAATCTTCTACGTTCTTCCTAATAGTTTTTATAATCTGTTCAAAACGTTCAGTCAATTGCTTAACGATTTTATCAAGTTTGGCACTCTTTGAAGCGCTTTGGTGTACAACTCCCGAGTATTAGGAATGTCATCATCAGACTCGCTAAGTGCATTGTGTGCAGTCCCCTACCGATTCATTTTTTGGAGTGGGACTCACACACACGTTCATTTCATTAGTAATATTTTCACTTTAACTCGCTCGTAAGCTAGGATTATCTACTTCATTGTTAACAACAATAGGATCAAACGCAAGTATGACATCAATATCAACAGGCATAACACATCCATCAATTGGTAGGCATGCATTATCATCATAATATATAATGTTTGCATAAAATGACATGCATGACTCATCAAACTCAGTTGACTCCATATCATATTCTTCAAAATCACTTGAGTCATCCCAAGTCTTACATATATTATCCCAGTATTGTTATTGTTAAGTTTGACTCCTCACTTATTGGCAAAATGTACCATCTTACCACAATGATGACATTTGACATTTTTAATGTCAGTCTTGGGTCTATTATTGTCATAGGTTTATCTGTCACTGTATCTTTCATGAGGTCTATTATTTTGATGACTTTGATAACCAGGTCTACCTTGTTTAGAACCCACATAATGTCTAAACTTAAATATTTTCTTAAAATGTTTACTCATAAGGCATATTTAGTTATCCAAGTTATCAAAAACCTCACTCAGGTCAAAATTAAAGTCCAGAGGATTCATTTTTGGGACAATCACTTGGGATGAAAAGACAAAATTAGATCCAAAGGATCTTCTATTTAGGGTAGTCAATTGATTTTTATACTCTAACTCCATTTCCACATTTCTTAATTTACTACTAAGTAATTCAGGAGTCAAGTTTGGGTTGTCCATCTCTTTTACGGCATACTTTTTATTGTCGAATTTAGTAGGCAAAGGCCTATGGATTTCCAGTACAATTTCCTTTTTGTCATAGGTTATTCCATTTCCATGGAATTTTATGACAATGTATATTAACTTTATATAAAAGTTATGAAATGACTCATTGTCCTCCATAATCAGGGTATTATATTGTTGGACTTTGCATTTGGGCATTTCCAGCCTTAACACATTCACCCCCCTCATGGGCGGTGACTTGTGTGTCCTAGGCTTCCTTGGAAGTAGAAAAGATATATATGTGTTTAAACTCATGCTTATTAATGGACAAAAAAATGCAATTATATCCGTTATTGTTATCTGGTGATATCTTTTTTTTCTTCTTTGGTAAACTCGTTAAGGTTTTTCTTAACTATTATAAGGTTGGTTTAAGACAAAGGACTAGTTGGGTGTATGTAAACATTTTCAATAATGTCTCATACATCATCACCCAATATCCTGTGGATGAATGCAACCATCCTTACTTTCCACTAAGGGAAACTGTTTCCACCAAAGAGGGGCGGACACGACAGGTTACCGAACTTCTCAAATCTCTCCTCCATTTTCAGAAATAGATTTCAAAAGCAATTTTTGGAGTTTCAAGCTCATTTTTTTAATAAAGCTGCTCTGGTATACCACTTGAAAAAGTGTTTACTAAGTCTTTAACAAAGTTAAGTTTTAAGCAAACTCCGAAATCAAACTCGTTGGATGAAACTCATTTTCAAATCATTACACAAGATGTGTAAAAACATATTAGCCTTGGATGTTAGATTTGGTAGGTAGATTACCTTAAGTTTTTAAAATAAAAACCTATAATAATTCTTTGATGAGAAACGACACCATATAAGTAGTAAGAACAATCAAAGCAAGTTTGACACGATATTTTTTTAACGTGGTAAAATCCCTAATTAGGGAAAACATACACGATGACCTCTACACCACAAAACAAAAATCCACTTGAATCAAATAATATATACACGATTATGAGAACCTAAGCAAGAACAAAAGATCCTAAGATAATAATATAAATATACCTATCGAGTTTCTCCTCCATTATAATTTTGATTTTACTTTGGTCACCCTGGCTGTTTCTTTAATCATTGATCCTTGTTTCCAGTGGCTCAGCCAACACAAAATCTCTCAATAGTAACAACACTTATAACTAAGTGGTCATGTGAAAGTGTATGTGACTGTGAAGTGTATAAAATGCAAATATGCAACTCACTTCTCTCTAAAAAATTATACAAACAGTCCTATAAATTACAACAATTCTAGATGACATGCAATGTTTGGATTCTCAAGAAAGTCATATTTCAGATATAGAAAATGAAAATTTTTAAATCTGAATTTTTAAATCTTTCGAAAAAACAAATCTAAGTGTCAAGAAATTATTTATATAAAAAAATATGTTTCATAAACTATAAAACACTATTTTATGGACTTAAACTTAAGATATTAAAAATAATACATTTTAGAAATCAATTTTTCAAGAAATTTAAACAAGATAAAATGGATAAACAAATATATAAGATAATACTAGATACAAAATATAACAAGAGAAGAAACACTAAGTGTATGCATGAAAATGTTTCTCAAGTGAGTTTCTCACAGTTTCTAAGATGAAATGTGAGAAACACTTAGAGAACGTGTTCCTAAGAGGGATGATGCTTGAAGAGTTTCTTCAATATAGTTAAACCCCCAAAATATTCACGAAAAACCCAAAACTCTAATCACTCAAGTATGATGGGTTTCTAGTTTTGGTTTATAAAAATGAACTGGTGTTTGGTTTGAGGATAACCTAAGATATTCACTCTCTCTCTCTCTCTCTCTCTCTCTCTCTCTCTCTCTCTCTCTTATTCTTTTCTCTTTCTCTCTACTCTCCCTTCCCTCTATTTTTCTCTAAAATGGACGAAATGCCACAGTCTTCTAAAGCCTAAATTATGGTTGTTATTTATACAGGATGTAGAAAGGCATGGAAGGTTGAAATCAAATGGATGGATGAGATTGTTTTAATGTTTAATATTCAAATCTAACGATTATAAAATGACCGCACAATCTCACTCTCTGATTAGTCATTTCTAATGTCATATGGATAAAATAAGATAACATACAGAACGTTGATGATGTTTGACCTTACGGTTATAAGTGAGATGTCCAATTTTGAGAGAGAAGAAACACACTTTGAACCAACTAGGAGGCAAGAAGTTGTGTAATATACACAACTAAGAAACGCGTGTTTTAGCCGTTTAAAGAAATATAATTTTCACCGCCAAATGTCTCTGCCAATTTGAGTAACTACACTGAGAAGTTTTATAAGAATAAAAATATTTTTATTTTAGCCCACAACATTTTAAACCATTAGTTTAAATGTTTTAAAAATATTTGAAAAATTCCTAAAAAAAATTTAAACATCTGTACACAGACTCACACTCATTTATGCACGATTTGTGTCCTATAGTGTATCCATTGCGATATTTTACTTTCCTTTTTAGTAGGTAGGATGCCTTGGACAGGCTCCTTCTTGATGAAGCTTTGCAAACCATGGAGAAGGTTTCTTAAGAAAAATCTGACCAATTTTATAACCAAATCCAAACTATTTGGAACTCCTATATGGTAGAGACTCAAATAAGTCAACCATATAGTGTGTTTTCACAGAGGGGTCATGACGTCTTTCACTTATCGATGTTAATATATTAGTTAGAGAAGCATTAGCATATCAACATATTGATCTTAGTGAGATATAGCTCCAGCCCAATGTGAGTTACGAGGAGAATCAAGTTACCATTTTGGATCGAAGCGAGAATAAACTTTGCTCCTAGGTGATTCCTTTAGTATGTCTCCAATGGATACATCACAACAACGACAAGTCAATGTAGGAGAGGGACGATGACATGTGGAAAAAAATATCAGTAACTTTTCTTGTCGGATATGTATCTAATTCTGAGGGGAAAACCCCTTAATTACGAGCAAAACTATAATTACCCATATTTTTAGTAATTTATTAAATGATTGTTAATCGTGAGAAAAATTTCACAATCTAGAATTAATTATTACTTGAGAGGATGAGTAATAATAAAAATGCATATTTAGATGATGAATAAATTTACATGTTGTGTAATTTGTATATGGTAAATGTTGTGTTTAATTAAACTGATGTAAGTAATTAACTTGGACTATATGCGGTTACACATAAAATACATATGGTTGTGGGTTTAATTTTATGTTGTGAAGTATTATCGTGAGGTATTAACATTTAGAGCTGGCTCTAGAGTGATACGAAGGCCTGATTACCTATTTTATTTACTTTAAATTGTGATCCAGGGATAGGTTTATCGTTATGATAAGTTTTGAGCTATTCTATATAGTATTTTAGGCTTATTTAAAGGGCCAAAAATAGGCCTTTTATAGACCCATGGGATTAAAAAGTATTTGAAGGTGATTAGCCTCATTAATTTATTATGATGATGGGTTTATTTGAAGGTGATTAGCCTCATTAATAACCCATAATAAACCCATATTTTACACATAAGAATCAAACCCAAGTAGCCTTAGATATTATGAGAAGAGCATAAGGAGATTTTGAGTGAAGAAGAACAAGGATGATAGGGTAAAGACCCGTTGTTCATTGCTGTTTATTATTTTAGGAAAGAAATCTCTTACTATATCACATGTTAAAATTTTAACTTGTTTAGAACTCCATGTCATATATTTATGTCTGGGATTTAGAAAACATGTTCAAAATTGAATCACAATAACTTAATTAAGCTAGTTTAATTGGGTTACATGGGATTAATATTAGTTAAATCTCAATTTAAGGTGTACCCGAGAGAAATCTAAAATTTAACAGTCTTGATATATGATTCTATGATTAGAACTCGTATTTAAGATTAAATTTATTTAGTAACTGAATCCATTTATTAATTCAAGGTCTAGTTTTGAAATCAATTATGATTATGACTATATTTTACGCTAAAGATTAAAACTTGTTTAATTCGTAGATTTCAAGAATTTAACATATTATTCATCTTTATTGATGTTTAATCCTTTCGAAATATATTAAAAGGATACATAATTACATTTATTTCCCGGAAGACATGGTTTGGGGTTTTCTTGAAGCTTGGTTTGGGAATTAATGGAGGATTTAGGGGTGATATAGTCATTTTTATGGCAACTTAGACCTCTGCCCCAAACCGAATCTGTTCGTCCCCTCAGTTGAGTTGTGGTTGGGTTGCAAAAAGGATAATGGGTTTATTATTAGTTTATTCTCATGGTTAAATCATTTTTTACTTGAGAGGTGATTGGTACATGGAAAAATTATTCATCACTTCCGCTGGGTAGCATTTCGATAATTCTTTAGGAACATAAGATGCATTCTCTTCCCCATCGATTATCCTTATTTTATAGTCTGGACACATACCCCACCTTAGAAATTACAATACAATGTCTTTTAAAGACTTAAAAATTTAGTTTCATACAATGCGTGAACAAACACCGGATATTGAGATTTCTATCTGCATACTTAACGAATTTATGACCCCCTTTCTATGCTTATAAAAAACACTATAACTCCCTTCAGTCCACTCTTTGTACTGCAAAAAGTTAATCAAATACTTCTTACAAATTAAATTTACCTTTGTAATTATGTTGAAATGAAGTCGCATGCAATAACTCCCAATTGATAATCTAAGAAAATTTATTCAATTTAATATCGTCACAACACCTACTGAGGAGTGTAGGTTTTTGGGATTGGAAGGCTATTATTGTCAGTTCATCCAAGGGTTCTCTAAGATAGCCGACACTTTAACCAACTTTATTAAAAAGGGTTCACCATTTGTTTGGTATGATTTTTTCCACCAGACATTTAATAAGTTGCAGGTCAAGTTGACTTTATCTCCAGTGTTTGTGTTACCTCACGATGGGGTGAAGTACATGGTGTATAGCAATGCATCCATAGAGGGACTTAATGGTGTGTTCATGCAGGAGGAGAGCTAGAAATCTTATTCTTATCATAAGATTAAGCCTTATGAGGTGAATTACACCACAAATGATATTGATTTGGTAGTAGTGGTCTTTGCTCCTAGGATTTAGAGACACTCTCTTTTAGGGGAGAGTTCCATTTTGTCCCAGACCATAAGATTTTGTAGTACTTGTTCACACATAACGAGTAAAACATGAAGAATCATTACTGGATTGAGTTCGTGAAAGACTAGTAATTTAATATTCATTATCACCAGGGAAAGGCAAACGTCATGGCAGATGCCTTGAGTCGTATGCCGACAGTGGCACTTGCGGCCATTTGGGAGGGGAAATGGATTTGACTCAACAATGAGGATGAATTATCTCATGCATTCATGACAATTTTAACCCTTACATCGGAGATAATCATTTGGGTTATGGAGGCATAGGCATGGGATCTGTGTTATCAAGGGATGGTTTAATACATATTGGCAGAGGGAGTAAAATCGTACTCGATCGCATCTAATGGGTCTTCCACAGTAGAGTTTTGTTGCCAAAGGATGAGGAGGAATGACCGACAATTATGACTGAGGTTCATGGGTCGCACTTTGTGGTGCATACCAATGGGGATAAGATGTACCAGGATATGAGGTTCCAATATTAATGGACAGGCATGAAGATGTACATTGTAATGTTTGTGTTTAAGTGTGCCATCTGTTTGATGGTGAAAGAAGATCACCAGAGGACAACACTTTTACAACCTCTTTATATTCTGTTGTGAAAATAGGAAATCATTTCAACTGACGTAGTTACAAGGTTGCATTGGTCACAGTGTATACATCACGCTAAATGGGTTATCGTGGACCATTTTACTAAGGTGGCTCACTTTTCATGGGTACGAATGTATCAACGTTAATGTAGTACGGAAATATTTTCACTATTGAGACTATGAGGCTTCATGGTGTGCCTCTCAACATTATATTACGTAGGGATAAGAAGTGTGTGTCCCACCTTTAGAGGAGTTTCCATTAGGTGTTAGGGATAAAATTTTGGGTGAGTACCTCATATCACCTACAGACGCGTGGTCGAACGAAGAGGGTGAATAAAATATTGGAGGATATATTATTGATGTGCATTTTAGACTTCAAAGGAAGTTGGTAGAAATAATTGTCATTGAGTATGC
Source organism: Sambucus nigra (assembly GCA_949130495.1). Classification (NCBI taxonomy): domain Eukaryota; kingdom Viridiplantae; phylum Streptophyta; class Magnoliopsida; order Dipsacales; family Adoxaceae; genus Sambucus; species Sambucus nigra. Next base: position 436,423,363 of record OX422214.1, read on the forward strand.
TTATAACAATAGTTACTAATTAACGATTGGCATGGAACCATCTAAGGTTTTGTATGGGAAGCCTTCTAGATCACTAGCATGTTGGTTAGAGGTAGGGGAGAGAATTATTCCCGAACCTATGTTTGTTCAGGATACCTTATAGAAGGTGGAGTTGATTATCGATAGGATCTGGACCTCCCAGAGTAGGAAGAAGAGTCATGAAGATGCAGACATGAGGCACCTAGAGTTTACTATTAGTGATTAAGTATTACTTATGGTGTCTCTAATGAAAGGGAATTAGATCTCCAGTATTTACCATCATTGATCACTACACAAGATGTTGAGGAAAACCTAATATACTATCTCTAATGGTTTTCTATTTCTTTCTTTCTCTCTCTATCTTGTTCCTTTCTCTTTTCTGTCTCTACTCTCTTTTCTCTCTATTTTTCTCTCAAGTGGAAGAAATGCTAAAGGTTTCTAAAGTCTCACCTATGTTTGTTATTTATACAGGTTGCGAAAGGGTCTGGAAGGTGGAAATAAAAATGATAATTCAGATTGTTTTAGTGTTTAAAATTCACATCTAAGGGTTGTAAAATGACCGCACAATCTCACTCTTTGATTGGAAATTTCTTGTGTCACAAGGATCAACTAAGACAACATGCAGACTGTTGATGATGTTTGATTTACCGGTAATAAATGAGACGTTCAATTGTGAGAGAGAATAAACACACTTTGAACCAACCACAAGATAACACGTGGTGTAATATACATGGCTAAAAAATGCGTGTTTTAGCAGTTGAAAAAAAAATAATTTTCACCCCAAATGACTCTGTCGGTGTGAGATTCTACCATGAGAGGTTTTATAAGAATAAAAATATTTTCATTTTATCCCACAACATTTTTAAACCATTATTTTAAATGTTTTAAAAAAAATCCTAAAATATTTGAACATGTGTATACACACTCACACTCATTTATGCATGATTTATGTCCTATATTGTGTTTAGTGCAATATTTTACTTCCCTTAGTTGTGAGAGGATGTCTTGGACAAGTTCATTATTGATGAAGCTTTGCAAACCATGAAGATTGCTCAATACAAATGTAACCTATTTTGTCACAATATCTAAACTAGTTGGAACTCCAATATGGTATATACTCAAGTAAGTCAACCATATAGTGTGTTGTCCATCTCCCCCTTTAGATATTGGAGACAAAATTCCCTTGAGTAACATGTACTCGTGGGTAAAAATAAAAATCCAAGATTTCCTATACAAATGAGCTATTTACCCTTTCCCATACTAGAACTAAAAATACAAGAAATTACTAAACTATTATACATGCCATTACCCTAAATATTGAAAGCTATATAATCTAATCTGAAATGTCTGAAATAAGAACACTTAGTGGGCATATTAGTTTAGTCAAGAAATGTAAATATAAAGTCGGTTATTCAAGTACTTCTCCCCTATTTTTTTCAGATATACAATCGGGTAAAGGAGACATAAAAAATAGGGATATATATAGAATCTATTCTTCACAAATTAAGTCACAAAGAAAGATAGATTGAAGGGTCTCCTACATTAAATAGATTAAAGAGGCATCTTTAGTCATTTGTGAAACGTCCATGCCCTAAACTCTCAGAAACAAATTATTGCCATGAAAATACCGAGGTTATGATATGTATGCAAAATTGATTAATTGAGAACTATCATCCCTATGGCTTTTCTGAGGTATTCAAACCTTATATTGTCCAAAGGTTTTGTGAATAAGTCATGTAATTTATTTTTAGTGTGTAATACTAAATATTATGTTCTTTTGATTCTACAAGATCACGAATAACATGATACCTAATCTTAATGTGCTTATTGTGTGAGTGTTGTACTAGATTTTTAGATATATTTATCACACATTGGTTATCACAATACATAGTAATTTTTTCTTCAATGATACTATAGTCACTGAGAATTTTCTTGATCCCTAAAAGCTGGGCAAAACAACTACCCGTAGCTATGTATTCATCTTCAGCTGTTAAAAGGCATATGCAGTTTTATTTTTTACTACTCCAGCCTACTAGGTTGTTTCCTACAAACTAATAGGCGCCTGACATGCTCTTACTTTTATGTGAACACCCTGCCCAGTCGGCTTTCGTGTAGCCAATTATAGAACTAGTAGTGTCCATTGTGTACCAAATACCAAAATTTAATGTGCCTTTATCGTAATTAAATATTCGTTTAATAGATATCATATGAGTTTCTTTAGGAGAACATTTGTATCATGCACATACACACATATCAAAGTCTATATATGGTCAAGAGGGAATAAGGTATAACAAACTCCCTATCATACTTCTATATAAAATCAAGTCAACGTCTTTCCATTTTCTTCCTTAGATTATTTCGTGGACGTGCTCATAGGTGTATGTACAATTTTTGAATGTTCAAACGCAAACTTCTGAACAAGGTCATTAGCATATTTTGATTGTGTGATAAATAGGCCATCACGAAAGTATTTAACTTTTAGTCCCAAGAAATATTTTAATTCCCCCATTAGGGACATTTGGATTTCAATGCGCATGTTATACAAAAAGTTAGTGACTTGATTAATGAAAGTTGAACCGAATATAATATCATCAAAATAAATTTGTGCAATCAGGACATCGTGTTCTATCTTCATAATAAACAAAGTCGGGTCTTTGCCACCTCACTCAAACCCTCTATTAACTAAAAAGGTCGAGAGGCCCTCATACCAGCCTTTGGGAACTTGCTTTAAGCGATATAGCACTTTCTTAAGCCTAAAGACATGGTTAGTACATGATGGGTCTACAAAGCCTTTCGGTTGTTCTATGTATACTACCTCTTTTAAAATATTGTTTAAAAAGGAGAACTTAACATCCATATGAAAAAATTTGAATTGTAAGTGACGGGATATAGAAAGGAGGATATGAACAGACTCGAGTTTTATGACAGGGTCAAAAGTCTCATAAAATTCTATTCCATTTATCTGAGAATGTATTTTCGCTACTATCCTAGATTTATTTCTATTTACCTCCCCATTCTCGTCAGTTTTATTTTTAAAAATCCAACGGGTGCCTATAACCTTTTTGATCTTGAGGTCATGGGGAGAGATACCAAATGTCATGATTTCAAAATTGGACAATCTATTCTTTCATAGCATTGATACAAATTAGTCAAATAGGGCATCGTTTATATTTTTGGGTTCTACTAGAGAAATAAAACATGCAAAAGTAGCCTCATGTTGAAGTTGGGATCTTGTTCTCACTAGATTAGACAGGTTACCGACAACATTTTCGAGAGGGTGGTCCTTAGAATCCCAGGTCAGTACCGTAGGGACCTTAGGTGGAAGTAAATGAACTATCTCAGTAGAGTCAATCGTAAAAACATTTCCAGACTCATTCAGGGCCACTATTTAACTATCCCGACTCTCTGCGCTAGTGTTATTTATAATTACATTAATAGAATCCACAATGACCTTGGTACGAAGGTTATAAACTCGATAAGCCTGACTTGTTTGGGAAAGAAAAATAGCTTTATCACACCAGGTATCAAATTTTGAAAGATGTTCTCTGTCTTTTCAGACATAGCAGATACTCCCAAAGTTTGGAAAATATTTTAAGTTAGGTTTTCGATTGTACCATAGTTCATATGACGTCTCTTTGGTATTTTTCCTAAGGTATATATGATTAATGATGGGACAAGTAGTCTGTATAACCTCGACCTAAAAGTATTTTAGCACATGTTTTGCATGCAACATCACCCTAGCCATCTTTTGAATAGTCCTATTTTTACGTTCAACCATGCCATTCGGCTGAGGTGTCTTAGGCCCACTAAACTCGTGTTTATACCCATTATCGACATAGTATTCTGTAATGTGAAAATCTTTGAAATCTCACCCTTTATCACTTCTGATAAGACATACATGGGTATCCTTCTCGTTCTCAATTTTTAAAAGGATTTTAAGAACTTACGGAAGGTGTTAGACCTATTTTTCATAAAATCTACCCAAGTAAATCGTGCGTAGTCATCCACCATAACTAAAATACAACCGTTACCACATAGGATGACAGTTTTAGAGGGACTTATAAGGTCCATGTGGATAAGTTCAAGAGGCTTTGAGGTTAAAATGTCTTTAACTTTATTATGAGAAGATTTACTCATCTTCCCCACTTGGCAGGGACCACAAAAGGAATTATAATTATTTTTTTATTTTGGGTAATCCTCTAACTAATTATTGGGAGCTTAACCTACGAAGGTTATCAAAATTTGTTTGTCCTAAACTAAAATGCCATAAATCAGAATTCTCTAATCTGGCAATATTACAAGATTCAGTCTTTGGAATCACTGTATAACAGTTTTCCGCGGTTCTGTTTCCTAATAGAATATTGTTACCCTCTTCATTTAAAATTTTACAATTGGTTTTTCATAATGTAATGGTGTGATTAGAATCATAAAATTGAGATATACATAATTGGATATCCTTAATACCTTTAAATAGTAAGACTTCATTTAAAGCATAGAGCCCTTCTTCACCCAGTGTTCCCCTAACCTATGATCTAAGATGAAATGCCATCTCCATATATGACACTACCTCTATGGAAGTCGATCTTGTTCTTCAATTTGTTTTTTTCTCTGGTCATATGTTTGGAACACTCAAAATCCAAGTACCAACCAACTGAGGTCCGTTGGGCCTCAAAAGCTGTTAACACCACCTTGCACTTGAGCTGGGGTAGCTAGTTGTCTTTTCTCATCCAAATGGGCCTAGTTTCAAAAAATTTATTTACCTTGGATTTAGATTAGGACCGAGGGGTCTTTCTAAATGCTTTCTTCTTAGTCTTAGGCCCCTTTCTTCTTTTTATAGTTAGAGTTATTCGTGGTCTTCTTTAGGACAACATATGTATTCACTACAAAAAAAGTAGTTTTTAAGACGGAGGATTTTGAAACGGCTTAAATTTTTGTCCCCAAATCATACATTTTGAGACGGGTAAAAGCATTTGTCTGAAAAACTAATATTATTTGAGGCGGGTAAAAGAAGCCGTCTTATAAATGGATGGTAATGAGATAACATATTAAGAGCCGTCTCAAATAGTCAACCTTATGAGACGGCTAAAATAATTTAGTTTCCCACCTTCACAATTTTAACTCCCGCCTTGTGCATAAAAATAAAACCTTCTACAAAGAAAACAAAAACAAAAAAAAAAGGAAATAATTTTAACTCTCTCCTTGTACAAAGAAAACGAAAAAGAAAAGCAAAACCTAAGCATCTTATATCTCTATCTGGACAAAGAGTAACACACCTCACTCTCCCTTACCACTATCACTTGCCCTAGACTTCCACCCTTCCACCATTGCTCGCCCTAGATCTCTCGCCTGCGCTCACTGCTGGAAAGTCATGTTCCCTTTTCTCTTGGTTGTGGTGAGATTATGGTGGTGTAGGTTTTGCTACCTACTTAGGGCTTAAAAAAATGGGGTTATGTGTAATGAGAAATTATTAAAGTGAGATTTTATGGTTGAAGACATCAAATTCGTTTTGTTATATATTGATTGTAAATTTTCTTGTTTGGTTGCTATTAAAATTAAAGTAAATGTAATATAAAAGTAATTTGATGTCTTGTTGATGTAATTGGTTAGTTATTGGGATAGTTAGGGTTTTTTCTATAGTATAAATTACTTATAATAATAGAATAGTAATTTTTTCTGCATTATATTATAAGAACTCTACTAACTTCACTCTGAGAAATAAAACACAAGAGACAAAGGTCAGTGTATACTTAGCAATATGGCATATGGGGGTTTTCTAAATTTTTTACCTTTAACACTTATGAATATGTTTTATTTGGTATCATTAAGTATAGCACTAAATGATTTTATTTAAATGTTCTAGTTTTGGACTTTCTTGAAAATCCAAATCCACATCATTTAGATGACCTGCTTAAAACTAAAAACATCACATAGAAATTTCAAGTTTCGTAATAAAGAGTTAGATTTAGTAAGTTATGTTATACTATTTGATTGACATAATGCCAGGATTTGTAGATGTCAATTCATTTATTAAAGCACTGACTTATATGTGAACTTATTCATAATGGGATTTTAGGAAATCATAAAATCTTGGGCAATTTCAAATTTTGGTTTTATAGTTAACTCATGGTTCTAATGTTTGAGTCTAGACATCCCAGTGACCATGCCATGAATAAAGTATAGATTTCGGATTTTTTCTAACTAAAATCCTTTTTATGAACAAGGTCTAGGTCATCCAATAGATTTTGGAATGTTTGTAAATAAAATCCTTTTTTTAAATTTATACTCGTACATTAACAATTTTAATGTCCTTTCCCCTGCCCAAGTTTAGGGAACCTTATAGGAAACATTATTTTTCGTGTATAAAAGTGAAAAAGAAACCCTCTCGAGATGAATATTTTGCGAGAAATGTTTTGTTGAAAATACCCCATTTTGTTGCAAATGCCCTTCTTCCTAGAAATCAAAGAGTTTCGAAATTAAGGAGTGGAATGATGTTGCTCTTTAGACTTGGGAACCATTATAATACCTAGCCCTAACTTCAATTTACACAAAATACTTGGATCATATGTTTGTAGTTAATTGAATTATTGAACTTTGATTGTCTAATGCACATATCGTTGTGGACAACTGTACTATTTTTAAGAATTATATTATGGATCTTTGTGAGTGTTTATAATTATAATTATTTTTTGTTACTTTAATTTTGTGTTTTGGTTGTATGGGAATTAATGTGTTTTATTTGAATTAGGTATAAAGTGAAATTCTAATGAAGCTAACGCCACCAATGACGAGTGTAGTATTGCATTTGGTATGTATGCAGTCTTTTTCACATATTTAACATTTAATGATGTTACATATTTCATTAATTTTTGTACCGGATTGATTTTTAGTGGTGATAGCAGGTTAAGGGTGATCCAATTGAAAACTCGGATTGTCAATTGGTTGTTGTAGTATATCGTTTAGATTAATCTACGAGAATATTTGTTTACTAGTTTATGTGAATTTTAGTAAGAATTATTGATATGTTGTTTGTGTTAATTAATTCATGTCCTCTACAAGTTGTTTATGCCATTCAAGTTAGAATTATTGATTTTTTATACTTGTTTGGAGTTTAAACTGAGCTTTTGGGGGTGAAAATTGAAAACAATGATGAAGTAGCATGGCCCAAAGTAGTATGTGTTGCAAAATTAATTTTTCTTCTATTATTAACAATGTAGATTTACTCTCAACTTAATGCTACTATGTCATGTTGCTTATGGTGTTGATATTTCAAATGATGTAAATACGAGTCGGCTTAATCAAGAAAGCTCCGCATTTATAGACTAAACCTCTGGATAAGGAACTAATTTGATTTTTGATGATAATGCTAGTAAATATTTGGTCGTACGAAAGAATTCATTATGTAGAAGTCCTAAATTCGGATCAAGTAATGATTGTACTATTAAATAAAAAACACACCTCTTTCCTAAAGGGGCAGACTGTATAAGGTCAAATTAGCTTAAGGAAATGTAACACAATGCAAATGCAGTACCCGAGGCTCATACCTTGGTCATTGAATACCTTGCAAGCATAAGGAATGGATAGATCATATAATCCAACGTTAGTTTCTTTGTTTTAATCACATCCTATAAACCTATGTGGTTATACCACATTGATTGAACTTTAAACATTTTGGGATATTGATCAAGGCCAGTTTTAGCTGATAACAACATGGGGGGATGATCTGAACAGTTCTTATTCAGGTGAGAAATAGACGAATTAGGATATACCTGTTTCCAAAAAGAGTTGCATAGCCCTCTATCAAGTATTTCAAAAATGGCTTCATTACCTTTTGTACTGTTCCACCATGTGTATTTGGATCTTGTATAATGAAGATCCAATAAGGAATTCCTTGACAACATATAATTGAAGTCCTCTACTACCAAAATATTCGAGTCATTTCAACCACATTTTTCTTCTCCATTTGAAATAATATTCAAGTCTCCTATGATAGGTGAGGCAGAGATTCATTACCTTAAGAGATTTGATCTAAGAGTCCCAAATGTAACAACCCAGGTTTTTGGAGCTACTATTTTATACTATTTTGCCTGATGGGCTAATTTTATAAAATAGGGGATGTTGGAGTAAATATTTTTCCCGTGAGACTTAGGGATAATATTTACTATGTTTTGTCTATTTACTGGTATGAGAAGGTAAGTATCATTATATTGTGTATTATTGCGTCGTTATATGTAAAACGACGGTTATGACCTATATATAATATGGGGTAAAGTTAATGGATTAAAATGAAATTGGAACACACATATAGTTCACACTTCCCGAAGGCAAATTAGGGGGTGCGGTTGTTTTTAGAATAGTCGAGATAGTCGAATTAAGTGCCCAGTTGTAATTTCTGAGATTCGGGCATTTTTAAGGGATTATGACTCAAATAGTGGTTACGAGTCATTTTAGTGGTGTATTAACATTTTAATGTGGGGATTTATGTTTGGAGACCCGTATAAGTCCCCCACCCCCTTTCTTTTTCTTCATTTTTGTGAGAGAAGCCAAAGGAGAGAGGGAGAAGAGAGAGTTGGGAGAAATGGAGAGAAAGAGAGAAAATGGAAGATTTGGGTCGGATTTCCGTCGCTACTGGAGGTGATCAGAGACTACGAACCTCGAGGCAAGTTTTTTACTTGCTAGATATTGATTTAATGTGATGAATTTGCATGTATAGTAAATTTGGAGGTTTAAACCATAAATGGGTTTTTGGTTGATTTTGGTGTTAAGTCCTTAAATATTGTAGATTGTGTGGTTTAAGGGTATTATATGGGTTTCTTTTGGTGTATAATTGTTGGGGTAATGTTGTTGGTGGAGGGGAATGAAGAAAGTAGAGGATTATGGGTTTTAGGGTTCGGTTTTGGCTTTGCAGAAGAAGGGTTTTCGTGGATCTGATAGGCGCGGTCGACCGCGGTCCTATGACCGGTAGACCGGTCATGCCAAAACTAGCTTACTGCTTTTGTTAGCAGACCAAACCTGTAAGGGCGGTCGACCGCGGTCCCTTTACCGGTCGACCGGTCCCCTGTTTTTCACCTTTAATTCTCCTTAGTTTTCTTTAGCCCTTTTCTTTTAGGTTCGAGGTTTAGGAACCTTCCTTTGGGAAGTAATGGGGAGTCCTAGAGGGTTGTATTGGGTAGACTAATGTCCTAGGCTAAGAGTGGAGATTTGGGTTACCCGAGGGCTAGTTTGTATAGGTTAATATCCGATTGATATAGGAGGTTAACCTAAAGATAAATTGGAAGTTAAAAGATTAATGTTAAGCTTTTGGGAGACACTCCCTTATGGAGACTCATCTTGAGGGTTTATGAAATTATATGAACGCTTGGAGGCTAGTCTGAAGTTAGTGGCACTTTGGGTCTTAGGTCATTAATAAATTATGACTTAATAAGAATGAAATGCACATTCTAAAACTTGGTGCTTAATGGCTAAATGGATGGTTTTTGGAAATGTAAAATATGATGTTTTCAAAAGGAAAAGTAAAGTTTTTCATAAATGTTAATTTATGGATACACACCTCCCTAAATCGCTATCATAAGGGAAGTTGCGCGCGTTGTGGTGAAGCCTTCCTGGCTATTGAGCAGGTTGGATATAGTCCCTAGGCCATATGGGCGTTTATTTACACTGCGCTGGTTAGGAGATTCCGGGTGTGGTCTTGACTATCCCGCAGGCATATGGCCGCTTCCCGACATTTGGTAGGTTCCCAGGTTGTCTTGTATGATAGGCCCTGGAAGATGATAGCCGTTTAGGGGCGCGTACAGTGGGGAAACCCGGAGGGACGGTCTTAGATTTATTAAAGCAATTCATGATAATGGATTGACTTTAATTACATTTCCTGGATGGAAGGAGGGAAATGGGATATGATTTGGCTTCGGTAACACTCCCGGATGGAAGAAGGGATGTGGAAGCATATGGTATACAAAAGTATTTTTATGCTAATAAAAATGACTTTTGATTACACTTCCTGGATGGAAGAAGGGAAGTGGGATTTTATGAAAGAAATGGGTAAAGCACTTTTTATGATAATAAAACCTGCTTTAAATTATGTATTCTTCCTGAATGGAAGAAAGGAAATAAAAAAATTGGTAAATAAGTTTGACATGGTAAACATTTGATAAAATGTTGTACCATTTATGTATATTCCTAAAGAAAGAAATTAGGAATTGTGCCATTATATGATGGATGGGTTTTATTTTATATTTTCTTTATGTAGCTATTGATGTGACCTCCCACACATATGCACACACATATATATTTATTGATTATTTCGTACTTAGGGTCTAATGGACCTCGACGATCAACGTTGCCTAAGTAGTAGTGTATCGGGGGGGTTCCTTGTTTGGATTTCGCTTTGCGAGACACCCCACGCACGAATAGGGCATAGTGTTGAGACTGGGGAGAAGTTAGCCCTTAGTACTTAGGGTTAACTAAATCACCTCACGATATTGCGCTAGGTTACTACTAGATCGAGAGGTGAGAAATATTACTGTTATATGCGAGAGAATTACGCACTTAACTATCATGCATTTTAGTCACATGGTAATTATATCAAACCGGGTCCTGACCCGTATCTATATTTCTTTGTTTCTGCATATATTCCTTGCCGTATAGGTGCTCTACCGCATGGACACCCGAATTTACATTTCCATTCCAGTTGTCATGGAGCTACATCATATTGCGGATGTTGTAGGTTGCTTGTATTAGACGCTTCTTTCTATTGAACGTTAGTTAAGTTCAGTATTTCTTATTCGGGCGTGTTTGCCCAAGGTATTGCACTCATTCATTATATTATAAATATTGAATTGTAATACTCGATGTATTATTTGTATTGGTCTGTGCACCGACAGCTTATTCGGTGATTATTTATTGTATTGTCATACTTCATTCATCGATTTTTGATACCCACCATTTTTACAAATGGGATTGTCTAAGTATTTTCTTTTCTTTTCAAAATTTTTAAATTTGATAGTCCGTTTTCCTAATTAGTTGGTAGTTATCTCATACTATTATTTTAATCGACAGTGATGCTAAGAATGGACCATCTATGATTCCTGTGATTATTAGGGTATTGGGCTGGCCACCTATTATTTTAGTAGGCGGGTTGTCACACCAAAGGTCTAGCCTTTTATCTTTGGAGCATTTTACATAAACCATAGTAATCATTACCAATCCTTGCAACATAGGATGATCAATAGAGAAGTATATGAGTTGTTCTTCATCTCTAATAATGTTCAATGCCAACCCAAATCGACTAAAAAGCCATATCTTATTTAAAATATTACTGAAGCAGAAATCACACTGCAACTTAAATATGGGATTCTTTAACTTCTTGGTTTCAGACATAGGCTCTATAATAGACACCTAGGGAATTTTAGGACTTTTAAGAAAACTTTTGATTCTCCTTATAGTGGGATTATTTGAGATACCTCTAGTATTCCAGCATAGAAGGTTCAACATTGAGAAATATCAAAAGCAAAGTTTTTTCTACATTTTTTGGTATTTTTACCATCATTGGGAGGGAAAGAATAAAGAATACCTAATGCTAGATTGTTGAATTGCGATTTATCCCTTCTTACTTTATCATTTTCAATTTTGTTGCCAATACAAAGAGAGAATATTTTGAGTTCTTCAAGGAAAATATGTCCACTATCAAGCTCATTTAAATCAGATAATGAATAGACTTATGCACATTTTCTTTTATCATAGTCTGGTAGTTCCCCAAAAGCATACCACAATCCACAACAATTGCCTCTATACCAGATAAGCCACCTCTATTGATTTTCTCCATATGATTGAAAATCTTTGTGAGAGATACAAAATAAGGAACCATACTGCCACATTCAGTGTCAACAGTGGAAATATTACAAGGTATGCCAAACTCATTATCGACTTCTTGATCTTCAGTTTTATCAAAGGGTGGAACTCCTTCCACATTGGTTATAGTTTGAGGCATATCATCCTAAAATTTGACTTCTTGAACCACATCATTAACAATAGAGGTTTTGTATCAATTGTAAAATTGACTTCTGTATTAATTCTAAAATCAGTAGTAAATATAGTATATACTGCATTTAATGTTCTTTTTACTTATCAAATGTCAAAATTTCACATCGTATTAATAGAGGTTTTTTTCTATTGGTGGAATCCTGCTTTGTAAATGTGATTATGCCTTTTCTTGCCCAAGTGCTTATTGGTTTGGGAATTAAATTCGCTAATCAGGTATGATAATATATTCATATTCTCCTTTTTATTATACTGTATGATTTTTTGTTATATAGTAAATGTTGTGTCTTGGTTTGATATGGTATATATTAAGAGAGAAGAAAAGAATTGGACAAGAGACAATTTTATTCACAACAATAATAATCTTAAATAGCCTACAAGTAAACTAACTACCATAAAATAAGGAATCAACTTTACCCAGTAACAAACTCGAGTCCACGACTAACTCTGACTTGTGATACACTAGCCTTTTTGTTGAGCATTGTGATACAACAGGCAAAGAAATTTAGTGCGGCTATTGGAGCAAAATATGGTCAGTGACCAACTCACCATCACTCTTACATAAAATACGCTAATAAGTCATGGTGCTTATTAAAATGGGGGAAACAAGGATATTATGTTAATGCAATTACTATGATGAAAGGACATCAGCCCTCCATTCTCCCCCTTGTGACAGTATAAAATTTGATATATCAATTTTTAGCCAGATTGATGTACTTTTGTTGGCAAGCCTTTGTCTACAAGGCATGAAACTTCTTACAAGGTGTTCAAATATGTTGACCCTGTTAAACCATGGGCATGAAGGTCTCAAGAAAATGTACTTACTAGCACACATAATAAGATTTCAATTATGAAATGACTAGTAGTACCTATAGTCCTATGTGAGGTGTACATGATAATAACAAGATATTCATATAGGTGTATCTCGTCATCTTAGTTTTTCTCTTCTTGTTCACATGTTTACTTAATTCTTCTTTTATTGTATGGAGTGGTTGAACATATTTTGCCCCTAATATATTATGATATTCTCCCTCTCTTTCTCCCCCCTCAGGACATTGCTGCTGAAGCTGCTATGAAGAGGTGCAAAACCACTAAGAATCCTTACTCAAGGTCTATAGTTGGTGCTACCTTGGAAGTTATTCAAAAGATAAGAGATGAGAAGCCATAAGTACGAGATGCTGCCCGTGAGGCTGATTTGCAGTAAGCTACATACTTTAGATCTTGTTTCCCATTATTTTTTAATGTAGATTTTGATTATGCAAATTTATATGTATTCCCTCCTCTTCTTCCTTTAAATAATGGACATAAAAAATGAGCTAACTAACTATATGGAAACCACTAGGATGAGAATAAATCTTTACTTTTCAAGATTCCATGAGATTCTATAAGACTCTACTGAGAACTTATGCTATTATAACAAAGAGACTTGGGGATATTGGATCCCCTGTCTCAATCCCCTAAAAGATGTAAAAAATTATGTTAGCTGGCCATTCACAATTACAGAGAGCCAATTTGAAGAAATACATCTCCTCACCATGTTAATATAACTTCCAGAAAATCCCATTCTTCTAAGAGTTTTAATAAGAAATACCCAAGATACTCGATCATAACCTTTATCCATATCTAGCTTAACAACTACATTGGATCTAGAAATCTTCCTATCCAGGAGATTCATCATTTCTTGCCCCGTAATAATTTTATCCAATATATCTTTTGTGGAGCAGCTATAAGATCAATTTTTATTATCTTTTTTCCAATATATCTTTTGTGGAGTAGCTATAAGATCAATTTTGTCCAATATATCTTTTGTTATCTTTCCCCCATAATAATTCCTATAGATAAGCTATAAGATTAATTTTTATTATCTCCCAATAATGAACATAGAAAAATCTATTGTAGCACTGGACTTTCAATGCTACAATAGATTTTTATTATCTCAGAAAACCTATTGATCATGCCTACTCCAAACCTGGCCTTTCAACGCCTTATGCCTAAACCTAATTTTATCATCCGTTGATCGGATCAACATTTCCAAGTAACGTTCTTTATCACGTATTTGATCATGTAAACTAGTTTCATCTCTGCCCAATCCTTCCAGAGCATCCATGTTAGCTTTAAAAATAGATTCTTTCTCGAGTTCCTTTTTCAGAATGGCTATTTCATCTTTTAAATTATTATTTTCCTGTCGCATCCTGAAACATACTTTTTCGGAATGTTTGAATTTGATTTGATTTTTTCACGTTATTCTCATTACTTTCTCTTACCTTTTTTAACTCATTGGAGTTTTTATTTTTATTGCTTTCCATGCTTCTTTTGTTGAGTTGATCCGACACATAATTCACCTCCATGACTTGCTTATTTTAATGTTTACTAAAATCAATTCTTTGTCTAGATTTCATAGACTAAATTCTAAGAAAATCTTGTTCATAGTTTAGGGTAATGAGGATGTGTTTATGATCTTTTAAACCAATTTGGAAAACAGAGTTCAAAGATAAAGTAAGAAAAGCCTTACAAATATTTTCCATGTTTGGTCTTCCATGTGAGAACTTTCCAATCAATGAGAACTTGAATGGTTCTGCAAGCCTTTCAATATCTTCATTTGAAAAATGAACAGCTGGCTCTCCTTAATATGAAGATGTGGTAAGAGTAAAATAATTATAATGTATATCCATGGCAGAATTTCTTAATTTGAGTCGCACTGCTTAGAATTGCACTATATATATGAATCAGTTTCTACAAATCATCCCCATAAGAGGATATATCAATTATTCAAATCAGCCCCATAAGAGTATACAAATCAGAATTAGTTTATAAATCATGTCAAGTTATGTATCACATTTCAGTCCTATTCTTTTGTTTATATACATCAGTTGAGTCATCACAGTTAACAATCCCATAGTCACCAAACTAGTATAAAAAACTAGCAGTGACTCTATTTTAATCATTTTATTTTGCTAGTCACGGGGGCAGACCCACCCTATCCTGAAGGGGTGCAGTCGCACCCATAATTTTTTGAGAACTTTTCGGTGAGTATAGTGTTAAAAAAACTTATGGACCTATGTGTAAAATTTTAAAATATAAGGCATCCAAATAAAGGTTTTCAAATTATGAGGAAGGATTTTGTAAATAGACATTAAACATAAATAAAACCTAATTTCTTTCCTCTCCATCTCTTTCTAATCATCCATTTTCTTTCTCTCCCTAATTTTCCTCCCTCTCTAATACACTCTATCTGTCATATCCCCCTCCTCTCTCCATCCCCTGCTCCGGCTACTGCTGCCACCCCCTGCCCTTGGATAGGACAGCGCTGCTGTTGTCTCCTCCCCCTGCGCTGCCCCTAGACAGGATAACTCCTGCGTCTGCCTCCCCTTCTTTCTCTCATCTTGATTCGCTGGTAATTTTACCTTTATTGACTATTTTATAATTGGACTGCTGGATGATTTGTGTTGCTTGAATTGATCTAAATTATTGATCTTAAGTTTTTTCATAAGGTGTTTATCTCTCATTTCTCTTTATAACCATGTGTAATGGCTTTAAATAATAATATCTTCTTTTTGGTATGTGTAGTAGGATAACTATGACTTTTGCGTATATGTCGTTGTTGATGAAAGCCAAGTTAGTCAAAATCCTCAAATTACCTACAAAATATAACAATCTAAAGTATAGAGGTAAGTAAGGAAGTCAATCCACTTTCTAGGGGGTAAAGAAAACGGAACAAATTCAATTGTAATTCACTTTTTATTTTCTTTTTGAGCTTTTTCACTTTGCAATTTTTTTTAGCTTTTTCAATATTAAAACAATAGGATGAGGTGAGATTTTAAACTAAACTAAACTAAAATGTGATATGAAAATAACTAACTAGAAAGTTACTAAAATGAAAAATAAAGTCTAACACTAAAATAAAATATAAAGTGAGGTAAATAATTGTGAGAACAATCAAGGAGTGGGATTACACCACAAATTTTAGTTATTCTAATTAATTAATTTAATTATTTGAATTCTCCCAAATTAATTTCAAAACTACAAATCGACTCTCGTTGCAAGTGTAATTTTAATAATAAAATTTTAGTAAATTAAGTTTAACACCCCACAACTCTAGAAAAATAGATCTACACTCCTTTTAATTAATCACGCGCTAGGATCGATCAATTAGAATTTATGTAAATCTTAGAAAATAAATTTAGAGTTGAAATTCAAGTGATAATACCCCAGTTAAGAAACCCCTATCTCTAGTTCGAATCTAAAATGAGTATTATAATTAGAATTTCAATTTTCTCTCGAAAATCATTTACCCTTTCTCGAGGCGTAAATCTAAGGGTGAGGGATCAAAATTAACATTCAAAGGGACTTTTCAAGTAATTAAACTAATAAAAATAAAATAACATCAAATAAGGGTTTTACCCCACCCCTTGAAAGGGGATTTAGCCTAACATTGTATCAAACATAACAAACAAATATTCAATAGGCATTAATATAATAAAAGAGTAGAGAAAGAGAACAAATCTTCACAAGTCTCCTTGAAATTGGCAATTTGAACTCTATCCTTGAAATTGAAGAATACAACCCTCCAAGTGAGTGACCAAAGTAATATGAAATTAAAATCAACACTCAATTAAATCTCAATCAATATTTATCCTAAAAAATAACTAAAAAAAAAGAATAAAACAAAACTATTTACAAATGGTGTTTTTCTAATTTATTTTCTAAACTAAACTCTCTCTCTAGAATTTTCTTCCTATCTCTAAGCTCTTTTTTGAAATGGAGTCTTCATCTTCATTTATAGTAGGCATGGATTATGGGGGTATTTTTGGAAATTGGTTTGGGTGTACATGAGAATGGTGAGGGGAGCATGGGGTGTGAGGATAAAAATTTGATTTGTGTGCACATGGGGGTGGTTTGGGATTTGGTTAAAAGGGTAGTTGGGGGTATTATGGGTAAATGGGAATAAGTTAGTTTATTATGCACATGTTGGTATTTGGCTTTGGTTTGTTTTGGTTTTGGATAGCACACGATTTTGGCATATATGTTGAAATGGGTTTTGGGTTTTCGAAGTTCATGGGTTAAAGGGTGGAAAACAATGGGAAATGGGTTTGTCCTAGGTGGCAGTGAAAGGGGTAACGATGCCGGCGGGAGGTAGTCGGAAATGGGGTCGGGTTTTTGCCGGAGGTTCTGGTGGGTTTTGGCGCTGCGATCGGTGCCGGGGAGGGTGCAGGTCGAAAGGTGAGATAGAGAGGGGTCGGAGTGCTGTCGGTTTGGGGATATCGTCGGCGGGATGCTGGATTGACGCCGGCTTGGCACTGGACGGATTTGGGAGGCATAAGGGGTCGGGTTGGAGTGAGGAGATCGGGAGAGAGATAAGGGCCGGGGGTGGCTGGGCTTAGGGTCTCGGGTAGTGACGATGGGTCTTCGGTAGGTTAAACTGCCGGAATGGGGACAAGTTAGAAATTCGGGTTGGTGGACAAAATCGGGGGTAAGGGGAATGAAGTTTAACAAATAAGGGTTTTACCCCACCCCTTGAAAAGGGATTTATCCTAACATTTTATCAAACATAACAAACAAATATTCAATAGGAATTAATATAATAAAAGAGTAGAGAAAGAGAACAAATCTTCACAAGTCTCCTTGAAATTGGCAATTTGAATTTTATCCTTGAAATTGAAGAATACAACCCTCCAAGTGAGTGATCAAAGTAATATGAAATTAAAATCATAACTCAATTAATTCTCAATCAATATTTATCCTCAAAAATATCTAAAAAAAAGAATAAAACAAAACTATTTACAAATGGTGTTTTTCTAATTTATTTTCTATACTAAACTATCTCTCTAGAATTTTCTTCCTATCTCTAAGCTCTTTTTTCAAATGGAGTTTTCATCTTCATTTATAGTAGGCATGGAGCATGGGGGTATTTTTGAGAATTGGTTTGGGTGTGCATGAGAATGGTGATGGAGCATGGGGTGTGAGGATAAAAATATGATTTGTGTGCACATGGGGGTGGTTTGGGATTTGGTTAAAAGGGTAGTTCAAATGGGAATAAGTTAGTTTATTATGCACATGTGGGTATTTGGCTTTGGTTTGTTTTGGTTTTTGACAGCACACGATTTTGGCATTTATGTTGAAATGGGTTTTGGGTTTTCAAAGTTCATGGGTTAAAGGGTGGAAAACAATGGGAAATGGGTTTGGCTTAGGTGGGAGTGAAAGGGGTAACGACGCCGGCGGGAGGCAGTCAAAAATGGGGTCGGGTTTTCGCCGGAGGTTCTGGCGGCTTTTGGCGCTGCGATCGACGCCAGGGAGGGTGCAGGTCGGAAGGTGAGATAAAGAGGGGTCGGAGTGCGGTCGGTTTGGGGCTATCGTCGGCGGGATGCTGGATTGACGCCGACTTGGCACTGGACGGATTTGGGAGGCATAAGGGGTCGGGTTGGAGTGAGGAGATCGGGAGAGAGATAAGGGATGGGGGTGGCTGGGCTTAGGGTATCGGGTAGTGACGATGGGTCTCCGGCAGGTTAAACCGCCGGAATGGGGACAAGTTCGAAATTCGGGTTGGTGGACAAAACCGGGGGGTAAGGGGAATGGAGTTTAATGGTGGTGGTTTTGTGTTTGTTGGTGTATTGGTTTTGATGATGGAGGTGGGTGTGAGGAGAGAGAATAAGTGTGTTGTTGGGGAAGATGAGGGTGAGGGTGTTAGGGTGTGTGAGTGTGTATGGTGTATGGTGTATGGTGTATGGTGTGGGTGAGGGTGTAGGGGAGTTGAGTGTGGATGAGGGAGTGTTAGGTGTGTAGGGTAAGTTTGTGGGTATAGGGTGTATTTTTTTGTGTGTGTAATTTGGACACCTTAAAAATAACTAACACTAAAAAAAACAAAAATCTAAAATAAAAATTATACTTTTAATAATAAAATAAGGACTCAATTTAAAAATAAAACTAAAACTAAAAAATAAAATCTAATTAACAAACTAAAAAAAATATTAAAACTAAAAATAAAATCCTAAGCTATTAAACACTAAAATAATAAAATAAAAGAAATAAAAAAAATGAAAAATCTAATAAAAACTAAAGTCCTAAAAAAAATAAAATCTAATAAACTAAAAATAAACTACTAAAACTAATCCTAATAGAGTAGAGACTAAACGTAAAGCTAATAAAATTCAAAATAAGATAAAATTTTACTAAAAAAATAAAAATGGAAAATAAACCTAGAAAATATTAAATAAATCTAAAATAAACTCTAAAAATAAAAATGACTCAAACTAAAAATCTAAAAAATAATACAATGACACAAATAAAACACACACAGGCTTGGGGTAAGTTTGGGCTAGGTTTAGGCTCGGGTTAGGGTACGGGAGAGGGAATTAGCTCCATTCTAACTGCAATTGGCCTCGAAATGTATCTTTTGACACCGCAACTGCAGTTAAGCCTGCATGATAAACATTTAAGCGCATAAGACCCATATTACCGAGAATTAGCAACTAAAGTACATCTATTTGGGATATAAATTGTACAGTTTTGGGTGCTTATCACACCACCCCCAAACAGAGCGTTGCTAGTCCTCGAGCAATAAGATAAAGAGGAAGAGAAAGATAAGTAACCAAAAGTGTACCACTTTCGCGGGCACTTGCGATTGCACTTAGCATGTGCAACAAGCCTTTAAACCTATAGGTTGCCCTATAGAACGAGTTGTGTCTCGTGAGGGTTTGCAGGGAATATACCCACAAAATTCTTATTTGCAAAAATTTATTGAAAGGAAGTCAATCTCTTATTAGACACAGAATAATTGCACAATCCATCACATGAGAAAATATTTTAAAAATACAAGCTAAAATGTGTAAAATTTTTAGCTAAGTATATACTCAAGGCACATCCTTCCTAGAACTCAACGTGTGTAGTGTGAATCAGTCAAAACGGGTTGAGTATCACAAGAGTAATTCCTAGATTTCCTTTTCGGAATCAACGCTTCAACTTCCAATCTCACGGATATATCTCTCTCAAACGAACTCTCGAGATTAGGGGTTAGTGTATCCCTCTTGTGTGTGAGGAGGTGAGTAATGTAAGCAAGTTCAAAGGTCTCACACACGCATAAGAAAGAACGAACAATTAGAAAGAAAAATGATCTCATGAAATAATGCTAATCACTCTAGTGAGAACGTCGAGTTATTCACCACGTTGACTTTCATTTGCACGAACACCTAAGGGGAATATATGGATGATTGGGTGAGGGGAAATGAGATGGAAAGGATATAATGATGAGGTAGAATGGTTATGTATAATGGGATTGATGTGTGAAATGATGGATATATGATGGATGAGCGAGAAGAGTGTACCATACTTTAGGAACAAATGTCATTATTTAAAAACTAACTACTAACTACAAACTCTCTTTCTTTTCTTTTCTCTCTTTTTTTTCGATTTTTCTTTTCTTTTTACTATTTTTATGTTTTTCTCTATTTTTTTCTTTTTTTTCTCTCACTTTTCAAACCAACACTGAAGACATTTAACATTTTGAACAACACTCTTTTATTTGAAAATGATGATGGATGATATAAATGGAGGTGATAGGTGATGGTGTGGGGAAATATATTGAAGAATATGGGTGAGGTGAACGGTAAATGGTATGTGTATGGATGAGAAACTAGTATTCGGGACAAATTTCAAGACACGCGTTTCTTACAACTCCAAAGAGATGTCATTCTCAGTGATCAAGCCAAAAATGAAGAATAATGAGATCATACAACAATTGAATGCGGACCCAAACGTAGTTGAATCAACATGTGACTCGGAGATTGCGTAAGACACTCTGAAAGGGTGAAAGGCACAAATCTCACAAGCTAAAGTCTCTACTAGTGATCTTTAAGGTTCTCTTTACAATTATAATACTCTTCAACTCTAAACCGTAGTGACTTAATAAGTGCGCAAATTTTGTTGAGTCTAGAAATTCATGGTGCAAAATGCCTTGTTATGTATTACATAAGCCATTAGAAAAAATATTAATCCTCTAGCGTGATTCCTAGACTTTTGAAAGATGGATGATTGAAAATTCACATCAATAAATGAGATGAAAGAAACTGAAAGAAATTTTAAAAATCAGGTTCAAAACTCAAAATTTTTCAAAAGAGCTACGATTTTGATAAAATTCCCCACCCCAAACAAAAAGGAACATCGTCCTCGATGTTAGGTAAAATGATTTTTAAAATTGAGAGCATAAGGTAGGAAAAAGATTACCAGAATGAACCGATAATGAATTGGACAGATGAAGCGAATATGAAACCTGAATAAATGAGTGAGATAGCAAGATATGGACAAGCCTATAAGCATGATAGAACATTGGGTGGGGTGAAACACCACCCCCAAACAGGATAAGACTAATACTAGAAACGCGAGCTGCCTCCCGATAGTGCTAAGTTTAATGTCTTCAGCCAGACCGAACCATTCTCACCCTAAAGAGAAGATCTATGAAAGTGTGGGGTGGCAGAAAAATTGGGGTGATGAGAATCAACCCCAAACAAGACTGAAGCGTCAGTCTTGCTGGATAAAGGCTAAAGGTGTCAATGCATTTGTATGGCAAAGTGCATCACGCGATGCAAAGCATCGGTGGACCATGGGTGGGTGGGGATTAGGGTAAGGGTGAGGGTGAATAGGTATCGATCACGGGACTTATTGAGCCGAAAGGTGAGGGCAACAAAGGCCCTATAAGAATGGTGCTCTAGTTGGCGAGGGAGGCGGAATGGTGTAGAAAGTGGAATGGGGTGGGGCTCATAAAAATCACACGATCATTCTATGAATGGGCGATGATAATGGTCGTGCCGTGACATGCCAGGGAGCTGTTGAGAAAAATTAACACCCTAAGAGAGTGGTGGGCATAGAGGAACAAGCTCGGTGTCACGGAAGTGGAGAGTATCACCATAAATACTCTCGTAGATGGAGGATGGTTTCAGGTGAGGATCTAAAAATGTCAATGGAAACTTGAAATGTGAAAAATCAAGATCCAAACAAGGTGGTGGGGTGGAAAGGATAATGGGTGGGTTGGGTGGGACAAATGGTGTATCGGGTAGGATAAACGGTGGAGGAAAATGATCCAACTCAAGCGTGGGAGACACACACTCATAGGGAGGTTTAAAGGAATACTCACAAGGGAGTGCGGTTTCTAAAGATGGAGTTGTCAACTTCTCCATAAGATTAACATCGGTAAATGGGGTGGGTAGGTAAGACAAGGAACCAAGATCGGAGATAGAGGAATCATTAAAAATATCGGGCTCAACGGGCTCCATGCATAGAGGGACATCATCCATATCCGGATAGTTAGGAACTATCACGAATTCTATCTGGGAAAATGGTGAGCACTTGTAGCCGGATCTAACCTAGGATAAATTGGTTCCTCGGGAACACAAGGGTGAATCTCAATGGGTATAGACTCGGGCATTATTTTGGATTCAGCGGGAAAATGAGTGGGAACTTCAAAGTGGGATTCATATGGATATGGTGGGGTTGGATCAGGCTCACTAATGAAAGGTAAGTCAGCACAATTGTCGACTTGGGACTCGGACCATGGAATGGTCTCATCTTCAAAATTCTCAGGAGGATAGGATTGGTCACACTCAGAATCCGTGTCACAAGGGGACACATCATCATCACACTCGGTTGCAATGATGGGTGGATGCATGGTAATGTAATCTGACTCTCTCGCACATTCCAAATCATTTAACCTTTGTTCAAGCCTTTGGAGAGCTTGGGCTTGAAATGCTTGCTCTTGCTCAAGTATGAACTTTTGCAAGAGGGTTTCGAGAACGAATGTGGATGACGGTGTTGGTGGAATGATGGGTGGTGGCGGTGGTTGAGGTGGACACGACACGCTATAATCGTGAGTGTATGGAGAATACTCATAGGAAGTGTGTGGGTGGGCCAAGTTCATCATACATGAAAGGATCACTTTCGTGATGGAAAATTGGTTGATGCGCATGGGGTGCGTAGTGAGGGAACTGATCGTGAACAGGTGCACAAGGTTGCCATGACGACTGTGGGAACGTGTGAGGATCCACAACATCGGGTTGGGATTCGTA
This sequence comes from Sambucus nigra, assembly GCA_949130495.1. Taxonomy (NCBI): domain Eukaryota; kingdom Viridiplantae; phylum Streptophyta; class Magnoliopsida; order Dipsacales; family Adoxaceae; genus Sambucus; species Sambucus nigra. The sequence goes on from OX422214.1 coordinate 436,446,465, forward strand.
TTGCATGGAAGGGTGATCAAGCCTCCACGAATAACTCGAGGACTCACATAACTCGTGATTGGGTATATAGGGAGAATAGGCCAAGGTGGGTTCCGGGACAGTGTCATATGGATACACATGGTCCGTGGTGGATTCGGATGGCTATGGCAAGTACGGACACTCATGGGACATGTGATCGGCATAAGAATAGTGGGTGCACAACAAGGGATGCGGCACGCCGACACTTGACACCAAGGGTGATGGAATAGGTGATGCGTGCATAGATGGGTCAAGAGGTGAAACGACTGAGAATGTCATAAAGAAACGGTGCGGGATCACTATCACACGTGTCACGTGTCAATGGAAAATGACCAAAGTAGTCCCGTAAAGGACGTTCTTCGGCCATGAGGAGAGAAAATATTTTTTTTTTTATTTTAAATTTTTTTCAAAAGGAAAGAAAATATTTTTGAATTCTTCAAAAAATGGGAGAAAGAAAATATTTTTGGAGTTTTTTGTTATAAAAATGAAAGAAAATACTTTTGGAAGAAAAGGTGGGGAAAATAGGCGGACTCTTTGAATTTGGACGAACCAACAAAAACTCGACTACCGCAAAATTAAATTGGACACACACACAAGTCAAGGATAAATCCTAACTAGCACATAGCCAATTTTTATCTTTAAATTTAGTGAAAGGGTAGTCAAATTTTAATAAAGTCTGGGGGCGATAAAAAATTCACAGAATAATATGAGTGATCACCTTTGCAAATTTTTCTCCTATTGGGCTACCTAGTTGATGGATTTTAAATTTAGTGATGGCTAGGGTAGCACACAATGGTAAGCGAATGAGTCGGGTGATGAAATCCCTTCTCGTGAGTGACCGGGTGTTGGTCTTAGCAATTTAATTCATCACACCATTCAAAAAAATAAATGCGAGAATAAAATCACACAAGAGCAGACAAGAGCACACAAAAGAATTAACTCGCTAACAGGAGAGGCGCGAGTGTGTAAAAATGTAATTCCCACGGTTTTTACGCCGTGGGGTGCCGAAAAAATTTGAGTCGACCAGGGGGAGATCACGCCTATCTTAGTCGTCCCCGGGAGTCCTACCGACCCAAGGTAGAGAGGCTTCTAAATCCTCGCCAATGGACGCCCTCTCTATACCTTGTCTGGTTTCCCTATCACGCTTGACTTTGATTATTACAATTTAAATGAAAAATAAATGGTGTCCTAAGCACCGCAATACAAGCCAAGATAAAAATTCTAATCCAAGCCTTCTAATAAAAAGGAAAAATTGTACTAAAAATAACAAAGTGCAGAAAATAAATGAAATACAAAATTGAATCCACTCCGAGCTTCACAATCCCAAGAATGGCAACGGTGCCATTTGATAACTATGACTTTTGTGTATATGTTGTTGTTGATGAAAGCCAAGTTAGTCAAAATCCTCAAATTACCTACAAAATATAACAATCTAAAGTATAGAGGTAAGTAAGGATGTCAATCAACTTTCTAGGGGGTAAAGCAAATGGAATAAATTCAATTTTAATTCACTTTTTATTTTCTTTTTGGGCTTTTTCACTTTTCTATTTTTTTTAGCTTTTTCAATATTAAAACAATAGGGTGAGGTGAGATTTTAAACTAAACTAAACTAAAATGTGATATGAAAATAACTAAATAGAAAATTGCTAAAATGAAAAATAAAGTCTAACACTAAAATAAAAGATAAAGTGAGGTAAATAATTGTGAGAACAATCAAGGAGTGGGATTACACCACAAATTTTAGTTATTCTAATTAATTAATTTAATTATTTGAATTCTCCCAAATTAATATCAAAACTACAAATCAACTCTCGTTGCAAGTGTAATTTTAATAATAAAATTTTAGAAAATTAAGTTTAACACCCCACAACTCTAGAAAAAATGATCTACACTCCTTTTAATTAATCACCCCCTAGAATCGATCAATTAGAATTTATGTAAATCTAAGAAAATAAATTTAGAGTTGGAATTCAAGTGATAATACCCCACTTAAGAAACCCCTATCTCTAGTTCGAATAAAAAATAGGTATTATAATTAGAATTTTGATTTTCTCTCGAAAATCATTTACCCTCTCTCGAGGCGTAAATCTAAGGGTGAGGGATCAAAATTAACATTCAAATGGACTTTTCAAGTAATTAAACTAATAAAAATAAAATAACATCAAATAAGGGTTTTACCCCACCCCTTGAAAGGAGATTTAGCCTAACATTGTATCAAACATAGCAAACAAATATTCAATAGGCATTAATATAATAAAAGAGTAGAGAAAGAGAACAAATCTTCACAAGTCTCCTTGAAATTGGCAATTTGAACTCTATCCTTGAAATTGAAGAATACAACCCTCCAAATGAGTGATCAAAGTAATATGAAATTAAAATCAACACTCAATTAAATCTCAATCAATATTTATCCTCAAAAATATCTAAAAAAAAAAGAATAAAACAAAACTATTTACAAATGGTGTTTTTCTAATTTATTTTCTAAACTAAACTCTCTCTCTAGAATTTTCTCCCTATCTCTAAGCTCTTTTTTCAAATGGGGTCTTCATCTTCATTTATATTAGGTATGGAGCATGGGGGTATTTTTGGAAATTGGTTTGGGTGTGCATGAGAATGGTGAGGGGAGCATGGGGTGTGAGGATAAAAATCTGATTTGTGTGCACATGGGGTGGTTTGGGATTTGGTTAAAAGGGTAGTTGGGGGTATTATGGGTAAGTGGCAATAAGTTAGTTTATTTTGCACATGTGGGTATTTGGCTTTAGTTAGTTTTAGTTTTTGACATCACACGATTTTGGCATATATGTTGAAATGGGTTTTGGGTTTTCAAAGTTCATGGGTTAAAGGGTGGAAAATAATGGGAAATGGGTTTGGCTTAGGTGGCAGTGAAAGGGGTAACGATGCCGGCGGGAGGCAGTCGGAAATGGGGTCGGGTTTTCGCCAGAGGTTCTGGTGGCTTTTGATGCTGCGATCGGCACCGGGGAGGGTGCATGTCGGAAGGTGAGATAGAGAGGGCTCGGAGTGCTGTCGGTTTGGGGCTATCGCCGGCGGGATGCTGGATTGACGTCGATTTGGCACTGGCCGGATTTGGGAGGCATAAGGGGTCGGTTGGAGTGAGGAGATCGGGAGAGAGTTAAGGGCCGGGGGTGGCTGGGCTTAGGGTCTCGGGTAGTGACGATGGGTCTCCGGCAGGTTAAACCGCCGAAATGGGGACAAGTTCGAAATTCGGGTTGGTGGACAAAACCGGGGGGAAGGGGAATGGAGTTTAATGGTGGTGGTTTTGTGTTTGTTGGTGTATTGGTTTTGATGATGGAGGTGGGTGTGAGGAGAGAGAATAAGTGTGTTGTTGGGGAAGATGAGGGTGAGGGTGTTAGGGTGTGTGAGTGTGTATGGTGTATGGTGTGGGTAGGGGAGTTGAGTGTGGGTGAGGGAGTGTTAGGTGTGTAGGGTAAGTTTGTGGGTATAGGGTGTATTTTTTGTGTGTGTAATTTGGATACCTTAAAAATAACTAACACTAAAAAAAACTAAAAATCTAAAATAAAAATCCTACTTTTAATAGTAAAATAAATACTCAAATTAAAAATAAACTAAAACTAAAAAATAAAAAATATAATCTAACTAACAAACTAAAAAAAATATTAGAACTAAAAATAAAATCCTAAGCTATTAAAAACTAAAATAATAAAACAAAAGAAATAAAAAAATAAAAAATCTAATAAAAACTAAGGTCCTAAAAAAAATAAAATCTAATAAACTAAAAATAAACTACTAAAACTAATCCTAATAGAGTAGAGACTAAGCTAAAAGCTAATAAAAAACAAAATAAGATAAAATTATACTAAAAAAATAAAAATAGAAAATAAGCCTATAAAATATTAAATAAATCTAAAATAAACTCTAAAAATAAAATTGTCTCAGACTAAAAATATAAAAAACAATACAATGACACAAATATAACACACACGGGCTTGGGGTAAGTTTGGGCTAGGTTTATGCTCTGGTTAGGGTACGGGAGAGGGAATTAGCTCCATTCTAACTGCAATTGGCCTCGAAATGTATCTTTTGACACCGCAACTGCTGTTAAGCCTACATGATAAACATTTAAGCGCATAAGACCCATATTACCGAGAATTAGCAACTAAAGTACATCTATTTGGGGTATAAATTGTACCGTTTTGGGTGCTTATCATACCACCCCCAAATAGAGCGTTGCTAGTCCTCGAGCAATAAGATAGAGAGGAAGAGAAAGATAAGTAAGCAAAAGTGTACCACTTTCGCGGGCACTTGCGATTGCACTTAGCATGTGCAACAAGCCTTTAAACCTATAGGTTGCCCTATAGGACGAGTTGTGTCTCGTGAGGGTTTGCAGGGAATATACCCACAAAATTCTTATTTGCAAAAATTTATTGAAAGGCAGTCAATCTCTTATTAGACATAGAATAATTGCACAATCCATCACATGAGAAAATATTTTCAAAAATACAAGCTAGAATGTGTAAACATTTTAGCTAAGTAAATACTGAAGGCACATCCTTCCTAAAACTCAACGTGTGTAGTGTGAATCAGTCAAAATGGGTCGAGTATCACAAGAGTAATTCCTAGATTGCCTTTTCGGAATCAACGCTTCAACTTCAAATCTCACGAATATCTCTCTCTCAAACGAACTCTCGAGATTAGGGGTCAGTGTATTGCTCTTGTGCGTGAGGAGGTGAGTAAATGTAAGCAAGTTCAAACGTCTCACACACGCATAAGAAAGAACGAACAATTAGAAAGAAAAATGATCTCATGAAATAATGCTAATCACTCTAGTGAGAACGTCGAGTTATTCACCACGTTGACTTTCATTTGCACGAACACCTAAGGGGAATATATGGATGATTGGGTGAGGTAGAATGGGATTGATGTGTGAAATAATGGATATATGATGGATGAGCGAGAAGAGTGTACAATACTTTAGGAAAAAATGTCATTATTTAAAAACTAACTACTAACTACAAACTCTCCTTCTTTTCTTTTCTCTCTTTTTTTATTTTATTTTTCTTTTCTTTTTGCTATTTTTATATTTTTCTCTTTTTTTTTCTATTTTTTTTCTTTTTTTTTCTCTCACTTTTCAAACCAACACTGAAGACATTTAACATTTTGAATATACGGTGATAGGTGATGGTGTGGGGAAATATATGGAAGAATATGGGTGAGGTGAATGGTAAATGGTATGTGTATGGATGAGAAACTAGTATTCGAGACAAATTTCAAGGCACGCGTCTCTTACAACTCGAAAGAGATGTCATTCTCAGTGATCAAGTAAAAAATGAAGAATAATTAGATCATACAATAATTAAATACGGACCCAAATGAAGTTGAATCAACTTGTGACTCGGAGATTGCGTAAGACACTCTGAAAGGGTGAAAGGCAAAAATCTCACAAGCTAAAGTCTCTACTAGTGATCTTTAAGGTTCTCTTTAGATTTACAGTACTCTTCAACTCTAAACCATAGTGACTTGATAAGTGCGCAAATTTTGTTGAGTCTAGAAATTCATGGTGCAAAACGCCTTGTTACGTATTACATAAGCCATTAGAAAACATATTAATCCTCTAGCTTGATTCCTAGACTTTTGAAAGATGGATGATTGAAAATTCACATCAATAAATGATATGAAAGAAACTGTACGAAATTTTAAAAATCAGGTTCAAAACTCAAAATTTTTCAAAAGAGGTACGATTTTGATAAAATTCCTCACCCCTAAACAAAAAGGAACATCGTCCTCGATGTTAGGTAAAATGATTTTTAAAATTGAGAGCATAAGGTAGGAAAGAGATTACCAGAATGAACCGCTCATGAATTGGACAGATGAAGCGAATATGAAACCTGAATAAATGAGTGAGATAGCAAGATATGGACAAGTCTATAAGCATGACACCACCCCCAAATAGGATAAGACTCATACCAGAGACACGAGTTGCCTCCTGATAGCGCTAAGTTTCATGTCTTCAACCAGACCGAACCATTCTCACCCTAAAGATAAGATCTATGAAAGTGCGGGGTGGCAGAAAAATTGGGGTGATGAGAATCAACCCAAAACAAGACTGAAGCGTCAGTCTTGCTGGATAAAAGCTAAAGGTGTCAATGCACTTGTATGGCAAAGTACATCACGCGATGCAAAGCATCGGTGGACCATGGGTGGGTGGGGATTAGGGTAAGGGTAAGGGTGAGGGTGAATAGGTATCGATCACAGGACTTATTGAGCCGAAAGGTGAGGGAAACAAGGGCCCTATAAGAATGGTGCTCTAGTTGGTGAGGGAGGCGGAATGGTGTAGAAAGTGGAATGGGGTGGGGCTCATAAAAATCACACGACCATTCTATGAATGGGCGATGATAATGGTCGCGCCATGACATGCCAGGGAGATGTTGAGAAAAATCAACACCACCAGAGAGTGGTGGGCATAGAGGAACAAGCTCGGTGTTACGGAAGTGGAGAGTATCACCATAAATACTCTCGTAGATGGAGGATGGTTTCAGGTGAGGATCTAAAAATGTCAATGGAAATTGAAATGTGCAAAATCAAGATCCAAACCAGGTGGTGGGGTGGAAAGGATAATGGGTGGGTTGGGTGGGACAAATGGTTTATCGGGTGGGATAAACGGTGGATGAAAATGATCCAACTCAAGCGTGGGAGACACACACTCATAGGGAGGAGTAAAGGAATACTCACAAGGGAGTGTGGTTTCTAAAGATGGAGTTGTCAACTTCTCCATAAGAGTAGCATCGGTAAATGGGGTGGGTGGGTAAGACAAGGCACCAAGATCGGAGATAGAGGAATCACTAAAAATATCGGGCTCAACGGGCGCCATACATGGAGGGACATCATCCATATCCGGATAGTTAGGAACTATCAAGGATTCTATCTCGGGAAAATGGTGAGCACTCGTAGCCGGAGCTAACCTAGGATAAATTGGTTCCTCGGGAACACAAAAGTGAAGCTCGATGGGTATAGACTCGGGAATTGTTTTGGATTCAGTGGGAAAATGTGTGGGAACCTCAAAGTGGGGTTCATAAGGATATGGTGGGGTTGGATCAGGCTCACTAATGAAAGGTAAGTCAACACAATTGTCGACTTGGGACCCGGACCATGAAATGGTCTCAACTTCGAGATTCTCAGGAGGATAGGATTGGTCATACTCAGAATCCATGTCACAAGGGGACACATCATCATCACACTCGATTGCAATGATGGGTGGATGCGTGGGAATGTAATCTGAGTCTTTCGCACATTCTAATTCATTTAACCTTTTTTCAAGCCTTTGGAGAGGTTGAGTTTGAATTTCTTGCTCTTGCTCAAGTATGAACTTTTGCAAGAGGGTTTCGAGAGCGGATGTGGATGACGGTGTTGGTGGAATGATGGGTGGTGGAGGTGGTTGAGGTGGACACGACACGCTATAATCGTGAGTGTATGGAGAATACTCATTGGAACTGTGTGGGGTGGGGCCAAGTTCATCATATAGGAAAGTATTGCTTTCGCAATGGACAATTGGTTGATGCGCATGGGGTGCATAGTGAAGGAACTGATCGTGAATAGGTGCACAAGGTTGCCATGACGAATGTGGGAACGTGTGAGGATCCACAACATCGGGTTGGGATTCGTATTGTATGGAAGGGTGATAAAGCCTCCATGAATAACTCGAGGACTCACACAACACGGGATTGGGTATATAGGGAGAATAGGCTAAGGTGGGTTCCGGAACAGTGTCATATGGATACACATGGTCCTTGGTGGATTTTCTAAGTATCTAAATCAAGTTAATGTTTCTTGTTTTTTTTTTCAGAACCATAACTAATTATGTTTTGTATCCCATTTGTTGCAAGAAGTTTACTATCCCATGAGGATGTGTTATACGTACACTTGATCCTTTTACTGTTGGAGCCTTTTCATCTATTTACTCTAACAAGACCTTGTCCCTTATGTCCTCTTTAGTCTTGCTCTCAACCACAAGCAGGGTGAGACATATTCAAGTTAAATTTTATTATCCAACAGTAAAAGGAATCGTAATGTGTATATTTATTTACATTAGTTGTTTAGAGTGTTGTGGCTATTTATGGCATTATTTTTAGTTAATTTTTATGTTTAAATAGTTTGGTTTTCATGAATAAAAAAAAGAGACTCTGTCGAATTTTTTTAAAATATTTAGTGTTTTTAAAAGTAAATAATATGAAGATATAAAAATTTGACAAGGTTTTTAAAGATTGTCATCTATAGGAACTATTAAAAAAGATTACTTATTTGTTTAAGGTAATTGACACTTATAAAATTTTATTGCAGGTGGAAACCTTTTGTGGACAAGGCAAGATATTGAAGTCGTTTTGTTGGAGATCGTAGGCTTGAAGATTTTGAGTTTACATTGCATAGATCATTTTATGTTAGGGATAAATGTTTTTTATGTAAGTTTTCTAATGAGACGAGTGAAATTGAATAGAGAGATCTATGTTGGACACAATGTTTAAATTGTGTATTTTTTCTTTGCATGAACTTTAATTATAGTTGAATGCAAAATTATATGTTATATGTTGAAATGGGATGCAAAACATGTCATATTGTTTCAAGAGGTTTTGTTTATAATTATATAGAGTATATTATGGAATGGATGAAATTATAATTTTGGTGCCAAAATTATTAAAGACTGCCTCTTTGTCATCTCAAAAGGGTCCTATAAATGGGTAATTTTTTAGACGACTAAGTTATCATATCAAGAAACTCTTTCGGGACATTTGATGGCGTCTCTAAAAAAACTTTAAAAGACGGATTGTTTTTCGTCTCAAAAGGGTCCTATAAGCAATGACCTTTTGAGACGAAGTATTTCATGTCTCAAAAAGCTTTTAAAACGGGGGTCTAATATGACGCCCCTTTCCCATCTCAAATGGTGTCACAAAAATCCTTTGAGATGGCCAAAGGACTTTTTGTGACGGCTGGACCACCATTTAGAAAAGAAGGTTTTTTTTGTAGTGATTCTAACTCTTTTGTGACTAGTTAAAGTTTTGATAACTAGGCATATATAGTATTTTTTAAAATAATTCGGTAATGTTGTGCCCTTATACATAACAATAAGAGCAATGCTGGTGTGACATAGGCTTGACTTTATTACTAAAGTAAAAAATGGGTTTGTTCTTGTAAGTCACAGTAGTTCAATTATCACACATTTTAGTGTTTTATCTGAGGTCTCTTACAGGAGGACGTACATACTTATCTTTTCCATTTGGTTTTGGCGGTTGATTACACTGATTTTGCATTACCTTAGAGACATTGACATTCTAAATTCCTTTGTGAGATTTTTGAAAATTCTAGGCTTCTTTTACCAAAATGTCATTTTCAGGAGTCACTATTGTTTTGTTAGTCATAACTTTTTCTCCGAAACCAAAGCCAGATTTATCTTTAGAATCCATCTTACTTCCTACAACTATCTATTCATAGGTTTTAGATTGAGTTTCAAAATGTAGGCTTTTTTAAAAAAAACATTTGAAACCTTTTGTTTGGATTCTTCCAATTCAAATAAGGCAGCCTTATATATTTCCTCTAAAATAACGTTTTTCTTAGATGGGTCTTTCAATTTTAATGAAAAATCTTTTGTCTCTGTCTCATGAGCAATGCACTGTGCAGTGTGATTTTCTGCGCTCTTCCTAATAGCTTTACCAAGTTGTTCAAAACGTTCAATCAATTGCTTAACCATTTTATCAAGTTTGGAAATATTTTTAAGCCTTTTGTTGTAAAGCTCTGGAGTATTAAGGAGGTCATCATTGGACTCTCTAAGTGCTTTGTGTGCAGTGTCCCCTATCGATTCATTTAGTGAAGTGGACTCACACACACGTTTAGTTCGTCAATAATATTTGCACTTTGACTCGCCTGTAAGATTGTATTATCTACTTCATTGTTAACACAATAGGTACAACAATATCACAAGCATGTATGACATCAATATCAACAGGCCACATTCATTAATTGGTAGTCATGCATTAACATCAGAATATATAATCTTTGCATAAAATGACATGAATGACTCATCAAACTCCGTTGAATCGATTTCATCTTCATCAAAATCACTTGAGTTATCCCAAGTGTTACATATATTAGCCCTAGACTTATTATTGTTAAGTTTGACTTTGCCCTTATTGGAAAAATGTCCCATCTTACCACAATGATGAAATTTGACATTTTTAATGTCAGTCTTGGGTCTATTATTGTCATATGTCTATTTGTCATAATTTCTTTCATGAGGTCTATTATTTTGACGACTTGATAACCAGGTCTGCCTTGTGTTAGAACCCATGGAGTTTTGAAACTTAATTATTTTCTTAAAATGTTTACTCATAAGAGATATTTGTTTATTTAGGTTATCATAGTCATCACTCAGGTAAAATTTAAAGTCCAGGGGATTCATTTTGGGACAGTCACTTGGGAAGAAAACACAACATTAGATCTGTAGGATCTTCTATTTTGGGTAGTCTATTGCTTTTTATACTCGAATTCCATTTCTAAAGTTCTTAATATACTACTAAGTAATTAAGGAATCAAGTTCGGGTTGTCCATCTCTTTTATGGCATACCTTTTATTGTCGTATTTAGTAGGCAAAGACCTAAGGATTTTCAGTACAATTTCTTTTTTGTCACAGGTTATTCCATTTGCATGTAATTTTGTGACAATGTCTGTTAACTTTATATAACAGTCATCAAATGGCTCGTTATGATCCATAATCAGGGTATTATAATGCTGGACTAGCATTTGGGCTTTTCCAGCCTTAGCACATTCATCACCTTCATGGGTAGTGACTAGTGTGTCCCAAGCTTCCTTGGAAGTTGAGAAGATAGATATGATTTTAAAATGATGCTCGTTAATGGACATAAAAATGCAATTCTTTCCCTTATTGTTATCTAGTGACATCTTTTTTTCTTCTTTGGTAAACTCGTTAAGGTTTTTCTTAATTCTTCTAAGGTTTGTTTAAGACAAAGGCTTAGTTGGGTGTATGTAACCTTTTTCAATCGTGGCCCATACATTATCACCCATCATCACCCATTGTCCCTTGGATTAATGCCTCCATACTTACTTTCCAGTAAGGTAAATTGTTTCCACCAAAGAAGGGTGGACGGGACAAGTTACTAACTTCTCAAATCTCTCAGCCATTTTTAGAAATAGATTTCAAAAGAAGTTTTCGGAATTCCAAATATCAAATTTTTATGATAAACCCGCTCTGATATACCACTTGAAAAACTATGTACTAAGTCTTTAACTGAAAGTTAAATTTTAAATAAACTCTGAAATCCAACTCGTTGGATGAAACTCCTTTTCAAATCACTACACAAGATGTGTAAAAACATATGGGCCTTGGATGTTAGATTTGGTGGGTAGATTACGTTAATTTTTTAAAATAAAAACCTATACTAATTCTTTGATGAGGAATCACTCCATATAAGTAGTAAAAACAATCAAAGCAAGTTTGTCACGATATTTTTTTAAAGTGGTAAAATCCTAAATTAGGGAAAACATCCACGGTGACTTATACACCACAAAACAAAAATCCATTAGAATCAAACAAGATATACAAGATTATAAGCACCTAAACAAGCACACAAGATCCTAAGTTAAGAATATAAATATACCAACTGAGTTCCCCTCCACGATAATTTTGATCTGACTTTGATCACCCTGACTGTTTCATTCCATTAATCCTTGCTCCTTGTTTCCAATGGCTCAGTCAACAAAAAATCTCTCAATAGGATCAACACTTATAACTAAGTGGTCATGTGAAAGTGTATGTTACCGTGAAGTGTTTAAAATGCAAGTACACAGCTCACTTTGCTCTAAGAAATTATATAAATAGTCCTACAAATTACAATAATTCTATACGACATGGACTATTTGGATTCTCAAGAAAATCGGACTTCAGATATAGAAAATGAAGTTTTGAGATATGAAGTTTTAAATCTTTCTAAAAACCTGATCTAAGTCTCAAGAAATTATTTATATACATAATATGTTTCATAAACTATAAAACACTATTTCATGGTCTTAAACTTCAGATCTTAAAATTTTGAAGTTTTAGAAGTCTCTTTTTCAAGAAATCTAAACAAGATAAAATGAATCTAAACAAATATATAAAATAATACTAGATCCAAGATAGAACAGGATAAGAAACACTAAATGTATGCATGGAAATGTTTCTCAAGTGATTTTCTTACACTTTCTAAGATGAAATGTGATAAACTCTTATAGAATGTGTTCCCAAGAGAGATAATGCTTGAAGAGTTTATTCAAGACAGCTAAACCGCCAAAATATTCATGAAAAAACTAAAACTCTAATCACTCAAGTATGGTGGTTATTTGGTTTTGGTTTATACAAATGAACTAATGTTTGGTTTGAGGATAACCTAAGATATTCACTCAAGTGGTTTCTAGTCTCTCTCTCTCTCTCTCTCTCTCTCTCTTGTTCTTTTCTCTTTTCTCTGTACTCTTCATTCGCTCTATCTTTCTCTCAAATGGACGAAATGCCAATGTCTTCTAAAGCCTCAACTATGGTTGTTATTTATATAGGCTGTAAAAGGGTCTGGAAGGTGGAAATCAATTGGATGTCTGAGATTGTTTTAACGTTTAAAATTCAAATCTAAGGGTTATAAAATGACTTCACAATCTCACTCTCTGATTAGTCATTTCTAGTGTCATATGGATAAACTAAGATAACATACAAAACGTTGAAGAAGTTTGATCTAACAGTTATAATTGACATGTTTAATTATGAAAGAGAAGAAATACATTTACAATCAACCAGTAGACAACATGTTTTGTAATATACACGGCTAACGATCTCGTGTTTTAGAAATTAAAAAAAATATATTTTTGACCACTAAATGTCTCTGCCGATTTGAGTAACTACCAGGAGAAGTTTTATAGGAATAGAAATATTTTTATTTTAGCCCATAAAATTTTTAAACCATTATTTGAAATGTTTTAAAAAAACATTTTAAAATTTATATAATTTTTAAAAAATTCCTAAAAATATTTAACCACATGTACAGACACTCACACTCATTTATGCATGATTTGTGTCCTATAGTGTATCAAATGCAATATTTTACTTCCCTTTTTTGTAGAGAGGATGTCTTGGACAGGTTCATTATTGATGAAGCTTTAAAAACCATGGAGAAGATTTCTTAAGAAAAATCTAACCTATTTTGTCACCATATCCAAACTAGTTGGAACTCCGTTTTGGTATAGACTCAAGTAAGTCAACCATAAAGTGTCTCACAGAGGGGTCATGATGTCTTTCATTTATTGATGTTAAGATATTCCTTAGAGAAACATTAGTGTATCAACATATTGATCTTGGTGAGATAGAGCTCCAGCTCATTGTGAGTTACGAGGAGAAGCCAGTTGCCATTTTAGATCGAAGGGAGAAGAAACTTTGCTCCAAGGTGATTCCTGTAGTGCGTGTCCAATAGATACGTCATAATGAGGACAAGTCGACGTGGGAAAGGGATGATGACATGTGAAAAAATATCAAGAACTCTTCTAGTTAGATATGTATCTAATTCTAAGGGCAAAATCCCTTAATTAGAAGGAAAGCTGTAATACCCCATATTTTTAGTAATTCATTAAATGATTGTTTATTGTGAGAAAACGTTAATAATATATAATTAATTGTTACTTGAGAGGATGAGTAATAATAAAAATTCGAATTTGGATGATGATTAAACTTACACGTTGTGTAATTTGTATATGCTAAATGTTATGTTTAATTAAATTGATGTAAGTAATTAACTTGGACTATATGCGGTTACACGTAAAATAAATATAGTTGTGGGTTTTATTTTATGTTGTGAGGCATTATCGTGAGTTATGAGGTATTAACATTTCGAGCGGGATCTAGAGTGATACGGAGGCTCGATTACCTGTTTTATTCACTTGAAGTTGGGGCTTGGGGATAGGCTTATCCTTATGATAAGTTTCGAGCTATTCTATGTCATATTTTTAGCTCATTTAAGGGGCCAAAAATAGGCCTTTTATAAACCCATGGGATTAATAAGTATTTGAAGGATATTAGCCTCATTAATTCATTATTTTACACATAAGAATCAAACCTAGGCAACCTTAGTCATTGTGAGAAGAGATCAAGGAGACTTTGACAGAAGAAGAATAAGGATGATTGGGTAAATACCCATTCTTCATTGTTGTCCATTATTTTAGGAAAGAAAACTCTTGCTATATCACATGTTAATCGTTAACTTGTTTAGAATTCCATGTTATATATTTATTTCTTGGATTTAGAAAACATGTTTAAAATCGAATGTCATAAACTTAATTATGTTGGTTTAATTGGGTTACTTGGGATTAATATTAGTTGAATCTCAATTTAAGGTGTCCCTTAAGAGAGAAATCTAGAATTTATTAGTCTTGATATATGATTCGGTGATTAGAACTCATATTTAAGATTTATTTTTTTTAGTAACCAAATTCCTTTATTAATTCAGGGTCCAGTTTTCAAATAAATTGTGATTATGACTATTTGTTACGTTAAAGATTGAAACTTGGTTTAATTTGTAGATTTCAAGAATTTAACCTATGATTCATTTTTATTGATGTTTAATCCCTTAAAAATATATTATAAGGATCCATAATTACATTTATGGGCTGGAAGACGTGGTTTGGGGTTGTCTTGAAGCTTGATTTGGGAGTTAATGGAGGGTATAGGAGGTGATATATTCGTTTGTATGGAAACTTGGTCCTCTGCCTCGAACCGAATCTGTTCATCCCCTCAATTGAGTTGAGTTTAGGTTGTGTAAATGATGATGGATTTATTCTAAGTTTAGTTGCGTGGTTTAATCGTTGTCTACTTGAGTGGTGATTGGCATATGGCAAATAATTCATAACTTCCACTGGGTAGTGTTTTGATAATTCTTCAGAAACATAAGATGCATTCTATTCCCCATGGAATATCCTTATTTTATAGATTGGAGACATACCCCACCTTAGAAAGTACAATATAATGTCTTCCAAATACTTTAAAATTTTTGTTCATACAATGGGTGCATAAGCACCAGATATTGAGATTTCTATCTACATTCTTAACAAATTCATGACCCCTTTATATACTTGTCAAAGACCCTATAACTCCCTCCCTTCCAAACTTTTTACTATAATAAATTAATCAAACACTTCTTAAAAATTCAATTCACCTATGTAAATATGTTGAAATGAAGTTCCATGCAAGAACTATTAATTGATAATCCAAGAACATTCAATTTCATATCTTCATAATACTTGAAGATTTCAATCAATATAAAAAACAAACAAAATAACATAATACAGTTCTAAAAGGTACTCAACATGTCTCAAGAAATTAAATATTTACAAACTTCTCCAAACAAATTAAAATAAAACATTTGGATAATAGTGTTCACTAAACTAACTTCTGAAGAAAATAAATTGGGTAGGACAAAAATAACTTCAAATACTAAAAAATTTAAGCCCCGTTAGCGAGGTGGTCAACATACCCCGTTTCTTCTTCAAACCCCGGGTATATTTCATCCACCAATATCTGATCCTCTCCTCTTCTCAAAGGGAGATTATGCAAATTTGATTTTGGAGTCATAGAAATAACTGCGCACCATATAATAAATTTGGTGTTTCCTAAGTTCTTTACATAATTGTTCTCATTTAAAATTGGTTTATGGATTTTATGCCTTAGCTAGGGGATTTCCAATTATAAGCAATAACAGATAAAAGATTAAACTAAGAGACTTCTCATTCGGAAAGAGATGGAATGAGACACAAAATATAGAAGACAGAGTGTTACGTGGTTCGACCTAAGGAGGTACCTAATCCACAGTTGCAGTGATGGTGTGATTATTAATTCCTGGTCATCCCCAATGAGACGGTGGATACAAGCTTTGGTTTGTTCTCTCTCTTTCTAGGGTTTTCATATGGATATAAGTGACATAGTTATCTATCCTTTATCCCATGGGATTTAGTGATATTTATAGTTAGTTATAATTTAATATTAAGGGACAGTCGGAGTGCCTTTATAAGTTAGGCAGTTACACCTTTTACATAAAGTGAGACATGTAAGGATGAGTTTGTGGCAACACATTCGAAATGGGAAGGTTCTTAAATTCATCACGTGCAGAATTATGATAAGCATGACCAATAATCTTCTCTTACGTTTATAGGAGGTGCGAAATTGACATTGACTTAGTCAATTAACGCAATCAATTAACGTTGTGAGACACATGTCAAAATGGTAGATGGATTGGTCGGACCGAGCAAGAGTATATTTGAGTCGAGCATATCTCTTCCTAGACGAGAATAATTAAATAGTTAGGAAGACCTCTTTATTTTCCTTTAGAGAGATCATGTGGAGTCTTATGAGGGATCCAAAGGGTTCTCTAATTATGGTATAACAAAAGCCCCCACAATTTCATGCATGAGTGGAATTTTTAGTAGCTTCTCTAGACTGGTGTTGTTTTAAAGTCATTTCTAGATAAAATGAATGGATGAATTGTTCATTCTGTTCGGTAGAACTAGATCTGGTCATCCTAATTTCTCCTCATACCGCATCGATATGATTGACTTTGGATCTTTATTTCAAGGAGATGGCACGTGTCAATTGATTGAAGGTTAAGTTTGAGTAGTCATTATGCACACGTACATGGGTACAACGAACCTGCACCATTGTTTGGCTTTTTTTGTGATGACATCATTAGTGAAAAGTTAATTTTTATTGCCAATACTAAAGTACTTAAAGGGTTGGCAACTTTTTTATTTGATCACCATCAATGTTTTAAATATACCAAGCATCACTTTAGAGAGAAAGACACTTTGAATAAAGAAAGTTTAATCCCCCATTGTTCGGTTCTCTTCGTCTACTCAATTTCCCACTTTTTTGGTGAAGTCCTTCGTCATTTGATTTTAACTTATTTTTTCATTTTAAAGGTACATTTCCACTTACCCCTTTAAGATTTTTTGGGTTTACATCCTCCATTTTAGCATTTGTTGAATTTACTGTTGGGTTTGGATTATTGGACATTTATTGGAAACTGGGACCTTTAGATGGCCATTGAGTTGGTTGGTAGAGGAATACACAATTTTTGGGGTTGTCTCTTTCTTATATTGATTTTTCTTTTACTATTTAGCCCCTAAATCCTATTTCACCCATTAAAAAGGCTTGTTTATAATCTTGATGAGCTATCCTTCTCATGTGTAATGTTTGTTTGAGATATTACCCGAGTTGGAGCCGACCTGCCCAAGTATCATTACTAGGAGATTTTAAAACCCTTATAAGTCTTTTGACTAAAGGACGTACTAGGACATCCCAAATATACGCCCAAGGTAGCATCGTGTAGTTGTTTAGTCCCATTACCTGTGAAATCTCCATTTTTTATCCCTAATATTGATTATTAAGGAGTAGGTAGTTTAGCTCAGCCCCAATTAGGTGTTGATTTAGAAAATAGATTATCAATATCAGTAATAGATTTATATTCCTCCTCTGAAGTGGTTAGATCAGATAGGGTTACATGTGAAATCTCCATTTGTTTACCCCCAATATTGATTATTAAGGAGTCGGTAGTTTAGTCAGCCTCAATTAGGTGTTTATTTACAAAATTGATTATCAATATCAGTAATATATGTATATTCCTCCTCTAAAGTGGCTAGATCGAATATGGTTGATGATGTTAGGATCAAGAGTGTAGGGATATTTCCTTCTGTCCCCTGTGGATGAGCCTCTTGATTGATGGGACAAAGGGTAAGGATTGTGATTCTGAAGACTCTTTGGATGCCTATTGCTTATCCACTACTGATGCAAGGTGGTATACTCACGATATCCTTGAGGATGAGTTGGATCATCTTAGGTAGAAATATAACATACTCATTAGTATCCAAACTAGGCTTCTCACCAGTAAATAGAGGGTTTATGACAATTCAAATACAAATGAGATATGGCTTCCTCTTTGGGCCCTCCAAGTGAGACACCAGTTGCCCCTAAATCCTATTATCAGGTCCATGCTTAGTGGGTATGGTGTTACATTAACTCAACTCCCTCCTAGTTCTTATTGGACTATTCCGGGGGCAATGATATTTTGGAAAACCATGATTGTATTTTATCTTATTGAGGAGATTTTTAGGTATGTTCAAAGCCTAAAAGATAATCAAAAAGCCCCCGAATATTAATATGTTTATCCTAGAAAATTCATCTTAAGGATAATTGAGGTCCTTCAAACTAGTAATCATAGCTAGAAGGGTCAATATGTTTTTACCAAAGGTAAATGGGAGTGTAGGGGACATGAAAATGATAGTTTATGTAAGGACTCCTGCGAATGTAATGGGACCAACATAATAGGTAAATCTCCATGCCATTACATACCTTGTTATGTCTTTCTCTATTGTATTATGATATTCTCTCATCATTTATTTAAGTGAAGAGTTCTCCGCGACTTCCTGCTACTGTCACGAATCTAGTTGGATCTTATTGTGTGAGGAACCCCCTAAGTTTGAATATTTATTGGATATCGTACACCTCCAGGTGTTACTCCCCCATTAAAAGTAACTACCCCATTGGAGGAGTACATGTCGTTTGAGACTAATCATGGGATATAAGTTGTTTTAGAGGCAGAATCTTAAGTTAGTATATGTAACCATGCCTTCTTTTATTGGTTTATCCCTTGCCTCTTTTCCTTGGATTATTTACTTATACATCTTTATATCATGCTACCTTCGAACCTCCATCAAAATCCACCCTAGGAATGGGTTTGAAAATTATTTATTGAAAAGCCATCTGATTAGCTTGCTAGAAGAAGTTAAAGGCTGATAAGAATGGGGTAGAACCTAAGAAGGAGAAGGCTGAAGAGGAAAAGAACCAGGACGAGCAGAATGCTTGGAAGAAAGATGAGGAAGCTGATGAAAGTCTGAGGGAAAGGACCCTATGTACCCCTGTGCTCTTGATGTGGGGACAAATGACCTCTTGAGGCCCATGTTAGTGTAAATATTCCTTCAGTCCTAAGGATGGTAGAGTCAAGACCACTTCATTGTCTAGTACAAGGATATGTAGTTACTCCTCGCTATAGAGAGGTTAAATAATTTAAATTTGATCCCACGCACAAATTTCATCCAAAGAGTTGAGAGTTGATCTTGACTCCATTTTACATCACATCAGTAATGCCACCGACTTGTTGGTGGTATCATGGCTACAAAAAAGACTTTGAATTTTTGTGGGGATATGACCACGATTAATTATGAAAATTAATTCAACATAAGTTATCTATGGTAAGTTTCAACATGAGTACTTTCCATTTTTTACATTTGTTCATCTAGTCATTGACTTATCTTTTTTTATTTGAAGACTACTACAATGTCTAGAGTCTTGAGAGAGAAGGTTGTCATCAATAACTATGCTTATGAAAAGATGGCTAGAGTTGCCACAAACTGCATATAAACTCAATAAGGTTAGTGATGAGCTTCAGGAGAGGATTAACAAGTTATGGCCAAGGTTGTTGCCCTTAGTATGTCTGAAGAAGAGAATATAAAGACTAAAGATAAGGTGGCTACTGATGATGTCAAACTAAAGAGTCTGGAAGAAGCTTTGAATAAGGCTAATGAGTTTTTTTTTTTCATCAAATCGAGCATTACAAATAACTATTCAGATGTACACAAAGTTGACCCGGGAGCTTGAAAAATGTAAAGAGGCTCTGGCTACAGCTGAGGAAGTTAGTTCATCTAAGTACAAATCATTAGTTGATTATAATGTTGATTGCATAAGCTTTTTCAAGGATAGGTATGAGGACTTGACGAAGAGGGAGATGAACCATTACCCGAATATTGCGGAAATGGTGAGCAAATGGCAAGGTGATGATGATGTATCTATTTCACTTTCTACCGAGCAGATGATCACAATTGATGAGCCTTCTATGGAAGACATAGTCGCCTCTCCATAGGTTATGCCTGAATTGAACCCTCTTATAGGCAAAACTAATGCTACTGTTGACTCATGTGTCTTATATGTGGCCACTAACAAGAAAACCTCTGCAATATATGACTTTTGTGAATCTTTCTATTTAACCAGTTCCTCAATTTTTATGTCTTGTCAAAAAGTTGTAATGGAGATATGAATTTCTTCTTTTTGTTTTTATCTGCATTCTCATTATAATGTCATAGTATGTTATGTTTAACTTTATATAAATGAGCCTTGTATATATATATATTCCTTGTATCTTTTTTTTCTCATTTCTTTGGTTGATTGAATTAGCTCATATATTATGTTCTGTTACTATAATCATATGGTTGGTTCTTAGTCGACCTAATCTTCATTGTCAAAAATCTATTTGTGGGTGAATCTGGGTTGTCCTGACATGGGTTCTACCAGTATTTTGTCCAACTTACTAATCTCATGGATTCATATTATGTGTTAACACTAATTACCTTGGTTGACCAAAGTTTATGGGGGATTATCCTTGTATTGGATTATGGTTGGATCTTTTCCATCCATAAAGCATGGAATCCATTTACTTTGGTGGGTGTGCTTCTTATTCATGTCATGTCATAAGAGGAGATCATACATGAACGTTGACTTTTTATCCATGACTTGTTTGTTCAACGAAGTCGTACACGAAGTTCAACTTCTTGTTCATAACTTGTTTGTTTAATGGAGTCAAATATGAAGTTCATATTAATCCCTCTTGTTCGCAATCTGTCTTTTGACGAGAATGTACAGGTGTGTTTAGTGTTTGGTGATGGATATTAATATGCACATATCCCATGCCTGTAAAAATAAAAATAAAAAGAGTAATGGAAGAACTGAAAATTATATTCATAGCAAAAGGGATGTGCGTATTGCATAATGAGTAAAAAGGAAAAAACTTTTGCGATTACACTACTAATAATTATTGCTCGGGTGATCAGAATTCCATAGATTCTTGAACTACTCGCCTTCTAACGTTTCAATTTTTATAGGTTCTTGGCCTTCTGATGCTGAAAATGCGGTATGGGTCATGCCAGTTGGGTTTCGTCTTATTTCCTTTCTAGATCACCTTTTTTAGTATGTGGTCTCCCTCCTTTAGATTGCATGTCCTTACCCTTCGATTTCATAATCACATTATTCATTGATGGTAAGAAACTACCCTCAATGCATAATTTTCCCTTACTTCTTTCACAAAATTAAGATCTAACCTCCTCGTGAGGTCACTTTGAGGCGATTTGAAATTGAGAAGTCAGTGGCTAGAAAGGTCCATCTCAGATGGAACTAATTCTTTCTTACCAAAGGTTAACATATAGGGAGTTTTTCATGTGGCCATCTAGGGTGTGTAACTCTAATCCCATAAGACACTCTACATCTCTTTCATCCAATTTTTTGGCCTATGGAAGAATGCAACTTTTGTATCTTAAAGCGAATATAATAGTCCTCAAACTCTTGGTTGTCAAACTGGGTACCATGGTCTGTGATGAAGGTATAGGGTATATCGTAATGGAAAATAATGTTCTTCCAAATGAAATGAAAGGCTATTTTATATGGCATTTCCACGGAGGGCTTAACCTCTACGCACTTTATGAAGTAATCTATTGCAACCAGAATACATTTAAACCTTCCTCTCACCTTAGGTAACGGAATGACGAGATCTATTCCCCAGATTACAAAAGGCAAAAGGGATGTGATCGATGTGATAGAATCTCCTGGATTATGATGGGTCTTAACTTACTTCTAGAATTTTTCATATTTTCTAACATAGTCAGCCCGGTCTGCCTTCATGGTGAGTCGGTAATAACCTTGAGTGGTAACTCTTTTTTCAAGCGATCGTTTTACAAAATGTGCCTCAGATCATCCTTAATGCACTTCTTTAATTAAGTTTCTCAATTTGGTTAGGTGAACACATCGTAACAATGAGACTATATATCCTTGTATGTATAAGATTCCTCCTTCTACCACATAGTTGGTTTCTTAGTATCAGAGCTTCCTCGCTTATTTTGGGCCAGACTTCACAATACCAGTTTTAATGTCAACCCGTATTGGGTCCATACGTGATAGGCTAAGATTTATTTCCATGATATTGACTCCTTCCTCGTTTGTGGTTTGGTGTGTGAGTATTTCCACCGGGAAGGTCCTTTGTAATTCTATTTGTATAGTTGATGCTAAATGGGCCAATGCATCTGCACGTGCATTTTTTATTCAAGGTATTCTTAACATCTTAACCCCTAGAAGTTTCTTCAACCACCATTTTATTTTAGCAAAATACTTGACCATAGATTTCTCTCTCGATTCATACACCCGAAAGCGTTGATTGACTACTAACTACGGGTCATTGTAGGACAAAACCTTCTTGGCACCCAATGATGAGGCCAACCCAAAGACAACTATGAGCGCCTCATACTAAGCTTCATTATTGAAGGATTCAAATTTAAAGTGAAATGTGGATTCCACTTCTATCTCATCTGATGTAGTGATGATAAGGCCTACTCTGTTGCTTGTGGTGCAGGATGAACCATCCGCAAATAGTTTCCACGTAGGATTATCTTTCTTGAGTTCTCCCACGATCAGATTTCCATATTTGAACAATTTGACTACCTGTTCTTAGTTATAAATGAATTATTCTCATCCGGTTGATGATTTTGGACTATCTTTATTTTGACCTGACACTGACATGGTTGATATTTCTCTAGGAGGGGTATGCTCATCTCTCTTAACAGGAGATCTCTCTTCTAAAGAAAAGTTCTCAATTTCATATGTGGCTCCACTTTCTTCCATAGAAGTCTTCTTTCCCATGAGTGTTGAACTCTCTTCCAAAGTAATCCAGTCAGCTGGTTTCTCTTTATATGTGAATTCGGCGATAAAGTCCGCCATGACCTGGCCTTTGATAGCCATCCTAGGTTCATATTGGATATCGTATTCTCCAATTTCTATAGCATAATCCATTAATCGCCTTGACTTTTTAGGCTTATTAAGAGCATGATGTAAAGGTATATTTGTGTAGACAACAATAGTATGGGCTTGAAAATATGGCTTCAATCTCCTTAAAGCTTTGATTAATGCAAGAGTTAATTTCTCCAGCCTATGATACTAGATCTTTGGTCCTCAGTATGATTTTTTAGTGTAATATATAGTCCTTTGTATTCCTTATTCCTATCTCACCAGAGCTGAACTAGCCGCAGATTCAGATACGACTAGGTAGAGGTAGAGTTTCTCCCCAAATATTATTTTTGGTAAGAGATGTGCCAACCCCAAATATAGCTTAAACTCTAGGAATGCAATTTCACACTCGTCGATCCATTCAAAGGATTTTCTCAAGATTTTAAAGAATGGAAGGAACTTTTAGTAGGTCTAGAGATGAACCTATTGAGCTCGGCAACATGTCAAGTCAATCTTTGTACATCCTTATTTGTTATCGAGGATTGTATGTTAATTAAGTCCTGGATCTTCTCAAGATGACCTCGATACTCTTTGGTTGATAAAGAAGTCCAACAACATTACTTCCTTCATAACAAACACACACTTGTTTGTATTAAGATTCACCTGATGTTTTTCTAACTAATAAAAGGTTAATTGTAAGTCCTTCATGTTACCGGGAGGCCTTCTTCTCTTCGTGAGCATGCCATCGACATATACCTCCATGTTATTTCCAATATGATCTTCAAACACCTTGTTTACCAATCTATGGTAAGTGGAACCGATATTTTTTAGCCCGAAAGGCATGATATTGTAGAAACAAGTGCCCCTGTTGGTGATAAAGGACGATTTTTTCTTGATCTTCCGGCTTCATTTTGATCTGCTTGCACCTAGAATAGGCATTCATTAAATTGTGTAGCTCATCACCTAAAGTTTAATAAACCATTTGGTCGATCTTTAGCAGTGGGTAGTGGTCTTTGGTCCAAGCTTTATTCAAGCCAGTGAATTCCACACACATCTGCCATTTTTTATTTTTCATGCGCACCATCACCACGTTGGAGATCCACTCAAGATATTTGACATCCTCTATGAAATTAGGCTTTTGAAACTTTTGAAGCTTTTGAACTACATGTTGAACTATCATATTCTTCTATGTGTCAAAAACTCATTATTTTATCTTGACCGATTTAGCATCTTTTACAATGTTTCATTCCTGACATATGAAATCTGGGTCGATCCTGAGCACGTCTTTATAGCTCTAAGTAAACACGCTTTCTTGCTGTCTAAGGAGGTTGATCAGGTCTTTATTGAGTTCAATCTCTAGGGAAGAACCAATCTAGACAGTCTTCTCCGAGTGTGACATATTTTATCTCTTCAACTACTTGTCCCTTGGCCAGTTTCTCCTCATCTCGCGGATCTATCATTACAATTTTGTAGGTTATAGTTAATTTCTTATGTTCTTCCTAGTTAGCCGATGTATAGTACCAATTTCGAGCCTCTACCTGGTTCTCTATGGTGTCACACCCAGCGTAATTCTGGCGTCAGTCGCCACCAAAACTATGTCGAGTGTGAACTCAGTAAAATATCATTCTTAGCATGTGATAGATATGAGACGTATAAAACCCATTCCACAAGATACTAATGAAATCAATCCCAATAAATAATAATCATCAATGTGACATAAAATCCATCACCATGCTAATATCCAATAATATCTAACTTGAAATAAATGTAATCTCCAATAAATTGAATCCATAATGAAATATCGAAATAAAATCATAACAACTGTGGAACTGAATGGCCCACAAAAATCATAAATTGTGTCTCAATATAAATGCGAAGGAATTGAAACTAATTTAAACTACAAAGCATAAAATAAATACTCTGGCTGTACCTCCAAGATAAATCTCCAAATACTCCTATGCAGTTACTCCACCACTATGTAACACCCCGTATTTTTGACGATTTAAATAATTATGTGATTAATTATTATTATGGGAATAAATATGCAATTAATTATTGTTGTGGGATTAATTAAATTAAAATGTGAAAAATTAATTTGTTATTAATCCGGATTTAAATAATTCTTAACTAGAGTGCCAAGGGTTAATACTTATTGTTGTGAACTATTGAATATTACCGTGTGATATGTAATATGGAATAATGATATTTGATAAATTGTCGGAAGTGAGAAATACGATAGTTTGGTAATTTAAGTATGTCACGCGTGTGAGTCGTGTCGGGACTAATTGAATGGAATAAAAAGAGAATTTATTTTTATTAACTCGTATGGTCATTTCGAGTGTGCCTTTGAGTCATGGAGGGTTGAGACAGTCAGAAAACACTACCCGGGTATTTTATTTGGACTCCGGAAGATTTTAGGCCAAACCGACACCCCGTAGGGGTAGTTTTGTAATTTGGATTTTTGGGATAATTAAATGGACGAAAATTAGAGAATAATTATATCATCTACGGGAGTTTCCATTAGGGTTTAGTTACACAAAACAAGAATGGCCATGGAGGGTGTGAGTGAGAATAAAATTTTAAGAGAGAATACTCATTTGGCATCACCTAGCATAACCGTGAGCACCAATTCGTAGATCGAGAAGAGAGGAACACACACATACCAACATCACCAACGGATCAGACCGTCATATTCGAGGCAAGTGTTTATTACATGCTTTTTTTTAGCAATAATCGTGCTCATGTTAGTATAGGTGGAATTAATCATGATTTATATGTTAATTGGGTGAAAATTGGAGATTTAAACTATGATTAAAGATTGGTTTAATTAGTGGTTAGAATTTATTCATGTATGTAGAGGATTAATCACTAAATCTGAGTATATATTGATGAACGAATATGGATTGATTGGGTTCTTTAATTGAAAATTTGGAACCTAGGGTTCATATGAATTGATTTGTGGATTTTATATATTTTTGATGATTTATAACGAATTAATGATCCTAGAAGGTTAGGAATGATTTATAACATGTTAGGTGTTGATGGGTATTGATGATGAGTCATTGGCAATTGGATCTTAGAGGTTTTTAGGTTAAAAAATGGAGGGAAAAAGATGAGATTTGGTGAAGAAGACGAATAGTGCCATCTCGCGCGAAGTCGCTCTAAGTGGTTCAAACGAGATGGGGATCTCGCGCGAAGTGGTTCAAACGATATATCATTCTGGTTCGAACGACATGTCAAAGTGGTTCAAATGACAACTCATTCTGTTTCGAACGACAAGCATTCTCGTTCGAACGACATGTTATTCTGGTTAGAACGACATGTCATTCTGGTTCAAACCACAGGGTGAATTTCTAGGAATGTGCTTAGAGCCCAGTTTGGAGTTTATTGGTTTATTGGAGTGAGAGAAACTACCAAATAGTAAATTCAAATAAGAAGGAATTTTGGGAAAAGTATGTGGGAATTAATACTTTAATTATTTCGGTATGGAAAGAATGTACCTTGGAGATTACGAGAGAGATAGTAATCTAATTATTTATACTATACATAGTAATGCGATTAAAATATGTATGGGGAGTATATATGTAGGTTGGAGAAAATACCTATAAATTATAATAGGATGTGTGTGCGCCAATTATGTAATATTATTATTAAGAGCACTAATGGGTGATAACCCGGGGGTGCAAGAACCTTATAGTTAAGGGCACTAATGATTGATAACTCTGGGGTGCAGAAACTCTATTGTTAAGTGTACTAATGGGTGATATCCCGGGGGTACAAGGATTAATATTGATAGGTGCATTAATGTATTCTAACCCGGGAATGCAAGATTCTATTGTTAGGCGCACTAATGGGTGACAACCCGGGGGTGCTGAATTATTATTGATAGGTGCATTAATGGGTGCTAACCCGGGGATGCATGATTTTATGGAGATATGCACTAATGGGGCTTAGCCGGGGGTGCAGGATTGGTATATATATATATGTATAGGGATGATGGTACTATATATATATATATATATATATATATATATATATATATATATATATATATATATATATATATATATATATAGAGAGAGAGAGAGAGAGAGAGAGAGAGAGAGAGATTTTAGAAGACTTGGTAATAATAATAATTATTACATTGCACCAAGCGCTCTTAACCTAAGGGTGCAGGATTAGTGTATATATATAGGGATGATGAGACTATATATATGTATGAGTGTAATTGAGTAATTTTCTATTTTGTGAGACTAGTAGATAAAATGAAAATGAGAAGTAAAATAATCTTAGTGAATAAATATTAACTATTCAAACGGTGAATATTGAAATTTAGTATGTGATATAAACTATCTGAATAGCGTATTGTATGGGCGATACGGGAATACTACGAGTGAGCATAGTTAGTATTAGTATGGTTTCTGACTAGTTAGAATGGGAGGTATAACTAGTGGGAGATTAGATGTACGTTAGGCATGCACAATAGACGAGAGGTGAGAAACTCATGCGAGAGTTCGATAACTAACATGCGTATAAGACTTATTTTAAGTACCAGTTTTAAATACTTGCTAAATCATTTTTACAGATCGGGCTCTGACCCGTTTCTTGTATCTCTTCTCTCTGTTGCTATATATATGTAATATATCAGGTGCTCAGCCATAGGAGTATCAGATTTATAGATTTGATTGCTTGACGTGCTGCAGCTGTTGTGGAAGCTGTAGGTCCTTGCAGTAGACACATCTATCCTTTCCATTCAGTTTCATGTAGACTTCTTGTTTAGGGCATATGTCGCCACTTCTAGTTCTTTCATCAGAGATATTGTATTCAGTTTATTATATGGTTTGGAGTTTTGAACTAGGAGGTTTTATCCAGTCTTATTTATTTCAGTACTTGATTCATGTTCAGTATCTATTTAAATTTCTATGTGTGGTGAATGGTTTATATTTTAAAATGGAAAGAATTGGATTTACTTGGTTTTATTAAATTGGAAACGTTTTGACACCTAGCTTAATTTTACATTAGGTGATTAATATGTTAAAAAAAATTTCGACAGTGATGCTTAGAATGAACCAACTAAATATCCTATTTTAAATTGGTAGAGGACTGATCACCCTATATTTAATTGGGCGGAGTGTCACGGGTGGTATCAGAGCATCAAGTTCTAGTGTCCTTAGGATCTGTACGGCTTATTACGTTTTAGCGTATCGTTCTTTCATGTAGAGCCTTATGATAGGATTGTTGTGTCCCCTTACGTATGCGACTTACGTTTTCCTGCTATGAATCATAATGGAGGTGACTCATTATACAAAATTCGGTGTGATTTAAACCCCGAACATTTTAGAACGACCAGCAAGGTCCGTAAGAAGAACTGCGGGAGAAGAAGCTCAACAAAAGACATAGAGAAATCGGGTAAGAGTGATTGGGACAAAAATCACCATGAGAATTACTTAAGTAAGAGATAGTAAAATTGTCACTCGGGAACTGTGGGTTCCCAGGACATAGTCATAGATAACGGTGGAGTGAATTTAGGGCCACCTAGCATAGTCCATAAAGGGGAAATCAGAGGGAATCCTTTGAAAACCCATCGGTGAAGATGCGAAAAAGAAAATGAGAAAGTGTAACAGACCAACGGAAGTAGAAAATCCAAAGGCAATTGTGTAGAGTGGGCCGTGACGGCACTCATAATTAAATTTGGAGTTAAAAGCTATAGCTCTAAGGAGCATCAGGTAGTGATTAGAGGCATATGAAGAAGTGTGTTTGACATTTAGAGAGAAATTTGAGTATGATTTGACTGTGAAGTCTTCCATTCAGTGTCGTAACAACATGTGAGTGAAATTTTGATGTTTAGCACAATGGGTAAGATAGAAAATGATCGTGAAAGAAATGTTGAATTTCATAATTAACTTCGTACCTAGTAGAGGGGCATAAATTATCCAAAGGGTCTATAGATGATAAGGGACCCGTGAGTAGAATACCAGAACAGATGAGAAATCCAGCTAGGATGACTAATGTTGATGTCATCAAAGTATACGGTCGCTAGTGATTGCAGTCCTACCAAGAAAAGGGAGTAAAGAGGGTTAACGAACCTGCTGAAGAGCAGAAACTGAATTTAACGGTGTTAGTGAAACCCCACGTGAGAGTATACCCAATAGGGAACTAGGTTAGACGATTTTAAGTGATTAACTCCAAAAGGAGGATGAAGTCAATCAGGCTGTAGAGGCCAACCAAAGTTCCGAATAGCTAGCGTAGCCAAAGGGACAATGGAAGAATAATAGTGAGTTGAGACTGTCGGTCCGAGAGAAGGACATTCCCAAAATGGTCAGTGGGACCAATGACGGGGAAATGGTTCGTGAAGTTTTCCTTATGTGAGGGAAGTAGACTATAAGTGTTGAATGTGTCCACAATTACGAAGTCAGACCGAGGAGATTAGAAATGGTAAACTGTGCCAGTTAAGCATAACAACTGGAGGAGCGAGACTTCCAGCGAAAGAATTTGGGGTCAAGAGAATTAGGCCCAGGAAATTTATAACCCGAGAATGATGGGTTCAGGCTGGACCAGTAGAGTCCTCGTTAATAAAAGCATGCGGTATGTCAGAGTCTACGGGACCCGGGATGTAAACGAGAGTTTAATAAAGCTATAATTGAGGCATGGAGAGTTTGGTCCAACGTTTTAATAATGGGCGCGAAATCCACATGATGAAATAAATTGTCCGTGATGATAGAGGAAAACTATAGGATGTAATCCTAGGATGTATGACGATTGTAGATGTTCATGGGTCGTGACGACAACCACGTGCTGAGACCCTGTGATATGGTGAGACTGGAGAGGTTTTGCTTCTTCCTTGTGAGTAAAGGATAGATTCTAGTGACATGGTAGTGCCACAACTTTTATGTAAATTGGAAACCCTAAACTCCACGTGCGGGTCGAGTTTAGTGGGAACGTTAATTTTAACAGTCTTGTTACAAACGTATTTCTCGTTGTTAGAAGGGCATTTTGATGATTGCTCGTGAGGGAACCGGGCGGGCCCTAAGAATGTGTTTTGTTATTATAATTTACTACTGTAGTGAGTCATCTTTAGTAGAGATTATTAATGTAATGTTTAGTGATTAATTACCGTATGGTTAAACGATAGTAAAAATGTAGTGATATAACTATCGTGCCAGATACTCCGGAAGGAGTGATCTTAGTTTTGTGCAGCGCCACCTGAAATAGGGTTGGGCCCAGATATGAGTATATATGAAACGTTCATGGTATTATAGACCTCAGCGAGTATAGTGTCTAATTATATGTGATTTTTGAGCATAGGAATTTATTTGTCTTTTAAGACTTAGAATACATTGTGTTCTTATCGAGAGGGCGAAATATAGCTTGTTATATATCTATAGCGCCAAGTACTTGGGATAGTGTGGGCGCCATGCTTCATGTTACATTTTTAGGGACATGAGAGTGGACGAGTAAAATTTTATATCACAATACGTAGATTGTGGGAAAGTACATAGTAGGTACTGAAGGCTTTACGGACCTCGACAACCGGCTAAGTTAGATAGTAGTGTATCGGGGGGGTTCCTTGTTTGGATTTCGCTTTGCGAGACATCCCACGGATGAAACTAGCAAACATCGGGAGTTAGAGAGAAGTTTTTTCGCTATTACATAGGTTTTGTATGTTGGTTATTATACCTATAAAGGAATATAATTGAGAGTTAATAATTCTTTTACAACTTAAGGCCAATAGAGTCGCCTAGCCTTAGTAGTATTCGGAATGGAGCAATGATACCATTGAAGGATTGATTAAGTTTTGACTAGTGGGGTGGTTGAGTGTACCCCTACCACATCAACATACCGAGTGTGCAAGAATTGAAGTAAAAAAAATGATGTCTTTTGTATAATGATGCGCGAGGCATAGGGTGTATGGGCACCCTGGGGGATTGAATCAGGTAGTGGATTATGATTAGCATGTGAATTCGATAACATGTAGTCGGGTAATCCAAAGCTTATTCACGAAGTTTTGTCAGAGACTTACGTTTCAAGATAAATTGAAATTTATTCAAGAAAGATGAAATGTATCAGAATACAAACAATAGTGGTGATGGGTTATGAAGTAGGTTAATATTGCAAGGATAGTCTTGCAGTGGGTCACCTGACGGATTGAAAAATGGTGGACAATTCGAAACCGGTAGGGGCTCCTTCCACTAGAGAATGGAAGAGTATCCCCAAGGATCTTCTCATATAGCTGAGATGGTGAGATTATAGGTACTAAGATGCGATTGAGTACGGCCTAATACCCATAGAGGGATGGGCAGGATAAGCGGTCTAACCGGATGCGAGAGAGAAAATTTTATGTGAACCCTGAGATCTTAGAGGAGGGCGAGAGCAGTACCTTCCACTAGTGGATTTTGTGTCCAAATAACTCCTGTAAGTTCACGTTCGGGCAGAGTGCCAGTGGAAGTATGGCACGATAAACTTTGTTGTTGTCCTACTTGATAGTTAAAGTTGAAGGACCAGTTATGATTACAAATGTAAGAGAATAATCGATATTATCCTATATATTATGTGTGAAATATATATTTCAGAGCGAATTTACTTATAAGCACGACACGAGACAAAGTCATATGTATATGAAAAGAGGATAAATCTACTAAGGTGTAAATAGTAGAAGGTTAGATAGTGAATATCTAAAATAAAGTTGAAGTAGTGAAACTTAAGCAGAAAGGCTTGGGCATGAGCCTATGTGACAGGGTAACCTGGAGTTTAAACCAAACACATGTGTAGTGTTCATTATTAAAGGTATTCGATAGCGTATTATATGGGTGGTACGGAGTAGCTTATTTGTGAGCGCTGGGATGCGATGCGCAATATTTTACAGCGTTGTCTGTACCTGGTATACTTTTTCCGAATTTCTGGACGAAATTCCGTTGTAAGGGGGGGAGTGTGTAACACCCCGTATTTTTGATGATTTAAATAATTATGTGATTAATTATCATTATGGGAATATATATGCAATTAGTTGTTGATTTAATTAAGTTAAAATGTGAGAAATTAATTTGTTATTAATTCGGATTTAAATAATTATTAACTAGCATGCCAAGGGTTAATACTTATTGTTTTGAACTATTGAATATTACTGTATGATATGTAATATGGAATTATGATATTTGACAAATTGTCGGAAGTGAGAAATACGATAGTTTGGTAATTTAAGTATGTCACGCGTGTGAGTCGTGTAGGGACTAATTGAATGGAATAAAAAGAGAATTTATTTTTATTAACTCGTATGGTTATTTCGAGTGCGCCGTTGAGTCCGGGAGGGTTAAGATAGTTAGAAAACACTACCTGGGTATTTTATTTGGACTCTGGAAGATTTTAGGCCAAACCGGCACCCCGTAGGGGTAGTTTTATAATTTGGATTTTTGGGATAATTAAATGGATGAAAATTAGAGAATAATTATATCATCTACGGGAGTTTCCATTAGGGTTTAGTTACACAAAACAAGAATGTCCATGGAGGGTGTGAGTGAGAATAAAATTTTAAGAGAGAATACTCATTTGGCATCACCTTGCATAACCGTGACCACCAACGCGTAGATCGAGAAGAGAGGAACGCGCACAAACCAACATCACCAACGGGTAAGACCGTCATATTCGAGGCAAGTGTTTATTACTTGCTTTGTTTTAGCAATAATCATGCTCATGTTAGTATAGGTGGAATTAATCATGATTATATGTTAATTGGGTGAAAATTAGATATTTAAATTATGATTAAGGATTGGTTTAATTTGTGGTTAGAATTTCTTCATTCATGTAAAGGATTAATCATGAAATTTGAGTTTATATTGATGAACGAATCTGGGTTGATTGGGTTCTTTAATTGAAAATTTGGAAACTAGGGTTCATATGAATTGATTTGTGGATTTTATATATTTATAATGATTTATGACGAATTAATGATCCTAGAAGGTTAGGGATGATTTATAACATGTTAGGTGTTGATGGGTATTGATGACGAGTCATTGGGAATTGTATCTTAGAGGTTTTTAGGTTCAAAAATGGAGGAAAAATGCTAAGATTTGGTGAAGAAGACGAACACTGCATTCTCGCGCGAAATGGTTCAAACGAGATGGGGATCTCGCACGAAGTGGTTCAAACGACATATCATTCTGGTTCGAATGACATGTCAAAGTGGTTCAAATGACATCACATTCTGGTTCGAACGACATGTCATTCTTTTCCAAACCACATGTCATTCTGGTTCAAACCACAGGGTGAATTTATGGGAATTTGCTTAGAGACCAGTTTGGAGTTTATTGGTTTATTGGAGTGAGAGAAACTACCAAATAGTAAATTCAAATAAGAAGGAATTTTGGGAAAAGTATGTGGAAATTAACACTTTAATTATTTCGGTATAGAGAGAATGTACCTTGGAGATTACGAGAGAGATCGTAATCTAATTATTTATACTATACGTAGTAATGCGGTTAAAATACGTCTGGGGAGTATATATTGAGGTTGGAGAAAATACCTATAAATTATAATAGGATGTGTTTTTGCCTATTATGTCATATTATTATCAAGAGCACTAATGGGTGATAACCTGGGGGTGCAAGAACCTTATAGTTAAGGGCACTAATGAGTGATAACTCAGGGGGTGCAGAAACTCTATTGTTAAGTGTACTAATGGGTGATATCCTGGGGGTACAAGGATTAATATTGACAGGTGCATTAATGGGTTTTAACCCGGGGATGAAAGATTCTATTGTTAGGCGCACTAATGGGTGATAATCCGGGGGTGCTAAATTTTTATTGATAGGTGCATTAATGGGTTCTAACCCGGGGATGCATGATTTTCTGGAGATATGCACTAATGGGGCTTAGCCGGGGGTGCAGGATTAGAATATGTATACGTATAGGGATGATTGTACTATATATATATATATGGAGTTGTGAATATTGCTATTGTGTGAAATTAGTAGACTTGGTAATAATAATAATTATTGCATTGCACCAAGCGGTCTTAACCTAAGGGTACAGGATTAGTGTATATATATAGGGATGATGAGACTATGTATATGTATGAGTGTAATTGAGTAATTTTGTACTTTGTGAGACTAGTAGATAAAATGAAAATGAGAAGTAAAATAATCTTAGTGAATAAAAGCTTAACCATTCAGACGGTGAATAATGAAATTTAGTATGTGATATAAACTATATGAATAGCGTATTGTATGGGCGATACGGGAATACTACTAGTGAGCATAGTTAGTATTAGTATGGTTTCTGACTAGTTTGACTGGGAGGTATAACTAGGGGGAGATCAGATGTACGTTAGGCGTGCACAATAGAGGAGAGGTGAGAAACTCATGTGAGAGTTCGATAACTAACATGCGTATAAGACTTGTTTTATGTACCAGTTTTAAATACTTGCTAAATCATTTTTACACATCGGGCGCTGCCCCTTTCTTGTATCTCTTCTCTCTATTGCTATATATATGTAATATATCAGGTGCTCAGCCACATGAGTATCAGATTTATAGATTTGATTGCTTGACGTGCTGCAACTGTTGTGGCTGTAGGTCCTTGCAGTAGACACATCTATCCTTTCCATTCATTTTCATGTAGACTTCTTGTTTAGGGAATATGTAGACACTTCTAGTTCTTCCATCGGAGATATTGTATTCAGTTTATTATATGGTTTGGAGTTTTGAACTGGGAGGTTTTATCCAGTCTTATTTATTTCAGTACTTAATTCATGTTCAGTATTTATTTACATTCCTATGTGTGGTGAATGGTTTATATTTTAAAATGGAAAGAAATGGATTTACTTGGTTTTATTAAATTGGAAACGTTTTGACACCTAGCTTAATTTTACATTAGGTGATTAATATTGTAAAAAGTTTTTCGACAGTGATCCTGAGAATGAACCAACTAAATATCCTATTTTAAATTGGTAGACGACTGATCACCCTATATTTAATTGGGCGGGGTGTCACAGGTGCTATCAGAGCATCAAGTTCTAGTGTCCTTAGGATCTGTGTGGCTTATTACGTTTCAACGTATCGTTCTTTGATGTGGAGCCTTATGATAGGATTGTTGTGTCCCCTTACGTATGCAACTTACGTTCTCCTACTACGAATCATAATGGTGGTGACTCATTATATGAAATTTGGTGTTATTCAAACTCCGAACATTTTAGAACGACCAGCGAGGGCCGTAAGAAGAACTGCGGGAGGAGAAGCTCAACAGAAGACGTAGAGCAATTGGGTAAGAGTGATTGGGACAAAAATCACCACGAGAATTACTTAGGTAAGAGATAGTAAAATTGTCACTCGGGAACTGTGGGTTCCCAGGACACAATCATAGATAACGGTGGAGTGAATTTAGGGCCACCTAGCATAGTATATAAAGGGGAAATCAGAGGGAATCCATTGAAAACCCATCGGTGAAGATGCGGAAAAGAAAATGAGAAAGTGTAACAGAGCAGCGGAAGTAGAAAATCCAAAGGCAATTGTGTAGAGTGGGGCGTGACGACACTCGTAATTACATTTGGCGTTAAAACCTATAGCTCTTAGGATCATCATGTGGTGATTAGAGCCAATCACCATATATGAAGAAGTGTGTTTGAAATTTAGAGAGAAATTTGAGTACGATTTGACTGTGAAGTCTTCCATTCGGTGTGGTAACAAAATGTTAGTGAAATTTTGATGTTTAGCACAATGGGTAAGATAGAAAATGATCGTGAGAGAAAGGTTGAATTGCATAATGAACTTCGTGCCTAGTAGAGGGCATAAATTATCCAAAGGGTCTATAGATGATAAGGGACCCATGAGTAGAATACCCGTACGGATGAGAAATCCAGCTAGGATGACTAATGTTAATGTCATCAAAGTATACGATCGCTAGTGATTGCAGTCCTTCCAAGAGAAGGGAGTAAAGAGGGTTAACGAACCTGCAGAAGAGCAGAAACTGAATTTAACGGTGTTAGTGAAACCCCACGTGAGAGTATACCCAATAGGGAACTAGGTTAGACGATTTTAAGTGATTAACTCCAAAAGGAGGATGAAGTCAATCAGGCTGTAGAGGCCAACCAAAGTTCCGAATAGCTAGCGTAGCCAAAGGGACAATGGAAGAATAATAGTGAGTTGAGACTGTCGGTCCGAGAGAAGGACATTCCCAAAATGGTCAGTGGGACCAATGACGGGGAAATGGTTCGTGAAGTTTTCCTTATGTGAGGGAAGTAGACTATAAGTGTTGAATGTGTCCACAATTACGAAGTCAGACCGAGGAGATTAGAAATGGTAAACCGTGCCAGTTAAGCATAACAACTGGAGGAGCGAGACTTCCAGCGAAAGAATTTGGGGTCAAGAGAATTAGGCCCAGGAAATTTATAACCCGAGAATGATGGGTTCAGGCTGGACCAGTAGAGTCCTCGTTAATAAAAGCATGCGGTATGTCAGAGTCTACGGGACCCGGGATGTAAACGAGAGTTTAATAAAGCTATAATTGAGGCCTGGAGAGCTTGGGCCAACGTTTTAATAATGGGCGCGAAATCCACATGATGGAATAAATTGTCCGTGATGAGAGAAGAAAACTATAGGATGTAATCCTAGGATGTATGACAATTGCAGATGTTCATGGGTCGTGACGACAGCCACGTGCTGAGACCCTGTGATTTGGCGAGACTGGTGAGGTTTTTCTTCTTCCTTATGAGTAAAGGATAGATTCTAGTGACATGGGTGTGCCACAACTTTTATGTAAATTGGAAACCCTAAACTCCGTGTGCGGGTCGAGTTTAGTGGGAACGTTAGTTTTAACAGTCTTATTACAAACGTATTTCTCGTTGTTAGCGGGGCATTTTGATGACTGCTCATGAGGGAATCGGGCGGGCCTTAAGAATGTGTTTTGTTATTGTAATTTACTACTACAGTGAGTCAGCTTTAGTAGAGTTTATTTTTGTAATGTGTAGTGATTAATTACCGTATGGTTAAACGATAGTAAAAATGTAGTGATATGACTATCGTACCGGATACTCCGGAAGGAGTGATCTTAGTTTTGTGCAGCACCACCTGAAATAGGGTTGGGCCCAGATATGAGTATATATGAAACGTTCATGGTATTATAGACCTCAGCGAGTATACCGTCTAATTATATGTGATTTTCGAGCATAGGAATTTATTTGTCTGCTAAGACTTAGAATACATTGTGTTCTTATCGAGCGGCGAAATATAGCTCGTTATATATCTATAGCGCCAAGTACTTGGGATAGTGTGGGCGCCATGCTTCATGTTACATTTTTAGGGACAATAGAGTGGACGAGTAAAATTTTATATCACAATACGTAGATTGTGGAAAAGTACATAGTAGGTACTAAAGGCCTTACGGACCTCGACAACCGGCTAGGTTAGATAGTAGTGTATCGGTGGGGTTCCTTGTTTGGATTTCGCTTTGCGAGACATCCCACGCATGAAACTAGCAAACGTCGGGGGTTAGAGAGAAGTTTGGGCGATAGTAAATAAGTTTTGTATGTTGGTTATTGTACCTATAAAGGAATATAATTGAGAGTTAATAATTCTTTTATAACTTAAGGCCAATAGAGTCGCCTAGCCTTAGTATTATTCGGAATGGAGCAATGATACCATTGAAGGATTGAATAAGTTTTGACTAGTGGGGTGGTTGAGTGTACCCCTACCACATAAACATACCGAGTGTGCAAGAATTGAAGTAAAAAAATTATGTCTTTTGTATAATGATGCGCGAGGCATAGGGTGTATGGGCGCCTTGGGTGATTGAATCAGGTAGTGGATTATGATTAGCATGTGAATTCTATAACATGTAGTCGGGTAAGCTGAAGCTTATTCACGAAGTTTTGTCAGAGACTTACATTTCAAGATAAATTGAAATTTATTCAAGAAAGATGAAATGTATCAGAATACAAACAATAGTGGTGATGGGTTACGAAGTAGATTAATATTGCAAGGATAGTCTTGTAGTGGGTCACCTGATGGATTGAAAAATGGTGGACAATTCGAAACCGGTAGGGGCTCCTTCCACTAGAGAATGGAAGAGTATCACCAAGGATCTTCTCATGTAGCTGAGATGGTGAGATTATAGGTATTAAGATGCGATTGAGTACGGCCTAATACCCACAGAGGGATGGGCAGAATAAGCGGTCTAACCGGAAGTGGGAGAGAAAATTTTATGTGAACCCTGAGATCTTAGAGGTCCACTAGTGGAGTTTGTGTCCAAATAACTCCTGTAAGTTCACGTTCGGGCAGAGTGCCAGTGGAAGTATGGCACGGTAAACTTTGTAGTTGTCCTACTTGATAGGTAAAGGTGAAGGACCAGTTATGATTACAAATGTCGGAGAAGAATCGATATTATCCTATATATTGTGTGTGAAATATATATTTCACAGCGAATTTACTTGTTAGCACGACACGAGATGAAGTCGTATGTATATGAAAAGAGGATAAATCGACTAAGGTGTAAATAGTAGAACGTTAGATAATGAATATCTAAAATAAAGTTGAAGTAGTGAAACTTAAGCAGAAAGTCTTGGGAAAGAGCCTATATGACAGGGTAACCTGGAGTTTAAAGCAAACACATGAGTAGTGTTCATTATTAACGATATTCGATAGCGTACTATATGGGTGGTACAGAGTAGCTTATTTGTGAGCGCCGGGATGCGATGCGCAATATTTTACAGTGTTGTCTGTACCTGGTATACTTTTTTCGAATTTCAAGACGAAATTCCGTTGTAAGGGGGGGGGGTATGTAACTCCCCATATTTTTGACGATTTAAATAATTATGTGATTAATTATTATTATGGGAATAAATATGCAATTAATTATTGTTGTTGGATTAATTAAATTAAAATGTGAGAAATTAATTTGTTATTAATCCGGAATTAAATAATTATTAACTAGCGTGGCAAGGGTTAATACTTATTGTTGTGAACTATTGAATATTACTGTGTGATATGTAATATGGAATTATGATATTTGATAAATTGTCGGAAGTGAGAAATACGACAGTTTGGTAATTTAAGTATGTCACGCGTGTGAGTCGTGTCGGGACTAGTTGAATGGAATAAAAAGAGAATTTATTTTTATTAACTCGTATGGTCATTTCGAGTGTTCCGTTGAGTCTGAGAGGGTTGAGATAGTCAGAAAACACTACCCGGGTATTTTATTTGGACTCCAGAAGATTTTAGGCCAAACCGGCACCTCGTAGGGGTAGTTTTGTAATTTGGATTTTTGGAATAATTAAATGGACGAAAATTAGAGAATAATTATATCATCTACGGGAGTTTGCATTAGGATTTTAATTACATAAAACACGAACGGCCATGGAGGGTGAGAGGGAGAACCAAATTCCAAGAGAGAAGACTCATTTGGCATCACCTTGCATAACCGTGACCACCAACGCGTAGATCGAGAAGAGAGGAACACGCACATACCAACATCACCAACGGATCAGACCGTCATATTCGAGGCAAGTGTTTATTACTTGCTTTGTTTTAGAAATAATCATTCTCATGTTAGTATAGGTGGAATTAATCATGATTTATATGTTAATTGGGTGAAAATTGGAGATTTAAACAATGATTAAGGATTGGTTTAATTAATAATTGGAATTTATTCATGTATGTAGAGGATTAATCACGAAATTTGAGTATATATTGATGAACGAATCTGGGTTGATTGGGTTCTTTAATTGAAAATTTGGAAATTAGGATTCATATGAATTGATTTGGGGATTTTATATACTTATGATGATTTATGACGAATTAAAGATCCTTGAAGGTTAGGAATGATTTATAACATGTTAGGTGTTGATGGGTATTGCTGATGAGTCATTGGTAATTGGATCTTAGAGGTTTTTAGGTTCAAAATGGAGGAAAAATGCTAAGATTTGGTGAAGAAGACGAACAGTGCAATCTCGCGCGAAGTCGCGTGAAATGGTTCATACGAGATGGGGATCTCGCGCGAAGTGGTTCAAATGACATATCATTCTGGTTCAAACGACATGTCAAAGTGGTTCAAATGACATCTCATTCTGGTTCGAACGACATGCATTCTGGTTCGAACGACATGTTATTCTGGTTCGAACGACATGTCATTCTGGTTCAAACCACATGTCATTCTAGTTCAAACCACAGGGTGAATTTCTGGAAATTTTCTTAGAGCCCAGTTTGGAGTTTTTTGGTTTATTGGAGTGAGAGAAAATACCAAATAGTAAATTCAAATAAGAAGGAATTTTGGGAAAAGTATGTGGGAATTAATACTTTAATTATTTCGGTGTAGAGAGAATGTACCTTGGAGATTACGAGAGAGATATTAATCTAATTATTTATACTATATGTAGTAATGCGGTTAAAATACGTATGGGGAGTATATATGTAGGTTGGAGAAAAATACCTATAAATTATAATAGGATGTGTGTATGCCTATTATGTCATATTATCATTAAGAGCACTAATGGGTGATAACCCGAGGGTGCAAGAACCTTATAGTTAAGGGCACTAATGAGTGATAACTCGGGGGTGCAGAAACTCTATTGTTAAGTGTACTAATGATATCTCGGGGGTACAAGGATTAATATTGATTGGTTCCTTAGTGGGTGATAACCCGGGGATGCAAGATTCTATATTAGGCGCACTAATGGGTGATAACCCAGGGGTGCTGAATTATTATTGATAGGTGCATTAATGGGTGCTAACCCGGGGATGCATGATTTTCTGGAGATATGCACTAATGGGGCTTAGACGGGGGTGCAGAATTAGTATATATATATGTATAGGGATGATGGTAGTGTATATATATATATATATATATATATATATATATATATATATATATATATATATGGACTTGTGAATATTGCTATTGTGTGAAATTAGTAGACCTGGTAATAATAATAATTATTACATTGCACCAAGCGGTCTTAACCTAAGGGTGCATGATTAGTGTATATATATAGGGATGATGAGACTATATATATGTATGAGTGTAATTGAGTAATTTTCTACTTTGTGAGACTAGTAGATAAAATGAAAATGAGAAGTAAAATAATCTTAGTGAATAAAAGATTAATCATTCAAACGGTGAATAATGAAATTTAGTATGTGATATAAACTATCTGAACAACGTATTGTATGGGCGATAAAGGAATACTACTAGTGATCATAGTTAGTATTAGTATGGTTTCTGACTAGTTAGACTGGGAGGTATAACTAGGGGGAGATTAGATGTACGTTAGGCGTGCACAATAGACGAGAGGTGAGAAACTCATGTGAGAGTTCGATAACTAACATGCTTATAAGACTTGTTTTAAGAACCAGTTTTAAATACTTGATAAATCATTTTTACACATCGGGCTCTGACCCATTTCTTGTATCTCTTCTCTCTTTTGCTATATATATTTATTATAATAGGTGCTCAACCATAGGAGTACGAGGTTTAGAGATTTGGATTGCTTGACGTGCTGCAGTTGTTATGGAAGCTGTAGCTCCTTGCAGTAGACGCATCTATCCTTTCCATTCAGTTTCATCTAGACTTCTTGTTTAGGGCATATGTGGCCACTTCTAGTTCTTCCATCAGAGATATTGTATTCAGTTTATTATATGGTTTGGAGTTTTTAACTGGGAGGTTTTATCCAGTCTTATTTATTTCAGTACTTGATTCATGTTCAGTATTTATTTACATTCCTATGTGTGGTGAATGGTTTATATTTTAAAATGGAAAGAAATGGATTTACTTGGTTTTATTAAATTTGAAATGTTTTGACACCTAGCTTAATTTTACATTAGGTGATTAATTTGTTAAAAAGTTTTTCGACAGTGATGCTGAGAATGAACCAACTGAATATCCTGTTTTAAATTGGTAGAGGATTGATCACCCTATATTTAATTGGGCGGGGTATCACACACTAATACCTGAAAAATGTTACTCAACGCATAGGGTCTGAGCCCCGAGCATGGATACCGACTACTCCCTCCAATTAAGGTTCGTGAACCCAAACAATATCATCATACATGATAAATATTTAATAGAATATTTTAAATTAAATGAGGTTTGATTATATGCAATTATAATAAATCACTATCTACCCATAATAATTCTTATTAAAAAATCCACATTAATATTATTTTAAATATCCATCAGTTCCATATTGTTAATTTAGTTAAATTAACCCAAATTTATCATTCTTCTCAATTTATTATTATCCATTGCGGTACTCCCTCACAAAATTTTTACTCAATTAATTCACATTATTATAGCGGTTCTCCCACCTCGAGTGGTACTCCCACCAAAATACATTATTATAGCGGTCCACCCGCCTCAGGTGGTACTCCCACCAAAATACACATCCCCCTCGTCAATAGCCAGGTCATTCGTTTAAACTTTCGATCCCGCAATATGACGAGGTTCCACACAAGACACGACAAAAATAATAACTGACCCGTTTAAACAGTCAGCTCCCGCACATTATGTCGCTAATATATTTTATTACTCGTTTATTTTATTAGGCATTAATTCTCAATTTCTCATATTTTTCGTTATTTTATATTTATTCACCCTGCCCTTATTATCGTTGTGAGATCCTCAAAACACCCTTAGTCCCATATCTAAGGGTCCCCAAAACATAAATTCATCCTACCTTAATTATAGGATTAATTTCTATAAATAACTCACCCTAAACTTATAACATAATAACCAAAACCCATTACTCTCTCCTATTCACACAAGGGTTTCAAGTCTTATTCCATATTAAAAATTTCATCAAAATAGTACAAAATTTAGTTTTCACTTTTTCTAATTAAGTTGCTAATTTATTTTAAGAAAAACATGTAATTAACGGTTTAGGCGACACTTAAAACGCATAATATTAAAGGAAGAGAATAGAGTATCCATGTCTGAGTGAGAGTTCATTTCGATAAATCTTGAGTTGAAAGTTATGTAGAATGGGTCTAGGGTTTAGAAGTTAAAAGAGAATAATTTTGAAGAAGCCTTATGAAGGAAGAGTTATAAAAAAAATGATTTGAAGAACCCAACCACATATTAGTTTTAATTTATAATGATTAGAAGTTCTAATGCAAATAGAGTTCTATTTAAACTTAAAAAGGTTTGCCCATTAGTCATGGCCCAGAACCGTGACAAAAGTTTTTTTTTTTAATTTCCATTTTGACTCCGATTTTAATTTTGATTAAAATTCTTCTTTTCAATAGTAAAACACAACATTTTTAATTACTAAAAAAAATTCCAAAATTTTATTTTACCCAGAAATCCGAATTAATTTAAAAATTATCTTTTAAACTTATGGGGTGTTACATACTTCCCAACTAGCATAGGAATTTCATCCTCGAAATTCGACGAAGCGTGCGCAAAATAAAATAAGTCTCACATATGCTTACCTGTAGAATATCACCATTGCGCGCCCATACACCCAAATCCTACCCGTACGTAATTCCACGATTGAATATATATATATCTATATATATATATATATATATATATATATATATATATATATATATATATATATATATATATATATCTGTGTGTGTGTGTGTGTGTGTGTGTGTGTGTGTGTGTGTGTGTTTGTGTGTGTGTGTGTGTGTGTGTTCATAACTATAATAAATAACGGCGTACCACGCGCTGTCGTGAATCACCACTCGATCCTATCTCCAAAGGTCATCGAAACACTAAAGTCCTCAAATTTCTTCACATCACCAAAATTGATACTTACGATAACTAACATCTGCACTAACAATCTCCAAAATAACTCTCATCTCCAAAAATTACCTCTAAAGATACTCTCATAGAGATTACTAATTCTAAACTCAATTACCACAATGTCCTTAACACAGAACTCCAAGTCATCCGAACGCTAAAGTAGTCTAATCAATCAACATCACCAAAATCGATACTCACGATGCCTATCATCTTCACTAACAATCTCCAAGATAATCCTCGTCTGCCAAAAACGTTTCTAAGTCTCCACTGATCAAGATTATTATTTCTAACCTCAATGCTTACAACGTCCCTGATACAAGACATCCTATCCCCGAAACACTATTAACATGTATGCTAGACCAACTACCTTAAATAGTAAGAATCAATAAATGGAATCAAAGATCGGTAACGCGGAATCTAAATGGACTCACAACCTACGAGACCTAAGACAATGCTCTGATACCATCGGTCAAACCCCGCGTAATTTGGGCATCGACCGCCACCAAAACTATGCCTGACGTGAACTAATTAAAAAATCATTCTTAGCATGTGATAGATATGAGACATATCAAATTCATTCCATAAGATAATAATGAAATCCATTCCAATAAATAATAATCATCAATGTGAAATAAAATCCATCACCATGCTAATCTCCAATAATATCTAACTTGAAAT
Source organism: Sambucus nigra (assembly GCA_949130495.1). NCBI lineage: Eukaryota > Viridiplantae > Streptophyta > Magnoliopsida > Dipsacales > Adoxaceae > Sambucus > Sambucus nigra. The sequence goes on from OX422214.1 coordinate 436,490,755, forward strand.
CAATCTAATCTCCAATAAACTGAATCCATAATGAAATATCTGAATAAAACCGTGACAACTGTGAAACGGAATGGCCCACAAAAAGTATAAACTGTGCCTCAATATAAATTCGAAGGAATGGAAACTAAACTAAACTACTAAGCATAAAAGAAATACTCTAGCTGCATCTCCAAGATAAATCTCCAAATATTCATATGTAGCTACTCCAGCACTAATACCTGAAAAATGTTAGTCAACGCAGAGGGTCAGAGCACCGAGCATAAATACTGGACACTCCCTACAATTAGGGCACGTGAACCCGGACTATTGAATTATACATGATAAACATCACAATATAATATTTTAAATTAGATGAGCTATGATTATAAGCAATCATAATAAATCACTATCTACCCACATTAATTCTTATTCAAAAATCAACACCAATATTATTTTAAAAACCCATTAGTTTTGTGGGTACCCAAAATTAAGATCATGGGCCTGGACGAGTAGCCCAATTCTGGCGGCCCAAAGTCCAGGCCCCCCATTTCTTATTTGATTATCCGGTCTCTTCCCATGTCCCCATTAAGGGAGGTTATAGGAAGAGATGGAAGACGTGGGGGAATCCAACAACCCCACTTACCTAAATGTACATGTATATATTAAACCCTAGGTTTGGGGTAAAAGTAAAAGTTGTATTCTATATAACTTCTCTCCGGAGTATATAGAAATAACACCGACTGTACCACCGTGGACGTAGGCACATCTTTGCTGAACCACGTACATCCTTTGTTGTGTCATTGTCATTTTACATTCCTTGTTCTTCCTTGGTAATTGTCTCTCCTGTATTTACTTGTGTTCCATAATAACTGCCTTCACAATTGGCGCCGTCTGTGGGAAGCGTTCATCTTTCCCTGAGAAGAGCCCACACGAAGAAAGGATTTTAAATTGTCTGGTCACAGTAGCAATGCCCCCAGGAAGGGGATATTTAAGAACCACCTGCTCCTCGCATGATTAGGTCTGAAGTTCGACCTTCAGATCAAAGGGCTCGCTTAGAAAGGCCAGCCTCAGAAGAAAGCCAAGGACCAACGAGGTCCATGCAGATATCCAGACTGATTGATGCATACGAGGCAAGGCTCCACGAGCAAAGGGAGTCTTCGCACAAACATGAGGCTGAGAATGCTCGCCTGAAAAGAAGACTGGAAAGACTAAAGAGAGAGATTCATCATGATAACAGGAGACGTCCATACCGCGCTCCTAGCCCTCAGGCGAGCAAGTCTCGCAGCCGAGGAAGGAGCCTTAGGCGAGGATCTCAAAAGGTTGAGGAAGGTGAATCAGACGACGACCTCCACGAGCAGCTGCGAAGAGCTCGCCATTACCAGAGCCCTACTCATAGCAATGAGAACATACGGAATCTAGTACACAGGGAGATAGACCAACATCCTACCCATCACGGTACCAGATTGACCCGAGAACTTGCTAGATGAGCTCTCAAAACCCAGATGAAATCACCTTTCACGAGAGAAATTAAAGAGGAAGAAGCCCCCAAGAAATTTTCCATTCCAAGGTTCAAAATTTATGATGGTAAGACTGATCCCATTGATCATGTCAGACAGTATCGACATGCCATGACCCTCTAGAACCATCGATATGCTCTAATGTGCTGAATTTTCCCCTCGAGCTTGCATGACGTTGCGCAAAAATGGTTCGAAAGGCTCCCCCACCGATCTATCAAAAGTTGCAAATCCCTGGCCGAACTCTTTGCGGCCCGCTTCATTACTAGTAGCTCCCATCCCAAAAGGATGGATGCTTTACTGACAATGAAGAAAAAGCCTCAAGAGACACTCCGAGACTACGTGCAGAGGTACTGGGAGTTATTAAACGAGGTCGAGGATTGCTCGGAACAAGTGGCAATGGCCTCTTTTAAAATTGGGCTACCCAGCTCTTCCCTTCTTTACCAGTCCCTGACAAAGAAGGAGGCTATGATTATTGACGACCTAATGGCTTGCATAGAGAAGTAAGCTACGGTGGAGGATGTCACCTGCCTCAGTATAGGAGAAAACGGTTGAGCTAAACTCACTACCAAGGGCACTGATAAAGATGAGAATCAAAAGAAAAGAGGAAAGAACGGGGGCAAAAATGGCTCTAAGAACGGAGGGAACAATGATGTGTCGAAATCATTCTAGGCGGTCAACACCATCTTCAAAGAACCAATTTACAAGATCCTCATAAAAATCAAAGATGAGCCATTCATCAAATGGCCCAGGAAGATGGGAGGAGATCCCTCAAAGAGGAACAACGCATTGAGATGCACTTTTCACAAAGAGGGAGGACATAAGATCGAGCATTGCAAAGCTCTTAAATCTCACCTCGAGGAGCTAGCCCAATTTGGGCATTTGAACCAGTTTATGGAGAAAAAGGCAGAGAAGGTGGCTGCCAATAGAGAAGCAAGACCGAATAATGTGCTCAAAGATGACGTTGGGCATGAGTTCGCGGTAATTCACGGGGCATCTGATGCCAAGAAGATCCAAGGAAATTCAGCTCGAATGGAGATGAAGAAACTTACAGCGGTAATGAAGGCTTTTCAGATCGATCCAGCAAAGTCATAGTCAGGAAAGCGTTGACGAGCAGATGACGTCAACTATAACAATCATATTGTTTTCACAGATGAAGATCTGGTGGGAGTGAGAACCCCACATCACGATGCTCTAATAATTACCCTCAGGATAGATAACTTTGACGTCGATAAGTTGCTCGTCATCCAAGGAAGCTCATCCGAAGCAATGTATCTCGACCTATTAAGAAAGTTGAAGTTAAGCGTCGCCGACCTAAAGGAAGATACTGCCCCTTTAGTTGGCTTCGCTAGAAAAATAACTATGCCCCTGGGAAAGTTTATACTACCGGTGCACGCTGGAAACGTCTCCAAGATGATCGAGTTTTTAGTAGTTGACATCGACTCGCCATACCAAGCCATCCTCGGTAGGGGATGGCTTCATGCAACGAAGGCAGTCTCCTCGACCTACCATCAGAAACTCAAGTATGTAACCGATTGAGGAGTAATGGAGATCCATGGCGACCAAGTGATGGCAAGAAGGTGCTTCATAGCATCCATCTGACCAAAGCCAGAGAAGAAGGTCGATCAGTCCAGCGAGAAAGTTGAAGAAGGCCTGACACCTTCTAAATAGAAATTAAAGTACGGAAGATGTGGAGTAAAGGAGACCAGGCTTCTCCCCTCCGAGCAGGTCGTCGAGGACCGGTAGAAGTTGTGGATGGAGATGGCGATTGTAATAGAGTTTTCTTGATTGGAGCATCTCTCACTGGTCAGGAACAGAAGGAATTGATAAATCTGCTGAGAGGTAACATATATGTTTTTGCATGGGAACCATACGAGCTGCCTGGAATCAATCCTAGTATGGTCTGCCATCAGTTGCACGTCGATCCTGCCTTCAAACCAATCACGCAGAAGGCATGATGAACTTCACCCGAGAAGGCTAAAGCGGTAGAAAAATAAGTCAAAAAACTACTAGATGCAGGGTCCATACGGGAAGTACAATTCCCCAAGTGGTTATCCAACCCAGTAGTAATTCCAAAAAATAACGGGAAGTGGAGAGTTTGCATCGACTTCACTAACCTCAATAAAGTGTGCCCTAAAGATAGTTTCCCCCTCCCAAAAATAGACTAACTAGTGGACGCCACTGCAGCTCATGAGCGAATGAGTTTTCTGAACGCATACTCAGGGTATCATCAGATCCCCTTGTATGCCCCAGACCAGGACAAGACAGCATTAATCATGACAATTGGATTATACTGCTACAAGGTCATGCCCTTTGGGCTCCAGAATGCAGGGGAAACATATCAGTGGCTGGTCACCAAGATGTTTAAGGACCAGATGGGAAACACCATGGAGGTATACATAGATGACATGCTCGTTAAAAGTAAGAAAAAGGAAAATCACCTCTCAAACCTGTCTCACCTCTCAAACCTGTCAAACACCTTCGAAATCCTCAGGAAGTACCGAATGAAACTTAATGCAAGCAAGTGTTCTTTCGGAATCTAGTCAGGAAAATTCCTTGGGTACTTAGTCAGTAAGAGAGGCATAGAAGCTAACCCAGACCAGATCGATGCAATTAACAGGGTACAACCTCCTCGAACAATTCGAGACGTATAGAAGCTCACTGATATGCTCGATGCCTTAAATCGCTTCATCTTTAAATCCTCCGAGAAGTGCAAGCCTTTCTTTCAGTTTTAAAAGAGAATAAAATGGTAGAGTGGAGCCCAGATTGCTCTTGAGCATTGGCCAAACTCAAAGCTTACTTAAGCTCTCCACCACTGCTCGTCATACCACGGCAAACAGATTCTTTGTTCCTATACCTCTCCGTTTCAAACCACATTATCAGCTCTGCGTTAATATGTGAGGTTGCAGGAATCCATCACCTTGTTTATTAGGCGAGCAAGACCCTACTCGACGCCGAGCAGAGGTACCTACCGCTGGAGAAGCTCGCCTTCGCTCTAGTAATTGCCTCGAGGAAGCTGAAGCACTATTTTAAAGCCCACACTATCATCGTCCTTACATCGTACCCCCTTAAATCAATCCTGAGGAAAGAGGATTTGTCGGGCAGACTGTCTAAATGGTCAATTGAGCTTGGGTGTTTTGACATCCAATTTTAACCAAGGACCACAATCAAGGGGCAAATCCTTGCTGATTTCATAGCCGAATTCACAGGCGAGGAACCTTCCGACCAACCTCAACCGACAAGGCAAAAGGAGAATCAAGTCGTAGAGGAAACCTGGAAACTGTTTGTTGACGGAGCCTCCAACTCAAAGGGTGCAGGGGTAGGCATTGTCCTCATTAATCCAGAGAATACAATCCTTGAACAAGGAATCAGGCTTGGATTTATAGCCTCCAACAATGAAGCAGAATAAAAAGCCTTAATAGCCGGCCTCCAGAAGGCGTACACTTTGGGAGAAAGGCATTTACAGGTATTCGGTGATTCCCAGTTAGTCTCCAATCAGATAAGTGGAGACTACAATGCAAAAGATGACAGGATGGCAGCTTACCTCGCCTTAGTTAAAAAACTAATGGCAAGTTTCGAAGAGGTTCAGGTCCAACAGTTTCCTAAGGGGCAAAATAGCCATGCTGATGCCCTAGCAGCCCTGAGCTCGACAGTCAACTCCAACCTAAAAAGAACCATCCCTATCGATTTCCTCACTCGTTCGAGCATTAACCTCAACAGCAAGCCACAAAACGTGGATCATGTACTCCTGGTGAGATCAGCTCCCAGTTGGATGGACCCCTTAAGGGACTACTTGAAGGATGGCACGCTCCCGAATGATAAAAAGACTGCCCACCAGATAAGAGTCGAAGCTGCTCATTTTCACTTATCCCCGGAGGGAAACTTGTATAAGAGATCCTTTTCCAGTCCCTACCTCCAATGCGTTCACCTAGGGGATGTCGAGCAAGTGCTACATGAGCTGCACGAGGGGGTCTGTGGAAGCTATATTGGAGGAAGGTCTCTAGCTTTTCGAGCAATGAAGGAGGGCTATTGGTGGCCATATATAAAAAGGGACTCTGCGATGTATGTTTGCAAATGCCTGAAATGCTAACTTCATGATCCTATGGTCCACCAACCCGCCAGTAACCTAAAATTACTGTCCAGCCCATGGCCATTCGCCCAATGAGGAATTGACATCATGGGCCACTGCCTACCGCCATCGGCAATCGCAAATATCTGTTGGTTGCAACTGACTACTTCACCAAATGGATCGAGGCGGAACCCCTAGCAAACATCCTAGATTCAGATATAATAAGGTTCATATGGAAAAATATAATCACTCGCTTTGGCATCCCCAGAACCATCACGACGGACAATGGAACACAATTCGAAAGCAGATCCTTTCAGAGTTTCTGTAACGAACACGGTATCAGACATCACTTCAATTCGGTGGCCTACCCTCAGAGCAATGGCCAAGCTGAGGCTTCCAAGAGAACTGTGATCGACGGATTAAAGAGACTATTGGAGCGAGCCAAAGGCGCATGGGTACATGAATTACCACATATTTTATGGGCATACCGAACCACTCCTCGGCGAGCAACAGGAGAAACCACATTTTTGGTGACATATGACATGAAAGTAGTCATCCCACTAGAAGCTGATTTACCGACAATGAGGTCCAACCTTGTCGACCAGGGCCATAATGATGCAGCATTGCTCGCTGAACTTGATCTAGCTGACAAGCGCCGAGATCTAGCCTTAGTAAAACTAGCGAGCTATCAACAACAGCTCGCGAGGCATTACAATAAAAGGGTTAACCCAAGGACATTCCATGTTGGGGACTACGTTCTAAGGAAGGTCCTGGGCAGCGCAGTAAAACCATTAGACGGCAAGCTAGGACCAAACGGGGAAGGACCCTTTAAGATAAAAAGAGACGATCTGCAGGGCGCTTATCACTTGGAAACGATGGAGGGCAGAGAAATACCATGAGCATGGAACGCAACCAATCTCAAGAGATTCTAGTTTTAGATCTTTCTTTTATTCATTTGTTATGGAACTAGAAGTTCATTTCCCTTGTCATTAATGAAAGTTATTTAAACGGTTGCATTCTAATACATAACAGCTATATGAACTTTGTCGCACATCTTTTACAAATGACAAGCACATTGATCATAGTAGGGGAGTACCCCTCCTCAGGTCATCGTCATGAAACACGAAGGACCTCTTAGCATTGCCCCTGGAAATATATGAAGCCCTAGAGGGGATCCTTAGGCAATATGGCCAAATTTTATACTGGTCATCAAACCTTCTTTGGTTAAATAAAATCCTGATCGGATAAAGCATCCAACACTAGGTGTGTCCTCGCTAATTTCCACACTTAGGCCTAAGGGAGTGTGACGACACGACCTAAAAGGTAAAGTGGTGCACAATGGTATCTCGATATTATACTGGACTGGGAGGACACTTGCGTAACAACACAAACTTAGAAGATCATAAAGCAGCAAGAATATGAAGAATATAATACACTTATTTAGTCGGCAAATTCACCCAAAACATAAACTTTATATTAATTCATCATATTTACAACAATAGTGATACATGTTTGGTCAGCGAGCTCGCCCAAAGCATTTACACTACCAAAAATACAAAAAGCAGCAACTGGAAAAATCTCAATGGGGGTGAGGCCTCTGAGCGAGATAATCATCCACTCGAGCTCTTTGTCCATCATCGGGAGCATGAGCTAACTTTTCCTCAACCTCATTCGCATCCGACTCCAATAATTGCCGAGGGATGGCATCGATGGGGATCCATCGATCATCCCTCCGGAAGGGGTTAGGCATCAGAGTAGAGGGAGAAATCATATGGCGATACCAGAGCATCGAGTTCCTCGGGACTTTCATCTCCTTTAAGGCACTCAGCCACCCCCTGACAAAAGAAAGCTCTTCGAACTCTGACAACCTTATTGGAGCATCTGACCATCCCTGGTCGTAGTCGTCAGCCCACACTCACTGAGGATCTTTTTTAAACAGGTTTTGCAGTTGATTAACATCCCTTTGAAGCCCAAAAGTGATCACATATGCTCGCTGGACGTCACCAAGAAGCTCTTCCATCTCCCTCTCTCGAAGCTCCTCTATTTCCCTATCTCGGCTCCTGGTGCTCCTGCTAGATCGCATCGATGTAGAACCTCGCAGCATAGGGTGAATATCGCTCGAGCCAGCCCTAGCTTACGTTGATGAAGAGCCTCGCAACACTGAAGGGGCGGTGCTTGGCGCGTATTCCCTAAGTCGCGAGACCTCTTGCCTTAAAGCTTCATTTTCTTACTGAAGCATCTCACCAACCTGGTTGATCTCAGAAGCATCGAGAGTCTTTACTCTCAACGCATTCACTTCTTCTTGCACTGAAGCACCAACCTCTTCCATCTCCTGGAGCATGTCCTTCAACTTGGCCACAAGTTCAGATTGATCCTTATACTTTTGATTCCTAGACCTAAGGGATTTCCAAAGCTTAACGAAGGCTTGGTGAACCTCAGGACTCGCATTAGGACCAAGGGTCCTGCCCAATTGAGATGTGGCAGGAATATATTCTTCTACATCAACCAACTACAAGACATAAGAAAGCATCGAAATGATAGACATAATCAGTGCGCTGGGAATAAGAAACATTTTCATTAATAAGAGTTGAAATTACATCGAACAGCAAAAAGAAAGTTTACAGACAAAAAAAGCAAAAATAGAAAGTAATCCTAGAAGATGACTAGTTAGCAACCTCAGGTTGCCCAGAGGTCGATGGTTGTTTCCCTTTATCAGCATCAGCGGGAGCATCGCCCCCAACGGGGGTAACCTCCGTCGCCACAACAAGAGAAACGTCAGCAGGGGTCGACTGGGGGACAGAGTCAGTAGCTTCAATAGCGGGGGCAGGGACTTCATCCACGGTCGGCTTCGGACTCGGGTCATGCTCGTCGAACAAAGGGGAGTCGATATCAACACCGGCAGCTAATAAGGCCTTATTCCAGCCCTTCTTAAAGTTTAAACGGCTAATATAGCCTATCTGAACCTCAGCATCCTCATATGTTGCAGCCCAGCCAGAATTATATGAGTCCTTATTGGCAGTGACAGCCTCAGACTCCTTCTTCTTCAACTCCTCAGACATCACTTTGTTCTCTTCTACGACATCAAGTTTTCTCGGGCAAACCAGGTCGTACGCCTGTCGCAGCTCTTTCAAATCCTTAACTACTGTGTCCTTCTCCAGGTTGGCTGTAGCAAGAGCCAGGTTAAATGATATTCGAGCAGCGTTAATGGCTTTAAAGCCATCCTCGAGCTCTGTACCCTTCAGTTTCAAGGCAGTATTCTCTTTCTCTAGCTCGCTATTTTTCCTCACCAACTCATCGTGTGAACGATATAGCACGGCGAAGTCAGTCACAAACTGCAGAAAAAAAAGACATTAGAAGAAGGAAATGATGGAATTCATAAAAACATGGGAGAAAAGGAAAAAATCTTACCAAAGCTAGCCTCTGGCTAGCCTGAAGGGCCAATTGCTCAGACCCCAGTGACCTTTGGCGATCAGCAGGGAGAACTGCCCTCTCGAGTAGTGCGGGGGCCAACTGAGGGGAAATTGCGATTGAAGCTCCCTCAGACAGGGCAGACACCGGGACCAAGGCTTGCCAAGCTTTTATCCTAGCCTCCATCTTCCTCCTCTCTTCCTCTTTCTCCCTCTCCATCCTTCTCCTCTCCTCTATCCTTTTCTTTTCCTCCACCTTCTTTCTCTCCTCCTCCTTTTTTCTCTCTCTCTCCCTTACTTGCTCTTATTCCTTCCTCTTCTTCTCCTGCTCCTGAGCAAAAGATCGAGAACCAGTAGCCACGACCCCAGAGTTAGACTTCTGCTTCTTTGACCTCTGTGCGAGAAGCATGTGGTCTTCATCATCATCATCCCGAATTAAGTTCTTCCTTGGGGGAACCATTTCCTCACTCAAACTACTGGAGGTACTCGATGACTCTCGAGCTTCAAAAACCTCCCCACGATCAGAAGAACTGCTACTACTGGAGCTCCCTCCACCCAAATTGCTTACAGCACCTACGATGTCACTTTCAGAGCTGCTCTCCTCCTCGTCCAACTTGATAGGATCCGCAACAGTCTCTTCGGAGGTATCAAACTCTGGGATACTATCCATAGGCCTTGCTATGAAACTGGAGCCAATGTTCTTGTACTCAAGCAGAAAAGCAGCAGACCTGGGATGCTCGCCGCCACCCAAAGGCTCCCTGATGTTCCAAGCCTTAACCAGTTCAGAGAGATGAACCTCGCTGAGAGAAGGCTCCAAGTTCTTTGACCTCGCTGTGGAAGGAAAACAAAGAAAAATCAGAAAAATCACAAATCAACAAAAATTGAAACAATAGAGCAAAGTCTACCTATGTATTCTTCCCCATAAAAGGGAACAGAGAACCTCTCAGACCTCAACCCTTCAAATTGGAGCAAAAACCGTCAGTTTCTAACAAGGAAACCTTATTGCAAATAGTCCTTATGGGAATCAGGTAGATTTACTACAAATACCCGATTAGGGCTCCTAGCTTTGAGATAGAGGACACTAGAGCTAGATCGAGAAAAGGAATAGAAAAATAGACCTCGGCGAGCCCTAACCTAGTACCATACAACTGATTTATTCTATGTATGCCATTAACTATTTTCCACACATTGGGCGAGCATTGTACAGGAACAATATTAAAATAGCCAAAGAAATGCAAGAACAAATCATTGGGAGGGAAAGTGAGTCCCCCCTGGGAAAGCAACAAAACATGGATCAAGTGGGCGTCATCTATCTCTCTAATATTTCTAGCAGGGGAAGCGCAACACTCAATATCTACCCACTCAAGGATGTTATAAAACTTCCCAAATTCAGAGACCGACCTATTCCCAATCTTCGCCATTGGAAAACCCTAGAAAAACTACAAACTCAAAGAGAAAGTACAAAGAAAAGGCACATGAAACTTACAAAATAGAAGATCAATTCGAATGATGAAGAAGCACGGGCCCAAACAACAAGGAAGCAATGGGAATGGAGATTGAGAGAAGAAGGTACGAAGTGCTAGAGCTCACAGAGAATGGAAGAGTGCTGGAAAGATTGAAACGACGGTAGAAAAGTGACTGTTCCAAAAAATCTTTAAATTTTGCTAATAATAGTGCACAAAATACGAAGCGGATGCCGCCAAAATCAGCTTCACAACCTTCGAAGAGTTGCACAATGTCCAAAAATCCCATTATGACTAATCATTTAAATTTGTTGAGCCCAAAACATGGCCCAACAAACTTAGGGGAAATTGTGGGTACCCAAAATTAAGATCATGGGCCTGGACGAGTAGCCCAATTCTGGCGGCCCAAAGTCCAGGTCCCCCCATCTCTTTTTTGATTATCCAGTATCTTCCCATGTCCCCATTAAGGGAGGTTATAGGGAGATATGGAAGATGTGGGGGAATACAACACCCCCACTTACCTAAATGTACATGTATATATTGAACCCTAGGTTCGGGGCAAAAGGACAGGTTGTATTCTCTGTAACTGCTCTCTGGAGTATATAGAAATAACACCGACTACACCACCGTGGACGTAAGCACATCTTTGCTAAACCACGTACATCCTTTGTTATGTGATTGTCATTTTACATTCCTTGTTCTTCCTTGGTAATTGTCTCTCCTGTATTTACTCGTGTTGCATAATAATTGCCTTCACAAGTTCCATATTGTTAATTTAGTTAAATTAGCCCAAATTTATCATTCTTCTCAATTTATTATTGCCCATTGCGGTACTCCCGCACAAAATTTGTACTCCAGTACTTCACATTATTATAGCGGGCCTCCCACCTCGGGTGGTACTCCCACAAAAATAGACATTCCCCTCCTCAATAGCGAGATGATCCATTTAAACTGTCGATCTCGCAATATGATGAGGTTCCACATACGACATGACATAACCACCAGTTGGCCCCATTTAAACTGTCGCCCCCCACATTATGTCGCTAATATATTTTATTACCCATTTATTTTATTAGTCATTAATTCTTAATTTCTCATATTTCTCATTAGTTTATATTTATTCACCCCACACTTATTATCGATGTGAGATCCTCAAAATACCCCTAGTCCTATACCTAAGGGTCCCCAACACATAAATAAGTCCTACCTCAATTATAGGATGATTTTTTTTATCCATAACTCTTCCAAACCTTATACCTAATCTAGCAAAATGATGACACGACATTGAAAACCTGCCCCATCCCAGAAGAACACATCCATAAAAATCTACACTCACTAGTCCCATACCTAGAAAGTGTAGATCACAACTAAGGCCTACCTACTTATCCCACACCTATCAAGCAATCTAAAATATAGGTGAGAGCATACTACCAACACCCCGCCATACCCGCGATGATAAATATCAATATCAATCAATCACATAATCCAATAACCCATATAAATAATATCTCAAATTTATTTGTGATGGTACCATTTACTTTAATACAATTCATAATACCGCCATCATTCTTAACACAATTATTTCCATTTAATCATTATAGATTAATAAACATGCAAGGTTATGAAACACACCTTACTCGTCCATTTATTTTAACTACATATTTTTCATGCACGTGTAGGTGTCCCAATTTCATTTAAATAACCCCCGTCAAATTTTACATGCGATTCTACACCCATAATAACCAAAACCCACTACTCTCTCCTATGAAAAAAAGGGTTTCAAATCTTATTCCATATTAAAAAATTTCATCAAAAGAGTACCAAATTTAGTTTTCACTTTTTCTAATTAAGTTGCTAATTTATTTCAAGAAAAACATGTCATTAAGGGTTTAGGCGACACTTGAAACACATAATACTAAAGGAAGAGAATAGAGTATCCACGTTTGAGTAAAAGTTGATTTATAATTATGATCTTAAAGATGTAATCCTCTCAAAAAGCTGACAAAGATCCGTTCTTGATGCGTCTTGAGAAAACCCAATTTATTTTGACAAATCTTGAGTTGAAAGTTATGTAGAATGGGGCTAAGGGTTTAGATGTTAAAAGGGAATAATTTTAGAAAATCCTTCTGAAGGAAGAGTTGTAAAAAAAAGATTTGAAGAACCTAGACTCAGATTAGTTTTAACTTACAATGATTATGAGTTCTAATGCTAATAGAGTTGTATTTAAACTTAAAAAGGTTTGCCCATTAGTCACGGTTCAGAGCCGTGACAAACATTTTTTTTAATTCCCATTTTGAATCCGATTTTAATTTCGATTAAAATCCTACTTTTCAATAGTAAAACTCAACATTTTTAATTACTAAAAATAAATAAATTCCAAAATCTTATTTAACCTAAAAATCCAAATTAAATTAAAAATATCTTTTAAATTTACGGGGTGTTACACATGGCCACACCTACTCCGTAGTGTAATGGGAATTTCAAACAGTGATGAACTGTAGATGGTACTACTTCAAATTTTTTCAGCCCATCCCTGTCGAGAATAATGTTATATGTCTAAAGAATATTTTTATCTAGGATGAAGAAGTTCACGTTTTCTTTTTGGCACATTGTCCAGACACCTACTATAACCTGCAACTCAAATGTTCTCAAAGGGTACACTTTCTCACGTGAGAAGTTGATCAAAGGCGATGATATGGAATTAGCTTCCTATCACTAAGTCTCAACCTTTTGAAGCAATTATAGAACATAATGTCTGCAGATATTTCATTATCGATGAGGAACCTGGACACCTTGCTTTCATAGACCATCATGATGACGACTAGAGGGTCGTCATAAGACTCGAGACAAGTCATCCTTGGAAAACCCAATAATGAAATTATACATGTTTACCTTTCTAGGGAGAGGATTCACATTGCTTGTTAGGTTGATGTGCCTAATATGAGCACAAGTGTTCACCTTGTTCGGGTAAGTTTTTCTTTCAGTCAACTCGTGTCCTCCTTCGGTATCTTTATCGATGATGAAATGACATCTGAAGGACCTCATGGACTAGTTCCTTTAGCTTCTTTAAAAGATCTAGGTCGTTATATGAGTTTTCATTGCATCCCTTTTTCTTTTGACTTGCCTTATAATGAGGGGATTAGGATTGTCTTCTACCCTTACGCTCATCTGGATCAGCTTGTCCATTCTTTTCCACATATCTGGATGGCTTACCTATTCTGATTAAAACTCCAATCTCATTCTTAAGAGAAATGCAATAGTCGGTGTTATGGTCGTAGTCCTCGTGAAACTCATAGTATTGCTCTTATTATGCCAGTTTACAGGTCCTTTGAGCATTCTAGGCCTCCTGAGATCCTTGCTTCCTCTGATATCCTTGAGGATGTTGTTAATGCCAACAGTCAAGGGGGTGTGCCCGTTGTAATTTTTTGGATTATCGACTTTCTTATATTTTTTATCCTTCTTTTTGTTTTTCTTATTGGAGGCAAACTCTGTGTGATTAAATTCTTTAGCCGCCATAACCTCCTCGGCATTCATGATTTTAGCTACCTTAGCCAAGAGTTCTGACATTATTTTGAGTGGCTCCTTAGCTAGCGATCAAAATATTTTTCTCGATTATAGCCTGCTCATCAGTGCGGTTATAGTGGTTTGCTCGTTATAATCTACCACCTCGAGCTTCTCATTATTAAAATGAGTAATGAAGTCATGCGTGGTCTCATTGGCCTTTTTCGACAAATTGAGAAAATAGGAAACTCTCTTGCCAAGCTTGACCTCAAAACATAAATTACTACCAAAGTAACCGGGGAATTATTAGAAACTGGAGGTCTACCCTTATGGCAAGCTGTTATACCATATTTGAGTTGTACAAGTTATCATATTAGGGAATGATTGGTAACTCATTTCATCTGGGATATAGTAGATATCAGCAGCAGCCCGATAATTCTCTACATGTAGAATGGGATCGATTTTTCCATCTTATCTCAATGTAGTGACTCATGATTTTAATTTCTTAGGTATCGAATAATAGACTATCTTTAGGACACCGGGGATCCCCTTAACAAAGTCCCTATGAATGGGGTTCATAGATTTAACCGTTTCTTCAAAACAATCCTCCAGTTGTTAGATGGATCTCTTCCATAACTAATCCTCCTGCTCAACTTTACTGCAATGCACTTGACTAGGCCTCGACTTCTGGATAATCTATCTTAATGGGAAGTCTACTTATCTTGGGTCGATGTTCTCATTCTTATTTTGTATTTGGTCGAGCATTAAGATCCTCTACTTAGCCACTCTATCATAATGGAGATTTTCTTAGAGAAGTATTGCTCATCATCGTAATTGGTTAACCTAAGGGAGGAAGTGACTTTAGGGAAATAGGACATGTACTCTTATGATCCAGAATATCTAGATTCACTCCTGCCATCATATGACCCCAACTTTAGTCTCCCTGGGTTCTACAGGGATTGCGTCTTGTATGCGTGCCTCCTATTTTTATAGGGGCTAGAGGTAACATTTCTCCTCTTCCTTCCTAGATGTTTTGTACTGCCTTGATCGTCTACATTAGCTACTTAAATATTTCTTACACTTCCTCTTGAACCTTGAATAGGCTCAACAAAATTACTTGTATATCTCCCATTCTTACCGGTGTGGAGGTTGGAAGCTGTTTTGTTGTGCAAATGCTTTTTGGGTTTTTGACCATATCCTAGAGTTTGTGTGTGTGTGTGGTTAGAAAAATGGGAAGTGTTTAAAGTTCAAAATGGTAGAAAATAACAATAGCTTGTCTAATTCCTATCAATGGCACCAATTTATATTCGTCTAAAATTCATTTATGGATTTATGACTTAGGTGGGGCATTTCCAATAATAGGAAATAATAGATACATGATTAAACTACGAGATTGCTCAATTGAGAGAAAAAGAGGGGATGTGAGACAAAATAGAGAAGACAGGGATTTAGGTGGTTCAGCCCAAGGAGGTGACTACATCCACAGGTGCAGTGATTGTATGATTATTAATTCTCGACCATCGCTGGTGAGAAGGTGGATACAAGCTTTGGTTTGTCCTCTCTCTAGTGGTTGCATATGGTTGTAAGTGAGATATTTCTCCATCCATTTTCACATGGGATTCCGTGCTCTAAATAGTTAGTTATGTGAGAATATTAAGAGACAAGTGGATGCCATTATAGTTTAGGCAGTTACATCGTTTACACATAGTGGTACAGGTAAGGATGAGTTTCTTACAACACAATCAGAGTGGGCAGTTTCTTCAAATTAATTACTGCACAAGTATGATAAGCGTGACCAATGATCTTCTCTTACGTGTATAGGCGGTTGAAAAGGTGACATTGAATTAGTCAACTAAAGTGGTTAATTAACACCACGAGACATATATCATGAGGGTAGATGGAATTACATGATCAAAAATGAGATTATATTAGTCGAGCACATATCTTCATGGATGAGCATAATTAAATAATTAGGAAGACCTCTTTATTTCCTTTAGAGAGTCCATGTGGCATCTTCTGAGGGATCCACATGGTGTTCTTCATTAATAGTATAACAATAATACTTATCGAAATAGTCATCGTGTTACGAAGATGATGATGCTCGTAAAGGGGGTCCATGTAACAACCCGAGGTCTTGGAGACGAGGATTTATTTATTTTGGGAGAAATAAATAATATTTTATTAGAGAATAATTAAATTTGGCACTTGAGGTCAAAACTTGGAGTCATTAGAAAGTGTATCGAATGGCGATTCTGAGGGTGTAGTTGTATCCGGAAGGGTTGAGAAAGTCAAAATGACTGTACTTGGGGTCTATTTAGGTTACGAAATAATTTAAGTCAGTTTGACTCGAATTAAAGTCACCGAGTCATTTAAAGTGTGTATTATCATTTAAATATGTGTATCTTGGGATTTAGGGCTTAAAAATCCTACGGGAGATTTGTTTCTCCAAAGAGAGAAAGAAAAATAGAAAGAAAAAAAGAGAGAAGAAGAAAGAAGAAGATAAAGAAGGAGAGAAGAGAGAGAAAGAGGATTTTCCGGCCAATACGCGATCTCAAGGCAGATTCATACCCTACGAACTCGAGGCAAGTGATTAAACTTGCTAAAAAATTGTTGTGTACCATTTATTGCATGATTTGTGGATCGAATCTTTGGGTTTTAGGTTTAGTTTGATAAAAACCTAACTTTTGGGTATAATCTTATATTTAATATGTAGATCTTTGATTTGAGGATATAAATTAGTTTATATGTATTCTAGGATGAATACTGATGATAAATGGTACACAACAATTATTTGGGATTTTGGTTTACTTCAAAAGTAGCAATTTTTTAGAGTTCTGAAGGTCCGAATCGATTCGGCCTCCTACCGAATAGATTCGGAATTATGCAGGTGCCCAGGTCTGAGTGACCGAATCGATTCAGACCCCATCCAAATCGATTCGGCCTGAGATAGAGTCCTAGGTCTGATGACCCGAATCGATTCGTTTTCCTGGCCGAATCGATTTGCTGGGCCGAATCGATACGAAATTGGCCCGAATCGATTCGGAAACATGGCTTTTGGGGGAATGTTTTTCTAGGGAGAATTTCATTCCAAATTATTCGAGGTTATTTATTGGGGACCTCTATAGGAGATATTTGGAGTATGTTTTGGAGACTTTTAGCGAGTTTCCCATATAAGAAATTTTCGAGTCATATTGACTAAATTTGAGGAATACCGATTAGAGATTTTGGAATTTTCTAAGTGGGGAAAACCACCTTGATTGGAGACTCTATTGGGAGATAATTATAAATTCATATAGAAGAATGATAATAAGTTTAGTGATATTGGATTTTAGAATCCAATCCCAAATGGGATAACTTCAAAAGGTTCATAAAATGAATTGAACCCTATTATGGATCGAGAATTATAAATGCTATTTGATGTGCATACGGATATAGAAATATCCTTATTGATGTTTGATTTGGGAGATGTCTCACACAATGAGAAATGCTAATGGAAGAGCATTAGGATAAAAGAATATCCTTAACATGAATTGAACTTAGAAACAATTCATTATTATAAGTGGCTTGTGAGCTTCAAGCGAGAAATAGTTAATGTGTGAGAATTGACGGTTAGTGTATCAAAAGAGAGTGATATACTAAATAATGATATTAATTCAACTACGCCTAAGTGCGTAATATTGAAAATGTAAATGATGTGGCAGGTATACCTTATAAGACGATATAGCTTTATATGATGTGATGATGTATGTATACCTTATATGATGGTATATATATATATATATATATATATATATATATATATATATATATATAGTGAAGCATACCCCCTCCTTGCTATCATTAGGAAGTTGCGTGAGTAGAGGGCGAGCATCCTGGCTCAAAGAGCAGGGTGTGGGTATTCCCCAGGTCATAATCGTCCATTGTGATTATTATGTGATATATATATGCAATCTTTTGGGTGTGAGAAGTCGGGGGTATGTGACGTTCTCACTTATCGATGAGGAGCGATGACCGCTTCCCGGGATGTTATGTGCGTGAGTTGATCACGAGGTGGGTGTCGTTGAACCCCACCAGGTGGTCCCAGTTTGCTACGTGTATGGGCTGCTGGAAGATGATAGCATGTGAGCCTGCGTCCTCGAGTTATAGCTCGGTTGGATGGTTATGATATTGTTGATTATGCTTGTCCATGAGTATTGAGGGCATAATGGACCTCGACGACCGACATTGCCAGGATTAGTGTATCGGGGGGGTTCCTTGTTTGGATTTTTCCTCGGCGAGACGTCCCACGCACGAACCGTAGTGTAATTTTGGAAATTGGGGAGAAGTTAGTCCTTAAATGCTCATATTTATATCTATATCACCTATCCCAACAATTGACAGTGCCAGGAGTAGTGTAACTGGGGAGTTCCTTGTTTGGATTTCGCTTCGGCGAGACGTTCCACGCATGAAATGCCGTGTACTGTTGAGAATTGGGAATATTAATTAATTAAAATCTGAGTAATAATAATTTGGGTTACATGCATCATGCATTGAGGGCATAATGAATCTCGAGGATCAGTATTGTCAGGAGTAGTGTAACGGGGGGGTCCTTATTTGGATTTCGCCTCGGCGAGACGTCCCGCGCATGAAACGCAGTGTCGTATTGAGAATCGAGAGAAGTTTTGTCCTTAACTCTTTATGCTAATAACTCATATAATTAACTTTATATATGTTTACATGCCAAATGAGGGCATAACTAGAATATATGAAATTCTAGTAAGAGAATGCTAATGTATCATGATTTTGTTGTTATGAGGATGGTTATGCAACTTTATATGTTCAACAAATGAACAAATATAAAGAGAACTATAACATTTAAAATAAAGTAATGTTGTAGATAGAACTTAGATAAGGGTAGATTGCGAGATAAGTTAGATAATCTTAATCGAATATGCATTTTGGGATCTAGTTAGATTTTATTGCCTAATTTATATTTGGGCATATATTTGGAGACCACGTGCATACGTTTAGTGCGCACTCTAGTTGAGAGGTGAGATGGATTCTTATGGAGAGGGCGATTCCATTAAATCATGTAATAATGCGTTTATAATTATTATGCCTTTTAATGCACTTGCTATAAAAATGTTTTCAACTCGGGCTCTGACCCGTTTATATTTTCTCCTCCATGTATATATTGTAATACTTTAGGTGTTCCTCCGCAAGGACACCATTGATGTTCATCCATCCAGTGTTTTCGTGGAGCTGTGGCAGTAGCGGACTGTTGCGGCATTTTGTTTACACGATTACTATCTTTGATGTATCTAGATTAGGATTCAGTTTGTACCTCGAGTTTATACTCAAGTGTTGTAGATTAACACTTTTACATTTCTTTCCTCATATTATTTGTATTGTCTGTGACCCGACAGCTTATTCGGGTATTCATTGTAGAGATTTTGTTGTACATTGTATTGTACCCTTTTATATTATTGGAGTTTGCTCTTATCACTCATCATAATTAGATGTGTATTGCTGGGTATGGTTGCATTATTGGTTTTGTTGTTGTTGTTAAATAAAAGTTTTAAATTTTTGACAATCCACTTTTAATGATTTCGGGTAGTTAGCCTTATATTATTTAGTGTTGTCTGTTGATGTTGAGACCATGCCATCTGAGATACCTGATTTAATGTAGTATAGGGCTGGCCACCCGTTATTATTTTGAGCGGGTTGTCATAGTCCACTAGCTACAGGTTCTTGATAGGGGGATGCTGGTGGAGGAATTCGTAAGAATAAAACTTTTAAGAATATGATAGGATAAACCTTAAGACAAATGAGAGGGAAATTTTAGAGGATACATGAATTGGAAGTTTCCTTATGTTTGGAACAAACAAAGTATGTCATTCATAAGCCTACCAAGGTATTAGTAACCAGGAAAATGTTCACCTTAAGATCTCAGATCTACTCCTTTACATTTCCCATTTTTACATCTTAGATGGACATGTGACTCTTCACCAGACTAAGCTCTTTCATAATGAATGAATAAATTTTGTCCTTATTCTCTTGGATCTCATACCTCTTTCTGTCCACATTTTATCCTTCCCAAATACCTTCTCTAGGGCATCTGATTCAATATCTTAAGAGATTCACTCTGAGTAACAACTTCTTATGCCATTTATTAGTTCATGTAATATAATAATATATTTACGATGAAAATTTTAAAATTATTTCATTATAGCGTAGTATTATCATTAAATTCAAACTCATTATAGTCGGAGCCATTTTGTCATATAATTTGTGGGCCTTTTTATCCCATTGGTCATGAAAGTTAAAGTTGACCAATTAGGATCTTTCCCTTTGTTTGATTCCCCTTGGTCCTCTTCTCCCATTCATTCTTCGAATTGTCACGTGATTTGAACCAAAGGTTGTTGTTATCAAATTTTTTACCCTGATCTTTTTTTAACTCTTATATATTAGATTTTTATTCTTAGACTCTCTGTATGAAATCATTGCATTGGCTAATAGGTAGTTCAACATTTGATGGAACATAGTCTTTCAGTGCTAGTATGTTAGAACAAAGTTATTCCCATTGGTCATCCTTTGCGGCACGATCACCATTCTTCCAGTTGTGTTATTGATTGATACCCACAATAACCTTTCCCATCTTCAAAAAATTCATTTAAAAAATTTCGATGGTTTGTTTGTCACCAATAGGATTCATGGTAACGATGAACCCGATACTCCTTTTATCTTGGGCTTGTGATTCATCAGTAATGGTAGTTGGGGCAGCTTAATTAATAGGACTTTGGGGAGTTTTCTAAGATGGTGTAAATGGAGTATAATTAACATGAGGTGGAGTAGAGATTTCAAAATCCATAAGTCTAGATAATTAAGGTGGTGGACTAGGAGAGAATTCAGATGGAGTAGGCGTAGGATTGCCTTTATTTTTTTAAGTATCTCTATTCCTCTGAAATATTTTTTTACAAAAAGTAAATAAATAAATTTGGTGAAAAATATACAGTGATCTCATTTAATGTATGTATATATATATATATATATATATATATATATATATTCTATAAGAGATTTTAATACAAGCCCAATGTATCTAGTTTATAGCCATGTGAGCATATTTTCTAAATTCCGGTGGAAACTTGAATTGGCCAACTAAGAGGAACTATATTCATGATTTCCTAATAGATGTCCATAAAGAGACTTGAAATCCTTTCTTCTTAATTTCTTTAGCAAACTCCATTTTTTTTTGCATATATCGTAACACAACGAAATTTTAGTTCACTTTCCATTTATGAAATTTTATCCACAACGGATGAATTTTTTCTTCCTTCTTTAATAGTAAAACAATGATAGTGCATTATCGGGATTATAAATATGAAATATAATCTCTCTTGCCTACACCCGACCTT
Source organism: Sambucus nigra (assembly GCA_949130495.1). Lineage (NCBI taxonomy): Eukaryota > Viridiplantae > Streptophyta > Magnoliopsida > Dipsacales > Adoxaceae > Sambucus > Sambucus nigra. The sequence continues at coordinate 436,512,085 of OX422214.1, forward strand.
CTGGCTAGGAAAAGAGTATACCATCGAACTACTACGATTGTGGAATATCAAGTCCACGACTAATAAGGTAATTACAGTGATCAATTTTCTAGTCCCGTACTGGTAGGTAGAATTCCTATGAATTATGATCTCGAACCTATATACACAACGATCACCCAAAGTGGCACATGTATCCTAATTATTCCCACTACTTTTGGGTAATGTATTATCAATATCAGTTTGCATTTCAACTCTTATGGGTGGTCTAGCAACACTAGTAATATGAAGTTCCTTTTAATCTTATAAGACTAGCTTAATCATGGGCATGTAATTTATTACATAATCCTCTCTCTAGCATTGGGAATTGATTTTATTAATGGACTTCTTGTTCTTAGGAATATGATATAAACTAGATTTATACGCCTGGGGATAACCAATAAATACACATACCTCTGACCTTAATTTTAACTTCCTCATCTCCTTCCACAACACAAGTGTTGGGCACCCCCAGATTCGAACATGTCCTATAATGAGATTTCACCCATTCTAATGTTCAATGGGAGTGAAAAAGAATAATTATGAAGAAACTAAATTTAGAATGTATATTGTCATCTCTTATGTAATATCCCAATATGAATGTTACAGTCATGAATAACAAACCATAGACCCTAGCATATAAAAAAGAGCTTTATTCCTTTATTTCCTCTATACATTCCAAAGTGCAATACCTACTGTATAGCATTAGGATCTAGTCCCACACATCTAATAAATTATCCCTCAACTCTCTATAGGTATACACCCCTACAACCAGATCATCGAGTTTGGATTAGTTTTCCTAACCTATGATCCACCTTTGTCTTATTCTTTTTTATCTAATCAAAGGCTTTAGACATGTGGTGCCTAAGATAAACATATCCATACATTAAATAATCATTAATGAAATGAATAAAGTACTGTAAAAAACCTCTTCACCGGATAGACATAAGACCACATAAATTGAAATGAACCATTCCATCATATCTTTAGCGGTTTAGCTTTTTAAAAACAAGGCTTGCCTTGAAGGTTTCCACCTTCCTATCCACCTCTATCTTCTTCTTATAGACACACTTGCAACTAACAGGTTTTATGACATTCGACAAGTCTATAAATTTCTAAACTTAATTTAAATACATTGAATCTATCTTGGTATTTATATCGTTTAGCCAAAGCTCAGACTGCTTGTCTTGGAGTGCCTCATCATAGTGGTCAAGATCCAGTATAAGTGACACGTGTATCCTGATAATCGATAATAATTCCACTACTGCTACATGGTGTACTTTCAAATCAGATTGAATTCCATTATGTTTAGGTGGCCTGGAAAAAATACTTGGTCTTCCGCTCTTATCTCTTATAAGATAATCTTGATCTTAGGCTTGTGGCTTATAATATAATATTCCTCTAAATATCGAGCATTTGTGCTAAATAAAACCTTTTGTCTTTCAGCTTTTAAAATACACCATCGTTAGTTCCTTTTGTGTAACCTATAAAGAGATAAAATTTATCCTCGATTTTAGCGTACCGAAATCATTACTCATCACATAGGTTGAGAAACTCGAAGTCTGAACTTGTCTTAGACTAGGTTTGCAGCTGGTTCAGGAGTTGTTGAGATCAATTTAAAAAGAACCTATTTTAGTAAATAAGTAGCCATATTTAATTCATAACCCTAAAAATGACTCGGCAAATCTAAATAACTCATCATGGACCTAATCACGTCCAAGAGAGTTATATTCTTTTTATCCGCTACGCCATTTTACTGTGTAGTTCCTGGTGTAGATAGTTGGGATGTAATCCAAAACTCCTATTAATGATTCTTAAAATCTCTCAATAGGTACTCTTATATACAATCAAATCATGGATTTTTTATTAGTTTACCATGCCAAACTCCACCTCAGCCTTATACATTTTGAACTTATTAAACGCTTCATATTTGTGATGCATAAAGTAAACATACTTAAACCAAGGATAGTCATTAATAAAAATGAATAACTACTCATTTCCACCTCTTTTTCAGATCTTCACAAAGCCACACAAATATAAATGAACAAGTTCCAAATTTTTTTTTGCTCTATAGACCTTGGCTGTGAAATGAATCTTAGTCTTTTTATCCTCTAAGAAGGATTCAAAGACTGGAAGTGCCTCTACTTCCAATGAACTAAATTGTCCATTTCAAAACATTATTTGAATTATGTTTGCATGAATATGACCTAAACGTAAGTTACAAAGATAATATTGGTTCAAATTAGAAGGTTATTTTCCCTCTAGGTTATTTTTATTTAACTAATTCAATTCAATATTGTGGAGTAGTGGTGAGACATGCCTTATAATATAAATATAATTTTCCGATGTACCAGAAAAAATAAGATAATTTCCATTATTAATGGAAACACCATGTTTAAAATAAACCAAATATCTTTTTGAAACCAATTTAGAAATGGAAATCAAAATTCTACCATCACAAAAAATACCCTATTAATGTTACCCTATTGTCTTTACCAAAATTTAAAACTAAATTTCCTACTGCTAACAATACTGCCTTGCTATCATACCTTGTGAACAAAAACATATATCCATTACTGAGCTCCCTGGTTACATAAAACCGCTACAAATAGTTTCAAACATGATTAGTGTCACCCGAATCTACACACCTAGCATCGACAGATTGCACCAAAAAATATATTTCAATGACTAAAGAGAAACTACCATTTTTATTTCACCTTTATAAGAACATTGGGAACTACTGATTCCATTGTCCAATTTTTTTTATTGCATACATAACTGTTTCCTTTCATCTTCTTACCCTCCACATGAGGTTTAAAATAAGTTTTGTCAACCATGGGTTGTGCCTGAGACTCAGCCTTTTCAAAGACTATTTCAAGGACTTTGGTATTGATTTAGGCATGGAATAAACATTTATTTCCCCATCGATTTTAGATCCAAGTATGTCCAATTCTACAAAGATGCACATAAACTTAAGAACATGCACGCATAGAGGAGTATTATTTAGCATCTCGGCATTAATTACCCTAGCGACACGATTCTTATCCTCAAATATGTTCTTGGGATTCATAATCATGTCATAAGAGCTTGATATGTGATGATATTGGTGTTTCAACACAATGGTCATAGAGTCCAATATGTATCAACGATCCATCTAATCATCCTTTTGCCACCACTTGGGTGCCCCTCATCAACCTCTATGGGGAAGGTTTTAGTCAAAATAACTTTTAGTCATGAGAAGTTAGGACACTGTCTAGGTCTATTTTCCAATATATATAGTTCATGCCGTTAACTTTGTTATCCTTTAAGATGGAAGCAAATGGGTTGAATGTTGAGCCAATTTTGAAATTTGAAAAAGATAAATATTGAAAATTAAATTAATTTAGAAAAATACATGTCATAATTTACTTTGGTGGAATTTTAATTTGTCATATGACTATCCCCTAATAAAATAAAATATTGCCAAACATCTTAGTTCTCTTATGAGCTGATATTTCTCGTTGAGATCTTAAATCACCTCTTCTTGAACTAGACGGACTTTCGTCTTTCAATTATATACTCCAGATAGTTCAGGAATCCTATCCAACATAATTGAATTGTCGACGTCTTTTGATACCATGCCTAATGATAGTGACTCTGTAGGGGAGGATATCATTCCTTGAGTTAAGTGTAAACCATCAGTTGGTCATTTTAAATCAAACCCACTCATGTAGAACTTCCTCGATAGAAGGGACAAACACACTCACATTCAATTCCAATGAATTATCACTTAATAATTTCAAAATTTATTTGATAAAACAATTAAAACCATCCTAAGGTGGACTAGATTGAGCTTACACAAGGAATTATATTTTATTATAATTTCAGAATACTAATGGAGATTGCAAAGTTTCTTTTGAGACCTCTTTACCACTCAATATTAATAAACTTAAAGTGTTTTGAAAAAACAATTTATTCAATTCTAAAAGTGTGAATTAAATATTTAGTAATTTTCCAATTTATTTGTATAAATTAAATTTCTTGATCTCACTTTTCAAATTTTTCGAAAATAAACCCGATTTTACATTAAAATAAAACTCAGAGCTCTAAATATAGTTTACACTTTTAAATTAATTAGCCTCTTAGATTCAATTTATAAAGGGATAAATAAAACATAATTTCCAAGGAAAATGTGTGACAACCCGAGATTCGAGATAAGGGGTGGCCAGCCCGATACTCAAACGTAACAGGAATCATGGATGGATATCATTCTCAGCATCAACAAAATAACTGAGTATACGGGAAAACCACCCAATAAATCAGAAAATGGGTTGCCAAAAAGTTTAGAAATTTAAAATCAGTTAAGAAAATTTAATTTAAACAACCCAATCTGATAAGCAAGTGGAATTCCACAAGAATATATATAATACATCTAAGACGAATTTATACAAAAGGACCGAATAAGCTATCGATCCACAGCAACATACAACGAAGTACAACAATTTAAATATCTTACATAATACATTCATTAATCAAATACAAAAGTTTGGTCCACACGCCCGAGTATAAGACCCGATCATATCTAATCTAGAACACAAAGATGAAAGCGTCTAATACAATGTCCTGTAATAACCCGCAAAATCTTATAGCTCGTCGAAAGCAAAGGAATGGGAACATCAAAATGGGTGTCCTTGTGGTGGAGCACTTGAGTGGATACAATCATATACACAACAAGGAAAGTAAACCGGCCAGGGCGGGGTTCTATATGATCACCAGAAGAAATAAAAAGAATAATAGAAATAAACAGTTATGTATGAATGATAAGGATGATAAACTTACATTACAATTTAACTAAATGATGAAATGAAATGTCATTTACATAAAAAAAAAAGTAAATAACTTAAATTTAAAACCTTTCCTCATTTATCAAATTTCCATCATCTTTTATATTCCTTAATAGGAATAAAACCATTTATTAACTTCCATAGTTAATTATCTTTCCATTTCATCTTTCCATTCCTTAATAGGAATACCATTAATATCAAGTGCTCTTTATGGCACATATCTCAATCCCGTGCTCTTTATGGCACGTATCCATGCTCTCTATGGCATATAACCATCAAGTCCCACTTGATGCAGAAAAGTTATATTCATATACATATAACGATTCTAAGACCACCCCTCTGAGTTTCCCCACTGAGCGTGCCCCTAAATGACCATCATCTTCCAGGGGCCTATAAAACAAGGCAGCCTAGGATCATAACGCAACGTTAGGAAGCATCCATATGCCTGCGGGAGAGTCAGGACCACACCCGAAATCCCCTCACCAGTGCAGAAAACATATAAAAACCCCGCATATGGCCTAGGATTATATCCACCCTGCATTCACTAGCCAGGGGGCATCACCAAGCACGCGAACTTCCCTTATGACGTCATTTAGAGAGGTGTGTTTAAGTAAATTAACATTTACCATTTTAAATCTCATTTTCATTTTCAATTTCCCATTACCACAATTTCCATTTCCATTATCCATGTGTTTGGTTCTTTTTATTCGAACCTATCATCATTAAACAACTGGGTTCATTTTATTTGAACCAATCATCTCTGACACAGTTTGGGTTCATTTTTAGTTGAACCTATCATATTTAAACAATTTGGGTTCATTTTATTCGAACCTATTCTCATCGAATATCGTCATTAATATTCCTCAAATTTCAAGTCCCGGCTTAGTCCCGGCATAGTCCCCAAATGATCATTATGATCCTACAAGTGCCCAAAGTTCATATAACTTCGATAAGCCCTTAAGTCTCCAATAATGGGCATTTAACTTCCTAACTTCAAAAGTTTGAATAAAAGAAGAAATGCCTTAACATTTCTTTAAACACCCCGGGAAATAAACCCTAGATGACCCAATTCTAATCTAGGGTGGCGACCAAACACAACTAATACTCTAGGACTCTACGTCTACTTCTTTCAAGAAGGTTCCTAGGTCCTAAACCTAAAGAAAAAGGTCAAAAATTAAAAAGGAAAATGACTCAAAACTGCAGGACCCGAATCGATTCGCCCCAGCGAATCGATTCTCTCTGAAAGCGAATCGGTTCGGAAAACAAACCCAGGTTTCTACAAATGCCGAATCGATTCGGTCTTAACCCGAATTGATTCGGGTACCAAGACCTAGGATTCTGCAACTATGCGAATCGATTCGCCCTAGGGGCCGAATCGATTCGCCCCTGCGAAAATGCCAAGTTTGGCTATGGAGTTCTAAACTCCAAATTTCTCCTTAAACCCAAAACCAACCCAACCAAGATCATATCCTGCAAATTTCTACACCAAAAATACCTCTAACTACCAATATAACATTTTCTATCATCCCAGTCAATTTCCAAGGGTTAATACCCAATTAATCTAACAAAACCCTAAAATGATAAACCATAACAATTCAATAACTATCAAAACTAATTATTCTCCTTAAATCACATAATAACAAGTAGATTACTTGCCTTGATCATGCAAATGCATATTTGATTTGGTACAGGCAATGATCCAAGCTTGAATCTCCAAATTTCTCTTTTTCTCCCAAAATTCTCTTCCTCTCTCTACTCTCTCTAGGGCTCAAATGTGAAATGGAAGAATAGAAATGGGGTTGGGGAAATAAAACGTGGATTAAGTCTAAAAAGCCCACTTAAATGTCTAATACGTGATAAAATGATACGCACTACACATTTAAGTTATAACTAGTCAAAAGTGCCCAAAATGCCAAAATACAATATAGCACTTATTTTGATTGTCTCGTACCTATCGGGACTAACTACACCCTCCAAATTATCATTTGGAAATTTTATAACTCAGTTTACTTCTGGTTTCATATTACACCAAAATGTCATTTTATATTCTTATGACATAGTAAATCACCACATGGATATTTTTACCTACTCATCAGGTAATCATACAACCTTTCAGTAAATATTAACCTTTTTCATATTAAATTAATATTGACTCAACATCCATCATTTTATAATTAATTACTACATATAGTAAATAAATATAAAATAGGCTATCAAACGTGAGGGTTGTTACATACTCCCGCCCTTATGAGGGAATTTTGCCCCCAAAATCCAGGCATACCTCGCAAGAAGAAATGCGGACACCTTTCCCGCATGTCATCCCCGCGATCTCATGTCGATTCCTCGACACTATGGTGATTACATTGCACCATAATCAAAGGTACTACCGGCGGTTTCAATCACCACTCTCCACGTTCTAAAATAGCAACCGACTATTCCTCATAAGAAACGTCAAGTTGCAATTCAATATTTTCGAAAGAAATGTGCCTAAGGGCACCATCACATCTCTTGTACTTCTATACAGGAGAGATATGGTATACGTTATGAACTTGTTGCAAATGTTTCGGTAAAGCAAGTTAATAGGCTACCTAACCCACCTTAACATATATAGGAAGGGTCCAACGTAACGCGGTGCAAGTTTTCCTTTCTATTCCAAAGCGCTTGTTGCTCTTCATAGGCGATACTCGCACCAACTCTTGGTCCACCGACCCCAATCTCCATATTCCCTTCATAAGCGGGAGATCCACAAGGGCTACCATACAAGGCTTTTTAAAGCGCCCTCCCGATAGTGAATCGATACAAATCATTATAAGCGAATTCAACTAGTGGGAGACACTGTCCCGACTATTCTCAAAGTCAAGCATGCACATAAGGAGTATATGCCCCAACATATGGTTTACCCTTTTGGTCTGGCCAGCTGTGGAGGATGATAAGAAGTGCTTAACCACAATTTGATTCACATGGATTCTTGGAAACTTGCCACAAGTGGGAAATGAAAATCTCATCTCAGTCGGAAACTACAATCGAAGGCACCCCATGCAGTCCAACTAACCCTTCATGCCCGGCCACCAATGCTGGCGGCGCTTAACTTGACACATAAGCCGTTACCCTGATGCACCGCAACCTTAGAATCGCGAGATTCCACCATTTCTGCCTTTCCTAAGTCCTTCTCATATGGGACAAAAATTCTCTTATGGAAACGCACCCCACACTCAAAGTCAATAGAGTAGGGTTATGTTCCCTTAATCAATAACTTGTGCATGTGGCTTTAACCACCCTCGTCTCTCCTACGACATCTTGCAGCAAAATGTTGCTCGAACGAAGGTTTAAGTTCTGCCCAGGAAGTAGTACCTTATTTTCCATACAACGATCACCCCCACAATGAATTTTAATTCAAATATGGGATAATACTTCCCACAAGTTTAAACTTATGAGGCGCATAAACAACAAGTCTATGCTTTAGTATTATTACTCCCCATCCTGGCAGAGGGTTGTCAATTGAATCCACCCTCGAGCTTAACAACATGGGCTCAGGAGTGAGAATAAATTCACCCTTCTTTACGAAAGCTGAGTGCCAATGTAACATTCAAACTACGAGAGGCCTCATCTTCTTTGGCCTAACCAAATAAACTTCTCAAAATCAAACACTTCTCGTTACTAGGAAACAATCCCTCTTAGAGTTAACACACAATTTGTTCATCGTCAACTCCCGACAACCCCCTAAACTAACGTCATATAACTAAAGGCCTTATGTCCAACCGATCCTAAGGTCTACCTACATATCTCCTATCTAAGTTGTATACATATAATACTAAGTATATCCCTAGTGCCCAAGACCTTTCTCAACTCCCGACATTTGCTCGGTTTCGTGCGTGGGACGTCTCGCCGAAGTGAAATCCAAACAAGGTACCCTCCCATTACACTACTACCTCGCGTTGTCAGTCATCAAGATATACAGGTCTAAGACACATGTTCGGGACCGAAAAGATTCTACTTATATGCATTACCACTTAAATAGCTAAAGTTTTAACAATTCAAACATTCACTTTCCATAAAGCCTTATAATTATATACCCCACAACATATATATACCTTTTCAAATAGCCTTCTTATCAAGGCATAACCCGAAGTCTTAATTCGACCTCGCATCCCAGTCTCCCTCACATCGTTTAGAGGAGAGAACTGTATACAGTGCTTCTATTTCGCACTTTAATAGCCATTCATCACTCTTCTACGTGGTTCTCGGCTAAACCTTTCAACCATCAAAATAAACTAAAATAAAATGAAATGAACTAAAAAAATAAAGAACAGCATCTCTCCACTTCCAACGTCGTTGAGGTTCACGCGTGGAGCGTCCCACAAAAGCGGAATCCAAACAAGGAACCCCTCCTATACGCTACTACTCAACTTTGTCGGTCGTGGAGATAAGGCATACCAATCACATCATACCCGACCATGTCAAGGATGAGTAAATCGGCCTAAAAAAAAAAAGTACCACAAGAATCACAAGAAATCCCTATATGTTTACAAACAAGGAATTAAGAGAACCATCACTCGTAGAAACTCAACGCTAATAAAAATACTCTCAGCAGATCTTATCAAATCTGTAGTCTGAGAAGAGCTCATAAAATAAATGAGCGTGTAACACCCACATCGAATAACACATAACTCAAGTACCTCCGAAATAGAAACTTACCCTTAATGGTGGGCGGTGATAACGAAGCTGGAGGAAGTATAACCTCCCGAATTTGATAAACTCTCCCATGAAATAACTGTCCCTACTACATGGGAATAATCGGATCAGGTACCTGAGGTGGAAACCGAACGTATGGCTACTATGGAGTCCTAGTAAACTGAACCCCAATCCATTGAGGGCACTCCATCGAAGTGACTTGCCTCCCCACATAGGAAGCATCGTCCCTTCATATCCTCTCGACCTTGACCCCCGTTGTTTCTAAACTGGATAATGCCTTGGCCCAGATGGTCTTTTCTTCCACGACCACCCCGACCTACATGTTGGGAAGCACCCTTACCGTGCCAAATTTTATTGCCACCCTCAATAAACCCTCCAAATGTTGTCTCTTAGACAAAACCCCTTGTCGAGGGTCCATCTCTTTCTGCTTACTACCCGAAGGTTGGGATGAGGGAAAAGCACCTCCTCAAATCCCATTTTGTCCAAGCTTTCCTACTTGCCCCACGACAGTAGCTTTCTTGCAACCCGGTGTATATAACCGATGCTCATGGAAATGGGGTGAGGCTGCATTCATAACCTCACCAAAAGTTTGTAACGATGGATTACCCAGCAATTGTTGCCGGATTCTCCAGTTTATACCTCACATAAACTTTGAGATCTTCCTATCTTTCGGAGCCACTTCATCCGGGACAAAGTTCGCCAACCGTGTAAACTCCTCTACATACTCTGCCACAGATCTCTCTCCTTGCACAACATCCGGGAGCTTCTTCCTCATCTCCCTTTGAACTGTTGGAGTAACGTACTCACGATCGAACAAAGCCCAAAACTCATTGATCGTCATTGTGTCTCTCTGCTCTGGTGTGGTTATTGTATCCCACCCGTATAACCCAGATCTGACAAGCTTAAAAGTGGTAAGAACTTATTTCTCTCCTCGCTACATTCTATCATTAGAAGGTGGCGTTGCCTGTCCTCTTTCCATTTATTGGCTTTGATAACATTCATGCCTCCCTCGAATTCCGGGGGATTGCCCTTTAGAAAGGGCACCCCAAGCCCTTTTCCCACAGAGAAGGTCCCATAGGAGCTTGAACATCGTGAGCCCATTGTTGAGCCTGTGGCAATTGTTGGACCACTGCGATCATGGCAGTGTTAATTGCTTGAGCTACTATGTTTTCTACATCCGCAGCATTAACGGTCCCTTGTGGCGGCGACGAGGGACCTACATCCTCTTCTACAACCCTATTACTTCTCACTGGGCGACCTCTCTTAGTCAGCATTTGAGATGAAGAAATAATAGAGTTAAAATAATATTTTAAACTATCTATCTCACAGAAGATCGCAAACATATACAACTACACAGTCCTAATATTAGGCTCTATATTAAATAACGCTACGGTAGAACGTGATGAATCCACATAGATCCTAAAGACTCTAGAACCTGATGCTCTGATACCATCTGTGACAACCCAAGATCCGAGATAAGGGGTGGCCAGATCGATACTTAAACGTAACAGGAATCATGGATGGATATCATTCTCAGCATCAACAAAATAACTGAGTATACGAGAAAACCACCTAATAAATCAGAAAACGAGTTGCCAAAAAGTTTAGAAATTTAAAAGAAGTTAAGAAAATTTAATTTAAACAACCCAATCTGATAAGCAAGCGGAATTCCATAAGAATATATATAATACATCTAAGACGAATGTATACAAAAGGACCGAATAAGTTGTCGACCCATAGCAACATACAACGAAGTACAACAATTTAAATATCTTACATAATACATTCATTAATAAAATACAAAAGTTTGGGCCACATGCCCGAGTATAAGACTCGATCACATCTAATCTAGAACACAAAGATGAAAGCGTCTAATACAATGTCCTGTAATAACCCACAAAATCTTACAGCTCGTCGAAAGCAAAGGAATGGGAACATCAAAACGGGCGTCCTTACGATGGAGCCCCCGAGCGAATACAATCATATACACAACAAGGAATGTAAACCGGTCAGGGCCGGGTTCTATATGATCACCAGAAGAAATAAAAAGCATGACAGAAATGAACAGTTATGTATAAATGATAAGGATGATAAACTTACATTACAATTTAACTAAATGATGAAATGAAATGTCATTTACATAAAAAAAAAGTAAATAACTTAAATTAAAAACCTTTCCTCATTTATCAAATTTCCATTATCTTTTATATTCCTTAATAGGAATAAAACCATTTATTAACTTCCATAGTTAATTATCTTTCCATTTCATCTTTCCATTCCTTAATAGGAATACCATTAATATCAAGTGCTCTTTATGGCACATATCTCAATCCCATGCTCTTTATGGCACGTATCCATGCTCTTTATGGCATATAACCATCAAGTCCCACTTGATGCAGAAAAGTTATATTCATATACATATAACGATTCTAAGGCCGCCCCTCCGAGTTTCCCCACTAGGCGCACCCCTAAATGACCATCATCTTCCAGGGGCCTATCAAACAAGGCAGCCTGGGATCATAACGCAACGTCGGCAAGCAGCCATATGCCTGCGGGAGAGTCAGGACCACACCCAGAATCCCCTCACCAGCGCAGAAAAAATATAAAAACCCCGCATATGGCCTATGACTATATCCACCCTGCATTCACTAGCCAGGGGGCATCACCAAGCACTCGAACTTCCCTTATGATGTCATTTGTAGAGGTGTGTTTAAGTAAATTAACATTTACCATTTTAAATCTCATTTTCATTTTCAATTTCCCATTACCACAATTTCCATTTCCATTATCCATGTGTTTGGTTCTTTTTATTCGAACCTATCATCATTAAACAACTAGGTTCATTTTATTTGAACCAATCATCTCTAACACAGTTTGGGTTCATTTTTAGTTGAACCTATCATATTTAAACAATTTGGGTTCATTTTATTCGAACCTATTCTCATCGAATATCGTCATTAATATTCCTCAAATTTCAAGTCTCGGCTTAGTCTCCAAATGATCATTATGTTCCTACAAGTCGCCAAAGTTCATATAACTTCGATAAGCCCTTAAGTCTCCAATAATGGGCATTTAACTTCCTAACTTCAAAAGTTTGAATAAAAGAAGAAATGCCTTAACATTTCTTTAAACACCCCGAGAAATAAACCCTAGATGACCCAATTCTAATCTAGGGTGGCGACCAAACACAACTAATACTCTAGGACTCTATGTTTACTTCTTTCAAGAAGGTTCCTAGGTCCTAAATCTAAAGAAAAAGATCAAAAATTAAAAAGGAAAATAACTCAAAACTGCCGGACCCGAATCGATTCGCCCCAGCGAATCGATTCGCTCTGAAAGCGAATCGGTTCGGAAAACAAACCCAGGTTTCTGCAAATGCCGAATCGATTCGGCCTTAACCCGAATCGATTCGGGTACCAAGACCTGGGAATCTGTAACTATGCGAATCAATTCGCCCTAGGGGACGAATCGATTCGCCCCAGCGAAAATGCCAAGTTTGGTTATGGAGTTATAAACTCCAAATTTCTCCTTAAACCCAAAACCAACCCAACCAAGATCATATGCTGCAAATTTCTACCCCAAAAATACCTCTAACTACCAATATTAACATTTTCTATCATCCCAATCAATTTCCAAGGGTTAATACCCAATCAATCTAACAAAACCCTAAAATGATAAACCATAGCAATTCAATAACTACAAAAAATTTAAAGAGTGAGATAGCCTTCTAGGTGTTATTAAAAATTTAAAGAAGGAGTCCATTATGTTTAGAGAGTCTAATTTTTTTCTTGAGTTTAGGATTTTAAGAAGACGATTTGAAAGACTCAAGTAATTATGGTACTGGCTTTGATGATTCTAATGATTCCATCCTTAACACCAACATTAGATAATGTCAACCCACAAGTAACATTCCTCAATTTTACAGATGTTCGCATTGTGGTAGGAAAGATAACCTTAGGGAATTTTTTTATGATCTTATAAGTGGACCTAGACAGTCTAGATCCCGTGTCACCATGGTTCCCAAAACTTAAGGCATTAAGTATTCATATATTTAGGTTAGGAAATCAGTTTTGGAGGCATTGAATGTTAGTTTAGTTAATTCTAGATTTCTTGCACCTCACTCTTCACATGTTATATCATATAAGTGATTTCTTAAATGTTTTCCAAACGCTAGTTTTTTGCTTCATGTTATCTGTTATTGATAGTGTTGTGGCGTGTTTATCTTTTCTAATTTGATTTTCCCTTTTTTGGGTTTTAATTTGAAAAATACAAAAAATATTTTGTGTATCTTTTGAGTTGTCCTTTTTAAATTGATATGATTTTTAAAAAATGTTTAAAAACTCAAAACATATGTATTTTAGTTTTAAACATATTGTGTGGCACATCGGTATGTTTGAATCCGATCCCTTCCGTGTATCCATATGACTAGGACATTTGATTTTGATCTCCAATGCTTGGATTGTTCTTAATAATGTTTACATGAGGTACTTTGCAATTGATTTGAATAATGTTTCATTTTGTATATGCCTCCACGCACACTTTGCATGAGCTCTTTGGATTTTAACTTCATATGTCACATGAGCTAAGTGAGGTGTTCTCCAAACAATCTTATCATATACATACATTTTTTACTATGGGAGATTTTTCATGTAATAACCATTATCTATGAGTTTGTTTGATATTTTATGAAAATTTGATTGTGCACGAAAAATTTCTACAAGTTGAGAAATCTCCCTTGCATGAAATGCTACCATTGACAAGAGCCTAAAAGATTCAGCGACAGTGAAAAGAGAAAAAATCCCAGGAAAAGTTTTATGCAGTGGTGCTTTAAATATTATATATCTTCAAAATACAAATATTGGGAAAAATAATATATTTTTAAGGGTGTTTAGCTTAAGATCAATGGGTTTGCACAATGAGTCCTAGTTGAGCTTAATTGTTTTAATGCAATAGATTCGAGAATCACCCAAATTTGTAGGCTAGTATATTGTAAAAGTATATATTCTCTCACTGCTCAAATAGATTAGGCTTACATAGGTTTTTGTCATTTCCCGCTACCATATAATATTCGAGCCATCACAAAATCTGAAGATCCAACATCTCCAACGTGCAATAATATCCGTACTTTAAAGGTATAACTCTGTAGTGTTTAAATTTATTCCTTCAATTTATTTTCGGATGTTCATTTTTATTAAAACTGGAAACAAGATTTTTTCTTTAAAAATTGAGGCGGTTTTTTAATTTTTTTAAAAATAATTTTTATACGTCTATCTCGTTCAAACGAAATGATAATCTCATTCAAAAAAGATTTGTATCTCGTCAAAAGGGTTAGCTAGAAGATTTCTTCAATTGAACTTATCACGAGGTCTTACTATTTTGATTTTTTGGATGTCGTTAAGGCAAGACATATCTCGTTCGAATGAGATGATAATCTCGTTAGAACGACAGTGCATTTTCGTTCGAACGACGCCACCACCTCGAAATTTATGAACATCCTATAAATATCTATTTTTTGTTTGATTTCTTTAAGCCATAATTGATTTTGCACATCCTTTGCAAAAGTTTTCAAACTTTTATTTGAGAAAAAACTTTTTGATTCACAAATCATCATCCCCAAGATTTATTTTAGTGAATCCAATTTAAAACATGTAGCTTATATCTAGCATACAACTCTTGTGCAAAGAGTTTCTTCATGGTTGATCTTGTGATACCTTAGGGGTTTCACTACTGCTAATGAAGGTTGATCGGTGGATACCGATCATGAAAGGACTGATCTGGACGACCTTGGACAAAGTCGTATTCTTTATAGATTTTCTAAGCACTACGCATTTTACTTATGGCGGTTATCAAGTAGTCTGTTGGTCGATGGTCTTGTAAACTCTCTAAAGTGCTGAATGAAAAAATGTTCTACTTGAAAGTTTTTTTCTTTAATTTACCTTTATTGAATGCATGATTTATTTTATCAGCTAGATGCATGTTTAGGATAATAACAAAAAAAAATTGGAGTTGTCTGTGTTGGACACTAAATTATATAAATATTCCATTAGGATCGAGATAGTGCACTCTCAAATTAGTATTAGATCTTTTTTACCTTCTCAAATTGGTATCAGAACATGTTTCACCAAACTAGTGAGATCCTTATTTGCAAAAAAAATTGTGATATCAATTATTTTGAAAATTGACTTTGAAAATTCACAATTTTTTTGGTGGAGAACTTATTATAATAATATGCCAATTTTCGATCAATTGAATTACGCCTATTGGAAAGACCGTATGAGATTCACATTGAAATCCATAGATAAGAGGGTTTGATTAGCATGTGAAAGAGGGTGGACTCCTACTATGATCACGGTTGATAATGTCATAAATCCCAAACCTGTCTCTTCCTAGACTGATGATGAGTTTAAGTGGAGTACCTATAACTCTCGTGGCCTTAGTGATATTTCTGAAGCCTTCATACTTGACGAGTTCCGATGTATAATGATGTGAAGTACGTCTAAGGAAGCATGGGATATCCTCCAGCTTACACATAAGGGTACCAATGCTGGCAAGGCGTCAAAGCTTTAAAGTTTGACCATCCAATTTGAGACCATCACTATGTTAGAGTCCGAGAGTTTTGATAAGTTTTATGTTAGGTCGTCGGACATCGTAAACACTAGTTTTAATTTGGGCAAGAAAATTCTTGATAATATGGTCGTTAAAAAGATTTTGAGATCACTCCCCGCCCATTTCATTCCTAAGGTCATCGTGCTTGACTCTTTAAAGATTTTAGACACTCTTATGTTAGAAGAACTCTTAGAAGACCTTCAAACTTATGAAATAGATATGTTCTCTAAAACCATCAAGCCTAAGGATATAAGGGTAGCTTTAAAGAATAAAGCTACGAAGAACAAAAAGGAGAAAGTGTGTGAGTCTGATTCTGAGGGAGAGGTTGATTTCGATGACTTGGCCTTATTTGTGAATTATTTTTAAAAAGTTTTTCAAATTTTCCAAAAACAATTCCTCTAATAAAAATATTTTTGGGAAACAGAAAAATAAAAAGAAGGTTAGGGATAACGATGAGGAAGAGGAAGAGATACAATGTTTTTAGTGTGAGGGTAAAAGGCACAAGTCTTTTGGGTGTTCCACAATTCTAAAGAGGGAGGGAAAGAAAGTTACTAATAAGGCCACTCTTAGCGATAGTGACATCGAGTCGATTGATTGAGAGTGAGAATCACAAACGAAAAGTGAGTTGCTTTCATGGATAGTCACGTGAGTACGCGTAGTTTGTCCCACAATGATGGGTACACATGTAAACATGAGATACTCGATGATGTTTTAAGCCATTCGAGTGAGTGTGAGGATGAAAGTGCAAGTGAGGGAGAAAGGGATCTCCAAAAGGCGTTTAGTGATTTATACACCGAGACGTTAAAAAACCAAATAAATGAATAAATATTTGAATCTTAAGGTCTTAGATTTAGAAAGAGAAGTAAAATTTTGGAGGGCGAGTGAGGCGTCGGCGAGTCAACTCGAGAAGTTGAAAGGTTTTTATGTGACCAGTTGATCGTTTTAGGTCGAGAAAATAGTGAATTGACAAAAGTTATGGCTAGTCTTATGCGAGATCCTCAATATTCATTAAAGACTCATAAGAAACTTGAAGCCCATGTATATTAAGTCGATAGAGATCTCAAAC
This sequence comes from Sambucus nigra, assembly GCA_949130495.1. Lineage (NCBI taxonomy): Eukaryota > Viridiplantae > Streptophyta > Magnoliopsida > Dipsacales > Adoxaceae > Sambucus > Sambucus nigra. The sequence goes on from OX422214.1 coordinate 436,529,287, forward strand.
ATGGCCGGGAGGTCAAAATTACTTTAAAAGACACATATAATAAGGTTGGAAAGATGCTCATCGCTTGGGGTAATGTTGATAGGCTAGGAATAGGTTATGATGGTGTATCCACTTTCGATATTGAACCCGAGTTTGTGTTAAATCCATATGGCCCTCAACCTAACCCACCTAGGCGTCTGATTCTATGTAGGAGAGCGTGTCCTGGATGTTTTGATAGAGTTGGTCCTAAACCCGTGTGTGTTTATTCCCAATGCAAGCAAAGAGGACACCTTATGGAATTTTATTTTAAGTTCGGTAGTGTGCCTCATCGGTATCTTTCATGATATACTACTATGTGTGTTCCCGAACGCACTCCCACACATGTTACTCCGCATGCTCCCACACATCACATGAGAGATTTTAAGCATTTTCGAGAGCAAATTGATTATTTCATCGAAACTTCACATGATTTGATGGATGTTTTTCGAGAACTCCTCCAGATCTAATGGCTGAGGTTTTGACTTGTTTCTATCATAGGATGCTTTTCATGTTTATATCATTCATGCACAATGCTAGATTGTACTATTGTTGTACTTATATTTTCGTCTTGATATATTTTTTGAAAAATCCAAAATGATTTTTTTTACCTGAAATTTTCTGAAAAATAGAAAGAGATTTTCGGTTTATTTTTAGAAAAAGTGAAAAAGCCAAAAATATTTTATTTTTGATAAAAAATTTGAAAAATCCAAAAAGAGTATTGTATTTCTTTTATACCATATGTGGATGAACATTAAAGATGTTCGAGTCACCAATTCATTCCATATCCATGTGACCATTTTGTAGTGTTTTGATAAGTGACATCATTTCATTTTGTACTTAATAATGTGTGGAGTAATTAAGATGTAATATGATGACTACTTACTACATGTTTGAGTCATTATCAGCTCTAATGCACACGAGTATGAACTTATTTGAGTATATCACTTACCTTTAACGTGTTGGTTATAATGTTTTCATCTCAATCCCACTTTTAAAACGAACCAAATACGATAAAACAAGACAATGAAAGTAGTTCTTGTAAGAACCATTGCCCACATTGGAAAAATTGAAATTCATATCTCTGGTAAATGTTTTATTTTTAAAGCAATGGAATCGGGCTACGAGAGACATGTTGTCTTTGTGTAAATAGCCAGCATTTAGAAAAGAAAAGATCATAAAAGATTAAATGCTCATAAAAAGAAAAAAATATAAAGTGTCAGGCCAATTTCAAAGAACTTTTTTGTATCGCTACACAAGAGAATTGATTTATTCAAAACATTTGAGAGAGAAAATTCAATATGTGAGTTTTGAGGGAGTTTTGTCAATGGTCAATGGGTTTCCACATCTTGATAAATTCTCGTAAAAGCATTACATAGTTTTGAGCATTAGTGGTGTGGAAATAATCCATGACTTGACTAGTTGAACAGGTTAAGTTGGTTTCACTTGAGTTCACCATTTTTACACCACAAATAGACTTTGAGATCTTGAGTTAGTGGTGTCTCATTTCTTTTGGCACGTATGTTATGATTTTCTCTGTTGATTAACCTATAGAATGTGTTCATATCCCTACATTCCATTTCCACTATTCGGTTATTTTTGTGTTTGACCATACTGTGTTGTTTTTGTAAAATAAATTTTTACATTGAAAAATTAAAAATTTCAATAGTTTGTGGAGCCTTTGAGATTCTCATTGCATGCTCTTATTTGATATATTTTTGTGATGATACCTTTGTCTTTTAGATGATGTTTCTTATATTCCATGTTTAGTTTTTACTCCTTGTCGATTTCGAACAAAATAAATGGGGGAGAACAAATTACAGGGGAGAGTTTGATTTATGGGGGAGTATTTTAATATCTTTATGCTTTTATTTTCGCTCAAACTCGATATGTCACGAGAGGTAATTTTGTTTGTCTATTGTGTTCTGGTACACTTTGATGTATATATACAAAGTACAGATAAGAGAAATCTCCTAAAAATATTAAGAGAAAGATAATTGAAGAGTTGGAAAGTTGAAGATTTCAAATATTTGTACATCATTAATGATATTCGAAGACTTATACATCTTTGGTATCTTTATGCTTGGGGGTTTCTAGGAGGGTATTAGATTTATATAGTATTTTTTTATGTTTGGAAAATTCGGATTTTTCAGTTTGTATCGGAATAGCCATAGGGGGGAGTTTTGTAAGTAAAACTTTTATGTCATTGCCACTAGCATCTAGGACTTGCCCATAGAATCTTGGTTACATTGAGTATGGCATATCCCATTACTTCCCTTATGGTACTTCACATTCTCACGTTCAACAAGACGGATCCGATCACCAATGTGTGCCACTTAATTTTCAACATGCTTTAGGACATCACATAAGCTTGGAATAGTAGTCACTTTGGACTTCGTCGATATTGAGATATTTTTTATCAAAATGTTTTTATAAAATAAGGCAGTTTTTTGAACATAAAAAACATTTTCTTTTTTTCCTTTTTTGTTCAACCGAGATGGAAATCTCGTTAGAATGACTTTGTATCTCCTTCAATGGTTGTTTCAAACCCAGGTTAAATGAGGTTTAAAAAAGGGCTCACTGTTTTGATTTTTTACATGTCGTTAAAAGAGAGGTAGGTCTTGTCTGAACAAGATCATGATCTATTTAGAATGACTCCTTAGTTTCGTTCAAACTTCCCTTTGCTACCTCGATTTTTGTATTTCTCTATAACTACATACTTTCGATAGGTTTTTTATAAGACTTTTCAATTACGCAAACTGCAGACGTGCTGCAAAAAGTCTTCACTTTTAAAAAAGGAGAGATATATTTTTCAGTCACACAACTCTCCTAAATACTTTTGTGAATCATCTTTGAAGCACAAATAAAATCTGTATTGAAGTTATGATTATAAAGAAGGAATCTCTACTTCTACTCTTGTGATTCTTATGGGAATCATTGATGAAAGAAGGTTGTGGTCTTTGTCGGACTTGGGAGAACCACTTCTAAAGAAGACGAAGGTCACATGCGAGAGATTCATCAGGATATATTTCACTCATAAGGTTATAAGTTGTGATTTGCAAATTGTATTAGTAAAATAAAAGGTTTTTCCAGGAGTTTTTTTTTCTGAAATCTCATTTTGAATGATTTTGTGATTGCATGCTTTATTGCTTAATATCTTCAATCACGTGGTTGCATGTTGTAGGGTTTAAAGGAATTAAAAATTATTTTTGGGTTGACAACTTTATCTTGTACCTATCCATTTTAGGGTTTGGAAGGGTATTAGATATTGTGTTTGTCTTTGGGGATTTATTTTTAATTTGTATTTCTATTTTATTTTTCTACCGAAATAGCAAAAAATAGAGAGATTTTTAAGATCATATTTTCTCTCATTGCTCAAATAACTTAGGTTTACATAAGTTTTTAGCATATTCCGCTACCGTGTGATTCGATCCGTCATAAAGTTCAAAGATCTAACGTCTCCAACATTCAAGCATTTACATACTTTGAAGGTATAATGTTTTGTTATTTGAATTTATTCTTTAAATTTATTTTGGGGTGTTCGTTTTTATTAAAACTGGAAAAAATATTTTTTTCTTGAAAAGTTGAGGCAGTTTTTACTTTGTTTAAAAATAATTTTTGTACATGTATCTCATTCAAACGAGATGATAATCTCGTTCAAACGAGATTGGTATCTCGTTAGAAGGGTTCGTTAGAATTTTTCTTGAATCGAACTTCTCACGACGTCTAACTATTTTGGTTTTTTGTATCTCGTTAGAAGAGAGACATATCTCTTTCGAACGAAATGATAATCTCATTAGAATGGCAATGCGTTTTCGTCCGAACAGTGCCACCACCTCAAAATTTGTGAATGTCCTATAAATATCTAGTTTGATTTGATTTCTTTAAGACTTTTGTCAGAACTGATACTGCATATCCTTTGTAAACGTTTCCAACTTTTTATTTGACAAAAAACTTTTTGATTCACAAATTATCATCTCCAACATTTATTTGACTGAATAAAGTTTAAACCCTGTGTTTGTATCTAGAATACAACTTTTTTAAAGAGATTTTCTTCATGGCTGGATACCGAGTATGGAAGGCCACGTATGGACGATCTGGACTGAGCCGTTTTCTTTAGAGATTTTCTAGGCATTGTGCTCTATACTTGTAGTGGTTATCAAGTAGTCTATAAGTTGATAGTCTTGTAAACTCTCTAAAGTGATGAATGAAAACAGGTTTCACCCGAATGTTTTTTCTTTCTTTAATTTGCCTTTGTTGATTGCATGACTTATTGTATTAGCTTTATCACCTAAATGCATGTTTAGGATAATAAGATAAAATTTGGCCTTGTGTGCATTGGACACTAAATTATATAAATATTTCATTAATACTGAGATAGTGCACTCTCATGTCCATTGTGTTTGTTTGTCCTTTTAAGTTATTTATTTCACATATAAGGCTGATCGAATGCTGATAAATTATTGCGGCCAAATATATATCTTGGAAATTTTTGAGTGATCGGATCATTTTCTCTTGTTTCAAGTTCACGCCCAATCACTCCATATCACCATATTTAGAACCATTGATAATATTTGAGTGTGTAATGCTTATGTGTTTGTGTCTTTTGTGATCGTTTATACCTTTATATATGTACGTTCTTTCTTGGTATATATATTTTGTGTTTTGAGTCTTTGCATTTTCATTTAATCCATGTTTGCTTATGATTAATCTTTTATTTATATTGTCACATGTTATGATCATCTCAGTAACTTATACTTAAATGGTTACATCATAGTTTATACTATATGTGCGTAGTTTCGATTATTTGTGCTTGTGTTGCCGATTTGTTTGTCTTTGCATGACTTATTTCACACCACAACATGATATATTTGTTTTTCATTTATGATTTCCAAGCTTTATTTAGGCCTAGATTTGGTTTTATTATTGTGCACCATTTTCTTTTTTTATACCTTAATAAAAAGGTGGAGAATCATATGCTGTTTATAGATTATTATATTCTCGTTGCATTTAAAGGGGTGTTTAAGTGCATAGGTTAGCAGCGATGCGACAAAGGTTTACACAAGAACAAATCTACACAAGTTTGTGTAGGTCAAGGATATGTAACATTTTTCTTTGGGGTTAGGAATTGATTTTGAGTGCGCTTGACGATCCAGTAAATTTTTGTTTTGGTTTTTTTTTCGCGAAATAGACAAAAGGGGAGATTATTAAGGGAAAATTTTCGAATCGAGTCAATTTCTATGTGTTGGATTAATTCAGTTTTTGGATCAAACTTATTTCAGTCATAGGCTAGGACTTGATTTGTCTCCTTCAAGACTATGATGTCTGATTAAAGACGATAAGGAAAAGATAAAGTGACATTGTAAGGACACAAGTCTCCAATTGAGTCTTATGTAGTGTTGGCTCAATTTCGAACAAAAAAAACTTGAGTCATAGGGTAGAGTCCTTGAACATCCATCAAGCCTATGCCATGTTAAAGTTGAAGACGTTGCGTCCTACTTTTTAAGAGAACATCATTGCCGAGTTTCAATGCCAGTTTTCACGTCATCAACATCATATTTCAAGTCTTCAAAGGTATGACTAGTTTTATACATTTGTAGGAGACCTGGAATTTTATTTAAGATTATTATTTTATTTAAAATCATTTTGTGTGTCAGAAACCTAATCTATAACTTGGTATAAATTTTACATTTTCTGGAAATTAATTTGATAATATTATACTTATGTTTTTGAACTTAATCTTGGATTTCCTCATTCTAACATTTTATTCGAAATTGTCGTTCGAACGAGAATGCCGTTCGAATGAGAATTTCGTTCGAACGAGTTTTGCCAACGAGGTTCCTTTTTGAACACTGAGTTTTTGTTAGAATAGTCGTTCGAACGAAAAAGTCGTTCGAATGACATTTCAGGCGGGAATAGTTTTTGGCAATTTTTTGGCATTTTCCCACTCTTTTGTCCCACTCTCTTTTGACAGTTTTTAAACCTCCTTTGGGACAGGATTTCCTTAAAACTTTTGCAACATCTTTGAAAGATTTTTGTGAGAAAATATTTCAAAACAAAAGTCCCTGTTTTCACGTGTCAAATTTAATTGGAAAATTCTCTCATACACATGTGTTTACCCCCATAAAATTGTGACACCCCGCCCAATTAAATATCGGGTGATCAGTCCTTTATAAAATTTAAAACAGAATGTTCGGTTGGTTCATTCTTAGCATCACTGTCGAAAACACAATAACTTATTTAATCACCTAATATAATTATGCAAAGTGTCAAAACATTTTTCTTATTAATTAAAAACCATTTATTTACCGAGCCAAGTTATTTAATATAAAACATCCACGCACAATTAATTAATACAAGTACTGAATCAGAATCGCATGCTGAAGTAAGTAAGACTGGATAAAACATCCCAGTTCAAAACTCTAAAGCAAAACAATAGTAGCCATCAATCCAAATGAACATAAACGAGAAATAGAGTAATATAATCTCTGAAACTGTCTAAAGAAGGGGCAACACATGCCCTAATGAAAATGTCATAATGGATAGGAATGAAATAATCGAAGTGTCTAAACAAAGTCCTGCAGCTCCCACAACAGCTACAGCATGCCACGCAATCCGAAACTCTAAGCCTGATGTCCCTGTGGCTGATCACCTGATATAATACTTATATACAGCAAGAGAGAGAGAAGATGCAAGAAACGGGTCAGAGCCCGATGTGTAAAAATATTTGTTTAAGCAAGTATTTAAAATTTACAGTAAAGCAAGTATCAAGTACATGTTAGTCCGAACTCTCTCTTGAGATTCTCACCCCTATTCTATTCTGCACGCCTAACGCGTATCTAAATTTTCTCCTTAGCTATACCTCCCAATATAACTAGTCTGAATCCATCCTAATAGTATTTACCCTCACAATTAGTCAACCCGTATCGCCCATAAAATACGTTATCCAATTAGCCTATGATGAAAAGCTAATTAATACATTTTCCATTTTCACAATAATTCAAGTATACGATTAAAATTTTCTTAACAAGTTTTCATACCCACATTCATTATTATACACATTAGATTGATTCACAGCTCTCATACATATATACATATAGTCACATCTGCCCTATATATATATATATATATATATATATATATATATTGATTGGGCATAAATATTGTATATTTATTCCCCTAATTTCAGTACATTTGTGAACCCGAGTGATGTAACATATATGGATTTGATTCACATTTATGCTACTAACCTTCGTTGGCGAGTATTTCGTGCTTCTCTTATTGGTTTTACAGGTTAATTATGCAAGCAATGCAAAAGAGGAAGCAAGACGATGCAAGAAAAGCTAAGAAGGCAAGTTCAAGGGAAATTAGGTAATTTTTCAGCCCAATCCGGAAGGAGAAGTCAACTGGAAAGTTGAAGAGCTCGGAACAACGAGAACACTGGAAGAAACGGTACCCAAATCCGAGCTACGGTTGATGATTTATGCCCAAATGAAGTTGAAGAAAAATCCAAGAAAGGAAGAAAAGAAAAGCCAAAAAAATTCTAAGTGTAGTACTCCAAGCCAGCATACATTCGCGAACCCCAGGCCGAACCGGTTTGGGGGGCAAACCGGTTCGGGGTCCCTGATGCGCGAATTTGCTCCTTTATTCTGATTGGTTCCCAAGAGTCCTTTTAGGTTAAAACTCTCAAAAATAGTAGGGAACGTAGGTAGCAACCCAGTGGCAGCCATTAGGGATAGTTTTAGTCAGTTTTTGATAGAGAGAAAAGGAGAGGAACATCTAGGAACATCAAGGGAATTAATTGCTTCAAGATTCAATTGTTACGGGTTTGTTTTTCAAGTTTTTATTCAAGATTCAAAATTCTTGTCATTGTTCTTGCATGCTTAGTTTCCATATTCGATTCAACTTATTGTTGCGTTCATAATACATATTTACATGTTTCAATCTAGTTTCATCATGAATTCATACACATGCAACGTTATTATTTCATGCATTAGTCCATTTAACATGTTTGGCTAGGTTTTAAAGGTTGGGATGCATGAACCCAACCTGATGTGTTAGTGCGTGTGCATAACGTTAATCCGATGAAGTTAACGATTGATCTTGATCGTATCGTGTAATTACATAATAATTGTGGATCTTTATATCTCGTTTACCTTTGGGTACTCGTGATCATTTAGAGTACAATTTGAATGCAATTACCGCGATACCGATTTGCTCATCCTCAGATTAGGTATGAAGCGGGCTTGAACCTCGTATACATAATGCTTGGGAGTCCTAAATTCCGGGTCGAATTAATCGGATAAATTTATGATTGATGTTGTCACTTCATTACACTAGGGTTGGGGGATTGTATTCCCATCCTGTTTTCTCATCATTTAGTTTAAAAAGTTTCAATTCAATATTTCATTCATAATTTAGGTAATTTAGTTAGTTACATTTTTTTCATCACAGTTTCATTATTACATTTAGTTTAATCGATCCCAAAAACCAAATCAATATTTTCCTTTCTTCTTAGAGTCAACGTTAGGATTCCTCTGTCTTATCCCATCGTCACAACTCCGTTGTCCTTTTTCCCTGAGGATCGATACCCGACTTGTCGAATTATTACTTGAGCGACAGGCTTGCACTTGAGCCTAGAGAGGACACACTTTAGAGACGCATTCTGAGTCGTGTCATGTTTTTGGCGCCGTTGCCGGGGAACTAGGTAGACTTAGGATTAGATCGAGCCAATCCAAAGCTTTAACCAAAAAAAAAAAAAAAGATTCATAATCATCACCTCTCCTAAACTTTAATGCAAAATTCTGAAACCACTCCCACACCCCATAATACTCCAACAAGCATTCACGAAAATCCACTTGTTGAGTATAACCATGATAGTCCTCACACTCCAAACGCCCCACAGTTTTGGATCCCACCGCCCACACCGTCGCACTCAGTCTCTAGTAACACTCCATTCTCATTCGTAGGACACACTTCGAGCACACCTAGTGAGAGCGCCGAGTCGTCAAGTGAGAGAGAGATGTCGCAACATAGTAATGAACATACCATTGAGGACGAGCTTCCGTACCGCCCGTTGAGAGAATTCTTATATCCTGAGCGCACTGTCACTCCGGGATGCATTATACTCCCGTATAATGCCGGGCCGTTCCGTTTCAAAAATGGAATGATCCAAATGCTACCACATTACCACGGTATGGATTCTGAAAAGCCATACCTCCATATAAGGGAATTTGAGGACGTGTGTGATACTCTCAACGATCAAACCTGCACACAAGAGGTAATCCGCCTCAAACTCTTCCCCTTCTCGCTTAAAGATAAAGCTAAAGCCTGGCTATGGTCTTTACCTCCAAGCTCGATTCCATACTGGAATGAGCTCCAGTCGAAATTTCTCAAGAAATTCTTCCCACCACATCGAACAATCTCTATCAAGGCTCAAATTCAAGCGTTTAGGCAACATGAAAATGAGCCATTCCATCGATGTTATGAACATTTCAATGAGTTAGTTGCCTCATGCCCTCATCATGGATTTGATCCATCGCAAATCATTTCCTTTATCTATAATGGGTTGAATCTTAACTCTAAACAACTTGTTGAAACTATGGGAAGTGGTCCGTTTGTCGATTTACATGCCCACGATGCTGATCTTCACATGAGGTATGTCGCCGAGACTACCCAATACTGGGATACCTCTGACTCGAACGCTCAAAATCGAAATCAACAACCCACCACTGCTCCATCGGCGTCCGGCCTATTCCAGGTAGATAAGAATTCTATGACGGATTGTCGATTGGACACCATTGAGAAAGGATTGCGAGACCTATGCGAGTTATATGGAAAAGGACCAGCTGGACCCATTCTGAACCCTGTCGTGAAAGTGTGTGCGATTTGTGAGGCGGGACATTCAACTGAGGAATGTCCGACGATACCCGCCTACAAAGTAATGTTGTAGGAGCAAGTTAGTGGTATAGGAGGCTTTAACGGTAATTTCGGTGCCCCGCACGAGAATTCATACAACCCTTCGTGGAAAAATCATCCCGGTTTTAGCTATGGGCAAGAACATGCCGCAATGAACCCTCCTTCGCATGTTGCCCCTCCTCCACCACAACAATTTGAACAAGATCCACACATGCAAGGACATGTGCAAGCACCGCCACCTCAAGGAAATTATATCCCTCCATAGCGGAGAACTCTCGAGGATACCATGAATCAATTCATCGCAAACCAGACCGCAACCAATGCCAAATATGATCATCTGATTGGCGACATAAATGCGAATCTGTCTCAAATATAATCCTCATTGAGTGTTCAAGAGAAGGGCAAGTTTCCTGCCCATGGCCAAAGACCTCTCCAAGGTCAAACTAGTGTTAGCTCGACACCCCATGACCATCCTGAGCAATGTAGCGCAATTACCACTCTACGTAGTGGGAGGATAGTTGACTTGTCACCTCCCCCACGAGACGTACTTAAAGACAAGGAGATTTCACCCGACACGAAAGAGGCCGAAGATGTCTCCTTAAATGAGAGTGACAAAGAAGACGCTAGTGAGCCCGAGGTAGTAGTGAAACCACCCTCCGCGACACCATTTCCTCAAAGGCTAATTCCTTCCCATAAAGGAAACCCACGTGATGACGTGCTAGACGTGCTAAAACAAGTTAAGCTGAATTTACCTTTCCTCGATGCCATTAAGCAAATTCCAGCTTATGGAAAAGTCATTAAAGACTTGTTGACGGTAAAGAGAAAGATGAAGGTAAAGAAAAATGTCTTTCTTGCACAGAATGTGAGCTCCATTCTACTCAATGATCTCCCACCTAAATTCAAAGGTCCTGGTGCACCCACCATTTCCTACATCATTGGAGAAAACAAAATCGAGAAAGCCTTACTTGATTTGGGAGCAAGTGTCAATATCCTCCCGTACTCCATCTATAGGCAACTTGACTTGGGCAACCTCAAGCCCACAAAGGTCACTCTCCAATTAGCGGATCGAACCGTGAAGATCCCAAGAGGCATAGTCGAGGACGTGATCGTCCAAATTGACACTTTCTACTTCCCGGTAGACTTTGTCATTTGGGACACGGAGCCCTCCTTTAACTCGAGCAACCATGTTCCCATCATCCTTGGACGCCCTTTCTTAGCTACGGCTAAGGCAATCATCAATACTCGGAATGGGCGAATGCAACTCACCTTTGGGACCATGACCTTAGAGACCAACATCTTCCATGTCGCCTAACATACGGGGGAAGAAGATGACCTTCACGCGGTGAGCTTCATAGATGAGATCGTTGGGGAGTACTTTGAGGAAAATGATTGTGGAGATGCCCTAGGGTCCTGTTTAGTGTCCAGCCATGAGAATGAGGGGTCCCACAAGAGAGAGCCGTTAGGGGTGTACCCTATTTCATCAAGTAATAGTAATAGTTATGACAATGAGAGAAAAGTGGGGGAGAGGTGTGTAGTGACCGCAATTGAAAGAGATAGAGAGAGGGGTTAGAAGAGAGAAAACTGGTGGAGTTGGAGATCGAGCAAGTGAGAGAGGATGTAGGCACTACTCGAGAGAGAGAACTAGGAGACATGAGCATGTAAGATTTTGAAACAGAATTTGGACAGGTGGATGAAAGTATTACTATTGAAGGCCAATCCCTATTGGATTCATGTAGTCACTTAGACGAAAGTGAATTGAAAGAAAAAATTGATGAATTCCTTCGTTGTGACAATCCACCCACAACACTAGAGGCCCCGAAGGCAAGTGAAGAGAAAAGTTGTGGGTCATCTGATTTAAAGCCCGACCCATGCATCTTAAAAATTGAACGAAACCTAGGTGTTCCCTCCTAGTCAGTTCATGCAGATCACAGATTGAGCCAGCATCATGAGGATTCCTTTCCAATTAGTCATGATGAGTCTCCCGGTCTATCCTTTATCTATAGGCGAGGTCCCAACTTGTTCCGATTGTTAGCTTATAATCCTAGGATGGGAGAGACAAGGAGAACATCAAACCCCGTGAGTGGGGTCGGGTGAGTTGTGGAGAGATGAGAGGTCGTCGCACCCCCGACGCATATGGGGTGATTATTGTTGTATTTTTGAGTCATGCATAAGTGTCATATAGTGTCTTGTTGCATTTTAATATTTGTTTGTTTTATTTTTCCGCACATTTCATTCGCTTTGAGTTAGATTTTCGTCCTTTTTGCTTGAGGACAATGCAAAAGTCTAAGTTAGGGGGGGTCACAAGTGCGTAATTCTAAAACTTCACAAATTTTCAAAATGCCCAAAAATTTCCAAAAAAATCATAAAATTCTGAAAAACCCAAAATATTTTTGTTCAAAATAAATAAAAATTGGAATTCAAATTTTTCAAAAATATCATTAAAAGTCGAATTGGAGTCTCAAATTGTAAACATCCAACATACACAAAGCCGAAATTGACCAAAGATGGAAATTGAGCGAACATTGACGACTTAACGAATAAATGTGGAGATTAACAAACCCGGTGAGATTCAAGCCTATCACGTTTTGCGAGTTTTTAAATCAATCTGAGTTAATTGTTACCTCAAGGTTCTTTTTAGCGCTTAATAAGTTGTCAAGGATCTCAATCCTTTCATTTTGATCGATTTTAAAAAATGTGTGCAATGTTGCCTTGAAAAACGTGCCAAATTAGTCTCTAAACCTAAATTCACCTCGAAACGCATATGGTAACACAATTGGCATTTTGGACAATTAAGTAGGCCCTCGTTTGTCACCCCAAAAATATTGGCCAGAAAAAGTAGCGAAAAATTACCCTTTGCAACCCAAATTGAGCCGAATAATTTTCCCTTTCGTTTGACAACCCGAAAAACCCAAAATAGCCGGAATTGTGAAAAATGAAAAATTCAGATTTCAAGTACAAAAAGTGCATATAAAGGGGCAAGAAACAAAATAACATGCTCAACAAAAATAACAAAAAAAAATAGAAAAAGAAGAAAAAAATGAGCAATAGCCCGGAAAAAGCACAATTGAACATCATTAATGACGTTTCCAATTCTAACCTTCCATACCTCCTTCATTTTACCCAATGCAACCTTCAACCCAAAAAAGTCCTAACCGAGTCCAAATTGCAAAAATTGATTACCGCGTGGAGAGCTAAGACACCAAAAGATAATATAAGAGGTTAAGTGCGTGAAATAAAGTCAATGTTCCCGTTTTTAAAATTGTAATCCGTTGATGAGATCCTTTCGCCATAAAGTTTCCGTCTTTGTACTTGTATGCGTGAATTTGCTTCCATTACGTTTACTCTTTATATCACGCATGCCGAGAGAAATGCCATAATCCGAGAGATTCGTTTGTGAGAGCGTTCCGTGAGAAATTGAAATCAAAACGAATTTTCGGATAAGTAACGTAATGATCAATCGGTGGAAATTGGCGGTTATATTTCCAGCTTCGCACACACACTACGGTTTGAGACTCGTAAATACGACTTAATGATGACTATTTTCTGGAAAAGTTTGAATTTCTCAATTTTTATGTATTTTGATTTTTCTTTGAGTTAAATTTTGGGGGTATATTCACTGCAAACCCGCACGAGACACAACTCGTCCTACTAGGGTAACCTAGAGGTTTAAAGGCTTGTTGCATGCGCTAAATGCAATCGCTTGCCCGCGAAAGAGGTGCTCCATCCCAATAAAGTCCTTGAAGGGTCCTTAACTCATACTCTCATTCTTTTACATTGCTCGGGACGTGCAAAGTTCTAAGTTAGGGGGGTTTGAGGGGAATAAATATTGTATATTTATTCCCCTAATTTCAGTACATTTGTGAACCCGAGTGATGTAACATATATGGATTTGATTCACATTTATTCTACTAACCTTCGTTGGCGAGTATTTCATATTTCCTGCTTCTCTTATTGGTTTTACAGGTTAATTATGCAAGCAATGCAAAAGAGGAAGCAAGACGATGCAAGAAAAGATAAGAAGGCAAGTTCAAGGGAAATTCGATAATTTTTCAGCCCGATTCGGAAGGAGAAGTCAACTGGAAAGTTGAATATCTCGGAACAACGAGAACACTGGAAGAAAGGGCACCCAAATCCGAGCTACGGTTGATGATTTATGCCCAGTTGAAGTTGAAAAAAAATCCAAGAAAGGAAGAAAAGAAAGCCAGAAAAATTCTAAGTGTAGTACTCCAAGCCAGGATACATTCGCGAACCCCAGGCCGAACCGGTTTGGGGGGCGAACCGGTTCGGGGTACAGGCCGAACCGGTTCGGGGTCCCTGATGCGCGAATTTGCTCCTTTATTCTGATTGGTTCCCAAGAGTCCTTTTAGGTTAAAACTCTCAAAAATAGTAGGGAACGTAGGTAGCAACCCAGGGGCAGCCATTAGGGATAGTTTTAGTCAGTTTTTGATAGAGAGAAAAGGATAGGAACATGTAGGAACATCAAGGGAATTAATTGCTTCAAGATTCAATTGTTACGGGTTTGTTTTTCAAGTTTTTATTCAAGATTCAAAATTCTTGTCATTGTTCTTGCATGTTTAGTTTCCATATTCGATTCAACTTATAGTTGCGTTCATAATACATATTTACATGTTTCAATCTAGTTTCATCATGAATTCATACACATGCAACGTTATTATTTCATGCATTAGTCCATTTAACATGTCCGGCTAGGTTTTAAAAGTTAGGATGCATGAACCCAACCTGATGTGTTAGTGCGTGTGCATAACGTTAATCCGATGAATTAAACGATTGATCTTGATCGTATCGCGTAATTACATAATAATTATGGATCTTTATATCTCGTTTACCTTTGGGTACTCGTGATCATTTAGAGTACAATTTGAATGCAATTACTGCGATACCGATTTACTCATCCTTAGATTAGGTATGACGCGGGCTTGAACCTCGTATACATAATGCTTGGGAGTCCTAAATTCCGGGTCAGATTAATCGGATAAATTTATGATTGGCGTTGTCACTGCATTACACTAGGGTTGGGGGATTGTATTCCCATCCTATTTTCTCATCATTTAGTATAAAAAGTTTCAATTCAATATTTCATTCATAATTTAGGTAATTTAGTTAGTTGCATTTTTTTCATCACAGTTTCATTATTACATTTAGTTTAATCGATCCCAAAAACCAAATCAATCTTTTCCTTTCTTCTTAGAGTCAACGTTAGGATTCCTCTGTCTTATCCCGTCGTCACAACTCCGTTGTCCTTTTTCCCTGAGGATCGATACCCGACTTATCGGATTATTACTTGAGCGACAGGCTTGCACTTGAGCCTAGAGAGTACACACTTTAGAGGCACATTCTGAGTCGTGTCATATATATAACATGATACTGCACCCCCGGGCTATATCCCATTAGTGCACCGAATCAACATATTGTACCCCCGGGTTAACACCCTTTAGTACACTTATTTAAATAATCTTGTACCACCGGGTTATCACCCATTAGTACACTTACAATACATTTTTGTACCCCCGGGTTATCACCTATTAGTACACTTATAATAATAAGATTCTCACACCCCCGGGTTATCACCCATTGGTGCCTTTAATAATAATACATAACATGCATACACACGTCCTATTATAATAAATATGTATTTCCCTCACCTACATATATGCTTCTCTTACGCATTTTAATTTCATCGCACAGTAATAGTTATTTGGATTATTATCCCTCTCGTAATCTCTACGGTATGGTCTCTCCGTACCGAATTCATTAAAGGATATATTCCCTCATACTTCATCTGAAATTCTGTCTTACTTAAGTTTATTAGTTGGAAATATTTCTCTCATCTCTGAACTAATAAACTCAAAACTGGGCCCTAAAAGAAATTATCAAAATTTCACTCTACCGCTTGAATGAGATGGCAAGTCATTTGAACGATTGCCACATGTCGCTCGAATGACTTGGCGCGAAATTGCAATCTCTCTCGAACGACTTCGAGCGACTTCGCGCGGGAATTCGCTGTTCGTCCCCTGTCCAGATTTTCCAACGTTTTCCACCTTTTCTAACCTCAAATCTTCTTATTCAACACTCCAAACTCCAAACAAACAGTTCTACATCGAACCCCATCAATAACATATGAATTCTAACGTCCTAGAAGCATCAATTCATTACGATTCATTCATAAAACGTGAAATCCTCAATTTAAATTTATCAAAACCCTAGTTCTTCCAATACATGTTTAGGAAGTCATAATTTCCAGATTTGTTCTACATATAAATTCCTTAAAACTTGATTTCCAGTCTACATATATTAAGTGTTTCAATCTAATAAATCATAGAATTTATTTACACATTCAAATTCCTCAATTTCACCATTTTTATAACCTATAACATAATACTAACAATCCTACACTAACATGAATCAAATCAATACCGAAATACAACAAGTTATAAACACTTGCCATGAGTGAGTAGTCTGATTTTTGGATGTTATTGGTATGGGTGTGTTCCCCTCGTCCCGATCTACACGGTGGTGGTGGTGGTTGTGCAAGGTGATGTCGATATAGCCCTCTTCTCTTGGCAAAAGCTTTCCCTCACACTCCTATGGCCGTTCCTTCTTTCTGTAGCTTTCTAACCCTAATAGAATTGTTTTTGACTGACAAATTAACTCCTAATTTTCGTCCATTAATTAGGCCTAAAAATCCAATTTACCATAATGCCCTTTTTGGGTGTCTGTTAGGCCTAAAATTGCCCCGGGACCCAAACTAAACACTCGAGTATACTATTTCGACCCTTCCGGACTTAACGGTACACTCGAAATTATCATACGGGTTATTGAAAATAATTGATATATT
The DNA here is from genome assembly GCA_949130495.1 of Sambucus nigra. Lineage (NCBI taxonomy): Eukaryota > Viridiplantae > Streptophyta > Magnoliopsida > Dipsacales > Adoxaceae > Sambucus > Sambucus nigra. Next base: position 436,546,076 of record OX422214.1, read on the forward strand.
TATTCCATGAATTTAGTCCCGACACGACTCACACACGCCTCTGACTTAATTCACTAAACTGTCGTATTATTATCTCTTGACAATTTATCAAAGTGTATAGTTCCATATTACATATCGCGCAGTAATATTAAACTAATAATTATTAACCCTTAGCACGCTAGTTAATATCTAATTTTATTAGATCCGAATTAATTAACAATTTAATTCTTCACATTTAACTTTAATTAAACCTGTTGTAATAAAAATCCCCTAATTATTTAAATCATCGAAAATGTGGGGTATTACATACTTCCCCCCTAATAAAGGAATTTCGTCCCAAAATTCGAAAAAATAAGGCATACCTGGTATGAATAAATCTGGATACTTCTTACGCATATCCGTCTCATGCTCGCAAGTAGACTCCTGCACATTGTGATGTTGCCACTACACCCGAACAAGTGGAACTATCTTTGACCTTAGCCTCCTCTCACTATAATCTAGAATAGCTACCGGTATCTCCTCATATGAACTATCTTGTTGTAGTTCAATCTCCTCAATTGCAATGTGAGTGTGTTCCAACTCCTCTTGAAGGTATCGCCTCAGTGACAAAATGTGAAACACATCATGGATACGATGCAAGTGCTCCGATAATCCCAATCTGTATGCCACTGGTCCGACCCTCTCTATAGTAGGAAATGGTCCCACATATCTCTGAGCCAACTTCCCTTTCTGCCCAAATATCATTACCCCTTCATCGTAGATACTCTCAACAAAACCTGGTCCCCCACTGCGAACTCACAGAAGAACCTTTTTGCATTGGCGTAGCTTTTCTGTCTATCCTGGGCTACCTGTATGCGATTTTGAATCATCTCGATCCTACTCGACATCTCCTGAATTACTTCTGGACTGAGTACCTTATTGTCTCCCACCTCTAGCCAACAAACTGGGGAACAACAAGGTCTACCATACAATGCTTTGAACGGGGCCATGCCAATCGTAAACTGATAGAAGTTGTTATAAGCAAACTCTACCAGTGGAAGATACTGCTCCCAACCTCCCCCGAAATCAAGGATACACATACGTAACATGTCCTCGAGCATCTGGTTAGTGCGTTCAGTCTGCCCATCAATATGCGGGTGATACGCTGTACTCAACCGCAACTCGGTACCCATAGCTTCCTAGAAGCTTTCCCAAAAATGAGATACAAATGTCTTGTCTCTATCTGACATGATGTTAAGAGGTACTCCATGAAGTTTCACTATCTCTGCAATAAATAGCTGAGTATACTGTCCCGCTGTGTAGTCTGTCCTGACGGAAAATAAGTGGGCTACCTTCGTCAACCGATCTATAATAACCCATATAGAATCATGCCCCCTCTGCGAAGTTGGCAACCTGATGATAAAATCCATAGAAATGCCTTCCCATTTCCAGGTAGGAATCTCCAATGGCTGAAGTAAACCTAGTGGTCTCTGATGGTCCACTTTCACTAGCTGACAAGTGGTACACTTGGGTACGAACTCTGAGATATCCTTTTTCATCCCGCTCCACCAATACTGCCGCCTCATATCCTGGTACATTTTATCCCCACCGGGATGCACCGCAAATCGGGACCCATGCGACTCCATCATTACTACATATCAAAGGTCCTCCCCCTCGGGAATAACGAGCCTCCCATTGAAGAGCAAACCACCATCAGAACTTACTGAATAATACTCGGCTCCCCCGGCTAAAAGTTGCCAAATCCGATCTTGACAGAACGAATCCGTTGCCTGTGCCTTTACTATTTGCGTAATGATCTGAGGCGAAACTGTCATCGCAAACATGAATCACTGGGCCACAGCATCTTGATGTCCCAATTCCTTCCATTTTTCTTTCCACACCTCGACCGTCTCATCGACCGGCCTGCGGCTTAATGCATCAGCAACCACATTAGCCTTTCCCGGGTGATAGTGTATTTCAAACTGATAATCTTTTACAAACTCAATCCAATGGCGTTGATGAATATTCAACTCCTCCTGCATGAACAAGTACTATAGTGACTTGTGGTCGGTAAATAAGCGAAACTGTTCTCCCAATAAGTAATGCCTCCAAATTCGAAGTGCAAACACAACTGTTGCCAGCTCTAAGTCGTGGGCGGGGTAATTCTTTTCATGAGGCTTAAGCTTTCGGGAAGAAAAAGCTATGGCCTTCTCCTCTTACTGGAGTACTCCCCCAAGCCCCTGAAATGATGCGTCAGTATAAACCAGGTATTCCACTCCCGCTCTGAGAAGTGCTAGAACGGGTGCTAAAGTTAACTTGTCCTTCAGCTCATCAAATGTTAACTAGCATGCATCGTCCCAAACAAATGGAACACCCTTAAGAGTCAAATTTGTCATAGGACCTGAAATCTTCGAGAATCCCTGAATAAACCGTCAGTAGTATCCGGCTAATCCCAGAAAACTTCTCACTTCCGTCGGTGTCGTGGGCTGTCCCCATTCCGTCACCGCTGACACCTTACTATGGTCTACAGATACCCCTTTTTCTGATACAATGTGTCCCAAAACTGTACCTCCCCATGCCAAACCTCACACTTCTCGTATTTGGCATACAACTCATGCTCTCGTAGGGTCTGTAGAACCATACGTAAATGCTCGTCATGTTCTTCTTCTGTGCGGGAATAAATCAGGATGTCATTTATGAAGATAATGACAAACTGATCTAGGAACTCTCTGAATACTTTGTTCATTAAGTCCATAAATACTGCTGGGGCATTGGTTATTCCAAATGGCATAACCCTGAATTCGTACGATCCATACCTCATCTGAAAAGCAGTCTTAGCTACGTCCTGCTCCCTGATGCGTAGATGATGGTACCCGAATCTCAAATATATCTTCGAGAAATGGGTCGCTCCTCTCAGCTGATCAAACAAGTAATCGATCCGAGGTAACAGATACTTATTCCGTATCGTGACTTTGTTAAGCTCCCGATAATCAATACAAAGTCGTAGGGACCCATCCCTTTTCTTTACAAATAGAACTGGGGAACCCCAAGGTGAGGTACTCCTACGGATGAAGCCCTGTCCCAACAACTGTTCTATCTGATCCCGTAGCTCCCTCATCTCTGCCGGAGCCATACGATAAGGTGCACGTTTTATCGGGCGAGTGCCTGGTGCTAAGTCTATCACAAACTCGATCTCCCTACTCGGAGGCAACCCTGGTGTATCCTGAAATACATCAGCAAACTCGCAGACGATCGAAATTGAATCGAGTGGAACCACGACTGTAGAGGTCTCATCCTCTATATAAAATAAGTGGGTGGACGACCCTCCCTCTAAGAGAGGCATCGCCACTAAGAACATCTCCTGGCCTGGAATGGCAAACACAATACTCCTAGTGAAGAAATCAATCATGGCTCTATACTCGACTAACCAATGCATACTAATAATGGTGTCATACTCGAACATATCTAATACTAGCATATCAGTCGATAAGATTAAACTGACAATCTTTATGCCTACTCCCCGGCATATAAAGAAAATCAATGACCCATTACCAAGTGGTAAGTCTACACAAGTCACTGTACTCTCTGCCGTGCTTAACAACCCAGTGGCCTTTGCAAAGCTAGTGGCTATAAAAGAGTCTGATGCCCCCGTGTCAAATAAGATGCGACCCAAAGTGCCATGGATAGAAAACTTACCCTCCACTGGTGGTGGTGCATGTGGAACTGCGGCCTGGTGGACGTTATAGGCACGTCCATACTGCAACTGTCCCTGCTGCATCAGAATTCCGGGTAAAGCTGGAACTGGAACCGGTGCTGGTAGGGCGACAGGAAAAATGGGTCTCTAGGGCTCCTGGTGAGCACCCTACTGTCGAGGAACTCTGTCCCTATCTGGTCACTCTTATTTCTTATGGCCAGTCTTGCCGAAAGTATAACATTTCCCAATGAAGTTTCCTCCTCTCTGCCCCTAGTAGCCTCATCCCGGTTGGTCGTTACCACCTCTACCTTGGCCCTGTTGTCCTCCCTGATGTTGACCTTGCTGCTGATTTTATGGCTGGACCTGTTGCTGGACCTGTGGCTGGCCCTGGTGGCCCTGTCTCCAACCCCCATGACCATGCCTGAACCCTCCAGAATTGAACCTCTTAGCAGACTCCCCCTGCTGGGAACCCTGCCTCTAACTCTACTCAACTGACATTACTTCCCCATGACTTTCCCAACTAGTGGGGCTCTCCCACTCGCTTGCTTCCCTTAGCATGAAAGCGATTGTCCTGAAAATGCAATAAGGCTGCATTCAGAACGTCGGTATATGAGTGTAGGGAAAGGTTACCCAATAAATGTTGTCGTATCTTCCAAGTCAAGCCATCCATGAACATTTAAATGCGCTTCTCCTCAGTAGACACCTCCTCCGGTACCATATTTGTCAATCGTGTGAACTCTTCCTCGTATTCCGCAATAGTCTTCCCTTCCTGGGTGAGATCTAAAAGTTTCCATCTCATCTCAGTCTTGATGGCGAAAGGAAAATACTTGTGGTCAAACCGCACCCAGAAATCACTAATAGTCATAAAATCTCCCTCCTCGATAGTAGTAGTGGACTCCCGCCGTTGTAAGGCTGCCCCTTTCAGCTTGAAGGTAGCCAAAATTTGCCTTTGAACCTCTCTGCACTCATACATGCGAAGATGCCGCTGTATGTCCTTCTTCCACTGACTCGCGGTAACCACATCTGAACTGCCCAAGAACTCTGGGGGACAAGCCCTCTGAAAGGACTCTCTAACTCTCTCCCATGCAGTGGGAAATGGATGCACTAGAACTGGTGCCACTGCCTGATGCTGGGGTGGGGCTTGCTACACCACCGCTAAGGCTGTATTTACCGCTTGTGCAACTATCGCGGTAACTTCTGTTGCGTTCATTGTCCCATGAGCCTATATGGATGGCTGTTATGGATGGGCCTGTCGATCTCTCGGTGCACATCGAGGAGGCATCTGAGAAGAGAAAGAATATCTGAAGACGTAACCGCAAAATATAAGATCCCAACAGTCCTAAAAATAGGGCTCTATATCAAAGGATGCAAAGCTGAAAACATAGTAAGCCGTACAGATCCTAATGGACACTAGAACGTGATGCTCTGATACCACCTATGGCACCCCGCCCAATTAAATATCGGGTGATCAGTCCTTTATAAAATTTAAAACAAAATAGCATCACTGTCGAAAACGCAATAACTTATTTAATCACCTAATATAATTATGCTAAGTGTCAAAACATTTTTCTTATTAATTAAAAACCATTAATTTACCAAACCTAGTTATTTAATGTAAAACATCCACGCACAAGTAATTAATACAAGTACTGAATCAGAATCGCATGCTGAAATAAATAAGACTGGATAAAGCATCCCAGTTCAAAACTCTAAACCAAAACAATAGTAGCCATCAATCCAAATGAACATGAACGAGAAATAGAGTAATATAATCTCCAAAACTGTCTAAAGAAAGGGCGACACATGCCCTAATGAAAATGTCATAATGGATACGAATGAAATAATCGAAGTGTCTAAACAAATTCCTGCAGCTCCCACAACAGCTACAGCATGCCACGCAATCCAAAACTCTAAGCCTGATGTCCCTGTGGCTGAGCACCTGATGTAATACATATATACAACAAGAGAGAGAGAAGATGCAAGAAATGGGTCAGAGCCCGATGGGTAAAAATATTTGTGTAAGCAAGTATTAAAAAATTTTCAGTAAAGCAAGTATCAATTACATGTTAGTTCGAACTCTCTCTTGAGATTCTCACCCCTCTTCTATTGTGCACGCCTAACGCGTATCTAAATTTTCTCCTTAGCTATACCTCCCAATATAACTATTATGAATCCATCCTAATAGTATTTACCCTCACTATTAGTCAACCCATATCGCCCATACAATTCGTTATCCAATTAGCCTATGACGAAAAGCTAATTAATACATTTTCCATTTTCATAATAATTCAAGTATACGATTAAAATTTTCTTAACAAGTTTTCATACCCACATTCATTATTATACACATTAGATTGATTCACAACTCTCATACATATATACATATAGTCACATTAGCCCTATATATATATATATATATATATATATATATATATATATATATTTAACACGATATTGCACCCCGGGCTATATCCCATTAGTGCACCTAATCAACATATTATACCCCCGGCTTTACACCATTTAGTACACTTATTTAAATAATCTTGTACCCCCGGGTTATCATCCATTAGTACACTTATAATAATAAGATTCTCACACCCCCGGGTTATCACCCATTGGTGCCTTTAATAATAATAATAATACATAACATGCATACACACGTCCTATTATAATAAATAGGTATTTCCCTCACCTACATATATGCTTCTCTTACGCATTTTAATTTCATCGGTCAGTAATAGTTATTTGGATTATTATCCCTCTTGTAATTTCTACGGTATGTTCTCTCCATACCAAATTCATTAAAGGATTTAGTCCCTCATACTGCTTCTGAAATTCTGTCTTACTTAAGTTTATTATTTGGAAATATTTCTCTCATCTCTGAACTAATAAACTCAAAACTGGGCCCTAAAAGAAATTATCAAAATTTCACTTTGTCGCTCGAACGAGATGGCAAGTCGTTTGAACGACTGCCACATGTCGCTCGAACGACTTCGCGCGAGATTGCAATCTCGCTCGAATGACTTCGAGCGACTTCGTGCGAGAATTCGCTGACCATCCCCTGCCCAGATTTTCCAACGTTTTCCACCTTTTTTAACCTCAAATCTTCTCATTCAACACTCCAAACTCCAAATAAACAGTTCTACGTCGAACCCCATCAATAACATATGAATTCTAACGTCCTAGAATCATCAATTCATTAATAATCATTCATAAATCGTGACATCCCCAATTTAAATTTATCAAAACCCTAGTTCTTCAATACATGTTCAAGAAGCCATAATTTCCAGATTTGTTCTAGAAATAAATTCCTTAAAACGTGATTTCTAGTCTACATATATTAAGGGTTTCAATTTAATAAATCACATAATTTATTTACACATTCAAATCCTTCAATTTCACCATTTTTATAACCTATAACATAATCCTAAGAATCCTACACTAACATGAATCAAATCAATACCGAAATACAACAAGTTATAAACACTTGCCTTGAGTGAGTAGTCCGATTTCTGGATGTTGTTGGTATGGGTGTGTTCCCCTCGTCCCGATCTACACGGTGGTAGTGGTGGTTGTGCAAGGTGATTTCGATTTAGCCCTCTTCTCTTGGCAAAAGCTTTCCCTCACACTTCCTATGGTCGTTCCTTCTTTTTGTAGATTTCTAACCCTAATAGAATTGTTTTTGGATGATAAATTAACTCCTAATTTTCGTCCATTAATTAGGCCTAAAAATCCAATTTACCATAATGCCCTTTGTGGGTGCCGGTTAGGCCTAAAATTGCCCCGGGACCCAAACTAAACACTCGAGTATACTATTTCGACTATCTCGACCCTTTCGGACTCAACGGTACACTCAAAATCATCATAGGAGTTACTAAAAATAATTGATATATTTATTCCATGAATTTAGTCATGACACGACTCACACGCGCGTCTGACTTAATTCACTAAACTGTCGTATTATTATCTCTTGACAATTTATCAAAGTGTATAGTTCCATATTACATATCACGCAGTAATATTAAAATAATAAGTATTAACCCTTTGCACTCTAGTTAATATCTAATTTTATTAGATCCGGATTAATTAACAATTTAATTCTTCACATTTAAATTAATCCCGCTGTAATAAAAATCCCTTAATTATTTAAATCATCCAAAATGTGGGGTATTACAAAAATTATTTAGTTTAGAATTCCAAGTATTTCTACACATATATATATTAGCTTGGAGTGTTTGGAACCAGCTTCACTTTTTTTCCCTAGAAGAAATGAGTTTGGGTCTTGTTTCTCTACCCCAACAAAAGGAGAATCATTTTGGTTTATGTTGCGGTGTTCCCACTCGAAGAAAAGCTTTGCGTGAGGGTGACAGTGTCCAAGAGCTCCATCGAAGGAGTCTGAGATTGTGGAGGAGTCCACGGTAATTCGCTAGGTGGAGGTTGAAGATCGAAGGAGCGCGTCAAGGCTTGGACGGACTCAAGTTAGTTTGTGTAATTCCTCTTGTGTCGAGTCTTTGTAAAAACAACCATACTTAGTGAATTTGAGGCCAGGGTCATTCGAGATTTTTCCCATTTGGGTTTTCCTCGTACATCGGCGCGTCATGTGATTGTGTTTATTTTTATCTTTCTTGAAACACGTAGAATGCGTGCTTAGGGTAAAAAGATAAAAATTGGGGTTAACTCTCAATCTTGTTGAAAATGGTGCATGTTTACTTATTTAGGTAAAGGTTAGTTTATGTTAATTTAATTTAAGTTGGCTCTAAATTAATTGGATGATATTCTTGCCTAAATTGTATAAAATTGATAATCAAATTACTTTTGTTTGAGTGAATTTAAAGTGTATGTGTGTTTACTCTAATTAACTTTGTGTTTAGTTTAATTTTAATTTGAAAAGAAATTAAAATATGTGTTCACTATAATTTTATCTTTTAAAGTAAAGAAAATTAAATACATTTTAGAAAATTAAATTTTGTTAGTAACCATCTTTATTTCACATTTATAGGAAATTAAAGTGAAAGAATTTTAAATTTGGGGGTCCTTGCACTTTTCAAATTGGTATCAGAGCTGGAGCGCTAATTTATTGCATTAAGGTCCTTTTAAATACTTTTTTAGTTAAATATGGATTTTTTCCCATTTTCTAAATTTCTTATTTTCGATGGTTCTAATTATTCATATTGAAAAGCACGTATGCGTTTGGCTCTTAGGACTATAGACGATAGGGTTTTTCTTTCGGTAGTTACTGGGTGGTACCCACCTAGTTGCTTAATAGAGAATGAGCGTGTCCCCACACCCGTCGATCATTGGAGTAAGAATGAACTAAAATATTCTAATTTTGATTCGTGAGGTTTAAATGCCTTGTTTAGCACAATCACACTAGATGAATTCTGTCGTATCATGACGTGTGAAACCGTTAAGGAAGCTTGGGACATCCTACAACTCACTCATGGGGGAACAAGTGTCGTAAAAGCTTCTAAACTCAAAAATCTCACCACTCAATTTGAAATCATCAAAATGGATGAAAAAGAAACATTCGATGAGTTTTAGGATAGACTCTCCGATATAGTAATTTCTTTAGTTAATTTAGGAGAGAAAATACCCGAGGACCGAGTTGTAAAGAGAATCCTTAGGTCCCTACCAAATAGATTTATCCCTAAGGTGATCGTTTTAAATTCTTTACCCACATTACACTCTCCCAAACTTGAGGAATTAGTAAGTGATTTGCAAACCTATGAGCTAGATACATTCCCATCCAAAAATGAAAAGAAAATTGAAAAGGGCATTGCTTTAAAAGCCCTTAAGGAGGAAAAAAAAGTTATGGATGATGAGCGTGATAGTGACTCGGAAGATATGGCGATGTTTGCTAGGAAGTTTCGTAAATTTCTTAAATTTAAGAAAGATAAATTTAAAAATGATTTTAAGAAATTTGAAAAATCTAAGCATGACAAAGACGAAAAGATCACTAAAACTTTTAATAAAATTTAAATAGGGACGAGTCAAATAGGTTCAATGGGTGTGAGGGTCATGGCCATAGGGCGAGAGAGTGACCCACTAAACTAAGGAGAGAAGGCAAACAACCAATATCCTATAATGCCATCCTTAGTGATGAAAGTGAAAAGGAAGAGGGACCCGAATCCCCCATTGAACGTAACTTTACCACGTTCATGGCTTGTCATGTTAGTGATGTAGAAAAACTGTCCAACGATGACATCTCAAATCATGACACTTCTGAGGCCTTCGTTTGTGAAGCTCTAAAAGATGATGGTAGTGAGAGTGGAGTAGAGAGAGAGAGAGAGAGAGAGAGAGAGAGTGAAAGTGAAAATGTGGTTGATTTGAATGAACTTCAATTTTCATTTCAAAAATTTATGTCGAATCCATAAAATTAAAAAGAGAAAATTTGAAGTTAGAAGCAAGTTTAAAGGAGCATGCCAAGGTTGTCGATGAGAGTGCATTAGAAATCTTTCTTACTTTAGCATTATCAATCAACACAAGTGATAACAAATTTCCATTGGTAATTTCTCTCAAATTAAAAGACATATGGAACATCCCCAATGGGGTACTAGACATTTGTAACACTTAATTTGAAATAATTACACTGAAATTTCATGATCAATTCCATATGATGGGGAGGAAATTCAAATACTAACACTAGGATTCAACCACATCATAAATTTAAAATGTAGATTGCAATGGTGGGTTAAACCAATTTATTATCTCATTAAGTTAAAACAGTGTCAAATTACTTTTTTAGTCCTTGAAAATTATTCCAATTAACACTTTAAGGCTTAAATAATAAGAAAAAGTTGAATTCATTTCTGAAATCTTAAAAATATAATTAAAAATTAAATTTCAAATTTTAATTCGAGAATTAATTCGATTTAATTTTAAAGTGACATCTTTATACTGCCATTTAAAAATAATACCATTAGGAAACCAAGTTCAAGTATGAAGTGAGATTTATCGATGGGAGCATAAATCACCTGACCCTGTACTAGACATATTTTCATCTTTAAAATATTTTCTCTGCATAGTCCATGAAACATTTTCCCTACATAATTGAATAAACGACGTATTTTGATTTCACATCTAATGACAATGACTCGGATGGGAGGATATAAATAGTTGCATTTAAGAATTCGATATGTTCATTGAAATCACCCCTTCTCATGTGGAACTTCCTCGATGGGAGGATCAAACACACTCACATTAAAATTCAGTAAATTATCACTTAAGCAACTTCATCTTGGGTTTTCCATTATCGTGCAAAAGCCTTAATAACTTTCTTGGATCTTTACAAAATTTTATAGAACTTTTTCTACCCCACAACTTATAAATACACGGTTTTAAATTTCAAAAACTAATTATTACAACTATATTGATTCTAGGAGCAAAAAAAAACTACAGATAAACCACTGTAGGATCTAGTCATAGAAAACAAACCTATGTGACCATAATGAAAGGTATATAAAAATAGGATCTCTTAAAACACATGTTAGTACAAAAAAATATACATATATGTATATTTCGACAACATGCAAACTCGGGTTTCTCATGGGGGACAACATGGACCTCTCCAAAATATGATCAATCTAAACCTAGGTATCAGATATCAGTTGTTGGAATAGATGTACATGGAAACAATTTCAGTCCAAAAATCGTTGATCAATCATGCAATGTAAAGTACAAAACATAAACTGGGTTTAAGAGCTTAATCCTAGCACTATGAATACAATTCGTTCGCAAATTTGGTTACAATCTGAACATGGAGAAAGAGTATTTGTACAATATGAAAGGGTTGACTTATTTTTGTCCTAAAAAATCTTTCTTAGATCCTCCAAAATGCTTTCATCTTCTAGTTTATGATTCTCCCAAGGATGGGTAGTATGGCTACTTTTGGAGATGAAAACCTTTGATTTTGAGCAAGATATGGACCTCTATCCCTAAGCCTCTTCATAGTGAATATTTTTTTTATCTCATAGATCTCTAACCCTAAATGATTATTATTTAAATTAAAACCTTACCTTAATAAGACCTCACAATGTCGAGTGATTTTGACATAATTAAATTGGAGCGCAGTTATGATTATTTATAGTTTATGGTCTTAGGCCTATAAATATAAATATAGGTCATAGGCTTAGTCCAAATTGGGTTTCTAGAAAGTTCGGGCCCTATTACATGGGTATATGGACTATACTAAGGACACAAGAACTGTAATAAAATTTGATTCCAAGAAAATACTCGAAAATATGAAATTAAAACCCCCTAATTTATTTTCTTTCATCATTTAATTGTAATTAATTCCATTATATAATTATGATTTCCCTCAAATTTAATTGTCTCAAAATCACTCAAAATTATTTGGTCTTATTTGCAAAGTTGACAATGGTACATAATTTCGTTTCTCGTGTTAATGTTTGAATACCCACTTGGTCAAATTAATGTTTTGTTAAAAATTCCTTGATTCTGAGACTTAACTTATTTTGATACTCCACCGAATTATAAAATAATCCATTGATCAACTTTACTTGTTAATACATATCTTAAAAGTTTATCAACTGGTTATCGCAGACCAATTTTGTTATTGGACGTAATTTCCTCTGAATTGTGATCTCAGACCTATAAACACAACGATTGCCCAATCAATAGATATTAAGATCCAAATAAAATTGATTCTCTCCCATAACAGCCAAAAAATAATTATTCAAGTATTCTAATCCTCTTAACCCTCGGGATTAAGAATCTATGGACAATTTGCAACTGGTGTGCGATTGCCTAAGTCTAATAAAGACATACTTTAGACTTTATTCTCATTGGTGGTCCTATTCAATTCATTTTATAAATGTACTATAGTTTGAGATAAATATTCAAGTTTTCGAACCATTAGACAGTTTCTCATAGTTTGAGAGAAACTAGTAGTATTTCACACACATATCTACCGATAGGAAGTCATTTCTAATCTAGGTTGTAACTATTCAATTAAACTAGAACCATAATTCCGATCTCCAACGATCAAGACAAAACCAACTCACCAAAATTCCTACTAAGTCCAATTGACGAGCATGATATAGAGTTTATTTAACCTTAAATATAAGTCATTCCCACAAACATGATTCTTATTTCAAAATTAAGTGACACACATTTACTAAAAAAAATATCATACATGGTTTTAAGAATAAAACCATGACAAAATTACTATGTTTCCACCAAATGACAACCTTCACTAATTTATGTTCACCCAAACATCAGCCACTTATGTAAGGGGTGGATAAGGCCATAACATTCAACCAAGAATATATATATATATATAAGAAGAAGTAGAATGTTTGTTACTATTCAGTAAGATGATAAGCTAAGTAGGGTTCCTGATTGAGCCACCAATGAAGGATCCAATGGTTGAGATTAAAATACCCTTCTTACCATTCTTGCCCCTCGGATATTTTAATTCCCCCTCTTTTTAAACCTTCATTTACTTTTCTCTCTCTTACCCAAAATTCAAATACATGGATAAAATTGGAAATTACCATTTTGGAACTTTTTTACACTACTCTCTCTCTCCATCAATCGAACAACTCTTCCTCCATTTGCTCTTTAGCCGGACAACTCTGTCCGTCTCTCTCTTTCTCTCTTTCCCGACCGGATATTTTTTGTTCAGTAGGTTTAGGTTTATCAATGGGGATACCGTGTAGGTAAAACTTGTCCTTCACTCACTCTATGTACGATTCAAATTTGTAGGTTTTTTGGTTCGAATGTAAGTTTTCTATCTTTTGTTGGGAATCATGATTTTTGACATTCGTTTTTACGTTTTTTTTTCAGATTGATTTATATATGGAGATCCAATTCTTTTTACATTTTTTTTGCAGATCCATAAGGTAAAACTTCTCCCTCTCCTACTCTCTCTTTGATTGGATTTTGTGGATTTTTGGATCGAATGAATGTTTTCTCAATTTTTGTGGGATTTTCTCAATGTCTCTTCGATTCAATTTAATGATATAATGTTATGTTTCATTTCTGCAGTTACGAAACCCATGTGATTTTTATTAGGGATCATGAAATATTTGAGTAAACCCAAAGATTGAGGATCATAAAAAATTTCAGTAACCCATATGATTTGTTTCTATTTTTTAAGTTATTATTACTTGAATTTACAGTTGCTGACTTTTCTCTATAGTGTGAACTTTTTTATACTTGAAGTTAACAAGGGCATGGAAGCCTCCTTTACTTCTTTGAGTTATGATTTAGCACATAAAATGAATAATCACAAATTTAACAACTAAATGATATAGTCCATTACTATATTTTGTGCCTAATTCTATTGTGTATTGATTCCGTAGGTCTGGTAGTTGAATTTGAAATTTAATACCTACGAATTTAGTCTCATATACCAGCATTATGTCTCAAGGTGTACATTTGTATGATATTTTTTCGTAATTGATTTGGGATTGTATATGCTTTTACTCAAGGTAATCCACTCCTCTTTTCAGGTTTTTGATGGGTGTTGACAAGTGATTTTAATTTCTTTTGATTGAGGTAATATGATTGGTTCTACTGAGTTTATGATTTTGTTAGGTATACACTCGGTTTGTTATAGTTTTTAAGATCTGAAGTTGGATATCAAATAGTATTTTTTGAAATTGCATTTATGATTTCCTAAACATTGAGTTTTCATGACTCCTGAAATAGTTTTTACGAGTCTCACAGTCATTATTGAGCAGCAAGAGGTTAAACAAATGCTAATTGCATTTTGTATGATTCTAAAATGAAGTTAGATGATGATGCCAATTAGACAATACTGGATAAGACATTTTTAGAAGATGATATAAATCGTAATGGAAATCTAGATAAATTAGAATGGCTCAATTTTATGACTCGAAATCCCTCTTTGTTGAAGAGATTGCTATAACATTTACATTGTCGAGTTTTTTGTCTAATTCATCGATTGACGAGATTGGTACATAGTTGGAAGGTATTATTTTTTATTCACTAAAACATGACATTTTCATTGAAGAGAAGGAGGTTGCTTCTCAGTGTTATCAATAACTTTCTTATTAATAATGTGTGTACTTTGTTTTGGTTTTATCATCAATATGAATTGCAGCTATTCATTTTGTAGGCTATGTTAGTTTCATGTCTATAATTTAATATGCATATTCAGTTTTTTAATTGTTTTCATGGTGTTTTTTACTTTATTTGAGGCTGCCATCAGATCATTATATGCCATTTAGTTGTTTTTAATACCATTTTTTCACATATAGAATTAAAAAGCAATTAATTTTGACATCAATCATTAACGATGCCATTTGATACAGAGGGGATCTTTTATTATCTCTGCTTCTTTTATTCTCATGTTGACATGAAATGAATCATTGCACATGAATTCATTAAGTGCATTATGTTTGATGTTATGCGTTTAACGTTAGGGAAATAGACGTGCAAAGTAGATATCTTTTTTTCTTGATTAGGATCTTTTGTATTTTGTTTTAAGTCAGATGTTAATGGTATTGAAGGCCCGTGACATTGTATTTTCTCCTTGAGGTACTTTTCAAATGTGTTTTGTATTTTTCATGTTAGAACATAGTTTCTTCCATCTCCATATAGACATGCCCATGAACATGGCTTGAAATTCGAATAGAATTGACATTAAAATAGGTGTATATGCTTGAACAATTGCAACATAATAGGCATTACAAGTGTATCCATAAAATCATTTGATTTTTTAATGAAATGAGACCCTTATTATCAGGGGTCAATTTCTGAAGTAAGTGATGATAAATTGACTTTTAAAGCTAGAATTAATACTTTCTTTCTTACTTATTTTGTTTGTTTTTATATATAATTGATCTGAAGGAAACTTTTTTAGTTACTTTTTTTTGCATTCTCAAATTAGTATATGAACTAGAATAGATCTTCACTTGGACAGTTTGGCACATTGCATAGGTTTGTTTGTAAAAGTGAAAAAATAAAAGCAATGGTGGATCCTTCGTCAACATGTAATTAACTATTATAGGAGATGTGGTTAGATATTGTTCTTCTTTAAGTTTTTCTAAAGTGTTCTTTATGATATTGATAATCGAGATGAATGTGTCCAGATTATTGTAAAATTATATCATTTACCTTTCGATTCTTAGATATTGTCTTCTTTTTATGTGGTGTAAACTACTTTATGTGATATGTGGTGTCAACTACTTTACATGATTGCTAAAGAATCCATTTGGAATTGTAGCTAATCCATTTATAATAGTAGTTTATGTGGTGTAAAATGAATTCAGTAATTATTCCGTCACTTATTGAAAATAGTTATGCAATATCATCCAGACATCAAAACCAATCAAAGGAACCAAACAAGGTCCTATAGTAACCAGAGGGTCCTGATTTGCAGTAGTTTCAACCACAAGCTTTTTGAAATCTTTGTCCACACCAAGACACATCCATCCACAGCCCTGTAAAGCAATACCTTCTCCATTCATCTTTTGAACCAATATTTTTATAGAACTAAAGTGTGTATTAATAGCATAACCAAAAGAACTCTTCGGATGTTGTTCACCACCTCCTTTATGAACTGGAGAAATATTCTTCCAGAAAATCGAGTGATTTACATGATTTCCACCCTTGAATTTGATGGCGTTCTGCAATTAAATAATACATTGTTAGTATTTCATCATCAAGGGATTATATATAGTTTAGATTCGGACATCTCATGTGTTCGTATAAATCTTGCTTAAATATTAAGCTTGCATCTTTAAGAATTTTTATTGTTGCATGTATATATTTATGATTTTAATTACCAATTATGATTTTAAGCCTCTTTCTATATATTATTATGAAGAATGATCTTTAGGCTACTTTTGGGATGTAATATGTAGAATACGTCAATAGTTTGAATCCCCACGGATGTGTACACCCCTGTGGGTCCACCTATAATAGTTTGTCCCAGCAATTCAGAATTGTGGGTTCAGACGTGTCATTGGGGATTAGATGGGTCCTCTAAGAGTACCAGGTGCCATAAGTTATCAAAAAATCATTATGCACCAAAAACTGGGGTACACCACAAGACCAGGAACTTCAGTGTCTAGAACACGTGGTGGCAATGATTTCTGGAAACCAGTCCGGAATACATTATAAGTTATAGGTATTTTTGAAGTAGGCGGCAGCCCTGGTAACTTTGATCCTACCTGGATGACTGTTCCCCTATCTTCGATGTTGATCCATCTAACAACCTTTCTAATTCCCCCCATCGTCTACATGCATGATGAACTCGAATTGAGATTTGAACACTGGTGACTCTATAACCTAACCGTTTCTTTATCCCATCACAAGTTTGACCGAAATAAATTTATAATGATTCTGAAATCAACTCTACCATGGTATGATTCTGAAATCCATCCTTCTGAGTATCAATTTCATCCAACATTCAATGAATCTGAAATCAATATAGTTGATTCTGCTGTGGAACTCACATTTAAAGACCATCCTAAATTTGATGAATCGGACATGACTGCTTAAAAAAAGGATACCCTGCATTTTAGGCCTAATATACTGCCTAGAGCTCATTTTAGGAAGAATTTAAAAATGATTACCCTGCATTTTACTCTCAGTTAAGTTCTCTTTATTTTTTTACGTTTTCCGAGAATCAGGAGCTGCATTTAATTGTTTCCATCTGAACTTTGTTATAACCATCACTATGATCATTGACTTAATCATTAGCATATTTTTGTTCAAGTATGATGTCTTTGATGTTGTTCAAGTAAACTGCTATTAAACTATTATGATATTCTAAATTTGTTAGAACTATATTTTCATTGCAGTACAAAGATTTCATTATGATATCGTTTTTTTGTGTGAGTCTTTTATTTGTTGCTCTTAATACTGCATATTAGTAGATTAGTCATGTCTTGGAAGGAGATCACAAGATAAGCACTATTGTTTTTGGAAGAATACATGGTCTTTTGGAAGAAATGATCTCCACTTATGTTTTCTTCTTGAAAATTTTGAAATATCCAATATGTTTCTTGTTGTAGACCATCCCCCAAACAGGTACACTCTCATGTCTCTCTTCTCTTTGTATCTCTCTCTCATCTATTTTTTTTTAATTTGATTTTTTTGGGGTGATCTTTCTATTTTATGTATGTTTGTAATAAAACTTTGGTTTCAAAGCATAATAGCCCTTATATTTAAGGTTTTAGATTGGAGTTTTGAAACAAAGTCTTTTTATTTATTTATAATTTGTTGAATTTGGGGGTTTCAAGCTCTTATTTTTTAATCTTATTTTTCTTTGACCTTTAAAACCAAACATTTGGGGTTTCAGATCTCAGAGTCAAAAACATTAGTTTTTCTTAATAAATATTACAAGTTTAATCATTTGAAACAAGGGATATTTGTATATATTTCTTTGAGTTTGAATGTTCATCTGTTAGGGAATTAGTTCAAAATAGTTAGCAGTATGTGTATTATATGGCTAACTTTTGATGTAGACAAGATGGTTTTTATGGATTGGAGAGATTCTCATCTTAGTAATAATGTGAACCGAGAGAAATAAATCGTAAGATCCCCACTTTTCTTTAAGCAATGCCCTTTTCTTTATATCTTATCTCTGAGTCAAAGGGTTCTTGCAGAATTGTCAGAACATACAGATATATATTTAAGGGGTGGGGGGATAGTTCCAAGGGGTCCCCTGCACCTCCTCCCTTGATTTGCGTTTCTGGTTAGAATAATATAAACGTACTATTATCCATTTATCTATCTTAGCACTGAAAATGATGCCATTTATCATTGACGTTTCTGGGTAGAAGTATTTACAATGGACTATTATCCATTTGTTTAGGTTTAGCACTAAATATGATGCCCTATATCAATGGTACACCTTAGTATATTTCCCCTCTTATGTTGTTGTTATTTTCTCTAATATTGTAAGATCTTCTTGAACGGACCGTAAGAATTGAGGATTTTTGCTCAGATTTATAAATCAGAACAGGGGAAATTGTTACTTTGAATTGAGGCTTCTAGATATTATGTTTATGGTCAACCTTTATTTATTTCTCATTATTTCTTTGTGACTGTCATTTTTAAGTTGTTGATTTACTTTTTTTATCATGTTTTTTTCATTATGGTCAACCTTCTACCTATTATGTTTATGGATATTTTTCTTGAGGCCTTTGTTGGCTGATCGTTGGACTGTTGAGTTTCCTGTAACGGCCACGCGGTGTAGCCAGGCACAAAGAGCAATCGCAATGACCCCGATTACGCAAATAACTGCACATAAGAGCACTCAGGATCACTACGAAGTCGGATTCCACGACGACACCTTCTGGTGGTTCCGCCGACGAAGTATAGTTCACACTGGTGAGATATATAAGACTACAAGCCATGTATCCTTACACATATACAGATATAAATACAGAGAGAGAGAGAGAGAGAGAGAGAGAGAGAGAGAGATGATGTTTTATTTTTTTAAATATACAGATGCAACCTACAGGAACTGAACTGGAACTGAAAATGTGCGTTGTATGTGGTGTGGGAGGAAGAAAAATATCGGTTTTTGTTAATACCTTCTCTCGCAACTATACATATATTAACAATGTACTCGCTATTTATTTTTTAAAGTGTACCTCAAAAAATTGTGGTTTAATTGACACTTTTCGCTTGAGAAATTATTGAATTATGCGATCTTTATTATTTAGTTCCACGTGGAATGATTTATTACATTCAATTTTTTACCTATTCTGATCGCGTCGTGTGATAGTTGATTCAAATTCGTGTATAAGTTGTTGAACTATTTATTATTTGTTAAAGAGGGTGCATACTCTAATAAATAAATTATATTATGGCCATTTTTTTAAAAAATTACACTTTGTTGGGGAACGAACATTTTGCCGTTTTATAGTTACATACTTTGGAGTATTTTTGTCGCTTTGCGATTAAGTATCTTCGAATTTTTCTTCGTGCCTTCAGGCACGATCATATTTCAATATATATATATATATATATATATATATATATATATATATATATATATATATATATATATATATATATATATATAGAGAGAGAGAGAGAGAGAGAGAGAGAAGCGGGCTCCTGTTTGTGTGCGCCATCCATAACATTTCAACATTTCAATTAAAAAATATATTTTGAGTTGTTTTTTATGTGATATTTAAACATTTCAATGCATCCATGTAAAAAAATCAATTAAATTTTTTTTTCCTATTTTTAAAAATTCGGTCAAACTTTCACAGCTTTTTAAGTGCTTAAAAGCAGCGAAAATTTGACTGATTTTTTAAAAATAGCAAAAAAAAATTGAGCTATTTTTTTACATGGATCCGTTGAAATGTTTAAATATAAAAAAAATCAACCAAAAAATATTTTTTTTTACTATTTAAAAAAAAATGATGTGCAAACTCACACGAGCCTCTCTCTCTCTCTCTCTATCTATCTATCTATATATATATATATATATATTGTAACACCCCGCTTAAAATAATAATGGGTGGCCAGCCCTATACTACATTAAATCAGGAGTTTCAGATGGTCCAGTCTCAACATCAACTGTCGGTACTATATAATATAGGACTAACTACCAGATATCATATAAGCGAGATGTTAAAATTTAATAAAATATGCAATAGACAATAAACCAACACTATAACACTACTAATAAAGGAAAGAAAGATGCATGAAAGAACTGGGAGAAAAGAAATGCTAGAATAAAATGAAATAAATAACTACAACTGAATATACCACAAGGAAGTAAACCCGAATAAGCTGTCGGGTCACAGCCAATACAATGACTAAAATGAAAAAATGTACACATCTATAAACATCCCTTGGGTATAAACCCGATATACAACATTAGTCTTACCTATATTTTTTTTAAAGAAGTATGAAGCGACTACGAGATACGTCCCGCAACAATCTGCACATGTCACGGCTCCCAAGACTCTGGATAGAAGGTCATCCGGCGTCCATGCGGTAGGACACCTGTAATAATATATATATATATATATACAGGCAGGAGAGAAAAGTAAACGGGTCAGAGCCTGAGTGTGAAAAATATTTAGCAAGTCTGTTAACCGTGCATAATAAATATCTGTGCACTTATTTCATAATTTAAAGTGGATTCGCACTCTCGTGAATTCCCAACTCACCCCTCATCTAACGGCGCGCACCTATTCGCGTCCTCAAGTTTTAGTTAAATTATCCCCATTTATAAGGACAACCTAACTTATCATAGGCCCAGCCTATGCCCACGAGAATTGCCTTCCTATCTTAACCCAAGAATCCACCCTTTTCTAATCATACTAGATTAAGTTTACAAACAATTACGCCATAATAGGCTTAATGGATTCTGGTTTATAATTTAATTAATTATAATTCTTAATACGTTACCCATTTATATTTGGGTTGAATCATAATATTTAATTTCTAATTTACATGCATACAAATTATTATTGACAAAACTTCTCTCCGATCAAAACGTTGCGCTACGTTTCGTGCGTGGGGTGTCTCGCAAAGCGAAATCCAAACAAGGAACCACCCCGTTACACTACTCCTTAATAACGTTGATCCTAGAGATCCATAATGCCACACATAAATAATTGACAGAACTTTTCTCCAATCTCAACACTGCACTACGTTTCATGCGTGGGGTGTCTCGCAAAGCGAAATCCAAACAAGGAACCACCCCGTTACACTACTCCTGGACAATATCGATCCTAGAGATCCATAATGCCATACATACCATATAATACTACCACTACTACTAAATTTTAGACTAAAATATGAAAACAATTAAAAATCTCCAATAATATCCTTGGGATGATGTAACCGAAATATTCCTTAAATGCGATACATCAACCCCCATCAATCTAGTACACCATAATCATCCAAGATGTACTCCACAAAGATTCCATATCCTTTTATCTATAGGATATATAAATATATATATAGGCATTTTATTCTAACCATATATATATACCATCATCATCCATACCCATGACCAAGAGTACATATCATATCTGATGTACAATAGCCATGCACATATAATATACCCGACTATATATATCGCTGATAAAACTGCATCATGCATCATCTTCCCAGTGCCCGGATGATGTAGCAATACTGGGGCCACCATGGTGGGGTTAAATGACACCCATCTCCTGGTAAACACACGCACACGACGTCTCGGGAAGCGGTCATAGCTCCTAACCGGCAATGAGATGAAACATACCCACCACGTCTCATCCCAAAAATGAAAATCACATAACAACACATGGGACGACTATGACTTGGGGAATATCCACACCCTGCTTTTCTAGTCAGGATGCTCACCCTCTGCGCGGAAAATTCTGAATGATAGCATGAGCGGGGTATGCTTAACCACACAAGTATATATATCATTCACATGCACAATATATATGCATCCATATGATCCAATCATATAATTAAACATTAAACCATCATATACGGTTTAAATATCCATACCATGTATGTCCACAACATAAATATATCCATATATTCATATTTATAAAGATATATATATATATATATATATATATATATATATATATACAAATATATTCACATATCCATATATCTATATATACAAACTAATTATCGTTCATGTGTATAATATATCTATATACACTCGGCTGTAAGTATACATAATCCTCGATATACAAGCCATCACCACAATTTCCTTTAATTTTACCTCGATATGGGAATACAATCATTTTTCCTATGATGAATAGTCTCCCAAAATCATATGTATATATATACATATATATTCAGCATTAGGGTTATCACCCAAAATTTGTGTAGGAAACCATCACAACGCATACTATCTATATTCGAGAGCACATTAAATAATCTAGTAATCATTTTGACTATCGCTATACACCTAACTAATAGTCTATAAGCCTCAAGCTCAATCTTACCTTCATCAAATAATCCCATTGCTCTCGATTTCGACTACGGTTCAATCACTTTGGTGAATCCCCTAGTCTAAGATCTCTCAGATTTATTTCTTAAATTTTCTCATACTAAGGGTATGCAACTATACTCTTACATTTTGCCCCAAATAGTATCTAAATAATATCTTATCCTTATAAGGATTTGACATAGAGGTTGACCTAGAATTTCACAACCTACCCTCACAACTCTCTCTAAGAGGTATTAGCCTCACATCACATCTATACTTACTTTTGATCTACAATTAGGATCCTCATTTCCAATAAGGTTTCCCCAAAATCTCTATACACAGCTTTAAATACATACATGGATATATTCTTCTCCAATTATTCCAAGAACTCCCCACTATCATTCTAAGTGAGAGACCCCCCTATAAGTCTCCAAAATATATCTATTACTTCATAGGGAAAAGCCCCAAATCAATAAACCCAACCAAAAAGGGTTTGAAATCACTATGGAGAAAATACCTTAAAATTCCCTGTTCCCGAATCGATTCGGCCCTATTCCGAATCGATTCGGCCTAGAGAATCGATTCGGCCTCCAAGGAGAATCGATTCGGGTCCAAAGACCCGGGCTTCTACCACAGGCTGAATCAATTCGGCTTGGGTCCGAATCGATTCGGTCAATACAGGCCTGCCAATTTCCCTAAACTGAATCGATTCGCTTAGGGGGTGAATCGATTCGGGCCTGCAAATTTTGAAGGGTTCTTCTTCTTCAATGAACCCACGAATTTTAAACCCTACAATTTCTATTCTATCCCCCAAATCATTACCACAACATGATTCTTATCCATTAAATCAACCCAAAGTTGATCCCAACCAAATCTACACCTTTAAACCCATATTTAAACATTGATTTCAAGATTAAACCCCAAAATCTAGGTTTTGATATTAATACTCCAAATCATTTCTTTAACCCACAAATTATGAACTTAAATACACAAATGATCTATTTAGCAAGATTAAACACTTGCCTCAGATTTGTAGAGGTTGGATCGTCCTCGATGTCGCGGTTGGGCCGGAATCTCCAAGCTTTTCTTCCTCTCTCTCTTCCTTTCTTCTTCTTTTCTCTCTTCTCTTCTCTTTACTTTCTCTTTCTCTCTTTCTCTAAATGAGAAGGCTTCATCCGTAAGCCTCTTAAACCTTAAAACATTAAACCCAAATTTAAATGTTAATACACAATTTAAATGACTCGTTTACACCAATTCGAGTCAAACTGACTTAAAAATATTTCAGAGCCGAAATAAAACCCCATGACAGTCATTTTGACTATCTCGACCCTTTCGGGATCAATGGTACCCTCAAAATCATCATCCGAAATACTTTGAAATGTCCTCTATTTTTGGACTTCTATTCCCAATTTTCAAATTCTGCAATTTAAATAAATTTTAGTTTCCCAAAAATGTAATTTCTCAGTCTCAAAAATCACGGGGTGTTACAATCTTCCCCCTACAAGAATTTCTCCTGCGCAATTTAAGACATGCCTAGGACCTCAATCTCATCTAGTCCTTACATCAATCCTCAGGATCACTATACCGATCTTTTCCAGTTCTCACGTCGAACCATATAGATCTATAAAACAAACTACTACCCAGGGCACCCATACACCCCGTACCCGAGTTTAACTCGTAGAATTATAACCAGACTCCAATAGCCTCAATCGTAACGTAACTACCACCAATATAATCTATAATAACATATTAATTATATAAAAGTTTGAAAATTCCCAATGGTTGAACTCTCCTCAATTCCTGACGCTAGCCACCTTCGTGCGGGGGAGGTCTCGCAAGCGAAATCCAAAAAAGTAACCCTCCCAATACACTACTGTGTAGCTAGGTCGGGGATTGAGATTAGTTGAACCAGGGCTAAGGTTTTATAAAAAGATTTTTTATATAATAAATATTGCCTGAAGGCCAATGTAACAATATATCATATAAATAAATCTCGCCTCAACAAATACAATATTCTATCCAATACCTAGTTCTCAAACTAGCACAACTAGGAGCTAAATTATCCGCTCAACATAAATGTACTAAACTTTGAACCTCTGAGTTATAAAATTCCTCTACATCACATCAATACCTTTCCATAAACTAAGTTCTTCCCTCAATGAACCAATAACCTTAACAATTTACATTCCCAAAATCAATAGAGCCACTCTCTACTAGCTCATTATAAGACATTTTATTATTCCAAAAGATGTCGCATAAAAACCACACTTGCTCACTCCTCCTCAAGGATTAATTCTCCTCAAAGAATTATCTTCCTCATAAATCCTTCCTAACCATATTGAAGGACAAAACGCGATTGCGACAACCGAAAACTCCCTCTGTCCTACACAGCGAAACTGAGTCTCCAAATTCTTTCTCCCTCTTCCCAGAAGGTAATACTCCTGATATTGGGACAACTCCACCCACTTCACATCGGTAAAAGTCACCAACGCCAGGTTTCCTAATGAAGGTTAACGGGTTTCTCAACCTAAACCTCCCAATGACTACACTAACCTCTCCTCAGACTTTCCTTACTAAACCCAAGATTCACCATTCGAGTAATTTTCCTTTCTTACTCAACCAAAGGTAGAACAACCTAAACCACTGCTAGAAATCTCCTCAATATTTCCTCCGAAATCGGGGAAAACAAATACCCCCGATTAAAGCGTACCCAAAATATGCTATGCGTATTGTACTTCTAATCCTATCATTTCCTAGACGACAAAATCTAGGCGACGTCTGAAATGAAACAAGAGCAACTGTTAACAGAACACAAATCAAGTGAATATACTTCACAGAAGAAAACAACACAGTGAACACAACAGTCCTAATTGTAGGGCTTTATGTCAAGAACGTTAACGGAAGAACACAGAAAACTCGCACATATCCCTAAGACTCTAGAACCTGATGCTCTGATACCATCTGTAACACCCCGCTTAAAATAATAACGGGTGGCCAACCCTATACTACATTAAATCAAGAGTTTCAGATGGTCCAGTCTCAACATCAACTGTCGGAACTATATAATATAGGACTAACTACCAGATATCATATAAGCGAGATGTTAAAATTTAATAAAATATGCAACAGACAATAAACTAACACTATAACACTACTAATAAAGGAAATAAAGATGCGTGAAAGAATTATGAGAAAAGAAATGCTAGAATAAAGTGAAATAAATAACTACAACTAAATATACCACAAGGAAGTAAACCCGCATAAGCTGTCGGGTCACAGCCAATACAATGACTGAAATGAAATAAATGTACACATCTATAAATATCCCTTGGGTATAAACCCGATATACAACATGAGTCCTACATAGATTTTTTTAAAAGAAGTATGAAGCGACTACAAGATACGTCCCGCAACAGTCTGCACATGTCACGGCTCCCAAGACTCTGGATAGAAGGTCATCCGGCATCCATGCGGTAGGACACCTGTAATAATATATATATATATATACAGACAGGAGAGAAAAGTAAACGGGTCAGAGCCCGAGTGTGAAAAATATTTAGCAAGTGTGTTAACCGTGCATAATAAATATAGGTGCACTTATTTCATAATTAAAAGTGGATTCGCACTTTCGTGAATTCCCAACTCACCCCTCATCTAACGGCGCGCACCTATTCGCGTCCTCAAGTTTTAGTTAAATTACCCCTATTTATAAGGACAACCTACCTTATCATAGGCCCAGCCTATGCCCACGAAAATTGCCTTCCTATCTTAACCCAAGAATCCACCCCTTTTCTAATCATACTAGATTACGTTTACAAACAATTACGCCATAATAGGATTAATGGATTCTGGTTTATAATTTAATTAATTATAATTCTTAATACGTTACCCATTTATATTTGGGTTGAATCATAAGATTTACTTTCTAATTGACATGCATACAAATTATTATTGACAAAACTTCTCTCCAATCACAACGTTGCGCTACGTTTCGTGCGTGGGGTGTCTCGCAAAGCGAAATCCAAACAAGGAACCACCCCGTTACACTACTCCTTGACAACGTTGATCCTAGAGGTCCATAATTCCACACATAAATAATTGATAGAACGTTTCTCAAATCTCAACACTGCACTACGTTTCATGCGTGGGGTGTCTCGCAAAGCGAAATCCAAACAAGGAACCACCCCGTTACACTACTCCTGGACAATGTCGATCCTAGAGATCCATAATGCCATACATATCATATAATACTACCACTACTACTAAATTTTAGACTACAATATGAAAACAACTAAAAATCTCCAATAATATCCTTGGGATGATGTAATCGAAATATTCCTTAAATGCGATACATCAACCCCCATCAATCTAGTACACCGTAATCATCCAAGATGTACTCCACAAAGATTCCATATCCTTTTATCTATAGGATATATAAATATATATATGCATTTTATTCTAACCATATATATATATATACCATCATCATCCATACCCATGACCAAGAGTACATATCATATCTGATGTACAATGGCCATGCACATATAATATACCCGGATATATATATCGCCGATAAAACTGCATCATGCATCATCTTCCCAGTGCCCGGCTGACGTAGTAATACTGGGGCTTCCATGGTGGGACTAAACGACACCCATCTCGTGGTAAACACACGCACACGACGTCCCGGGAAGAGGTCATAGCTCGTAACCGGTAATGAGACGAAACATACCCACCACGTCTCATCCCAAAAATGCAAATCACATAATAACACATGGGACGACTATGACCTGGGGAATATCCACACCCTACTTTTCTAGTCAGGATGCTCACCCTCTGCGCGAAAACTTCCCAATGATAGCATGAGCGGGGTATGATTAACCACACAAGTATATATATCATTCACATGCACAATATATATGCATCCATATGATCCAATCATATAATTAAACATTAAACCATCATATACAGTTTAAATATCCATACCATGTATGTCCACAACATAAATATATCCATATATTCATATTTATATAGATATATATATACAAATATATTCACATATCCATATATCTATATATACAAACTAATTCTCGTTCATGTGTATAAGATATCCATATACACTCGGCTGTAAGTATACATAATCCTCGATATACAAGCCGTCACCACAATTTCCTTTAATTTTACCTCGATATGTGAATACAATCTCCCACTTGAAACATATTCAATCATTTTTCCTATGATGAATAGTCTCCCAAAATCATATGTATATATATACATATATATTCGGCATTAGGGTTATCACCCAAAATTTGTGTAGGAAACCATCACAACGTATACTATCTATATCCGAGAGCACATTAAATAATCTAGTAATCATTTTGACTATCGCTATACACCTAACTAATAGTCTATAAGCCTCAAGCTCAATCTTACCTTCATCAAATAATCCCATTGCTCTCGATTTCGACTACGGTTAAATCACTTTTGTGAATCCCATAGTCTAAGATCTCTAGGATTTATTTCTTAAATTTTCACATTACTAAGGGTATGCAACTATACTCTTCCATTTGGCCCCAAATCATATCTAAATAATATCCTATCCTTATAAGGATTTGACATAGAGGTTGGGCTAGAATTTCACAACCTACCCTCGCAACTCTCTCTAAGAGTTCTTAGCCTCACATCACATCTATACTTACTTTTGATCTACAATTAGGATCCTCAATCCCAATAAGGTTTCCCAAAAATCTCTATACCCAACTCCAAATACATACATGGATATATTCTTCTCCAATTATTCCAAGAAGTCCCCGCTATCATTCTAAGTGAGAGACCCCCTATTAGTCTCCAAAATATATCTATTACTTCATAGGGAAAAGCCCCAAATCAATAAAACCAACCAAAAAGGGTTTGAAATCACTATGGATAAAATACCTTAAAATGACCTATTCCCGAATTGATTCGGCCCTATTTCGAATCGATTCGGCCTAGCAAATCGATTCGGCCTCCAAGGAGAATTGATTCGGATCCAAAGACCTGGGCTTCTACCACAGGCCAAATCGATTCGGCTTGGGTCCGAATCGATTCGGTCAATGCAGACCTGCCAATTTCCCTAAACCGAATCGATTCGCTTAGGGGGCGAATGGATTCGGGCCTGCAGATTTTGAAGGGTTCTTCTTCTTCAATGAACCCACGAATTTTAAACCCTAAAATTTCTATTCTACCCCCCAAATCATTACCACAACATGATTCTAAGCCATTAAATCAACCCAAAGTTGATCCCAACCATTTTAACACCTTTAAACCCATATTTAAAAATTGATTTCAAGATTAAACTCAAAAATCTAGGTTTTGATATTAATACTCCAAATCATTTCTTTAACCCACAAATTATGAAATTAAATACACAAATGATCTATTTAGCAAGATTAAACACTTGCCTCAGATTTGTAGAGGTTGGATCGTCCTCGATGTCGCAGTTGGACCAGAATGTCCAAGCTTTTCTTCCTCTCTCTCTTCCTTGCTTCTTCTTTTCTCTCTTCTCTTCTCTTTTCTTTCTCTTTCTCTCTTTCTCTAAATGAGAAGGCTTCATCCATAAGCCTCTTAAACCTTAAAACATTAAACCCAAATTTAAATGTTAATACCCAATTTAAATGACTCGTTTACACCAATTCGAGTCAAATTGACTTAAAAATATTCCGGAGCCGAAATAAAATCCAATGACAGTCATTTTGACTATCTCGACCCTTACGGGATCAATGCTACCCTCAAAATCATCATCCAGAATACTTTGAAATCTCCTCTATTTTTGGACTTCAATTCCCAATTTTAGAAATCTCCAATTTAAATAAATTTTATTTTCCAAAAAATTTAATTTCTCAGTCTAAAAAATCATGGGGTGTTACATATATATATATATATATATATATATATATATATATATATATATATACACACCAATAAAATTTCAAACAATATACGAATTGTCAATCAAGTGAAGGATCATCCTTCAAGTGAAAATATCCTTCATTCGCATAATATAAACATCGAGAAATTGATGTATTCCGATTAATCAATGAAATACAAGTCCAATTTTAGTTAAATTTTAATTCAATTAATCCTATAATTACTATGTATCCACCAAATGATAAAACCCTTCCACCAGTTTGTGTTCACCCAAACATGAACTACTTAAGGAAGGGGAGAATATGGCCATCACAATTAATCAAGAAATTGTAAATATATGTAAGACTATTTTTCAATGAAAGAAAAGATATGTAAAATGACCTAAATAAAGAAAGCAACTAGAATTAGTTGAGCTTTATAATTTTTCACCCATTACATGACCAAGTGTTAACAGAAAGTACAATTAAAATAAGAAAAAATATTAAGAAATAAGCAAACAGCCCTAATTTATTATATACAAATGTAGAAATTATTGGAACCCGAGGCCCCCAATTTGTAGGACTTGGGTTGAGTTAAATTGGTTCAAGTGAAATAGGATTAAACACACACATAATTTAAATTTCACTTAAACCAATTTAACTCAATCCAAGTCCTAGAAATTTGCCTAACACATATTTTCAATATAACCAAATTAGGCCAAATCAATTTTATCAAATTAAGTGATGACTTGAATTACATTAACATAAACATTACACAAATTAATTTAGCACCAAATTAAGTAAGTAGTGATTTAAACCAAATTTTATCGTTTTACCTAAGCGTGCATTCTAGGTAATTTTGCAAAAGATAAAATAAACAAAGAAACCATTATGCCGCGATGTACGAAGAAAAACCCACAACAGGGAAAAACCTCGGACGACCCTTCCCTTAAGTCCACTAAGTATGGCTTTACAATTATAAGACAGATGACTTACTTCCTCAACTTGACCCCTTTCAAGCCTTGACACGTATTCTTATAAACACCTCTGCCTAGTTGACAACCCCGGAGCTCCACTAGAATCTTGGAATTCACCAATGAGACATAGGTACACCGTCAACCACAAATGGTGCCTTTCACAATGTGAGAATGCCGCAGCAAAACAAACTCTTCTTCTTTGAGGGATATAGAAGGAAACCCAAACAATCTCTTCAATGCGGTAGAGAAAACCCGGTTCCAAACACTCCAAGCAAGATGTATGTATATTGAAACTTGGAATAAACAATATGGGTGAAAACAAAAGTGTTTTATAAATTTTTCTTGGAAAAATATACACTTAAACTATGAACTTTTCTTTGGAAAGATGAACACTCAAAAACTCTCTCTAGGAGTTGGAATAGTATGAAAAGTTGGTTTTCCAAAGGTGGTTCCCGCTCTTAATTATTCTGGCAAAAAGTTAGTGGGTAAAGAAGTGGGAAAAGTGGAAAAACTGTAAAAAAATTGCCGAATAAACTGTTCCCACCAAATCTCGTTCGAATGAGATTTTTTTTCGATCGAAGTCTCATTCGAACGAACCTTCTAACGATGTTTTAGTGGATAAAAATGTAAAGTCATTAGATAACTCGTCAGAATTATCGTTCGAAAAACATTTTCATTCGAACGACAATTCGAACGATGTTCCAGTGGCCAATCATGGAACTCGTTGGAAAAACCTCGTTGGAACAAAATTCTCATTCGAACAAAAAACTTGTTCGAATTACAATGTCGAACGAACTTCCAAAAAACTGGAAATTTTATTTTTAGCCCAGAAACTTTATATAATTTATTTTAAAGTTTTAATAAAATCTTTCTAAAAATAAACAACAGTATAAAATAAAAGTTCACCCAATAAAAATGTTCCAAGCTCATATATATATATATATATATATATATATATATATATATATATATATATATATATATATATATATATATATATATATTTACAAGGCAATCATACCTTAATATATATATATATTGTTGCCGTAGAAATGAGGCACATTAAACTCGGCATTTGATGAAGCTTTAATATCATGTCCACTACGTCTTCAACAAACATGTCATAGGCTTGAATGGATACAATTTAAAACTATCCTATGACTAAAACGTTTTTGTCCGAAATTCAGCCAAAACTATAAAGGACTCAATTGGAAATTTTTGTCCTTACAAATCTCCCCCTTTGGCTATTCCGGGACAAAAATCCTAAAGCACCGTCAAGCACTACTAGACATAAAACATCTCAAAAACATCCCACCCAATACTTGAAACAAGACCAAAGGATCATACACTTTGCCAATGATGAAAGTTGCCACAGAAGATTTTCTGCACACTTAAGCAAACTATCAAACGCATAGGGAATATCAAAATATTAAATGCAATTAAAATAATTACTCCCCCTAAATTAATTCTCTCCTTTATCAACTATGATCAACCTAAGAAGATAGCGACTCCCCCTAAGTTAAATCTCCTAAACTAAGATACGATTACAGTAGGATTAGATACCATTTCTCCCCCTATCATTCTCCCCCTTTTTGTTCAGGAATAGACAAAGGCTAAAGAATCAAACATTAACTTATCTCCCCCAATTCAAGCATATACACCCTTTAAACTAAACAGGGGATAAATAGAATGGGATAACAAGCTAAACATGCAATTGTGTATAAAGTGATGAGAACATTAAAGCACATGGGCAACAAAAATCATAATTAATCTACAAATAATAACGTATACTGATGATGCTAAGATTTAGCACCACCGGATAAGTGATAGTGAGCTCAAACAGTAGCGGCCATGGCAGCCATAAAGTTGTGTAAGTGTATAAGAATATAGAAGGGGATGAGTATAAGAGGAGATAAGACAATGAGGTATAGTGGTTCAGCCAACTTGGCCTACATCCACTGTGAGTGTGTGATCCACTAAGTATGGGCACTAATGGCCTTGGATACAATGCACATAACCCTCTCTCTCTCTCTACTGTGTGTACAAGCAGAGTTTTGGCTAGGGCTACAGTTAATGGATCGATCCCCTGTAGGGTTGTAGGTGACAAGTATATATAGGTCTTGGGGGGTGTAGTGTACCCCCCAAGTATGCATGGTGCATGTGAATGATGATCTAGCCAATCCCCTGTTGACACCTGTAGATGCCAAATGATGACATAATATTCCCTCACGTGAGGGTGTGATTTGGTTATAACGGTCTTCCATGTGCCATGTGAGCCTCACGCGCACTGTTCCACGCGTCTCCCAAACCACGCGCTGTCATGATGTCACCCTCGGCCTATGAGCCGAGGCCGAGGGCAAAGTTTCTTCCAGTAGTGAGCCTGGCCCAATTCTTGCCTCGTACTGTCGTACCCTCGTAGGGTCGTCTGGAGCCTGATGAAGGGTCGACCCCTCATAGGGTCGTCCGGAGCCCGATGAAGGGTCGGCCCCTCATAGGGTCGTCTGGAACCTGGCAAAGGGTCGGCCCCTCGTAGGGTCGTCTGGCACCTGGTGAAGGGTCGGCCCCTCTGAGGGGTCGTATGGAGCCTGGTGGAGGGTCAGCCCCTCTTAGGGTCGTCCGTATGGAGGTTATCGTCAGCCAGGACGCGGATATAAACGGGTATATCAATCACCCCCCAGCCCTTAGCCATAGGTGCTGTTGAGATGGCTGAGGGATAGTTTTTTAAATGAGATGCATGTATGATCAGTTAGGTGAGTGACACCTGGGCAGATACTCATTGCTGTTTCAGTTTCCAAGGCATGGCGGCTGCGCAGTGCACTTGGGGCCTTGTGCCCTAATTATACCTTTCTTGGTAAATGGGTCCACTTATTACCAAAGTATTTAAGAGATTTTTAAAATCTCTCTCTTCCTTCTTCTTCTTCGCGCCTAAGCATTCTCTCTCTCTAGAATTTTATCAGCCTTCATCGCCATTTTCTGCAGCCTTCGAGCTTAGCGACCTGGGCAGTTCTTGCTCTCTTCATTAGGTAATCCTTTCTCCCCAGAGTTCTCTTTTTCCTTCATTTTCGTTTGTTTTTTAGGCTCGTAGGCATCCATTTTTTTTAAGTTGTACCATAACCTTTTTCGACGTCTTCTCTGGCAACTGGTTCTTGGGTGTTCTTGACAGAAACCATTGAGTTCCTTTGTTTGATCCAAAAGTCCAACCTGGTCAATTTCCCACTTGTTTGTAAATAGGTTAGCTAAGTTTAGTGTAATTTCTCTAAGTGTAGGGTCTTCCCTTAATGCTTAGGAGGATTTATAGCTTAATATCTGAGTTCCCATCCTTGAGAGAGAAGCTCTTCGCCGAGATCAGACGAATAGAGGTAGAGGAAGAGAGGAGACGAGGGGCCGAGCCTAATTGGGTATGACCCATCTTTCCCGTTCCTCTTGCCACCATAAAACCATTTGAACCGTCTGAGTCTGTGGGTCGTCCGCTCGTCCAGCCGAGACTACCAAACCAAGTGAGATGGACGAGAGAGCATCCTCTCCAACTGGTATTGAAACTTCTGGTAGGAGGGAGGTGTCTGACCTAAGCCCAGGCAGAGAGGCTGAGGGTATGGTCCCCTCTGAGGCTGTCCCCGTGTCAACCCTATCTCCCCATGCCTTCCAAGTGGCTTTTCCACAGGGCCCTCCGGCCGAGGGGGAGGGGACTGAGGACGAGGACGATGACACAGATGATGAAGTTGATACCTCCCATTCCTCGTCCTTTATCTCCTCTGTTAGGGATCGCGACCTCCTGATATGGAGGCATGCCTATGGAATGCCTCTCAGCATAACCATGAGGGTTCCCTCTGAGTCTGGGAGGGTTTTTGATTGTGGAGAGGGAGAGGTTGCAGTTTATGAACAAATGCTCAAGGTCGGAGTCAGATTCCCTCTGCATACTGCCATCGTAGACATCCTTTCTTCCCTTGGTGTTGCTCCCTCTCAACTTCCCCCAACTCCTGGAGGACGATCCTAGGCTATATTTCCTTGTGGAAGAATGCCTTCACCGACGAGCCCTCGGCTGACCTATTTTTGGGTTGTTACAACATTACCTCTTCGTCCAAACATCCTGGATATTATCATCTGGGGGCAAGGAGGTCTGAGAAGAAACTCCTCCATGTGGCGCAAACTTCCAACCATGATTGGAAAATAGGTTTTTCATCATCTCTGGGGAGTGGGAGCCCGTTGCCGATAGTCCGAGGGTCCCTAGGAAGTGGTCTAACCCCTCCATGAAGGCCAGATCAGACCCTGGACTTAGCTTCGAGGAGAAGGACATTGTTGATTACCTGAGAGGACGAGGGAGAGAGGGTGAACTTCCTAAATTTGAAGACTTGATGACCCCTCGGTTCCTCAAAGAAGCTTGTCTGAGGGTCGGCCCTCTGACAGAACTATGTGAGTTACACTGCATATTTTCCATTCTTTACTTATTTTTGAAGTGTTTTCTCTTTATCACTGCATTTTTCTGACGTGTCGTCTTCTTATCAGGTCGTCCTGCAGGTATATCAGATTATCTTTGGGAAATGACTGCTCCCAGCTTACTATCTGGGCTGGCCAAGAAGAAGGGGAAGGAGCCTCAGCAGGCTCCGAGGAAGACAAAGGCCGCTGGGCCAACGGTGGTGGAGCCGACCACTGACAGCAATAAAAGGAAGGAGCCTGAGGCCCATGTTGACCCTCAGCCTGATTTTTGGACGAGGGCCAGGGTCGAAGCCTCTGAGGGGACGACCTCTTCGTCCAGTATGGGGGCCTTCTGGTCTCAGAACCTAGCGCATCTGAGAGCCGATCCCTCGTCGATCATTGCAAATCTGAGGGCTACCAAGGCCTCAATGTTCTCTGCACCCTCGGCTGCTGACTACGACTTCTTGTCAAAGATGCCTCCAGCCAAGGTGTATGACTATGGTCTGCACTCCCTTGCACAGGTATTGGTTCTGACCCACATCTTAAATTTCATTCTTTCACCAACTGTTCCCTCGGCCCCTCTTGATATCTGTTCATTTTTCGTGCAGTCTGTTTGTGCCCTCACCTCAGCCACCAAGTGGATGGCCAAGAATCAGGTGAAGTTCCATGAGGCCGAAAGGTCTATTCATCATGAGGCTGATCTTCAATCTGAGCTTGACACTGCAAGGGCCGAGTTGGAAAGTTCCAGGACTGAGCATGCAAGGATCCTGGACGAGCTGACAAGGCAGCACGACGAGGACATTAAGGCCAGGGACGAGGACATTAAGGCCAGGGACTTGCTTCTCAAGGAAAAGGATGAGGCCTTGACCAACATGGAGGCCAAGTATAAGGCTGACCTTGAAGCAACCATTATGAAAGTCGAGGCCGATGCTGTTGAGGCTTACAAAGTTTCTGACGAGTTTCAGGGCTTCGGCCTTGAATATTTGGAAAGAGGAATCAGGACTGCCTGCCGATGGGTCGTCCTCAGGTTTGGCGACATCGTGTCCTCGGTGCGTCCTTCACTGGAGGGTGTTCAACTGGACGACCCCTTAATTGCCGAGGCTCTCAACCAAGTGGAATCCCAAGTTCAAGTCGAGGGGGTCGGCACTTTTGAAGATCACCCAGTTCTGGTTATTAAGGAGACCACTCCTGTAGACGTTAAGGCTCTGCCCTCTGACATCGTCCCTTAGGGTGGCTGTCTGTAGCCCATACCCTCATAGTGTACTTATTATTTTTGTGCTCTATTTTGTAAAACACTTGGATATTTTGTGTAACACTTTAATGAATATCATCGTCTTCTTCTACTGTCTTCCATATTTACTGCTTTTATGGTTTGCTCTTTGTTGGTTTGCTATCTTTGTTAATGCCACTAACCTTTCCCTCGTCTTTCTTGAGGACAATGGTGGGGTTATCCCCTCCACTGGCCCTCATTATAGCCGAGGGTTCAACTTACCAGATTAACGGTTTTTACAAAGTCTACCCTCGTCTTCCTTGAGGACAATGGTGGGGTTGTCCCCTCCACTGTCCCTAATTATAGCCGAGGGTTCAACTTACCAAATTAATGGTTTTTAACATAGTCTACCCTCGTCTTTCTTGAGGACAGTGGTGGGGTCGTCCCCTCCACTGGCCCTCATTGTAGCCGAGGGATTAACTTACCAGATTAACGGTTTTTACAAAGTCTACCCTCTTCTTTCTTGAGGACAGTAGTGGGGTCGTCCCCTCCACTGACCCTCATTATAGCCGAGCAATTAACTTACCAATTTAATGGTTTTCAACAAAGCCTACCCTCTTCTTTTTTGAGGACAGTAGTGGGGTCGTCCCCTCCACTGGCCCTCATTATAGCCGAGGGTTCAACTCACCAAATTAATGGTTTTCAACAAAGTCTACCTTCGTCTTTCTTGAGGACAGTGGTGGGGTCGTCACCTCCACTGGCCCTCATTATAGCCGAGGGTTCAACTCACCAAATTAATGGTTTTCAACAAAGTCTACCCTCGTCTTTCTTGAGGACAGTGGTGGGGTCGTCCCCTCCACTGGCCCTCATTATAGCCGAGGGTTCAACTCACCAATTTAATGGTTTTAATGAAGTTTACCCTCGTCTTTCTTGAGGACAGTGGTGGGGTCGTCCCCTCCACTGGCCCTCATTATAGCCGAGGGTGGTTTTCTATAGATGTTTCCATGCGTGCTAGAACTGACAACCACAGGATGAGGGAAACACTGATATTTCTTATTAATTTTCTAAAGTGTTCTGTTGAAGCAACTCTCATTACAATTATGGCCTTTCAAGACCTTACAACACTACTGATAGTATTTCTTCAAATGGTCTGCATTCCAGGGATTGGAAAAAGGTTCCCCTTCTAGGTTTTCTAGTCTATAGGTCCCAGGGACAACTTCATCGATGACCCTATATGGGCCATGCCAATTAGGATGGAGCTTGTTGGGCTTTTTCCAAGTCTTCTTGAGGACCAAGTCCCCCACTTCAATAGGCCTCTGTTTCACCCTATGATTGTAAAACCTTGCGGTCCTCTGTTGGTATGCGGCCTGCCTTAACTCCGCGTCCTCCCTCCTTTCCTCGATCAGGTCCAAGTTGAGTCTTCTCTCTTCCGCATTTCCCTAGGGGTCGTACATTTGGACCCTATGAGTAGGAAACTCAATTTCAGTGGGGATGACGGCTTCTGAGCCATAAGCTAGCATGAATGGGGTCTCCCCGGTAGAAGTCCTCACTGTCGTCCTGTATGCCCACAGTACGGCATATAACTCCTCGACCCATCTTCCTTTTGCCTCCTCAAGCCTCTTCTTGATTCCATCTAGGATTGTCCTATTTGTTACTTCGATTTGCCCATTGGCCCGAGGTCGGCCTGGGGTGGAGAAAAATTGTTTGATATTTACCCTCTCACAGTACTTCTACAGAGAGGCATTCTTGAACTGCGTCCCATTATCTGAAATGAGGGTGTTGGGCAGACCATATCTGCATATCATATTTTTCCAGATGAACTGGAAGGTCTTCTGCTCTGTAATTGTGACCATCGGTTCGGCCTCTACCCACTTTGAGAAGTAGTCAATCGCTACAATGAGGAACCGATAGTTATTGACTGCTCTTGGTAAGGGCCCTACCAGGTCAATCCCCCACACTGCGAACGGCCACGAAGATGTAATGGAGGTAAGAGGCTGATGGGGTTAATGAGGGATGGTAGCAAACCTTTGGCATTTATCACACTTTTTTACGTATGCTGCAGCGTCTTTCCCCAAGGTCGGCCACCAGTAGCCTTGGGTGATCACCCTCTTCGCTAAGGATCTGCCCCCGATGTGGCTTGAGCACGATCCTTCGTGCATATCTTGCAAAATGGAAGGGACTTCTGAGGGATGCACACACCTAAGTAAGGGGAGCAAAAACCCCTTTTTGTACAAGGTGTCTCCGATGACAGTGAATTTTGCAGCCCTGTACCTCAGCTTCTTCCTTTCCTACCTTGCTTCTGGCATCTCACCCTCTTTAATGTATCTGATCAGGGGGTCCATCCACGAAGCTTCTTGAGAAACATTTAGGCAATTACTGAGTGTTCCCTCGGCGCCCTCAATAGTTAGCTGAAGCAAAATTTCCACTGGGACCGTCCTCCTGATGTCTGTCCTAGTCGCCGAGGCCAGTCTCGCAAGGGCATCAACACGTCCGTTGTCTAGCCTAGGTATCCTCTTTAATTTTACTTCTCTGAAGCCTTTCAGTAGTGACCTCACCTTCTCGAGGTATCTAGCCATCCTCTCGTCCTTAGCCTAATAGGCCCTTAGTATCTGATTCACCACTAGCCTTGAATCACTATGGACCAGAATCTGGCCGACACTAAGAGACTTGGCCAAGGAGAGGCCTGCTAGTAAGGCCTCATATTCAGCCTTGTTATTGGAGGCTTTGAAGTTGAACCTCAGGGCGTATTCAACATCTGTGCCATCGGGTGCTGATAGTATCAGTCCAGCCCCACTTCCACTGTCACAGGAGGACCCGTCAATGAAGAGGCTCCACAGAGTCTTTCCCTCTGAAAAATTTCCCTCAAAGAGGGACCCCTGTCTAAAGATGTATTTTCCCTCTTCGTTTTCAGTCGCTTTCTTTCTAGCAGTGCTTGTCTCGGCCCTATCTGCGGGTGTGTCAGCGGGTTTGTCTTCTGTATCCATCTTCCAGAGGGTCTCACCTTCGACCTCATCATCTTCCCAAGTGAACTCAGCCACGAAGTCTGCCAATGCCTGCCCCTTAATGGCAGTCCTAGGTTGATACACAATGTCAAACTCCCCTAGCTCTATAGCCCAGGCCCTCAACCTACCTGATTTTTCTCGCTTGTGTAGGACCTGCCTAAGAGGAGAGTCGGTGAGGATGACCATTGTATGGGACTGGAAGTACGGCTTCATCTTCCTCGAGGCATGGATTAAGGGGTAGGCCAACTTCTCCATCCTCAGGTATCTTTGCTCTGCCCCCTGGAGTGCCTTGGTGTTAAAACACACAGGCTTCTGTATTCCATCTTCGTCTCTCACAATGGCTGCGCTGATGGCCGACTCTGAGACGGTGAGGTACACGTAAAGTCGTTCACCCTGCACGGGTCGTGACAGAAGCAAGGGAGACCCTAAGTATGATTTTAGCTCCTTGAAAGCCTCATCACACTCTTCACTCCATTCGAAGGCCTTCCTGAGGATCTTAAAGAATGGTAAACACCTGTCTGTGGCCCTTGACACAAATCTGTTCAGGGCAGCCACTCTCCCTGTGAGCCTCTGAACGTCTTTAATGGATTTGGGGGTCTTCATCTCAATAAGGGCCTTTATCTTTTCAGGATTGGCCTCGATGCCTCTTTGGTTGACAATAAACCCCAAGAACTTCCCCGCTCCGACCCCGAAGACACACTTGGCCGGATTAAGCTTCATCTGGTACTTGTCCATCGTATTAAAGGTCCTCTCCAGGTCTGCCACATGATCCTCTACCTTCAAAATCTTGGTCAGCATGTCATCCATGTAGACCTCCATAGAATTCCCAATTTGGTCTTTCAACATTTTGTTTACGAGGTGCTGGTACATTGCCCCCGCATTTTTTAGACCAAAGGGCATGACCCTATAGCAGTATGTCCCCTTATCAGTGATGAAGGCAGTCCTCTCCGAGTCTCCAGGGTTCATGAAGATCTGGTTGTACCTTGAGTAGGCATCCATAAAACTCATGAGCTCATGGCCTGCAGTAGCGTCTACCATCTGGTCAATGCGGGGGAGAGGGAAGCTGTCTTTGGGGCAGTGCTTGTTGAGATCTGTGAAGTCCACACACATTCACCACTTCCCATTGGCCTTTGGGACAATGACGGCATTGGACAACCATTCAGGGTAGATGACCTCTCTGATAAATTCAGCGTCTTTTAATTTTTTAACCTCATCCCTAATGACCTCGTACTTCTCTCTAGAGTAAATCCTCCTTTTCTGCTTTACCGGCTTCACTCCCTCTACAACATTGAGCTTGTGGCACGTGATTTCAGGGTCGATCCCCGGCATATCTACATGACTCCACGTGAAGACTCTTCGTCTTCTCCTTAACAATTTGATGAGGTCTTCCTTGATATTGGGCTTCAGAGACTTGCCAACTTGGACGGTTTTTCCCGGGTCATCCTCATCGAGGATGATGGGTTCTACCTCCTCGGCGGCCTCTCCTTTTTTGAGCTTCGTCTCGTCCCTGGGGTCTAGGGTATCAATGTTGTAAGTGGCTGTAGCCCTCTTGTGTGCCTCCCTTTCTTCCCCCACCCCATAAGGGGTTGGAAATTTGATCATCTGATGGACCGTAGACGGCACGGCTTCAAACCCCTTGAGGGCCACACGCCCCAGTATGATGTTGTAGGCCGAAAACACCTGCTCATCCATCACAAAGAAACTGACCTTCTTAGTGAGCCATCTCGGCCACTCGTCCCCCATCCTCACATCGGCCTCATATACCCCAAGGGGGTGAACCTTTTCCCCACTGAACCCAATCAATGGATGATGGTAGGGGACGAGTCTAGCACGACTGAGACCCAAGGCTTTGAAGCATGGCCAAAACATCACAGCTGCAGAACTATCCCCATCTACCAAGATCCTCGGCACTTCGCATCCGTGCATCCTGGTAGTGATGACGAGAGGGTCATCGTGTGGGGCCAAGAGGTCTTTGAAGTACATTCTTGAAAATCCCACTATCAGTGTGTCCATATCAACCTTCTTCCTTTTTTCTGACTTGACCTCTAGGGAGGTCGCGTGTACCGTCTTCGTCACTGCCTTAGCCTCAGCCACATGGGCTTTCCTGTCGGAGACCTCAGACCCTCCTCATGCAAGACCCCCGGAGATCATTCCCACTCCGAGCGAGATCATATTAAGCCTCTTGACAGGGCCGTGGTCGTCTCTCGGCGGGAGGTCAGGGTCGTCCTCATCATCAGAAGGGTCGTCCCCTCTTTTTTGAGGGCCTTCTCTGCATGCATCGCCTCGCTTCTTTCTGGGGTCTTCCCCTCAGCCCCTCTTGAAGGCACCTTTGTCGATGTACTTTCTGAGCTTGCCTTCTTTCAGCATCTTCTCAATCTCGTCTTTCAGAGCAAAGCATTTGTCCGTTATGTGGTCGTGGTCTTGGTGAAACTTACACCACAGGTTCTTATTCCTCTTGCCGGGGGCTGCCCTCAGCTTCTCAGGCCACTTCAGAGACCGGTCACTCTTAATCTCATTGAGAATCTGTTCACAGCTGACCGTCAGAGGGGTGTACCCTGCGAATTTGTCATTCGAGGACCTCTTATTCCCCTCCTTGTTCTTCTTAGGGTATTTACTCCCACTAGCACCTCCTCTTTCGTCTTCATATTTTGCATCCATCGCCTCTTCCACGTTCATCACCTTTCTTGCCGTTGACAACAGTTCAGCCATCATCCTCGGAGGGTCTTCAACAAGCTTCCATAACAGCTTCCCCTTTTGGAGTCCTCCAATCAGGGCTGTCATAGCTATGCTCTCCTCATAGTCTTCCACCTCCAGCTTCTCCTTATTAAATTTGGCTATATAGTCCCTCAGACTCTCACTCTTCCCCTGCTTAACATAGAGCAGGTGGGTGGTCTTCTTCTGTGGCCTCACCCCAAAGCAGAAATTATGGATGAACAGGTCGGCCATCTGCTTAAAGTTTTCAATGGAATGTTTTGGAAGTGACGTGTATCAGACATGCGCAACCCCTGTCAAGGTACCAGAGAAGGCACGACATCTCATCTCATCTGAGATAGAGTATATGTCTGCTGCTGACTGATACATCTCCACATGGTGGACGGGGTTGGTGCTCCCTTCATACCTTGGGGTGACCATAGGTGGCTTGAACTTTGACGGCGTGGGGAAGTTGACTATCTTTGCCACGAAGGGTGAGCCTATGGTGTATCCCCTCTGAAGAGGGTCTCGGCTCTTCAATATATCACCAATCTTATCCTCTAACCGCTGGATTGAGTCATTCTAGGGCCTCACAGGGTCGACCTGGCCGATGTTATCCCCTGATGCCTCTCCGAGGTGGACGGAGGGTTCTGCTGCAGCAGGCCTGTGTCGACTGTTCACTTCCCTTTGGCCGTCATCTCGTCCTCGGGGTCGGCCATCTACTGCCTCCCTCCTGGATCTCGCGGTGCTTCTTGGCCTGAACAACTGTTCCCGCAGGTCATTTACTGGGCCTAGCCTCTCAAAGGCCGACCCCCTTCTCAAGCGATCAAAAGCAGAGCCTCTTGGGCGGTCATCAGGGTTTGGTCTCCCGCACTTTCCCCTACTGTGCTGGAGGGGTCGCACAGTATTATTGGAGACCTCGTAAGGTTCCCAGCACTCTATAGGAGCCTCCTCTCCCTCCAGATCTCCATACCTGTCCTCAGGGCAAGGGTTTTCTTGCCTCCCCAGGCGTAGACGCCGGGGGTCAGCAACATCCCTACGCCGCTGAGGGGGTGGCAGGTCTTTGCATGGTGCCTGGGGTGGTCCCCTGGCCTCATGCTGCCCTGGAGCTGCTGCCGGAGTAATCATCTCAGGTGAAACCCCTGGTGCTCTTAGTATGTTCTGGCTTAGAGCTGTGAACTGCTCTTGCATCATCCGCTGGCTTGCTGCCAGAGACTTTAGGGCTGCCGCCACATCAGCCATCTCAGACTGAGGCGGCGGCTGACTGGAACTGGGTCTTCCCCCCTCATCCGGCGAGGGAAGTGGTGGCGGTGGCATCTCAGGTGCCATGTGCTTGAGCTATGGAAAGTTGAACTGAAGAAAATACTGGTGAGCTTGGGAACCTTAGTGGGTCTCTTTCAATGGTGAAACACCTCCTCTCAGGGGGAGTGTTGGTTCACCACCAGAGTGCCCAGTGAGGTCAAGCTGTACAAAGGAAGAGATGTCTTCTCGTTCCCACAGACGGCGCCAAACTGATGATGCTAAGATTTAGCACCACCGGATAAGTGATAGTGAGCTCAAACAGTAGCAGCCATGGCAGCCATAAAGTTGTGTAAGTGTATAAGTATGTAGAAGGGGATGAGTATAAGAGGAGATAAGACAATGAGGTATAGTGGTTCAGCCAACTTGGCCTACATCCACTGTGAGTGTGTGATCCACTAAGTATGGGCACTAATGGCCTTGGATACAATGCACATAACCCTCTCTCTCTATCTCTCTACTGTGTGTACAAGCAGAGTTTTGGCTAGGGCTACAGTTAATGGATCAATCCCCTGTAGGGTTGTAGGTGACAAGTATATATAGGTCTTGGGGGGTGTAGTGTACCCCCCAAGTATTCATGGTGCATGTGAATGATGATCTAGACAATCCCCTGTTGACACCTATAGATGTCAAATGATGACATAATATTCCCTCACGTGAGGGTATGATTTGGTTATAACGGTCTTCCACGTGCCATGTAAGCCTCACGAGCACTGTTCCACGCGTCTCCCAAACCACGCGCTGTCATGATGTCACCCTCAGCCTATGAGCCAAGGCCGAGGGCAAAGTTTCTTCCAGTAGTGAGCCTGGCCCAATTCTTGCCTCGTACTGTCGTACCCTCGTAGGGTCGTCTGGAGCCTGATGAAGGGTCGGCCCCTCATAGGGTCTTCCGGAGCCTGATGAAGGGTCGGCCCCTCATAGGGTCGTCTGGAACCTGGCGAAGGGTCGGCCCCTCGTAGGGTCGTCTGGCACCTGGTGAAGGGTCGGCCCCTCTGAGGGGTCGTATGGAGCCTGGTGGAGGGTCGGCCCCTCTTAAGGTCATCTGTATGGAGGTTATCGTCAGCCAGGCCGCGGATATAAACGGGTATATCCTATACCAACTAAGATGCAAGAAAATGATACCAATAGGATACATAAAGTATTAAGAATGTGATATCAACAAAGAATGCAACAAGATAGATACCAATTATGAATTAAAGCATAGACGGACTAGAAAGCAAGGCAAAGACCAAAAATATCATATATATACATACTCTAGATATACCAAAGATGCACATGCACATATATATAGATATAAACACAAATGACACAAAATAAGTTAAAGTTTTCACACTCGTATGGCAAAAATGTTTCATATGGAAACGGAAGTGTTGGGGCGTGAACTAGTAACAATTAAATTTAGACCCAATCACTTAAAACATGTTCATGGAGTTCTCAATTGATTACAAACTTCATCACATTTAAATATAACCTCATGTGAAAATAGAGATAGAACTCAATGAACAAACAAACACAATGCATACAAGCCTAGCATATTGCTGATTCTACAAACCAATAGAGTCATGACATTGAAAATGCAACTAGGATAAACGGACATTGTGCAAACTGTTGATATACCATCCAATATCCCTCAATAAGCATATATATTATTCTTTTCAATGAATATATCAATAAAAGCAAGGCGTTGGCAATTATTTTTCTTTTTAGTGCCATATTTTCTTTTTAGGCCTTTGGACCACGTATATCTCTTAGGTCCAAGCAAACGGTGGCTTACTATTCGCAAAGGATAATAAATCCTTTCGGATTCCTTCCCCGTGCACA
This sequence comes from Sambucus nigra, assembly GCA_949130495.1. Classification (NCBI taxonomy): domain Eukaryota; kingdom Viridiplantae; phylum Streptophyta; class Magnoliopsida; order Dipsacales; family Adoxaceae; genus Sambucus; species Sambucus nigra. Next base: position 436,590,929 of record OX422214.1, read on the forward strand.
TTCATATATATTATTTTTTTATATCTCACAAATCTCACGTGCAACGGATTTTGACATGCAATAGTCCTCCTAGGTCACAAATATGTAGATGACTAGATTGGTTGGAGAACATCTCACAAAGCTCAAATATAACATGTGACGATTAAATTTCAAAAGAGCTCCTGCATGTGTGAATAGAGGCATATAAAAATAGAATACATTATATCAACACAAAATCCAACTACTCCATGTAAGCATGGTAAAGAACATAATAAGGATTGACAATCTAAACCAAAAGTTCTAGCCACATGGGAGCGAAAAATATGGGATTCTAACACAAGTTTATGCCACATAGAGTGTGTCAAACTAAAATACACACATAAAAAATATTTTTAGGTTTTTGAAATTTTTAACCCAAAATAAAAATATATACTCAAAAGACACACAAATATCATTTGTATTTTTCATTAAGTTCAAATCACTAACAAGGTAAAACAAAAATGATAAAAAACAATATTTTTGTATTTTATATTTAATGCAAATCAAAAGAAATATAATACACAATATAAACAAGTCATGATTTCTTGCATAAGATATGAAATAAAGCAATGTCTAGAAAATGACTAAACATGCATACACCTAGCAACGATATATAATATGAAGCACAAAAAGCTAGAGTGTGAAAACCACTAACACATTCAACCTTTAGATTTAGCGAGCGAGGTTTCATGTGAAATCAAATGAGAATCAACAAATCTAATATCTAGCGCGTCTAAGAATGATTTTCAAACCCATATAGATGTATATTTAAAATGATGAGATTTGGAAACTAATCAAATGCTAGACATAAACCTCCTAGAACTTCTTTTACGATAAAAACAATGACATAAGGTGACCTTTCCTACCACAATGCAAGAATGTGTAAACACGAGGAATGATACCTAAGGTCTGACCTTTTCTAAAGTCTTTGGATAAAGTTGACACTCTAAAGAAAACAATCGTTTTAGCTTTAGCAACAGAAGAAGTTGAACAAGATGAGCTAGAACCATTACAACTACTACTCGAGTCAAGTAAGTCATTTTTAATTTTTAAAATTTCGGACTCAAGTAATAAATTAGACTCCTCAAATTTACGGGACACCTTCTTTAAATTTTCAATTACACCTAGAACGTTATCACGCTCCCCCTCAATGTGAGCAAACTATGACACCCTGCCTAATAAAATACCGGGCGATCACTGTTATATCAAATTAAAACAGGAGTTACATATTGATCATTCTTAGCATCACTGTCAAAAATCAATTTAATTACTAACAACCTATTAGGCGGGAATCAAAACTTTACTTAACTACTCTTTTTAAACAAGTACTAGATTAAAACATCCATAGAGATTATATCAATGAAACTGAAATGAAATAAAATAACCGAACACTCGGTTCAAATATGATACAACAAAATCGAATGCCATACTAAAAGAATAAATTAATGCATTTGGGCCATTGGCCCGAATATTTATACAACACCTCCTATCTAGAGTACAAGAATATACGCGTCTATTGAGAACCTGCATGCATCCACAGCTGTTGCAGTAGACGTCTGACTCGAAGGAAGTGTCATCCAGGCATCCCTGTGTCTGGACACCTATATTATATATATATATATATATATATATATATATATATATATATATATATATATATATATATATATATATATATATAGCAAGAGAGGGAAAAGTAGATAAACGAGTCAGAGCCGAGTTTTGAAAATATTTAGCAAGTGCATAAATGCCTTATTTTTTTAGAAAATAATTTTTATCTCATATTTAAATTTGGTATCGCACTCCCATGAGATAGCCCTCACCTCTCTTCTAATAGTGCACTCCTAGCGCATCCCTCTAAACATCCTAGTCAGACTATATTGACTAACTAAACCACTTCCCACCTTCTAACCTTCCTATGTAATCCAAGTACTAAGGGCTAAACTTCTCCCCAGTCTCAACACTGCGATGTTCATGCGTGGGGTGTCTCGCAAAGTGAAATCCAAACAAGGAACCCCTCCCCCCCGATACACTATTACGCGGCAAGGTCGATCGTCGAGATCCATTAGACCCTCAGTACACGAAAGATATAGATATTTATATACACACCATATAAGAAATCCCAATATTAGAGCACTAAGAGTTAAACTTCTCCCCAGTCTAAAAAATAAGCCATGTTCGTGCGTGGGGTGTCTCGCAGAGCAAACTCCAAACAAGGAACCCCCCCTCCCCCCTATATACTACTACGCAGTAAGGTTGATCGTTGGGATCCATTAAACCCTCTAGACTCAATTTATACATATATACTCATATCTTATTTTCCTATCATGTTACACTTCCGGATATATCTCCCGGAATGAGAATTAATTTACTCAATATTCATCTTTATAATGCACATCCGGATATATCTCCCGAAATGAAGTTTACTTTATTTTCATTTTTATCTCAAAACTTTCCATTTCCTTTCTTCTATCCAGGAAATGTATTTAAAAGCCAACTTCATTATTATAAAAATGCTTTTTCATCTTATATACTCCCATTTCCCTTCTTCCATCTAGGAAATGTATTTAAAACCAATTCATTTATCCCATTTCCCTTTTTCCACCCAGGAAATGTATTTAAAGCCAATTTATTATAATAAATTGCTTTAACATCAATAATGTCCCACATTATTGAGAATAGTTATATTTCATATCATATAACGATTCTAAGACCGACCCTCCGGGTTTCCCCACTGGGCGCGCCCCTAAATGGCTATCATCTTCTAGGGCCTATAAATCAAGACAACCTGGGATCCAACAACGCAAGATGTCGGGAAGCGGCCATATGCCCGTGGGAGAGTCATAACCACACCCAGAATTACCTCACCGGCACAGTAAAACATATAATAATCGCCCATATGGCCTAGGACTATATTCCCCTGCATTCATTAGCCAAGAGACTTCACCTCACACGCGCAACTTTCCTTATGATAGAGATTTAGAAAGGTGTGTATACATAAATTAGCATTTATGAAAATCATTTCTTTTTCCAATTTGAATACACTTTGAAAATCATTAATATCGTATCATATATATATACTTTAATCACATAGTATATATATACCATATATTCCTCCTCGAATATATATGTGGACATAATTGCCAATCATATCTAGCGATGACCAATAATCCCAAATATTCTCTCAAAGAATCATAATCACGCATTCATATACGCATGATACTAAACCGAAAGTATTTTCTTACTTTGATAAATAAGACATGCCTTAATCCCATATAAGGATTTATTGGATATTTCCAATTATAACACTCCACACTAAGGGAATATATAGCTATATTCCTAATTTATCTTAATTATCTCGTAGGATACACTCAACCAATAATCGGTATAATTATGCTTTCCATACGCATAATTATATAGGCCTAAATGCCCACTGAAATATCCTAGGGATTATCCTTTCCCCGATAACCTCAAATTTAGTGGGTCATGGATTTCATTTCCATGAACCCAAGGACTACATCTTGCCCATATTTTCACCTAGAGGTCCCCACCCTAACTTAGGAACCCTAAACCTTCAAATTCTACAATTATTCTATTTTCCTTGAAAATATAATTTAAGGGTTACACATTAAAACCCTCACCTTGCCCTCCTAAATTTCTTCAATTAGAGGACCATATACTCCTAAAAGATACCTTAAGTTATCCCATATTTAACCTCGAATCAACACGAATTGGAATCCAACCCATCCAATTAACCCTAGGAAAAATTACCAAACTTTCAGAAGGGTCGATCGATCGATGGTTCGATCCCCTATGATCGATCGATCGATCATGGCGGACAGCTTCTTCTCCGAGAAGCTGTTTCGGCCATTAAAGCTTTTCCCAAGCTTTTGTCTGCTCTCCCAACGTCCTACAACCTCGAACAACTACTCCTACTCATATAAAAATGGTTCTAAATATCCTAGAACCCCAAACCAACAATTAATTTCGATTAATTTCTAAGTTTCTCCGATTAGAAAATTATTGGGGTTTATTCGTTTTAAGTCTTGAAACCCCGTTTTATCCACGAAAAACCAACCCAAAATCTTTAGGGTTTGTTAATACCAAATTACGATATGATATTTACTATCAAAAGTAAATAAAGCAAGTACACTTGCCTCGTGGATAAAATTCGACGATCCCCAGTCGAGTCCGGTGGAGTTTGGCCTGAAATCTCCTTTTTCTCTCCACTTTCTTCCTTCCTCTCTCTCTTCTCTCTTTTCTTTCTCTTTTCTTTCCATTTTCTCCCTCTCTCCCTCCTTATATAAAGAGAAAAGGGTTTATACCCCTTAAAACCCAAAAATGACTCTTTACTCAATTACGACCCCTTTTAACTCTAAAATTTCCCAAAACTCAATTTCGACAATCAGACACTCTTTTCCGACTATCTCGGCCATTCCGAGACTCACGACGCGGTCAAAATTCCCATCCGAGGTACTTGACCTTACACCCCTATTTTAACCCATTACATCTCACCACGGGTTTTCTAATTAAAATCTTACCTTTTGTCTCTTTACTCAATGGCAACATATTATTAAAATACTTCGACATATTAACTTAACACCAAAAGTAAATACATCATCCATCGAAAATTATCTAATCCTCAAAAATCTCAAAAATTACTATTTTGAGAAATTCCTCCAAATTCCAATTTATACCCAATTATGAAATTTAATTTTCTCCAAAAAGGACGGGTTGTTACACAAACTTGTCCCTAAGAGTCTTTTCTTGACAATCACTCTCTTTCTTGGACATTTCTAAAATAATATAATTGTAATTTATGTCCATGAGGTTTTCACGAAAAATATCTTTTTAAGATAGGGAGTTTTGCAAAAATTCAACTTTAGCTTTAAAACAAGAATTTTCATCTTAAAGAAATTTAATTCTTTTTGCAAATATCAAATTTAATTCTCTTAATTTTTCATTAAACTTATTAAGCCCATTAAATTCCTCTCTAATAGCAAAAACTTCATTATCATTAGAAAAGGACAAATTATCATTAAGACGTCCCATCGAGAGATACAAAAAAATGAGAGTGAGTAAAAAAATGAACCACCTAAAAATATAAGGAGCAAAAAAATTATAAAAGACAAAAAAATGGATCTTTGACATGATAAATTAGCTCTCCGGCTCTGATACCAATTGTTGGAACCCGAGGCCCCCAATTTTGAAATTCTTACTCCACAAAAGTTAAGATGCCCAGAAGCGGAGATGGTACAATTAAACAAATTAACTATTTTTTTTCTTTTCAAATTAAAATTAAACTAGGTGAAATAGGATTAAACACACACATAATTTCAATTTCACTTAAACAAATTTAACTCAACCCAAGCCCTAGAATTTTCCTAACATATATTTTCAATATAACCAAATTAGGTCAAACCAATTTTATTAAATTAAGTGATGATTTGAATTAAATTAACATAAACATTACCCAAATTAAATCAGCATCAAATTAAGTAAGTAGTGATTTAAACCAAATTTTATCTTTTTACCTAAGCATGCGTTCTAGGTGATTTTGCAAAAGATAAAATAAATAAAGAAACCACTACGCCGCGATATACGAAGAAAAACCCACAACGAGAAAAAACCTCGAACGGCTCTAGCCTTAAGTTCACCAAGTATGATTTTAAACTTACAAGACAGATGACTTACTTCCTCAACTCGACCCCTTTCAATCCTTGACGCGTCTTCTTGTAAAAACCTCCGCCTATTCGACAACCCCGGAGCTCCACTGGAATCTTGGAATTCACCAATTAGACATAGGTACACCGTCAACCACACATGGTGCCTTTCACCATGTGATAATGCCGCATCAAAACAAACTCTTCTTCTTTGAGCGATTTAGATGGAAACCTAAACTATCTCTTCAATGCGGTAGAGAAAACCCGGTGCCAAACACTCCAAGCAAGATGTATATATACTGAAACTTGGAATAAATAATGTGGGTGAAAACAAAAGTGTTTTAAAAAAAATTCTTGGAAAAATATTCACTTAAACTATGAACTTTTCTTTGGAAAGATGAACACTCAAAAGCTCTCTCTAGTAGTTGGAATAGTATGAAAAGGTGGTTTTCCAAAGGTGGTTCCCGCACTTAATTATTCTGGAAAAAAGTTAGTGGGTAAATAAGTGGGAAACATGGAAAAGCTGCCAAATAAACTATTCCCGCCAAATCTCATTCGAACGAGATTTTCGTTCGAACGAAGTCTCAATCGAATGAACCTTCTAACGATGTTCCAGTGGATAAAAATGTAAAGTCGTTAGATAACTCGTCAGAATTCTCGTTCGAACAACATTTTCGTTCGAATGACAATTCGAACGATGTTCCAGTGGCCAATCAGGGAACACATTGGCAAACCTCGTTCGAACGACATTCTCGTTCGAACGACATTCTCGTTCGAACGAAAAAATCGTTCAAACGACAAACTCGTTCAAACGACAATATCGAACGAACTTCCAGAAAGATGAAAATTCTATTTTTAGCCTAGAAACATTATATACTTTATTTTAATGTTTTAATAAAATCTTTCTAAAAATAAACAACAGTTTAAAATAAATGTTCACCCAATAAAAATGCTCCAAGCTCCTATATATATATATATTTACAATGCATTGATACCTTAGGAGCAATGGAACCAATGTTGTTGACGTAGAAATGAGGCACATTAAAGTCGTCATTTGATGAAGGTTTAATATCTTGTCCGCTACATGTTCAACAAACACGTCATAAGCTTGAATGGATACGATTTAAAACTATCATATGACTCAAAAGTTTTTGTCTAGAATTGAGCCAAAACTACAAAGGACTCAATTGAAAATTTGTGTTCTTACAGAAACCCTAATTACACACACACACACACACACACTTATATATATACATATTAGTGGTAACCCATACGATGCATGTGCTAGTGTAATGCGCATTTTATAACTAAAAAATATTGCTCATATACCTATAGTTAATTGATAACCCATTTAATCAATTGAAAAATTATGATATAAAATCCATTTGCAAATTTTGTAAGTATTACAGAAAGTAATATTATTTTTTTTAAATTGTCTAGCTTGTACGAACCAAAGTACCATTACACATTTTTTTTAAAATAGTTCAATATTAATAAATAACTAAAAGAATTTCTATTTATGTGCTTTGTCATTTTAAATGACAAATTTAATTTATTTTTAATACAATCATGGGAATTTTCTTAAAGATGATAGTAAAGTTATTTTCCTTAGTCACATTTTGGGTTAAAATACCCTGAAGCACAAAGATGAAGAGAAATTAAAAAATGGAGTTAGGAGTAAAAGCAATCGAGTGTTTTTTCCTTCTTATTACATACATATATTTTTGTCAACATCAAAGTCCGTCTTCTCAATGGGTTTGCTCGTGCCCCACTGATTTTTATTCCTAAAGATGAGTATTGGGTTTCAACTCCATCCCAATCTATATAGAGAGACCAAAACACAAATAATATTCTAAGGACAAATTTCCAATTGAGTTAATTTATAAGTGTTGGCTTAATTCCGGGAAAAACTAATTGAGTCATAGGATAGAAGTTTGTTGTATCCTTGCAAGCCTATGACGTTTCTATTAAAGGCTGCCAAGCCTAAAGTGAACTTATCATCAGTGCCAGTTTTTTTGCCAAGTGTATACGTCATCAACCTTTAATTATTTCCAAGGACTCTAAAGGTATGAATGTACTTAATACATATAGAGACTTTGAAATTTTTATGGGCATATTTTTATAAATCTTTTGTGAGAAATGACTTTATATTTTTTTCTTCGAAAATAATTTTAAAACTTATCATAACAGTTTTGGGGCTTAAAAAGTTATTTTGATTTTCTGAAACGTCGTTCGTACGAAACTGGGCTCTCATTTGAATGAGATTTCGAGGTCATTCGAACAAACCATCTAACGAGAATCATATATTTTTTAATATTTTTCGTTTGATTGGTTGTTATAATGACATCATTCGATCTAGATATTGAACGAGATATCTAACGATATTTAGCATTTTATTCTTATATTCTCATTGGTAACTCGTTCGAAAAAAGTCGTTCGAATGACATTCAAAATTTGTTCGAACGACCTGGGCAGTTTTCGACAGTTTTCTTTTTTAACCACGCACTTCCCCACTATTTTTACCAGTTTTAATATGTGTGGGAACAACTTTTTAAGAGTTTCCAAGAGCTTTTGTGAGAAAATTTCTTCATCCAAAAAGTCCTTTTTGTGTTGATAATTTTGATGGTTTAATTTCTACCAAAAACACAAAGTTTACACCCATAGTTTATCATGATCCAAGTTTCATTATATATACTTGTTTGAGAATAGTTATTTACACCGGGTTTCATCTCTACCCCAAAAGATGAAGTTTCCCACGGAGCAGTCCTTGTTTGTTAGTTCATTGTGGGCATGAAGAGAAATTCTTCCTCTGTTATTGACGGTTGATTCGCCCCGTCAGTGGATTTCGAGACTACGGTAGATTCCGGATTAATCAAATAGGCGGAGGTGGAAGCAAGAAGAAGAGACAAGGCTTAAGAGGGAGTCGAGTTGAGGATGTAAGTCTTTTGTCTTATCTTTACAAAACCATACCTAGTGGATTTGAGGCTGGGCCACCGAGGTTTTACCCATTGTTGGTTTTCCTTGTACATCGCGGAGTTGCATGTTGTGTTTTTATTTTTACTTTCCAAAACCCACATAGATTCATGTTTAGGTTAACAAGATAAAAATTGGTTTAAATCACAACTTTAGTGTAAATTAGTGCTAGTTTAAATTTGGGTAATTTTAGTTTAATTCAAGTCGGACTTAATTAATTTGTAAAAATTCTTTTTTGTTTTGTTTGGCATAATTTTAACATAAATTGAGTTAATTTTTTAATTGTGGTTAAAAGAAAATTTTTATTACCTATTTGTTAAAGTTTAATTTAAGAAATTTAAATTTGGTTGTGCGAATCATCACCCTCTTACAAGCGGTATCAAAGCATATAAGTTTAACTTTTCAAATTGGTATCAGAGCTTCTTCACTCTTTCAAATTGTTATCAGAGAAGGAACGCTAAATTATTGTGTTAAGATCCTCTTTTTATTTTTGGTTTAAATATAGAAATAATTTTTTCTCAAATTTTCCTATTTTTGATGGTTCCAACTACATGTATTGCAGAGCGCATATGAGGTCGGCACATAAATCCTTAGATGAGCGGGTTTGGCAATCCGTAGTTAAAGGGTGGCCCCTAACAACCTGTCTAGATGGAGAGGTTCGTGTACCTAACCCCGTAGAAAGATGGAGCGAGACTAAGATTAAGATATCAAAATTTAATTCCCAAGATTTAAATGGCCTTTTTATTGTGGTCACATTAGATGAGTTCCGCCTAATTATGACGTGTGAGATGTCTAAGGAGGCATGGGATATTTTTTAACTCAATCATGAAGGTGATAGTTACGTTAAAGCTTCTAAATTTCAAAACTTCATCACTCCAAAATCTTAGGGGAAGACACGTCTTTCTTATTAAGATCATGTTAGGCAGAGGGGGAGCATTTAATTAGGGGGATAATTTACTTATGCACTTTAGAATGTTATATTCCCTATGCGTTTGATGGTGTATATAAGAGTGCAAGTTTTTCATCTTAATGGCAACATTTTTAAAGAAAAAAAAGCATCTCATTCAATGCATCAGTCAAGCGTCCGTAATTTTTAAGTTTTGGGTGGTTTTGTGTATTTTTAGATGAATTTGACGGCCCATAGGATTTTTTTTTGGGTTTTGTCTCGGAATAGACAAAGGGGATGATTTATACGGACCAATTTCCAATTGAGTCAATTTGTAAGTGTTGGTTTAATTCCAGATAAAACTAAATTTAGTTATAGGATAGAAGATTGTTATGTCGTTCCAAGCCTATGATGTTTGTGTTGAAGGCGTAGCGGTCAAGCCTAAAGTGAAGATATCATCAATGCCGATTTTTGTGCCAAGTGTATACGTCATCAACCTTTCATTATTTCAAAAGTCTCTAAAGGTATAATGCATTAATATAGAGAGAGACTTTGATATTTTTTTGGGTGTCTTTTCAAAAATCATTTGTTAAAAATGACTTTATATATAATTTTTTTCTCAGATTATCCTTTTAAAACTTATAATAAATGTTCTGGGGCTTTAAAAGCGATTTTTGATTTTTTGAAAGGTGGTTCAAATGAAACTGGTATCTCGTTTGAATGAGATTCCCAGGTCATTCGAAGATCATGTAACTTTCACAGCAGCTACAGTACGTCACCTGAATGAAACTCCTATGCTTGGTGTCCTTGTGGCTGAGCACCTAAAAGGTTTTTACAAGAAAATATATTTGAAAGCAAACGGGTCAGAGCCCGATTGTGGAAAACAGTTTAAAATATAGCAAGTGTTTTAATGACAATAAAATAATGAATGAAAAATACATGTTAGGACGTGCTCTCACATGAAATACTCACCTCTCGACTATTTGTGCACTCTTAACGTACCCTGACCCATTCTAGTGATTCTCATATCTAACTAGTCCTAAATAAATTCAAACATTTCTATACGATTCACGCTTTAATTCCAACATCATCAATTAAATAGAGAGCTTTACATTAATTCTCGGTTTCCCAATTATTAGCAATACTAATATACTAGAGATCATCCATTTTATCTTTACATAACGTTGTTATAATTATACTCACATTTAATCATGACAGTTCATTTCAATTAACAGTATATTATTCTCATTATAAATATACATTACTAGCACCCCGAGACTAATCTGTGGTGCACACATACTCTGCTATCCAATCCCGGTACATCACGTACATAAGGACCACGTATTCCAAATCTCTCAGGAATCGTTTTCAATAAACAACAATCACAAACAATGAAGCTGAACATAGTTCACATCACATGGGTCACGTACATACCTACGCTCCCATGATCAGCAGGCTTATTAACTTCTCAATAAGTCCTTCTCTGACCTATGTCCTCGAGGTACCAATCTAAATCCCCCCATAGGCACACAAAGATTAGATGGCCCTGATTGAACGCAAACCTCCCATGATAGCAAGTATGGTTGGTATGTTATACACATAAAACCATATATACTATGCATTAGCACTTCTTAGATATCTCGTATTATTAATATAGGTATACTTCTCGTTCTTATACCGTAATTTATTGTTATACAATTACAAGTCCCCGATTTTGCATATTAATGTTATCAACCCTTCTCACGTCGTAATTAGGTACTCGTTTCCTACTCCACGATTGACATCCGATTTTATTTAAGGTTCTAAGTTCTACTCCTCAATGTACCCCAATTCTCACAATTATACCTACTAATCAATGAGGGAAGGTTAATACTCCAATTAAATAAGTCTACGGGACATTAGAAATGAAATTAGGCCAAAAAGGCCATTCTGTCAACTCGTTAGAAGTCTCATTCAAACGAGATCATTCGAACGAGTTCGTTCAAATGAAAGCTTCGAATGAACTACCAACTCATTAGAAATGACACTGTCATCTCGTTAGAAGCTCGTTCTAACGACCTGGACAGGTCTTCTAATGAGATTACAGTTTTCGTCCAGAAATTTCCCCAATTCATTTTTCTTCAATTTCTCACCCTTTAATCCATACTAAGATCATCCCAAATGAGTTTTAACGTGAATAAACTACTCTAAGTTATCCTAGGTCACTATTTAACATATATTTGGGGTTAATTCTTCCTAAATTAACATGAAATCATCAAACTTCTCAAATCTTGTCTCAAACCCTATAAACATGTAGCCAGAATTTTAATGTCTACAATTACTTCCTCATAAATCCGTTTTTAAACCATCATAAGATATATTTTGGATATGACATTCATCCAATAACATTCTACATGCAATCCCTATATCATATTATGAATTCTACCTCTAATTTCATGGGTTTTCATCAAACTTCCAATATAAGACAAATATTTAATTCTAACCATGCAAGAAACATTCGCTTGAAATTAATGTAATTAAACCACTTGCCTTTGATGTTATGATTTGATGTTGAAGAATTGAATGTTGATTCTCCTCCCTCTCTCTACAAATTTCTTCCAAAGATGGTGATGGTGGCTAGGGTTTCCTTTTTCGAACTTCTTCCAACTCCCCCCTATAACTCCCGTAGCCCTCTAACTTCCCAAATGCTGATAATGGCTTAGTGGGTTCTTTTCTAATATAAAAATAACCTCTAAAATTCGTGGTTTTTAATTCCCTTATTTTTAAAATTACCAAACTACCCTTTTGGGTTGCCGGTGTGGCCTAAAAATGCCCCGGGACCCAAACTAAACCCCCGACTAGTGTTTTCTGACTATTTCGACCCTTCCGAACACGTTGGTGCACTCAAAATGACCATTCGATTGATAAAAATAAAATTCACTTTTTAATTCAATTAATTACGTTCCTGACGTGACTGACACGCGCGTCCCAATTAATTTTTTTTCAAATTGTCGTATATCTACCTCGTGACAATTTAGATATCATCAATACTCATGTATTACCATACATACTCGGAAATAATAAATTTTTAACATCATAATCAAATACGAACTCACAACTCATTAGTATTTATACCCGAATTAATTTCCAATTAATTCTCATTTAATTCAATTACTCCCTTAAATAAATATCAATAAAATTACGGGGTATTACATCCTTTCCCTCTAATAACAGAATTTCGTCCCGAAATTCGGAACTAAAAAGTACCTGGTAAAAATAGCTCTGGATAGCGCTCGCGCATCTCATCCTCGCGCTCCTATGTGGACTCCTCGACCTTATGATGCCGCCACTGAACACGTACTAATGGTACTATCTTTGACCTCAGTTTCCGCTCGCTTTGGTCCAAAATAGCAATCGACCCCTCCTCGTAGGAGCTATCTGGCTGAAGATAGATGTCCTCCAAAGCAATGTGGATATGGGCCAAATCATCCCTAAGGTATCTCCTTAGTGAGGAAATATGGAACACATCTTGAATCCTATGCAAGTGCTCCGATAACCCAATTCTATACGCAACTGGCCCAATTCGCTCGATGATCGGAAATGGCCCCACATATCTCGGTGCCAATTTTCCCTTCTTCCCAAAATGCATAATCCCCTTCATAGGAGATACTCTGAGTAACACCTGGTCCCCCACCTTGAATTCTCTGAAGAACCTCTTGGCATCAGCATAGCTCTTCTGCCTGTCCTGAGCTACCTGAATGCGACTTCGTATCAACTCAATCCTTGCCGAAGTGTCCTGAATAACTTCCGGTCCAAGGAGTTTGTTATCCCCCACCTCTAACCGACATGCTAGGGAACGACAAGGTCTACCGTACAACGCCTCAAATGGATCCATGCCAATGGTGAACTGGTAGGAGTTATTATAAGCAAACTCAACCAGTGGAAGGTACTGCTCCCATGCACCTCCAAAGTCTAGGATGCACATACGCAACATGTCCTCCAATATCTGATTTGTCTGCTCGATTTGCCCATCAGTCTGCGGGTGATAAGCCGTACTCAATCGCAACTCCGTACCCATGGCCTCCTGGAAACTCTCCCAAAATCGTGAAACAAATATCTTATCTCGATCAGACACGATATTTAAAGGCACACCGTGAAGTCTTACTATTTCCTCAATGAAAATCTGGGCATACTGTCCCGTAGTGTAGTCTGTCGTCACGGGTAGAAAATGAGCAATTTTGGTCAGCCTATCCACAATTACCCATATGGAGTCGTGACCCCTCTGTGACGTAGGTAACCCCGTGATAAAGTCCATGGATATGCTCTCCCATATCCACGTCGGAACCTCTAACGGCTGTAGAAGTCCTGCCAATTTCTGATGGTCCACCTTTACTAGCTGACAAGTGGCACATTTGGAAACAAACACGGCGATATCTCTCTTCATCCTGCTCCACCAATACTGTCGTCTCATGTCTTGGTACATCTTATCCCCACCAGGGTGTACCGCGAACCATGAGCCTTGTGACTCCATCATTACCTCGTGTCGCAAGTCCTCCCCCTTTCGAAACGACCAGTCTCCCATTGAAGCATAATCCCTCGTCTGAGCCAACGGTATAGGACTCGGCTCCCTCTGCTAGTAATCGAACTATCTTCTCCTGACAGAATGAGTCCTTTGCCTGGGCGTTTACCACTCTCGTAACAATCTGAGGTGTAATAGTCATCACAGACATGAACGATCGGGACACTGCATCCTGGTGTCCCAAATCCTTCCATTTTGCTTTCCACACCTCGGCCACCTCATCTATTGCCCAACGGCTCAATGTGTCTGCTACCACGTTAGCCTTCCCAAGGTGATATTGGATATCAAACTGATAATCCTTCACAAACTCAAGCTACCGTCGTTGACGCATATTCAGTTCCTTCTGCATGAAGATGTATTGTAAAGACTTGTGGTCCGTGAACAACCGAAATTTCTCCCCCAGAAGATAGTGTCTCCAAATCCGAAGAGCGAATACGACTACCGCTAACTCCAAGTTATGGGTGGGGTAATTCCTCTCATGAGGCTTAAGCTTATGGGAAGCATAAGCTATGGCCTGACTCTCCTGTTGCAGCACACCTCTGAGTCCTTGTAAGGACGCATCGGTGTAGACTAGATACTCAACTCCCGGTTTGGGCAATGCTAACATAGGCGCTGAGGTTAACTTGTCCTTCAACTCATCGAATGCCAACTGACAGGCATCGCTCCAGATGAATGGCACACCCTTGCGAGTCAGATGTGTAAAAGGACCCGCTATCTTTGAGAAACCCCCAATAAACCTCTTGTAGTATCTTGCCGGGCCCAAGAAACTATGGATCTCAGTCGATGTCATGGGCTGTCCCCACTCCCTCACCACGGATACTTTCCCTGGATCAACAGATATCCCCCGTCTGAAATGATATGCCCCAAAAACTGAACCTCCTTCAGCCAAAACCCACACTTCTCATACTTCTCATAAAGCTAGTTCTGACGTAGCGTCTACAAAACCTGTCTCAAATGCTCGGCATGCTCCTGTTCTGTCTGGGAGTATACCAGGATGTCATCAATAAAGACGATGATGAACTAGTCTAGGAACTCTCTAAACAACCTATTCATCAAGTCCATAAACACGGCTGGAGCATTGGTCAAGCCAAAAGGCATAACCCAAAACTCGTAGGAACCATATGTCGTTAAGAAAGCAGTCTTAGAGACGTCCTGTTCCCTGATACGCAACTGATGGTATCGCGACCGTAAATCAATCTTTGAGAAGAAGGAAGCTCCTCTCAACTCGTCAAATAAGTCATCGATTCTGGGAAACGGATACTTATTTCGTATTGTGACTTTATTAAACTCCCGGTAATCTACATACAACCTCAACGATCCATCCCTCTTCTTTACGAACAACACAGGGACACCCCACGGCGAAGTACTCCTATGGATAAACCCCTGACCCAACAACTATTCTATCTGATCCCGTAGCTCTCTCATCTCTGCTGGAGCCATACGGTATGGTGCGAAGGCATTTGGCCGAGTTCCCGGCATCAAATCGATAAGAAAATCTATCTCTCTACTAGGTAGTAGTCCAGGTATATCCAAAAATACATCAGCAAAATCCCTCACGATTGGAATCGAATCAAGTGGTAGCATCACTTCCTTAGAGGTCTCCTCCTCTATATATTACAAATGAGTGGACGATCATCCCTCAGGGCGAGGAATCGCCACTAAAAACATCTCCTACCCGAGAATGGCAAAAATGATACTCCTACTGAAACAATCAATCATGACTCGGTATGCAACTAGCCAATCTATACCGATAATCACATCATACTCAGTCATATCTAATACTAACATATCAGCGGGTAAAGTAAATCATCTGATCTCTACACCCACACCTCTACAAATAAGCAATCATGGAACCCTTACTCAACGGTGAATCTACACAAGTAACCGTGCTCTCTGCGGTGTCTAACAACCCAATAGTGCGTGCAAATCTCATGGCAACGAAACAATGTGTGGCCCCCGTATCAAATAAAATACGCTCCAAAGTCCCCTGAATAGAGAACATACCCTCAATAGTAGGTGGATCCTGTGGGACTGCGGCATGCTGAAGTTGATACACTCTCCCATACTGAAGTTGTCCCTGCTGGACTGGGACCGCTGGAATGGGTGGTAATGCTTCCATCTGTGGTGGTGCTGGGAAGGTGGAGGGAAACATAGGCCTCTATGGCTCGTGTTGAGCACCCTACTGCTGCTGATGTGGGGCCCTACCCCTATCAGGACAATTCTGGCGTTTGTGGCCAGTCTTGCCACAAACGAAGTACTTCCCCAGGAAGTTTCCCCCTCGCTGTCCCAGCTGCCCATGGCCCTACTGGCCGTTACCATTCTTATCCTGACCATGTTGGCCCTGTTGAAACTTCTGGCCCTAATGGCCGTTCTGACCCTGATGGCCATGCCTGAAACCTCCCTGGCCATTCCTGAAACCCACAGATTTGAATCTCTTATGATCCCCCTATTGGGAACCCTGATCACCCTGCCTGTGCTGTCCCTGAGCAGATTGTGCCCCGCTGGCACCATTTCCCCCGGTCATGCCCTGATGGCTGGACTCTCCTGATCTCTTGCTCTCAGACATGTGGAAGCAATGATCCTGGCAGTGAAGTAGTGCAGCGTTAACCACATCAGAATAAGTGGCCAATGAGAGATTCCCCAATAAGTGCTGACGGATCCTCCAAGTCAATCCATCCGTGAACTTCTGAATTTTCTTCTCCTCGGTTGGAATTTCATCCGAAACAATGTTCAAGATATTAGTGAACTCAGCCTCATACTCGGCTATGGTATTTCCCTCCTGCTTGAGGTTCATCAACCTCCTCCTCATCTCAGTGTGAACAGTTGACGAAAAATATATGATGTCGAACCGCACCCAGAACTCCTGAATAGTGAGAGCGTCCCTCTACTCCGTGGTGGTAATAGACTCCCACCACTGCAATGCTGATCCTACTAGCTTAAAAGTAGCCAGTATCTACTTCTGAACATCCATGCACTCGTATATCCTTAAGTGCCTCTGAATGTCCTTCCTCCACTGACTAGACACAACAACGTCGGAGCTACCTACAAACTTCGGAGGGTGTGCTTTCAGAAAAGCATCACGGACGCGTTCCCAAGCAGACGGGAATGCATGAGCCTGAACTGGCGCTCCAACCGGCGCCTGAGGTGGTGCCTGTTGTACAACTGAAAGGGCGACATTCACCGCTTGGGATATAATGGCTGCAACCTCTGCGGCATTCATGGTGCCTGAAACTGGTTCAGGCTATGGCTCGGGATGTGCATCCCTAGGAACTCGTTGTGCACGCCGTGGAAGCATCTGAAATGAGAGTAAAATATTTTAAGTTCACAGTTATTATCTACAATTGCTGAAGAGTGGAACATACATAAAAGAATACAACAGTCCTAAAATATAGGGCTCTACATCAAAGAAAGCTCAGCGGAAACATAATAAGCTGTACAGATCCTAAGGACACTAGAACCTGTTGCTCTGATACCACCCATGACACCCCGACTAATTAAATACCGGGTAGTTACTCCTTTATTAAATTAATACAAAATGTCAAGTTGGTTCAGTTCGTAGCACCACTGTCGAAAACGTTATAATAATTACTAACCACCTAGTATTTAAAAAGTGAGTTGTCAATTTTAATTAAATCCGATTAACAAGCAAGTAGATAAGAAATGCTAACATAATCCACCACAATGAAACGACAAGTATAACCATGCAATAATAATGAAACTGGAAGAATACTCCTCACAACAATCTGAATACTAAAATAAACAAATGCTAAATCTGCATCACTAAATTAATTACAACGCAAAATCTGAAATGAATTGTATATATATAATGTTTCTAAAAGAAAAGGGCGACATACCTAACTAATAAGGAAATCTATAAATAGAGTCAAGATCGAAAATGGAGGAATCTACTGACAAGATCCTGTAACTTCAACACCAGCTACAGTACGTCACCTGAATGGAAATCCTATGCTTGGTGTCCTTGTGGCTCGACACTTAAAAGGTTTTTACAAGAAAATATATTTGAAAGCAAATGGGTCAGAGCCCGATTGTGGAAAACAGTTTAAAATATAGCAAGTGTTTTAATGACAATAAAACAATGAATGCAAAATACATGTTAGGACGTGCTCTCACATGAAATACTCACCTTTCGACTATTTGTGCACTCCTAACGTACCCGTACCCATTCTAGTGATTCTCATATCTAACTAGTCCTAAATAAATTCTAACATTTCTATACGATTCACGCTTTAATTCCAACATCATCAATTAAATAGATAGCTTTACATTAATTCTCGGTTTCCCAATTATTAGCAATACTAATATACTAGAGATCATCCATTTTATCTTTACATAACATTGCTATAATTATACTCACATTTAATCATGACAGTTCATTTCAATTAACAGTATATTATTCTCATCATAAATATACATTAGTAGCACCCCGAGACTAAGCTGCAGTGCACACGTACTCTGCTATCCAATCCCGGTACATCACGTACATAAGGACCACGTATTCCGAATCTCTCAGGAATCGTTTTCAATAAACAACAATCACAAACAATGGAGGCGAACATAGTTCACACCACATGGGCCACGCACATACCTACGCTCCCATAATCAGCAGACTTAATAACTTCTCAATAAGTCCTTCTCTGACCTATGTCCTTGAGGTACCAATCTAAATCCCCCCGTAGGCACACAAAGATTAGATGGCCCTGATCGAACGCAAACCTCCCATGATAGCAAGTTTGGTAGGTATGTTATACACATAAAACCACATATACTAAGCATTCGCACATCTTAGATATCTCGTATTATTAATATAGGTATACTTCTCGTTCTTATACCGTAATTTTATGTTATACAATTACAACTCCCCGATTTTGCATATTAACGTTATCAACCCTTCTCACGTCGTAATTAGGTACACGTTTCCTACTCCACAATTGACATCTGATTTTATTATAAGGTTCTAAGTTCTACTCCTCAACATACCCCAATTCTCACAATTATACCTACTAATCAATGAGGGAAGGTTAATACTCCAATTAAATCAGTCTACGGGACATTAGAAATGAAATCAGGCCAAAAAGGCCATTCTGTCAACTCGTTAGAAGTCTCGTTCGAACGAAAGGCTTTGAAGGAACTACCAACTCGTTAGAAGGGACACTGTCATCTCGTTAGAAGCTCGTTCGAACGAGGTCGTTCGAATGACCTGGGCAGGTCTTCTAACGAGATTATAGTTTTCGCCCAGAAATTCCCCCAATTCATTTTTCTTCAATTTCTCACCCTTAAATTCATACTAAGATCATCCAAAATGAGTTTTAACGTGAATAAACTACTCTAAGTTATCCTAGGTCACTATTTAACATATATTTGGTGTCAATCCTTCCTAAATTAACATGAAATCATCAAACTTCTCAAATCTTGTCTCAAACCCTATAAACATGTAGCCAGAATTTTAATGTCTACAATTACTTCCTCATAAATCCGTTTTTAAACCATCATAAGATATATTTTGGATATGACATTCATCCAATAACATTCTACATGCAATCCCTATATCATATTATGAATTCTACCTCTAATTTCATGGGTTTTCATCAAACTTCCAATATAAGACAAATATTCAATTCTAAGCATGGAAGAAACATTCGCTTGAAATTAATGTAATTAAATCACTTGCCTTCGATGTTCTGATTTGATGTTGAAGAATTGAATGTTGATTCTCCTCCCTCTCTCTACAAATTTCTTCCAAAGATGGTGATGGTGGCTAGGGTTTCCTTTTTGGAACTTCTTCCAACTCCCCCCTATAACTCCTGTAGCCCTCTAACTTCACAAATGCTGATAATGGCTTAGTGGGTTATTTTCTAATATAAAAATAACCTCTAAAATTCGTGGGTTTTAATTCCCTTATTTTTAAAATTACCATACTACCCTTTTGGGTTGCAGGTGTGGCCTAAAAATGCCCCGGGACCCAAACTAAACCCTCGGCTAGTGTTTTCAGACTATTTCAACCCTTCCGGATACGTTGGTGCACTCAAAATGACCATTAGATTGATAAAAATAAAATTCACTCTTTAATTCAATTAATTACGTTCCTGACGCGACTGACACGCGCATCCCAATTAATTTTTTTTTCAAATTATCGTATATCTACCTCGTGACAATTTAGATATCATCAATACTCATGTATTACCATACATAGTAGGAAATAATTAATTTTTAACATCATAATCAAATACCAACTCACATCTCGTTAGTATTTATACCCGGATTAATTTCCAAATTAATTTTCATTTAATTCAATTAATTCCTTAAATAAATATCAATAAAATTACGGGGTATTACAATCTTATATAATGGTATATCTTTATTATGTGGGATGTATGTATACCTTATATGATGGTGTATATACATGTTAAGCATACCCCCTCCTTTCTATCATTGGGAAGTTTCGTGCGTAGAGGGTGAGCATCCAGGCTCAAAGAGCAGGGTGTAGATATCCCCTAGGTCATAGTCGTCCATGGTGACATATTTATATACATTTATTTATTTTGGGGGTGAGAGGTCGTGGGTATGTGTCGCTCTCACTTGCCGGTTAGGAGCTATGACCGCTTCCCGGGACGTCGTGTGCGTGAGTTGATCACGAGGTGGGTGTCGTGGAACCCCACCAGGTGACCCTAGTTTGCTACGTATATGGTCTGCTGGAAGATGATAGAGTGTGAGCCTGCGTCCTTCGAGTTATAGCTTGGTTGGATGGTTATTATTTCTTGTGTTTTTATTTGGGTATCAAGGGCATAATGGACCTCAGCGGCCTACATTGCCAAGATTAGTGCATCGGGGGGGTTCCTTGTTTGGATTTCGCCTCGGCGAGACGTCCCACGCACGAATCGCAGTGTAATGTTGGAACTTGGGGATAAGTTTAGTCCTTAATGCTCATAATTATCTATATATATATATATATATCACCTATCCCGACGATCGACAGTGCCAGGAGTAGTGTAACAGGGGGGGGTTCCTTGTTTGGATTTCGCTTCGGCGAGACGTCCCATGCATGAAACGCCGTGTACTGTTGAGAACTGGGAATATTAATTAATTAAAACTGGATAATAATAATAATTTGGGTTACATGCATCATGCATTGAGGGCATAATGAGCCTCAAGGATTAATACGATCAGGAGTAGTGTAACGGGGGTGGGGGGTTCCTTGTTTGGATTTCGCCTTGGCGATACGTCCCACCCACGAAACATAGTGCCGTGTTGAGAATCGAGAGGAGTTTAGTCTTTAAATTCATGATGCTAATAACTCATATATAAATACTATAATAATTATATATATGGTTTCATGCCTTAAAAGGGCATCACTAGAATATAAAATTCTAGTAAATGAGAATGTTGATGTACTGTGTTGATGTGGTCATGATTGGATCATGTAACTTTATATGTTCAATAAATGAATATTATAAGGATAACTATAACTATTACATTAAAGTTAATGTATATAACTTATAGATTATTGAAATAAGTGTAGATTGGGAGATAGGTTAGATGGTTTCGCTTAAATACTTCATTTGGGTTTAAGTTAGAATCCTCTTACTTAAATTAGAATCGGGCATCCATTTGGAGATCAAGTGCATACGCTTAGTGTGCGCTTTAGTTGAGAGGTGAGTTGAATTATTATGGAGAGTTCGATTCCACCTTAATCATGTAATAATGCATTTATAATTATTATGCATTTTAATACACTTGCTATAAAATGTTTTTCAACTCGGGCTCTGACCCGTTTATATTTTCTCCTCCATGTATATATTGTATTACTTTAGGAGTTCCTCCGCAAGGACGCCATTAATGTTCATCCATCCTATATTCGCGGAGCTGTGGCAGTAGCGGACTGTTGCGGCACTTTGTTTTAGTCGATTCCTATCTTTGTATATCTAGATTAGGATTCAGTTTGTATATTGAGTTAGTATTCAAGTGTTGTAGATTAACACTTTCATATTTCATTTCTCAGATGATTGTATTGTTTGTTACCCGACAGCATATTCGGGTATTTCATTGTTGAGATTTTGTTGTACATTGTATTGTACTCACCATATTATTGGAGTTTGCACTTATCACTCATCATAGTTAGATGTGTATTGTTGGTTAAGTTGTATTATTGGTTTGGTTGTTGTTAAATAAAAAGTTTTAAATTTTTGGCAATTTGCTTTTAATGATTTCGGGTAGTTAGCCTTATATTATTAGAATTTTCAGTTGATGTTGAGACTGTGCCATCTTAGATACCTGATTTAATGTAGTAAAGGGTTGGCCACCCTTTATTATTTAGAGCGGGTGGTCACAATCTCCTCACACAAATAGAAATATTTTCTATCTAGGGTGGTTTTTTAATGAACAAACACAAATTTTTAAGAAATATTGAATTTCTTATCAATAATTTCCAACAAAAATGAAAAGCCCACTGAGTTTAATAAAACAAAACTGGACCCATTTCATAAATGGGCCCAGGGAATTTATTATAAACACCCAGACCCATATATATTATGTGTAGAAAAAATCTCAACGGAGAAGTTAAATGAATTGTTGTGACACCCCGTAATCCGAAAAAAGGGGTGGCCAGCCCAATACTCCAATATAACGGAATCATAGATGGAATCATTCTTAGCATCTCAATAAAAATATAGGGTATCCATGATAACCACCTAATATTTAAGAAAATGGGTTGCCAAAAATTTTAAATTTAAAGTAAATAAAAGAAAAACAAACAACCAAAGTCCTGAAAAGATCGGGGAAACCTCAGGGGTGCATATATAAATAATACAACAAGAATACAATAAAGGGACCGGATGTGCATCCGGTTAACAAACTAAATAACATCATTTAAATAATGACATTATTTTATACAATACATTTCATTAGACATTTATAAAAGCTTAGGCCTCTCGCCCGAGTAAGGAGACACGATCCTGTCTAGAATTCAAAAATGAAAACGTTTATAGCAAAAGTATCCCGTAATACCCGCATTGCATCACGGCTTGCCGAGGAAATCGAAATATGAATTCAAATCAGGCATCTTTGCGATGAAGTACCTGAGCGGAGACAAGATGCATATGCAACAAGAAATGTAAACGGGTCAGGGCCCGGTTCTATATGATTACCAGATGAATAAAGAGTATGGCAGTTATGAATAAAAAAATCATGAAGAAAGAGATATAAGAAGCTTCCTACACAATGTAAAAGATAAGCTAAGCAAAAACAATAAAAGAAGTAACATTAAACTACAATCTTCATCGTATGTACCAATTATCTCATATATCTTTTCCTTAACAAGAAGTATATATGTAATCACAATCTTTTGCTCTTTATGGCAAATTTTATCTCAATGTTACTTTTTGTAAAAATCCTTTCCTTATTAGGAAAATAATCATTTTCAAATGCTCTTTGTGGCATTTATATGTGCTCTTTGTGGCACTACATCATGATCTTTATGGCATATCAATTAAATCAAGTCCCACTTGATTATGAATAGTTATATTTATATACATATAACGATTCTAAGACCGCCGTCCGGGTTTCCCCACTCTGCGCGCCCCTAAATGACCATCATCTTCCAGGGCCTATCATAAGACAACCTGGGCACCTATATCGCAAGACGTCAGGAAGCGACCATGTGCCTGTGGGATAGTCAAGACCACACCCGGAATCTCCTACCCATCGCAAAAAAATATACAACAATAAACGCTCACATGGCCTATGGACTATATCCACCCTGCGTTAATTTGCCAGGGGGCATCACCTCACGCGCGAACTTCCCTTATGATGTCATTTAGAGAGGTGTGTTTAAACCATTTTATTTATCATTTTCAAAATCAAGTAAATTATCATTTACTAGTTTCATGATTAAGTAAATTATCATTTACCATCATCATTACCAATTCCATGTATATGTTTCATTTTATCCGAAACCATTACCTTTTACTTTTTGTAAATAATATAACTTATCATCCGGAGCCATGCTATAGCTTATATCGACACTACAACCTCGAAGGGGTAAATAAACTCTTGATTATCTACAAGTATTTTAGGGTGTTATTTTAAAACCCCAAGATTATCATCTTCCAAAGGAATGAATGAATTATCAATTTATTCTCTAAACTCACCTTTATGGTGTTATTATGAACCACCAAGATTAACATAGCGCAATTGAGCTTCCAAAATCTCCCAACATTCTTTTGGGGTGATAATGTAAACCATCAAAACTAATATAGCTCAATTGAGCTTCTAAAGTCTCCCAAACATAATACTACATCTCCTAGTTTTATGAAAATCAACTAGAAGAAAAATGCCCTAACTTCAATTGCCATATCCCCGGAAAACCCCACCAAAACCATTTCTAATCTAGGGTAGCATCTCAACTCATCTAGAACTCTAGGACTCTAAGTTTACTTCATTCAAGAAGGTTCCTAGTCCCTATCGAGAAGAAAAATCTAGGAAACAAAAAAATAAGTTTTAAAGTGGAAAACAGGGGACCGGTCGACCGGTCCCGAGATCGCGATCGACCGCGTCTCAAGGTTTTGCCTATGAAGGAAAGCAGGAAGCTCAAAATGGTATAGTCGGTCGACCGGTCAAGGGACCGCGATCGACCGCGCAAGAATTTTATGCCCTTGTGAGAAAGCAGTAAGCCTGCCCCCGAAGGCCCCGTCGACCGGTCAGGGGACCGCGGTCAACCGGTCGTAGCATACCTAGTATTCTTCCTTCTTACAAAATTAGACGTAAGTGAGAATTTCACTTTTCCCCATCCCAAATCTCTGTCGTTTTGAACCCCACCAACAACCTTTATCTACCCAAAGATTATTATACATGATTTATAACCATTACAACTCACCATTTTATCATCAAAACCAAATATAGATTTAAATACCAAAATTTCCATTGTTGGATCTCCAAATATATACACATAAATATCACACAATTTATTCATCTTAAAACATATATTAGCAAGTAGAAAACTTGCCTTAGGTTTGATATCTCAGATTTATTTGGAGAAGAAGCAATCAATCCATCTTCAATCTTCATTTTCTCTCTTCTTCCTCCACTTTCTCTTCCTCTCTCTTTCTCTCTCATTCTCTCTAGGGCTTAAGACCTAAAATAGAGAAATTAGGGGATTTAAAAGACATAAATCGTGGCTTAACATAAGTCTCCCCACTTAAGTGGTTAATACCACATGAAAATGACTCAAAATACGCGTTTAAGCTAAAACCAGGTAAAAGTGCCCGAAACTCAAAAATACAATATGGCACTTATTTTGACTATCTCGCATATCCCGGGACTAACTACGCCCTCTGAAATGGCATCCGACAATCTTCTAAACCACTTTAAATTCCAGTTTCAATTAAACCATAATGTGATTTAAAACACATAACACTATAAAACATACAATAAAATGATATTTGCTTTCTCATGCAGTAAATATGCAATAACCCAGCAAATATTAACTTTCATTTCATAAAATTAATATTGACTCCAGTTCCAAGATTTTATGTAATTACCTTATGCGGTAAAATTAATACAAAATGAGCCTTTCAGAATCGAGGGTTGTTACATCCTCCCCCCTTAAGAGGGAATTTTGCCCCCAAAATTCGGGCATACCCAAATCTCATAAAGGTTATACTACTCTAAACTAGGATTCTACCATCCTAAACAAACCCCTCGTCATCGCAATCATCCTAAATGGACCCGGACTAATGTCGACTTTATCGATCTCAGCCTACATTATTGGTGCTCTAGCGTAGCACAAAGCGTTCTTCCCTAACTATCGATTCTACCGTCTTTAAAATGGAAGAAGATACCCTCATAACTCGGCATAAACCGCTTTACTCCATTCCCATACGGTTCCCATTACTTCACGAAAACTTGTACCCAACCTCCGACATGAATATCTAGTCTCGGTCCACCCTATTTTAATAGGCACTTCCTACGGTTCTACCATTCCTCCATCGAGAATGGGGCGTACTCTTCTACATCTAGTCCGCCCATAATGGCCGAAAAAGTAACGATTTGGTCGAACGATCAACAATTTTCTCAAAGAGGATCATGACCATAACGATTTTGGCACTTCAATACAACCGTCTATGAATATACCCCTCTTCATTCCACTGATACTCTTCTTCGCACTAGTAGGTGAAATGGTCGATGTTTCTTACTCGACGCATCTACTACCCCCAATCGCATTTCCTTAGCGAATGAGAAAATATCCAATCACTAGTCCTTCTGAACTCCGACCACCAACTTGATTTCTCCCACGACCTATTGCAACAACTTATTGCTTCGCGAGAAAGACTAAATTTCCCTGCCCAGGAAGTAGTGCCTCCATTTCTTATAGCAATTTCCACAGCAATGAATTTTAAATTCAAGCGTGGGATAATACTTCCCACAAGTTTAAGCTTGGGAGACGCATAGACGACGAGTCCATGCTCCAGTATTAATAATTCCTGCTCCTTACAGAGACTTATTCATTTAACCCACTCTCAAGATCACTATCATGAGCTCAGGAGTGAAGGTCAGCCCGTTACTTAACTCCCCGTAAGTGAAGTCACCACGTAGCAACATATCTAAGAAAGGCCTTATCTTCCTCGGCCAAAACCACCCAAACCTCTCGAGACCCCATAAATCTCGTTCCTAGGGATCTAATCCCACATAGAGTTAACCCACAACTCATACGTGGTCAACTCATTACCGCCTTCCTAAATCAACATCACCTGCCCTAAGGGTCTTATGTTCTAATAAACCTAAGGTCGATCTACAAGTATACATCCTACCTAAGTCGTAGATAGATAATACTAAATATATCCCTAGTGTCCAAGACCTATCTCAACTTTCAAAAATTCGCTCGGTTTCGTGCGTGGGACGTCTCGCCGAAGCGAAATCCAAACAAGGAACCCTCCCGTTACACTACTACCTCGCATCGTTGGTCATTAAGATGTGACGGTCTAAGACACATGATCAGGATCGGTACAATTCTAATTTACAATCCTACTTACCATAGCATTTTTTAAAGATCTTAACTGATCAGACATTCACTTCCTGTGGAGTCTTTCAGATACATATTCCCTTTATAAAAATATGGCCTTCTTATCAAGGCACAATCCTGAAGTCTCAATCCGACTTCGTATCACAGTCTCCCTCACATCGATCAGAGGAGAGAACTATATACAGTGCTTCTATCTCGCACTTTAATAGCCCTTAATCACTCTTCAACGTGATTCTCGGCTAATCTTCCAATCCCACTTCTAACAACAAAATAAATAAAGTAAAAGAGAGAGAAAAGGATAGCGTCTCTCCAATCACAACATCGTTAAGTGTTCATGCGTGGAGCGTCCCGTAAAAGCGGAATCCAAACAAGGAACCCCTCCTATGCATTACTACTTAACCTTGTTGGTCGTGGAGATAAGTCATAACATCCACATACAATGCAAACAAGCAGCAAAAAAATTTATACTAGTTATCACATATAGCACATATGCCTTTAAAATATCATCACTCGTTTTATAACGAGTGAAGAGATCATAAAACTTCCCTACCACGGAAGTCATATAGTTATCTTTCTATAATAATTCCGATACTATTACAAACTCGATATGCACACCCGAATCTAGAGTAAACATAATACTACTCTATCTTATCCTAGGGAATACACCACCCACTAATAAGGTGGAATTCCCACCAACAATTTAAGCCAAGCACTCCGGGTCAATACTAATGAATCTCAGACTCCATATTCGAGCCTTATACAAACCAATATTACTTCCCTCAACTTCCCAACTAGGCAGTTTATTTTTTCCCTTGTTCTTCCAATCAACGTAGTGAAAACGCGTGGTTCTTCCACGTCACTATAGCTCACGTAGTTCCTTTTACTTACTCAATAAAAGAGAACACGTTCTCGGCCTCCTCTTCCTCAGTTCAATGAAACCTTACCAAGCGGATGTCTACCAATACAGTTTCATGATCACTGCCCCATCAGAAGTGTTTGCGACACGTATTCTGGAGCCTATCATTCCATTGGGGGACTTATACCTACCTTTCTTGAGTGAACGATCTCCCTAATCGCACAACTCTTCTTCACATGTCAGCCTCTAACTGAGCCTCGCATGAACACTTGAGGATCTTACCTTCTCCTCCTTCCATTTACCCCAGAGAAACTTACGATAGGAAGTATCTACCGGGTTCCTCCATGGGCAAAATCTCCAGCACCCACGAATAAGGTAACTACATTCCCATCGTTTGCATACTACTCTTACGGGTGAAGGATTCTCCTCCATCATACTTCTGGGCACTTCTCTACATCAATTTAACATCGCTTGAATTCTCAAGCTTAGTACCACTTTCCACTTTTAGCGGTACATGGGAAACTACATCAACTGTAATTAGTAGTCGTAGTAGCAAGATAAAAATGCAACAAAAAAGGGAGCGACCTCCAAAGCTATCCTCATACCTAACCACAATTTACAGTCCTTAGTAGTTCCTTCTCATGACGCCCTCACAACGAACTTCCTTGGCGTCCTCCAATCGACCTACTATTCTCACACGAATACGCAAAAGATTCTATAGATTCTACCTCATGGCAGAAGAACGAAATCTCACAAGAGAAACCAATGATCTTAATCCTAAGGTTTTATGTCAAATCAAAAGCAACGTTGAAGCTTAAAGCGTCCACACAGATTCCTAAGGACTCTAGAACCTGATGCTTTGATACCATCTGTGACACCTCGTAATCCGAAATAAGGGGTGGCCAGCCCAATACTCCAATATAACGGAATCATAGATGGAATCATTCTCACCATCTCAATAAAAATATAGAGTATCCAGGATAACCACTAAATATTTCAGAAAATGGGTTGCCAAAAATTTTAAATTTAAAGTAAATAAAGGAAAAACAAACAACCCAATTCCTGAAAAGATCGGGGAAACCTCAGGGGTACATATATAAATAATACTACAAGAATACAATAAAGGGACTGGATGTGCAGCCGGTTAACAAACTAAATAACAACATTTAAATAATGACATTATTTTATACAATACATTTCATTAGACATTTATAAAAGCTTGGGCCTCTCGCCCGAGTAAAGAGACCCGATCCTGTCTAGAATTCAAAAATGAAAACGTCTATACCAAAAGTATCCCGTAATACCCGCATTTCATCACGGCTTGTCGAGGACATCGGAATAGGAATTCAAATCAGGCATCTTTGCGGCGGAGTACCTGAGCGGAGACAAGATGCATATGCAACAAGAAATGTAAACGGGTCAGGGCCCGGTTCTATATGATTACCAGATGAATAAAGAGTATGGCAGTTATGAATAAAAAAATCATGAAGAAAGAGAAATAAGAAGCTGCCTACACAATGTAACAGATAAGCTAAGCAGAAACAATAAAAGAAGCAACATTAAACTACAATCTTCATCATATGTACCAATTATCTCATATATCTTTTCCTTAACAAGAAGTATATATGTAATCACAATCTTTTGCTCTTTATGGCAAATTTTATCTCAATGTTACTTTTTGTAAAAATCCTTTCCTTATCAGGAAAATAATCATTTTCAAATGCTCTTTGTGGCATTTATATGTGCTCTTTGTGGAACTACATCATGCTCTTTATGGCATATCAATTACATCAAGTCCCACTTGATTATGAATAGTTATATTTATATATATATAACGATTCTAAGACCGCCCGTCCGGGTTTACCCACTATGCGCGCCCCTAAATGACCATCATCTTCTAGGGCCTATCATAAGACAACCTGGGCACCTATATCGCAAGACGTCGGGAAGCGGCCATGTGCCTGCGGGATAGTCAAGACCACACCCGGAATCTCCTACCCATCGCAGCAAAATATACAACAATAAATGCTCACATGGCCTATGGACTATATCCACCGTGCGTTAATTTGCCAGGGGGCATCACCTCATGCGCGAACTTCCCTTATGATGTCATTTAGAGAGGTGTGTTTAAACCATTTTATTTATCATTTTCAAAATCAAGTAAATTATCATTTACTAGTTTCATGATTAAGTAAATTATCATTTACCATCATCATTACCAATTCCATGTATATGTTTCATTTTATCCGAAACCATTACCTTTTACTTTTTGTAAATAATATAACTTATCATCCGGAGCCATGCTATAGCTTATATCGACACTACAACCTCGAAGGGGTAAATAAACTCTTGATTATCTACAAGTATTTTAGGGTGTTATTTTAAAACCCCAAGATTATCATCTTCCAAAGGAATGAATGAACTACCAATTTATTCTCCAAACTCACCTTTATGGTGTTATTATGAACCACCAAGGTTAACATAGCGCAATTGAGCTTCCAAAATCTCCCAACATTCTTTTGGGGTGATAATGTAAACCATCAAAACTAATATAGCTCAATTGAGCTTCTAAAGTCTCCCAAACATAATACTACATCTCCTAGTTTTATGAAAATCAACTAGAAGAAAAATGCCCTAACTTCAATTGCCATATCCCCGGTAAACCCCACCAAAACCATTTCTAATCTAGGGTAGCATCTCAACTCATCTATAACTCTAGGACTCTAAGTTTACTTCATTCAAGAAGGTTCCTAGTCCCTATCGAGAAGAAAAATCTAGGAAACAAAAAACTAATTTTCAAAGTGGAAAACAGGGGACCGGTCGACCGGTCTCGAGACCGCGGTCGATCGCGTTTCAAGGTTTTGCCTACGAAGGAAAGCAGAAAGATCAAAATGGTATAGCCGGTCGACCAATCAAGGGACTGCGATCGACCGCGCAAGAATTTTATGCCTTTGTGGGAAAGCAGTAAGCCTGCCCCTGAAGGCCCGGTCGACCGGTCAGGGGACCGCGGTCGACCGGTCGTAGCAGACCTAGGGTTCTTCCTTCTTCCAAAATTAGACCTAAGTGAGAATTTCACTTTTCCCCATCCCAAATCTCTTTCGTTTTGAACCCCACCAACAACCTTTATCTACCCAAAGATTATTATACATGATATATAACCATTACAACTCACCATTTTATCATCAAAACCAAATATAGATTTAAATACCAAAATTTCCATTGTTGGATCTCCAAATATATACACATAAATATCACACAATTTATTCATCTTAAAACATATATTAGCAAGTAGAAAACTTGCCTTAGGTTTGATATCTCAGATTTATTTGGAGAAGAAGCAATCAATCCATCTTCAATCTTCATTTTCTCTCTTCTTCCTCCACTTTCTCTTCCTCTCTCTTTCTCTCTCATTCTCTCTAGGGCTTAAGACCTAAAATAGAGAAATTAGGGGATTTAAAAGACATAAATCGTGGCTTAACATAAGTCTCCCCACTTAAGTGGTTAATACCACATGAAAATGACTCAAAATACGCGTTTAAGCTAAAACCAGGTAAAAGTGCCCGAAACTCAAAAATACAATATGCCATTCATTTGATATGTCATGAAACTTTTATATGATGATGGGAAAAAGAATAACGATACTATTATGCTTTAATATTTCAGAAATAAACTGTAGACCTTCCTAACGATACTATTCTACTTGAATATTTCAGAATAAAATGTTTGTTATAATATTGTTGTTTTATGAGCTAGAATAGGCATTCACCTTCGTGTCCTTAGCTATCGTAAAACTATGTGTCATTTTGAGTATTGCAAATGAAAATACGTAAAATCAAAGGAAAAAAATAAAAGAAGTATGTAGACAAAAGTACAAGAAATATAAATTTAATGTACAAATTACATTAAATTAGAACGGTGATCGAGGAAATGGATTACAGAAAAATAAATACATTAGTGGCATACAAACAAGGTAGTAAAGTAGGTGCTACTTTGCTGGTTGATTGGCCTTGAAATTGCTTAGGTGAACCTGCAATATGGTTGATCCCAATTGTAGGTCTGGTATTTTCGATCCCACCATTAAAAGCTTGAGCTGTGAGATGTCAAACCGCTTCTAAAATTGTTAAGTACCAATGAGCCTTTCACCATTCGGTTGTTTTAGGTATGCGTCAAGGTCTTCTATTCACCCACCACATGGGTTAAAATCTACCCAACTGAAACATAACTGAAAAGAGAGAGCTTCATTTTCCTTTTTCAAACTTATACATAGGCACATAATGGATAATACATCCTTAGACCTAAAAGGTCGGCGAATTGACAAATCATCTCAAAACTCTATATATAAAATAAAAATACCAATATTAGTGGATTTAATATTTGATAAGTGATAAATCTTTTATATAATGGATGTAACCCTTAATTTCGCATCCCACCGCGTCAAACCATCGAAGAGAGCATAACCGTTTATAGTAAACAATTCACATTTTACACCTTGTACACTAGGAGTTTGTCCCTATTAAAAGACTATAAGGTCTTCTTGAAAGTCAGAAATAATATTACCTCACCAAATGTATGGTAAAGGACGTTAATGATGCTTACTCAACTTTTTATGACAAAATCGACTAGAAGGTCTTCTTGAAAGTCAGAAATAATATTCCCTCACTAATGGTATGGTAAAGGGCGTTAATGATGCTTACTCAACCGTTCACGACAAAATTGAGTTGTCCTTAAATAAATACATTGAGGTCGTTGAACGAGATCATTATTTCATATTCCCGTCAATGTTCTACAAATTCATCTCCTTTGAAGATCTACTCGTATATAAAGATGAAGAGAAAACCTATGGTAATTATTAGTACAAAAGTTTTCTCATACATTTATAAAAACTCATTATTTTATCTTATTTCTACTTGTCAAACCTACAGATGTGATAGCTTTTGTCATAAATGTGAAACCAATGAGGACCATTACAAAAGAATCCAACTCGACACAAGTGATTTTACGCGATATAACTCTCCGAGATACAAAGTATGAATCCTAAAATTTAACTTTTCATTATATTAAAGATATACTTTTATGTATGAAAATTTATTTCACATTGCTTAATATACTATTTCATGTTATAATTTATTACTTATCACTGATTCCAATCAATGAATTTCACTTTATGGGGAGAATTAGCAGAGAATGAAGGATAGCAATTAAGTAGCTTATCAGTCGAATATCCTTTAATAGTTGTTTCTCAAGATAAACTTTCATCTTACGAAGGTAAAATATTCTTTTGCACTTTGAGAAACAACGAATACAGGTCCTACTAATTACAATTTCATCAATTTAATCTTAACAAGCGAATATAGCTTAAGTAGCGTATCAAATACTACAATTCAGATTAACCCTAATGCTTTGATTTTCTTTTCACAAACACTTTAGTTTCTAGATTAGATAAATATATTGACACAATGTAACCTACAGGTTGAAGAGCTCATTAACATCCCCAAATTTCAAGAAATTTAGTTCGTCACCACAAAAAATAATCATGAATGCAGACAAGGTTTCTATTCGTGATATTATAAATGGAGCTGCATCAACAAAGGAGGTAATACTTAATTTACTATGAATCGACTTTACATGTCTAACATTTTCATTACCATAACGTAACATAAAAATATTTTCACATTCCACATAATCTTTTATGTTTTTTCGTTGCCATGATTATGGAGGTCGGAATCAAAGAAAACCCATGGTACGATTCTTGCAATGTTTGCAACAAGAAACTCACTATTGCTAACGGAAATGGAACATCCTTAAATTGTGGTTCCTCAAATGGAAATTACACAATAAGTTAAAAAAAAAAATATTCTACGATTTTTAATTTAAATAACTCATCATACACATACCTTTACTTACACATTATAAAAACAAACGTAAGGTACTTACTTCAACTTGTGGTCCAAGACGACGACGAAAGAGCATCAGTGACAATGTTCAACGAAGCAGAATCTTTTATTGGGTGAAACATTCCAACATTCATTTCTTCTAAAGATAAGGTAATATAATTTTTTTTACCAATTCAAACTCATTCGTAAATTCAATACGCTCAATACTAAAAAAATATACTTAATATTCATATCTATTCTTTTACTCTACAGGAAATTTTGCACTCAGAATATATTCGAAAGCTATACACATGCATTGGCAAATTCTACAGATTCTATATTAAAGGAAAGTCAGTTAAAGAATCAGATCGAAAGCTAGCACGTTTCGGTGCTCACAAAATTGAAGAGGAAGAAAAACCTTCGCATCCAAACAAACGTCAAAAACAACATATCTGACCAGACATTTTCTTTTTATTTTCAATTAAAGATTGGTGTTATCCAAGATTGATATATATGATATCTTTTTCTTTCGATTAAACGTAGTTATTATCCAAAGTCTTACAAAAACATATTTTGTGATGCTTTAGATTTTTAATTTTACACAATTCATATTAATTCAAAGCAAAGAAGAATATCCGGACTCACAAACACGTGCAACGCACATCGGGACAACTAGTATGTATAAAACTATGTATCACATGAAAAAGCAATGATATTGTTAACTTAGTGGTTTTTAATCATACGCATCTAAACCCAACCCATTTATACTCTGAGGCATATAATATAATAAATAGTTATTGACCCATAGATCGCGTAGGGGATTTATAAGTTGGGATATTGACAAATGAGTCATATTTATATAAGACATTTCCTAATAGGTTCTGTGAAAACATTTTTATACATGTAGTGAATATTCACTAAATGTTTACAAATAGGACCTATTGGAGAACAAAAATCATGGACATGCTAGAACAAAAAAAAGTTCGTATGACCTATTGAACTATATAATTAGTAAACTCGGCCTAAATGGTAAAAACCCTTTATAAGTTTATGATAGAGAAATGTAAGTGATGTGTACTTACAAGTAATAATTTAACAAAACTTGATAAGTAAATGTAAACTTGTACACCGATATTTCAAAATATCATTCCAAAATTGTTTAAAATATGTTAATCTAAAATCGTAACATGTATGGGATAATTTCAAAATGTAATTAAAAAATTATTTGAAATAACTTTCTCAATTATTTAATAATATAAGTTTAATATAGGCATCAATTAAGTATATAAAGCTTTATTATATTTAAATTCAAACGATCAATTTAGTACATTAAAATATGCACGCGATAATGTTTTTAGCTTAATTAATATTACAGAAAGAAAAAAATTAAATATTGTTACAAAAAGAATGACCCAAAGTAATATATAATTATCATGTTTCGATAACTTTTGGTGTTTAGTGTTACTACAATAGCAAAGGGGTGGATTCATGAATATTTGACCTAAAATTAAATAAGGGGGGAGAATAAAGTAATAACAACTAATTTTTAATACAGTCAATGACCTTGAGATGATAGTAATTCCTTTTTGTGTTCTTTAATTTCTTCTCGACTTTCTCTTAAGATTGATATATGGTCACTCCTTTTTATTTTATTTTTCATCCTTTCTATTTCTATCTTTACTAAAATGATACCATTTATCTCATTTAGCTTATCAACAATTCTAGGCTGAGACATATATTTGACACATTTGACGAGACACACGAAAGTGTCGCACCTATATTGGCACTTGTTTTGGCTCCACTATTGTGGGGCCTTTTGTGGAGCCCAAACACGAGCCAATAACGATTCAAAAAGCTTGTGTATCGTTCTAACTTTGTTAAATTTGTGTGTCAGAGTAGAATCACCATTAACTTATATTGTTTTTCTTGGTCAACATTAAAAGTTTACCTAGATTCCATCTTGACCAAGAATATTAAGTTAAAAGAGGTTCAACTTGTGAAATAGCCTATATTAGATCAATAGTTTGGTACTGGTCATGAAAGGGAGATCACAGATTCTTATTCAAACAGGAATAATGTTAGAGGGACACATGATTTCAACATATTTTGGGTGATACAATCACATGTTTTATCGTATTAGTTAATGTTTTGAATGATAACCAGTGGACCTCAAACACCAACCGGTGGGAAATTGACACATCAGCATGTCACAAACACTGTGTCAGAATCATATATCACACTAGAATTACTCTTCACAAAATTGAGAACTAATTCTATATTAAACCCACATTCGTCTTCATTTACAAGCAATGCTTTGACTAAAACATTATGTTTATGGTTCCCTTAGAAAAATGAATATAAGAAATCTGTAATAACCCGCGTAATTTTTGAGCTATTTTAATTAATTTTTGGAAAATGGAGGAAAATAAAGTTTTTGATAAAATTATTTTTATTGCTCAAATATGTCGGCTATTATTTTTAAAGGAGATAATTTAAAACGGTTTTGAAATCGGAGTTAAAACGGATTTTAAAATGATTTTTAAATATTTTTAACTCTTGGAGTTGTTTTGACTTCCAACTCTTCATTTCTTTGCCTTATTTAAAGGAGTCTTTTGGATTCCAACTCTTCATTTCTTTGCATTATAAAAGGAGTCATGGACAACCCCTTTTTAACCTACTTTTGGCACAACTTTTGGCAGCAAATATATTTTATATTCCTCTTCTTTTTATATACGCATTGGCCCTTGAGATTTGTGAGTTCCAACCTTAGATTAGAGGTGTTCTTGGGTCTATTTTGTTGGAGGTTCTTGGAGGATCTTTTGTAGATCTTTTGAGTTGATCTTGAGGATGTGATCGTTGGTTTCTCATCATGTTTGAGGTATGGGGTTTTACACAATATGCTCCTTAAATCTCGCGAGTGTCATTCTTTTTGAATTCATATGATTATTGAACTCCTATTTGAATTGTTAAATTCGTTGAAATCTGGAAACATAATTGTTGGAATTATTTCGATTCATGTGGTATCATTATATTGTTGATGAGCACGTTGTCATGAGATTTTAATATGGCACGGATGTTGGGCACCCGCCAAAATTCCTGTTTCCCGGGCTATGGCTTGATAAAGCATATACGGATGTGGTGAGGCCTCGTGACCCAGTTAAAGTGTTGTTGAGAAATTATATTGATAAATGCTTTGAGATTTGCATTTTGATTTGAATATTCGTACTCGTGTTGTTACGTTTTATTCATCGCTAACATATATTTGTTGAGCATCTTTCCTGTCGTATTGTGTACTTCCCCATATTTTCTTTTAGTTGGCAGGTTAGCGTGGATTTGAGCGCTATGGACCAATTGGGATGATTTTAGCGAGGATTGTTTGGGAAAGATTTGTATTATTTTGATGTATAGAGCTTTGGAGATTTGTATTTTTATTCGAGTTAGATAGTTGTAATTTTAATTTGAGAGACTTGTTGTAATTGAAGAAATTTGAGATTAGTGATTTCTTGTTTTATTGTGGGTTTATTTAGATTCTCTATACCTTATTACTTGTGGATTTGGATTTATTTTATCGCATTAGCGCTCCGTTCTCTCTCCCCGGGCGGGCGGGGTGTTACAAATGGTATCAGAGCTTAGGTATACAGCAACCCTCAGGGCTTGGGTTTTGGTATCATTGCGTGGATAATAATTTTTGGAGATAAAATATTTTAGGTGATATTTCTGTTAGGTTTCGAGATTAGAGGTGAGGAATTATTTTTGGAGACGAGATTATTTTTTGAGATTGTTAGCTTGATTTTTTAGAGTTAGGCATTCGGCGAATTTCGAGGGCGAAATTCCATTGTTAGTGGGGAAGTGTAATAACCCGCGTAATTTTTGAGCTATTTTAATTAATTTTTGGAAAATGGAGGAAAATAAAGTTTTTGATAAAATTATTTTTATTGCTCAAATATGTCGGCTATTATTTTTAAAGGCGATAATTTCAAACGGTTTTGAAATCGGAGTTAAAACGGATTTTAAAATGATTTTTAAATGTTTTTAACTCTTGGAGTTGTTTTGACTTCCAACTCTTCATTTCTTTGCCTTATTTAAAGGTGTCTTTTGTATTCCAACTCTTCATTTCTTTTCATTATAAAAGGAGTCATGGGCAACCCTTTTTAACCTACTTTTGGCACAACTTTTGGCAGCAAATATATTTTATATTCCTCTTCTTTTTATATACGCATTGGCCCTTGAGACTTGTTAGTTCCAACCTTAGATTAGAGGTGTTCTTGGGTCTATTTTTGTTGGAGGTTCTTGGAGGATCTTTTGTAGATCTTTTGAGTTGATCTTGAGGATGTGATCGTTGGTTTCTCATCATGTTTGAGGTATGGGGTTTTACACAATATGCTCCTTAAATCTCGCGAGTGTCATTCTCTTTGAATTCATATGATTATTGAACTCCTATTTGAATTGTTAAATTCGTTGAAATCTGGAAACATAATTGTTGGAATTATTTCGATTCATGTGGTATCATTATATTGTTGATGAGCACGTTGTCATGAGATTTTAATATGGCACGGATGTTGGGCACCCGCCAAAATTCCTGTTTCCCGGGCTATGGCTTGATGAAGCATATACGGATGTGGTGAGTCCTGGTGACCCGGTTAAAGTGTTGTTGAGAAATTATATTGATAAATGCTTTGAGATTTTCATTTTGATTTGAATATTCGTACTCGTGTTGTTACGTTTTATTCATCGCTAACATATATTTGTTGAGCATCTTTCCTGTCGTATTGTGTACTTCCCCATATTTTCTTTTAGTTGGCAGGTTAGCGTGGATTTGAGCGCTATGGACTAATTGGGATGATTTTAGCGAGGATTGTTTGGGAAAGATTTGTATTATTTTGATGTATAGAGCTTTGGAGATTTGTATTTTTATTCGAGTTAGATAGTTGTAATTTTAATTTGAGAGACTTGTTGTAATTGAAGAAATTTGAGATTAGTGATTTCTTGTTTTATTGTGGGTTTATTTAGATGCTCTATACCTTATGACTTGTGGATTTGGATTTATTTTATCGCATTAGCACTTCGTTCGCTCTCCCCGGGCGGGTGGGGTGTTACAAAATCTACTTTTTGCACTTTCCATTTTTATGAAAGTCACACGAAAGCAAGATCTTGTGTTGTTTGGACTTTTAATACTTGATTCTGAAGACACTAATTTTCATGCATTCACTAATATTTTAGCTTCGCTTTCCTTTTTTTCAGACATATAAAGAATTCTATAAAACTAATGCTTGGCTTTGAGATACATATAAGAGAGAAAAGAGTTGTGGGGAATATAATATATAGTTAATAAATTATTGAGTTAATTACACTTTCCCCTGAAACTTTACCTCATTTTTTACTTTACCGCCAAAACTTTCATTTTGGGCACTTTTCCCCCTGAACATTCTAAATGATTACAAATTTCCCCATAAAGTTAATGTTGTTAACTTTTTGGATGAAAAATGGGCACGTGAAAGGCATGTGGCTATTTTTAAACGGAATCCTAGTCTTTTAACCTCAAAAAACTAAATCTTTATTCTTTATCACTATCCTCGCTTTCTTTATCGTCTATCTTTTTCACGACTGCATATAGCCACCCCAGCCCCACCTCTGAAGAATCCCCATATCAACCCACAACAACCCTCACCTAGAGGGCGGCAAACCCTATCTCCACCCATGTCAACCCCCACCTTGAGATTGTATTTCTCTCAACTAGCACAAACCCTAGCTCCATCTCCATCCAAAAACCTCCCTAACTACTGAATCAGATTCGCACACCCTAATGTCAATCTCGAATCAAATTAGAACTCCCTTAACCCAAAAGCATTATAGAAACCAAATTGGTTTTCATCTTGGATTTGGGTTTTAGATCCATATTAGGGTTTAGGTTTCAAATTAGGGTGTTTTACTTTTACTTTTGTACCAGTTATGATGGTAGTGGCAGTTGGTGTCGATGCATGGTTGGGTGGTAGGGGATTTTTGGAGGTGACTGGTGGTTGGGTGGTATGACTGCCTGAAGTGTGTGCATAGACACGTGCACACACATGTGTGTGTGGGTAGTTGGGTGATAGATGTTTATGCATTTTTTGAATTATTTTTAAATTTATATGTATTTTCTTTTATGTAAGTTTTTAATATCTATTTATTTCTATGAGTTGATTTTATTTATTTAAAGGTTTTAAAAGATTTTTTTAATCTCTATTTTTTAAGTTTTACTATAATGTTAAATGTTTTATCTCTTTCTTTTTGGATTTAATAAAGCTTTTTTCAATATTTTTCATACTTTTAAATGTTTTCCCTATTATTTTTCGAGTTTTACAAGTTTTTCTATTTTTTCATATTTTTTTAAAGCATTTTCAATGTCGTTCATATTTTTATAAGTTTTTCTTTAAACTTGGAAATGTTTTGCCTATTATTTTCGAATTTCATTGAAAAAAATAATATTTTTAAATATTTATTGTAACTTATATTTATTTTTGCATTTGACAACCTCTCTTTTTAAACATTAATTGTCTGTTTGGTTTGCAACTATAATCTGTGTTATAATCAAGTTTTTCAAAAAACAGCAAAAAGAGTACTTTATAACTTCTAGTTTTTATTTTTCAACTTAGAATTATTTAATCTTAATATTTTAATGCATTTATACCTAATATATAATACACATACATAATACATTAATATGTGCATAATTCTTTTAAATAAAAAATGTATATGTATATGTACACAAAATTACGTGTATATATATTATTAAATTATATAATATACTAAAATCGATATGTTAAATAATATTATCAACAGATACATGATAGTTATAATAGTTCTATACATGTATTATTAATGTATGGAATAATATAAAATATACGTATAGTACATATGTATTAAAAAATATTATCAATTCATGTATGTATATAAATTTATTATGAATTATACATGCAATATATATACACACTAGCGTATTTCCGTGCCTGAAGGCACGACGAAATTTTCCAAAGTATGTAATCGCGAAACGACGATAACTTTTCAAAGTACGTAATAGCGAAACGCAAAAATTTTGAAGTGTAATTTTAAAACAATGTCAAACAGTCCAATAACATTCAAATAGTCTAGATTCATCAAATAAATTCACATGTAATACGAAATATACAATATTCATCCATCGAATTCACATTGTCTCAAAAAAACAAAGTGTGAAATTTTAAAAAAAATTGGGCATAATCTCCTTTGTTTATGGAACTATTCACCCTGCTTAACAAATAACAAATCGTCCAACATCCAAATTGTCTAAATTCTTCAAAAAAATTCACATATAAAATGAAATATACAATATTCACCAATCAAATTAACTGTGTCTCAAAAAAACAAAGTGTCAATTTTTAAAAACAATTGGGCATAGTCTCCTTTGTTTATTAGACTATCCACCCAATTTAAGGG
This sequence comes from Sambucus nigra, assembly GCA_949130495.1. Lineage (NCBI taxonomy): Eukaryota > Viridiplantae > Streptophyta > Magnoliopsida > Dipsacales > Adoxaceae > Sambucus > Sambucus nigra. Next base: position 436,632,241 of record OX422214.1, read on the forward strand.
GTAACAACAAATCCAACAAATTAAAAAAAAATCCCAAATTCGAAGATGGGAGATAGAAGGAAGGGAAAGGGGAATATGTGGGACTTCCTCAAAATGTTTGTTCCATGGTGCTTCTGGATTAGGTGCTACTACTGCTGTCTATCAATCCTTCTTCCCACCTCTAGCCATGATCACTCTCTACCTCTCGGTTTTATGTACGATTTGACAAACAATTAACATAATTAATTAGTTTCTCGAACAAAGATATAGTCACATAAGTAAATATACAATCAGTAAAATGAAATATACAATCACATCCAAATTGTCTAAATTCGAGATTTATTCAGCCGGATCCAATTGGATTACCACTTTTATACAAAAATGCAGTTTCCAGTTTGATCCCATCATATTTGGTCTACAAATAAAACAAATAACAATATTAGGAAAAATGAACTATTTGAATAATTGCATATGCATATATGCGAGTGCATATATGCAGTGCGTGTGTGATTGTGTGAGTGGGAAAGGGGGGAGGGGATGGGCAGGGGGCGTGCGTGTGCATGTTTGTGTGTGTGCACGTGTGAGTGGGGAAGGGGTAGGGGACGGGCAGGTGGCGCGTGTGTGCATGTGTGTGTGTGTGTGTGCGTGTGAGTGGGGAAGGGGGGAGGGGACGGGGCAGGGGGCATGTGTGTGCATGTGTACGTGTGCGCCAGTGCATATATGCAGTGCGCGTGTGCATGTAGTTCGTGCGTGTTCGTGTATACGAGTGTGTGCGTGTGTGCATGTGTGCGAGCGTGTGTTTGTGTGCGCGTGTGTCAGTGCGAAAGGGGGGAGGGGATGGGCAGGGGGTGCGTGTGTGCGTGTGAGTGGGGAAGGGTGAGGGGACGGGAAGGGGGAGCATGTGTGCGTGTGCGCATGTGTGCGTTGTGGGGAAGGGGGGAGGGGACAGGGCAGGTATGCATATATGCAATATGCATATGAATATATGCAGTGCACATATGCAATCTGCATATATGCATATGCATATGCATATATGTAGTGCGAGTGTGTGCGTGTGTGAGTGGGGAAGGGGGAGGGGACGAGAAGGGGGTGCATGTGTGCGTGTGTGTGTGTTTGTGTGTGTTTGTGTGTGCATGTGTGCATGTGTGAGTGGGGAAGGGGGGAGGGGCGGGGCAGTTATGCATATATGAAATCTGCATATATGCAGTGCATATAGGCACATGCATATATTCAGTGCATTTAGGCACATTCATATATGCAGTTCATATCTGCATATGCATATATGTAGTGCGAGTGTGTGCGTGTGTGCGTGCGTGCGTGCGTGTGTTTGTGTGCGCGTGTGTGAGTGGGAAAGGGGAGAGGGGACGGGCAGGTGGTGCATGTGTGCGTGTTTGTGTGTGTGCGTGTGTGAGTTGGGAAGGGGGAGGGGACGGGAAGGTGGAGCATGTGTGCATGTGTGTGTGTGTGTGTGTTTGTGTGCGCATGTGTGCGTGTGTGAGTGGGGAAGGGGGGAGGGGACGGGGCAGGGGGAGCGAGTGTGCGTGTGTGCATGTGTGTGTGTGTGTTTGTGTCCGCGTGTATGCGTGTGTGAGTGGGGAAAGGGGGAGGGGACGGGACAGGTATGCATATATGCAGTGCGAGTGTGTGCGTTTGTGAGTGGGGAAGGATGAAGGGGACGGGACAGGTATGCATATATGCAATCTGCATATACAGTGCGAGTGCGTGCGTGCGTGTATTTGTGTGCTCGTGTCTGAGTGGAGAAAGGGGGGAGGGGATGGGCAGGGGGCGTGTGTGTGCGTGTTTGTGTGTGTGAGTGTGTGAGCGTGTTTGTGTGCGTATTTGCAGCATATATGCCTTTGTTTATATGCATATTGGAGAATATATGCTAGTGCATATATACAGTGCGCGTGTGTGCATGTGTGAGTGCGTGTGTGTGCGTGTGTTTGTTTGTGTGCGCGTGTGTGTGTTTGTGTGCGCATGTGAGTGGGGAAGGGAGGAGGGGATGGGGCAGGGGGCGCGTGTACGCGTCTTTGTGTGAGTGGGGAAGAGGGGAGGGGACGGGACAGGGGGCGCGTATGTGCATGTGCGTGTGTTTGTACAACGTAAGCAATGGCATGAAACATTATACTACTAAAAGAGGATTATCCCCGTATCAGTAGCTACAGGTAATAGCATTTAGTGTAACACTTATGGGTGATGTCTATAATAACAATTAACGAATAATTAACTTAAAATAATATAACATCTATACGAAAAGTATTGAATACACTAAATAAAATGCGATCCAATATGTATACCTGCAAAAAAACTCTTCGCTAAACATCACTGTAGACATGGATGATATGCAATATTAGTGTACATGTAACATCCATCATGATGCAACTACAGGAAATTAGTATACATGTAATATTAACTCGAGGACAATTTAAAGCCGTAGCAAAATCAACAATTTTAACTCGAGATGGTCTGTTTAGCTCATCTTACTCTTTAGAAATGTTTTTAGCATCTAAAAATATCACCTCAAATTCACATAACTTCCTAAATGTGTGCTTTTGAGTTTTTATGCCTCCATGGGGTGGCAATTTTCAATTTTTAGAAACAATACGATAGCATAAAACGACACGAGATTAATCCAAAATTGACACGACATGAGTCCAAAGCTTTGCAAGTATACTATATCTACGTATATGAACGGTTCAAATAAATGGGTAAGTTAGTTAAAATTAAATTAAATATCTTCTCTACATATATAGATATATATGAACGATTTCAAACCAACAATTATATGAACATAATTACCTCTCAATACACAATAGAGAAACAAAACCCAAATTTCGATAATGGGAATTGAATACCTGATTTTGCAACCTACAAAACAAAAGAAAGATAAAAGAACAAATGTACACATATATAAGAGAACAAATATATGAATTAAAGCTCACGAACAAACCCAAAATATACATGTAAAGCTCTGCTCTACATATAAAGCTATATATGAACAAATCGAACCAACATGAACAAAATATACCAAATTAAAGCTCTGTTATACATATACAGCTATATAATATTAATAGAAAAAACCAATATATGAACAAACCTTATAGATCAAATTAGAAACATAAAATCAAAAACATTTGAAAAATGAAACGCATCCCTAAAACCAGAAACTAAACCTAAAATCTTGCGTGCTTCAAATAATTTATTTGAAACTTACACCATTGCACATCTCAAGTTACTGTTGCCTGAAATGTCCACTGTTGCCTGAAAAAATATAAAAATGGTTTGTTAAACATAACCCACTTTGTTAACAACATAAACATGATACAAACCTAACAAAACATGATAGCAAAATGAACCTCTCAAACATAAAATCTTCAGTGAAGAATAGACATCATAAACAGGATACAAACATAAAAAGAAATAGAAATAAATTGATTCAAGCTCTCAAATTACAATAAATCAAATTAAAAAACATGATAGCAACAAGTCATAAAAATAACTGAATACCTTTTCTGAGCGGCGAGGCAGGGAAGGGGGCGAGGGAGGGGTTGTGGAGGGGGCGGGCCAAGGGGCTGTGTTTGTGTGTGCGTACATGTGTTTGTGTGTGCGTGGGTGAAGCAGCGGGCGGAGGGAGGGAGGGCGAGCGATCAAGGGAAGGAGGGAGGGAGGGAGGGCGAGCAGCGGGAGGTGGGAGGGAGGAAAAAATGGGAGAGGTTTTCATTGGGAGGCATGGAAAATCTGGAGAGAGCTATTGGGGAGAGAGAATGAAAAGCAGATGGGTTTGAGAGATATCGAGAACGAGAGAGAGGGTCGTGTGCGTGAAGAGAGAATGCTACTAAAATACCCTCAAATTTGAATTAAAGGGTAACTTTGGTGATTATAAAAGAGGGGGAAATCAAATAATTAAGGGGTAGGTTGGTAAAAAATAAAGGGAGGAGATCTGAACCATTAAAATGTGTAAAAATGTGTATGGATGTGGCACACATCTGGACCGTTAAAATGTGTAGATAATTCAAAAACATCCCTAACTTATTATATATATATATATATATATATATATATATATATATAGAGAGAGAGAGAGAGAGAGAGAGATAAATGCTCACCTATATTATGATGTATACATCACACCTAATTCTAGGCCCTAAGAAACTTTTTCTCCAATTTTTTTATTTTTTCCTTGAAATTAACCATCTAATCAATCCATATTCGAAAAATTAGGTCAAAATTCATTTTTTTAGCTATTTTTAAAAAAGCCACAAAAAACTGCTGGCGTAGTGTGACACCCCGACTAATTAAATACCAGGTAGCTACTCCTTTATTAAATTTAAATCAAAATGCCAAGTTGGCTCAGTTAATAGCATCACTGTCCAAAACATTTTATTATTACTAACCACCTAGTATTTAAAAAGTAAGTTGCCAAATTTTAATTAAATCCGATTAACATGCAACAAGTGTAATGAAGAATAATAACACCATTGACCATAACGAAGTAAATAGAATAACCATCACATAAAGTAAATAAAGTCTGGAGGAAAAACTCCTCACTACAAATTCGACAACTGAAATAACCAAACTGAATACTGAATCAATTACATGACAAAATATGAAAACTGAAATGGAAAGATGTCTCTAAAAGAAATGGGCAACATGCCCTACAACTTATAGATAATGAATCTGGAATCCAAATGATAGAAGCGTCTACAAGCAAATCCCTGTAGCTTCCACAAACAGCTACAGCTCGTCACCTGAATGAGTATCCTATGCATGGTGTTCTTGTGGCTGGGCACCTAAAATGGTTTTACAAGAAAAATAGATTTGAAAGCAAACGGGTCAGAGCCCGAATGTGGAGATATTTTAAAAACCTGCAAGTGCTTTAAAACATTTAAAACATTAAATGTTAAGTACATGTTAGGACGTGCACTCACATGATATTCTCACCTCTCGTCTAACTGTGCACTCCTAACGTAAGTACCCATCTACAACAACACAAACCACTAGCTAAGTGACATCATATCTAGCTAGACTGTCATAGGTCCTACCCTTATTACTCGGTTCTATTAACATTATAACGCTCGTAATTAAATAGGGGTTTAACGTAAACTCAGATGCTCAATATGCAATATATATCACTATCAGCTAACCCGTTATGTTTTCTCGAAATAATACCGTAATTATATTCACAACATTAACATGAAGGTTTCCATTAATTAAGTGTATATTATTCACATAATAAATATACAATACAAGCACCCCGAGAACTAAGCTGCGGTGCACACATACTCTGCTATCCATCCCGGTACATCACGTACATAAGGATTACATATTCCGAATCTCTCAGGAATAGTTCACAAATAACAACATCACAATTAATGGAGGCGAACACAGTCACATCACATGGGTCACGCACATACCTACGCTCCCACGATCAGCGGACTTATTAATATCCCAATAAGTCTTTCTATGACCTATGTTCATCAAGGTAACCAGTCTAAATCCGGGCAACACAAGGATTGGAGGGCCCTAAGCGAACGCAAACCTCCCGTGATAGCAAGTATGGTAGGTATGTCATACACACAATTCATATACCAATACTAAGTAAACACACGTCTTAGTAATCCCGTAGTTTAATTGTAGTACTATTCTCATTCTAGTACCAATATATAATTTACACACTTTATACGATTCCGGTTTATAATCATACGCGCCATAATTTATTCTCACGTCGTGGTAAACACTCACGTCTCAACCCAACTATCCCTTTAATATAAATCGCTCGTATATAATTTACACCTCAAAGTAACACAAACGTCCCAAACCTATCAATACATCATCAAAGGAAGGTTATCTATATCCTCGAACAAGATTACGGGACTCCAAAAATCAAAAGAGGCCAAAAAGGCCTAAACTGACAGCTCGTTAGAAGTCTCGTTCGAACGAGGCTGTTCGAACGAGGTTCCAGTTCGTTCGAACGAACTGTACCTTCTAACGACATCTCGTTCGAACGAATGTATCAAATGAAATACAGTTCGTTCGAACGAAGGTATCGAACGAAGTCTCCCCTCGTTAGAAGTGACTGGTCAACTCGTTAGAAGCTCGTTTGAACGAGCTCGTTCGAACGACCTGGGAAGGTCTTCTAACGAGGGACCAGTTTCGGCCCAGAATTTCTTAGTTACGTTTTTCATCAATTTTTACTCCTCAAATCTCCTCTAAACTTCGTCCCAACAGTGTTTAAAGGTCTCTAACCACTCCTAAACATAACAAGGTTATAAACTAACGTATTTTACTGAGTTAATTCATCCCAATCATCATTAAATCATCAAGTCTCATCACTTTCCCCCAATTATTCAAGAACACAAACCCTAAAATTTTAATTTATGAATTAACCCAATGAAAATCCGTTTTAATTTCACCCAATCACTAATATCCTCGGTATAATCATCTACCTATCATTCTACATGCAATTCTCCTCAAGATTTCAAGTTCTAAGTTCCAAAATACATGGGTTTTCATATTACACCAAGAACAAATCAATTTTATTAAATTCCTATACATGGAAAGAGCATTCTCTGAAATTAAATGATATTAAACCACTTGCCTCGATTGTCTCTGAATTTGGTGTTGATTTGCTGAAGCTATCTCTCTCTCTCTGCAGAATTTCCTCTCTACAAGCTTTCTTCTCCAAAGGTGGCTATGGTGGTTAGGGTTTTTCTTTGGGAAAGTTGGAAACCTAATTTGATAACCTCCGTAGCTTATTGGGTCATTAAGGGTTGGTTAGTGGCTTAGTGGGTCAAATCCATATCAGATTAAAACTCCCAATTTTCGTCACTTTAATTCTCCCAAAAATACAAAATTACCAAAATGCCCTTTGTGTTGCCGGTATGGCCTAAAAATACCCCGGGACCCAAACTAAACCCCCGGCTAGTGTTTTCTGACTATCTCGACTCTTCCGGACGCGTTGGCGAACTCAAAACGACCATACGGTTAATAGAATTTAAATTCACTTTTATAAATAAAATAATTATATCCCGACGCGACTGTCATACGCGTCCCAATAAAATGACCAAATTGCCGTATATCAATCTCACGACAAATTTCATAATTCAATATTCATATAACATCATATATGCTCAATATAGTCAAATACCAACTCACATCTCGCTAGTATTTTATGCGGATTAATTCCCAATTAATTCACATTTAATTAATTAATCCCAAAAATAAATATAGCCAAAAATACGGGGTATTACACGTAGACCCTTATAAATAAGGTATTTTGAGCATTTTTTGTGGATTTTTTAAAAATAGTTACAAAACGTATTTTGACCTAATTTTTTTAACATGGGTTTATTGGATGGTTAATTTCAAAAGAAAAATAAAAAAGTTGGAAGAAAAAGGTTTTTTAGGGCCTACAACTAGGTGTGATGTATGGATGATGTTTACAGCATGATATAGGTGAGTCTTCTCATATATATATATATATATATATATATATATATATATATATATACACACACACACACACACACACTAGGGTATGCCCATGCCTGAAGGCACGCTGATAATTTTTGAAAGTTTACATCGTTGATAAGACCATGCATCTTATTTAATTATGAATAAATAAACGTTCTTTGAAATAATCTATATTACAAACTTATTAGTTTAAAAAAGGGGCAATTTTTTCTCCTATAAAATTTCATCCAAATGCTTTTTTACAACAATTGTAAATAATTTTTAAAAATTGGTACGATAATAATAGTCCATCTTGAACCTCGTAAAAACAAAAGTTAAACATCTTTAACCTCATATTAAATTGAGTGTCAAAATAGTTAATCGTGTCAAATTGGTGTAAAATTGACATGCATTTTCATGTCAAATTGAGCGTAAATAGTGTTAACTTTGTCAATAGACACGATTAGATCTGACCCAACACAACATGATTGAACACAATAATACCAATTAGTAAGCTTGTAAACACATAGTGGATCTAAATAGGATTGATAGTACATCTACATAGGATCTCTATCCTAACATTAATTGGGTCACTATCGTGTTATTATTGTGTCCTTGTCAGGTCATTCGTGACAAAAATTAGATACGAACCCGACATGACTCGACCACAGAAGACCGTGTCAATTTCATTTTATTTGTGTTATGTTATCATTTCGTTTCCAAAATAAAAGTGATCTGATTTAATTCGTTACATTGTATTTCTACTTGAGGAAAATCAATATGTAAACTCCCATTACAAAATTTTAACAACTAACTACTTTTTTTCAACAGCTAACGGATAACAGCAAAATATTAGCAACTAACATTCATTACAATGCATTTGTACTTAACAACTAACAGCTAACAACTTTTATCTACCACTCCAAATCATATGAAGTTACTGGCATCACCGGTTCTATTATGTAACCGTGTCAAATTGGTGTAAAATTGTTATGCATTTTCATGTCAAATTGAGCGTAAATATTGTTAACTGTGTCAATAGACACGATTAGATATGACCCAAGACAACATGATTGAACACAACAATACCAATTAGTAATCATGTAAAAACATAGTGGATCTAAATAGGATTGATAGTAGATCTACATAGGATCTCTATCTTAACCTTAATTGGGTCACTGTCGTGTTTTTATTGTGTCCTTGTCAGGTCATTCGTGACAAAAATTAGATACGAACACAACATGAATCGACAACAGAAGACCGTGTCAATTTCATTTCATTTTCGTTATGTTATCATTTAGTTTCCAAAATAAAAGTGATCTGGTTTAATTCATTACATTGTATTTGTACTTGAGGAAAATCAATATGTAAACTGCCAGTACAAAATTTTAACAACTAACAATTTTTTTTTGGATTATCAGCTAACAACTTTTTTTTACCAGGTAACGGATCACAGCAAAATATTAGCAACGAACATCCATTACAATGCATTTGTACTTAACAGCTAATTGCTAGCAACTTTTCTCTACCACTTCAGAAGCTATGAAGTTAGTGACATCACCCGTTCTATTATGAATGGGCACAACTTGGATCAAGTAACTAATTTAGCAAGAGTGAGAACCTCATATCCGTCAAGAACTGCCAAACAACTTGAAGAAATTAATACAAATGTTGAAGGTAACATAAGTTGTGATGATAAACTCACCAGCAGCAGATTGGAGACTTCAAGCAACAGTGCCATAGAACCTGAAGAAGCTAATAAAGAGACTAAAAATGAAATTTGTGATCCAACACTTACTTACACTTGAAATTCGTGAGCAGATGAACACTTTGATGGAGCAATCAGAGACTCGTGACCAAAAACTTGCTGACGTTACACAAATAGGTGATCTTGAGATGAAAGATAATGCATCGGTTATGGAAGAGTTGAAATCAGAGGAAGGTAATGGAAAATTAGATATGGCTTCTTCTGAGACAGATTTGAGGGTGAAAACAGAGTCGGAAGATAATCTTACGAAAGGTAACATATTCTAATTCATGCTAAATTGATTTGAACATTCAAATAAAGTAACATATTCTTCACACCGAAAACATAATTGATGAAAAAAAAAACAGTCAAAAAAAGCTTATGAATTTACTTATATGAGATTGTTAGCAATAAAAAAACCTCACATCAGTGCATGTGATCCTCAAGTTGAATGGAAATCAAATGTCTTAGGTAAATAAAGGTACATATTGCAACTTCTACTTCAACTGAACTCAGTAAAAATCCAACACAGAGGATAACTTACATTGAATGTCAAATTTTGTACCTAAATGTATACCTACTTACATCGAAGGCAAAACAAATTATACATAGTAGAACCCAAATGGTTATAATATCATCTACTGAAATAAATTTTTATACATATTAGAACCCAAATGGTTCCATGATCCAAGGACTTGAAAACACCCCAACTTGAAAGGGGGAAAGAAACAGCCCTTCCTATGCTTCTATTATATATGCATGCATAGATGTATTTCCTTTTCACATTACTGAACAAACAGAAGCCCGTGAAAATTACAATATGCTCAGTTTTATGCTAACAAAATAAACTATGAAAAAATTTGGACCTGGTACTAAACATAATATTAATGTTGAGAAGCCACGATGGCCTAGACATGTAGACCAAAGCTCAAATGTATGACTACTAATTATTAAACATAAACTTTGCAAAATACTAAGACAAACTAAAAAAAGCACGTATAAAGGCCATCTAATATCTTCTCATTAAATTTATTTTATATCAAGTACTTTAGCTATAATGGGACACGACATTGTTAAAAAAATAAAGAACTAAACAAGTTAACTGATGTCCTGGAATTGGAGAAAGAACTAAATATGTTAACAAAAGTTCTATATATGGAATAATAATGTCCCCAAATTGAGTCTTCATTTCAAAATCCACCAAAACACTAACCATAACAGAAATAACTATTACTATTATTATATAAGGAATATTAGTAAACATAAATCACTATTTTGGAGTACAAATTGTAAAAAAATGTGACACCCCGCCTAATTAAATATCGGGCGATCACTCCTTTATTAAATTAAATCAAGGTAAGCAGTTGGTTCATTCTCAGCATCACTGTCGATAAAAATAATTTTTTTTTCCAATTTAACACCCTAAATAGTTAAGCTAAGTGTCAAAAACATTTTCATACAAACTTCCAAATTTTAATTACAGAAAAGATTTACTTACACAAAACAACATTTCTACGATATAGAATCACACCACGATGAACTAAAATAAAACCATACATTCGTCAATCGAATGTCAACATAATAAAACCAAACATCATAAACTATCCTGAATAAATCCCATAAAACAATACTGGAATAACTGAAAATATAAAAATCCCAACAATAAATGAAATGATGAAAAGGGCGACACGTGCCCAATAAATGAGAGTAGTAGGAGTGGAGTCAATAACAGAAGCCGTCTACTCAAGTGACCTGCAACTCCCACCTAAGCTGCAGCTCGTTGTTCACAAAGGATCCTAAGCAAGACGCCCTTGTGGCTGGGCACCTGAAAATATACATATATATACAAAAGAGAAAGAGAAAAAGAAACGGGCCAGGGCCCGAAAGTGTGTTTGATTTTAAAATACGTTAAGCAAGTATTTAAATTGATACAGGCCAATGAAAATCATATTAGTTCGACACTCTCTTGAGAAATTATCACCTCTCTTCTACTGTGCACGCCTATCGTACTAACCTTCCCAAATAATTTAGTTTATCTTAACTTACTCATAAGTTTTCAAACCGGATGATGACAATGTTTTAAAAAGGTACTTTCAATTTGTAGCACTACTCTCGTTTTAGCTTCATTAAATTATAAAGTTTCCCAGTGTCTTCTCATACTTTCACAAAACAAGTATTTAATAATTTGAGTCAACAACCATGTTCTACTCATCAAATTACAGTAGGCAGTTTAAAGTTTATGACCTCATATATATATTATCTACTCGTATAATATATATATATAACAGCACCCCAACTAAACTATGGTGCGGGCATACTCTGCTATCCAATCCCCGTATCGCTCACACAAAGGGAAATACAAGTTCGGAATCACTCTCGAACTGTATTAACATATACAAAACAACGTTGAGGCGAAGCATAGATTTCAAGCCCAAGAGGTCAGTACATACCCACACGTCTCTTAGGACCGTCCGACTATCAATCTGATAGCCCGTACCTAGGATCTTTAACTTCTAGGGTACGAATCAATATCCCCTATAAAGCAACACAGGATAAGATCGTCCCAGCGCGGTAACCTCAGGGATAGCAAGTAGCGAGGGTACGTTTTTCACATGTATATAATATATGTACACACAATCATATAAATATACCAATTTTATCATGTTAATATAGGTCACTCTCCTTACCCATAATTACAACATTTATCCTTAATTTTACATTTTTAAGATTTCGTATAAGGTTTCGTCTCTAACCTTAACTCGGAGGGTTTTCTCACTAATTACGTGACACTCGTGGATTTTATCCCTCCAAGTAACAAATTTAGTAGGTAGACGTCTATTCACTATCGTAGGTATTCGTTGTAATCTCTCACTTGAAATACGCAGTTCGTCGTTCCTTAATTAATTATCCTTTAGACCCAATTATTTTTTCATAATAAAGTTCTCAACACTTAATCATATGTCCTACTGGTCTCTTCTATATCCCAAAACATTTTATTTATAATGCCCAAGAAATATTCCACGGTAAATTAATTCAACTAATTAATCAAGGGGAAAAAGAGTTTGCCAGGAGGGGTCGATCGATCGACGTCTGGGGCTCGATCGATCAAACCTTCGATCGATCGACGCTCTAGGTTCGATCGATCGATCAAACAGGTATTTCGATTTCTGCAGAAGTGCAGTTACGGGTTTGACTAATATTCTTCATTCAAATCCATAATTTCCAACACTAATCATCCCAAAACTTATACTACAATCATGGTAATATATTTCCAGATGTTTCTAACGTTAAGCATGCATATAACCATCATTAAAACCTAAAATCTCATCTAATCATCAAGAACCCTAAGTTTTCTTAACTTTTGTTCTAAACAGTTTTCTCCAGAATTTCCTTCTAACATAACATCACAAATTCGTGGGTTGATCATCTACTTCACATATTATTTCCAGAATATGGTTATAACGATTTCTACATGCAAATCCCTATCAAAAATTGGGGTTTTCTTCCTTTAATTATACTCCTAATCATTCCTACACTAATATGATTATTGCACCAACGAAAATACGCAAGTTAAACACTTGCCTGGGATTTCAGAGGTCTGGTTTTCCTGCTGATATTGGTGTGGTTGCGTTCTCCTCCTCGCGATCTACGCGTTGGTGGTGACGGCGGTGCAATCGGTGGTGTTTTGGGCCTTGAATCACCTTGAGAGCTCTCTCCTCTCTTCTCCAATGGCCATTATAGGGTTCTGAATGTTCTAACCCTAAAAGGCTGACTTAAATGGCTGCTAAGGATGGCTGAAATTCGTGGGTTTAATTACCCTATTTTGTAAAATGACCAAAATGCCCTCCCAGGTCACTAATTAAGCCTAAAAACACCCCGAGGCCCGAACTAAACCCCCGGGTACACTTTTCTGACTATCTCGACCCTTCCGGACGCGTTGGCGCACTCAAAACGACCATACGGACAACTTATAAAATATTCCCTTTTTAATTAACATAATTAGTCCTGACGTGACACGGGCACGTCCCTACTTAAATTTCCGAAATAGTCATTTAATTTACTTATGACATTCAATATAACCAATATAATATATTACTATGCTCATTAGTAATATTCAACAAGTTTCTTATAATTACTAACTCTAGTCATGTTAATAATTATAACATAATTAATTTCCGGATTTTTTATTAAATAAATCATCACATTAACTTTAATAAATCCACAAATTAAATATAGCAAAAAAATACGGGGTATTACATACTTCCCCTCTAATAATGGAATTTCGTCCCGAAATTCGGAAAATAAGGCATACCTGGTAAAAATAACTCTGGATATCTCTCGCGGATATCTGCCTCACGCTCCCAAGTGGATTCCTCCACATTATGATGCTCCCACTGGACTCGCACAAGTGGAACTACTTTCGACCTCAATCTCCTCTCACTATAGTCTAGAATAGCCACTGGTCTCTCTTCGTAAGAGCTATCCGACTGTAAGCCAATCTCATCTATCGCAATGTGCGTATAGGCCATATCATCCCGAAGATATCGTCTCAGCGACGAGATGTGGAATACATTGTGGATGCGATGTAAATGTTCTGGCAATCCCAACCTGTATGCTACCGGCCTAATCCTCTCGATGATGGGAAATGGTCCTACGTACCTCGAAGCCAACTTCCCCTTCTTCCCGAACCTCGTCACTCCTTTCATAGGAGATACACGCAACAACACTTGATCTCCCACATTAAACTCCCAGAAGAACCGTTTCGCATCGGCGTAGCTCTTCTGCCTGTCTTGGGCTACCCGAATACGACTCCTGATTATCTCAATCCTCGCGGAGGTCTCCTGAATCACTTCTGGCCCTAATAACTTGTTGTCCCCCACCTCGAGCCAACAGGTTGGAGAACGACGAGGCCTGCCGTACAAAGCCTCAAATGGAGCCATGCCAATCGTAAACTGATAGGAGTTATTATAAGCAAACTCTACCAGTGGAAGGTTGGCTCCCAACCTCCTCCAAAATCGAGAACACACATGCGTAGCATATCTTCCAACATCTGATTAGTACGCTCTGTTTGTCCATCTGTCTGTGGGTGGTAAGCTGAACTCAGTCTCAACTCTGTACCCATAGCCTCCTGAAAGCTTTCCCAGAAACGTGACATAAAAATCTTGTCTCTATCTGACACAATATTCAGGGGCACCCCATGCAATCTGACAATCTCAGCGATGAACAACTGGGCATACTGACCCGTGGTATAATCTGTCCTCACTGGCAGAAAATGAGCCACCTTGGTCAAACGGTCTACAATCACCCAAATAGAATCGTGGCCCCGCTGTGATGTAGGCAACCCGGTAATGAAATCCATGGAAATACTTTCCCACTTCCACGCGGGTACTTCCAATGGCTGAAGTAATCCTGACGGTTTCTGGTGGTCCACCTTCACTAGCTGGCAAGTAGAACACTTGGACACAAATTCAATGATGTCCTTCTTCATCCCACTCCACCAGTACTGTCGTCTCATGTCCTGGTACATCTTATCGCCTCCCGGATGTACTGCAAATCGGGACCCGTGAGAATGAGTCATCACTTCATGACGTAACTCCGCTCCTTCTGGAACCACTAATCTCCCATTAAACCGCAACCCTCCATCCGAACTAACAGAATAGGACTCAGCTCCCTCGGCTAGAAGTCGTACAATCTGCTCCTGACAAAACGAGTCTGTGGTCTGTGCCTGTATCACCCTCGTAACAGTCTCGGGTGTGACTGACATCACGGATATGAAAGAACGGGCTACTACGTCCTGGTGACCCAGCTCCTTCCACTTTGATTTCCAGATGTCCGCTACATCGTCAACTGGTCTACGGCTCAATGCATCAGCAACTACGTTGGCCTTCCCCGGATGATACTGTATATCAAACTGGTAGTCTTTCACAAACTCTAACCATCTGCGCTGACGCATATTCAGCTCTCGCTGAGTGAACAGGTACTGGAGTGACTTATGGTCCGTGAACAAATGGAATTTCTCTCCCAATAGATAGTGCCTCCAAATTCTCAATGCAAAGATGACCGCAGCTAACTCCAGGTCGTGGGTGGGGTAATTCTTCTCATGCGGCTTAAGCTTGCGGGAAGCAAAAGCTATAGCCTTCTCCTCCTGCTGAAGTACTCCCCCAAGTCCTCGTAAGGACGCATCTGTGTAAACCAGGTACTCTACACCCGACTTCGGTAAAGCAAGGACTGGTGCCGAAGTAAGCTTGTCCTTCAGCTCGTCGAAAGCCAACTGACAAGCGTCATCCCAGACATATGGTACCCCCTTGCGAGTCAGATTCGTCAATGGACCCGCTATTTTGGAGAATCCCCGGATGAACCTCCTGTAGTAACCAGCTAACCCTAAGAAACTACGCACTTCCGTCAGTGTCGTGGGCTGCCCCCACTCCCTCATCGCTGACACTTTGCTCGGGTCAACTGCTATCCCTTGTTCAGAAACAACATGGCCCAAGAATTGTACCTCTCGCAACCAGAATCCACACTTCTCGTACTTAGCATACAACTGATACTCTCGTAGAGTCTGAAGAACCTGCTTCAAGTGTTCGGCATGCTCCTCCTCGGAGTGTGAATATATCAAAATATCATCTATGAAGACGATGACGAACTGATCCAAGAACTCTTTGAATACTCGGTTCATCAAGTCCATGAAAACGGCTGGGGCATTTGTGAGTCCGAACGGCATCACCCTGAACTCATAGGACCCATATCTCGACAAGAAGGCAGTCTTTGAAACATCCTTCTCTCTAATTCGTAACTGATGGTACCCCGACCTCAGATCTATCTTTGAAAAGAAAGTTGCTCCCCTCAACTGGTCGAACAGATCATCGATTTGAGGCAACGGATACTTATTCCGTATCGTGACCTTGTTCAACTCCCGGTAGTCCACGCACAATCTCAGTGAACCATCTCTCTTCTTTACAAATAAGACTGGAGCGCCCCAAGGTGAAATACTCCTACGAATGAAGCCCTGTCCTAATAGCTGCTCAATCTGATCTCGTAGCTCTCGCATCTCTGCCGGAGCCATATGGTACGGTGCGCGTGCTATAGGTCTCGTATCTGGCAATAAATCTATAACGAAGTCTATCTCATGGCTGGGCGGTAGGCCTGGTATATTCTGAAACACATCGGAATACTCCCTAACAACTGGGATCGAATCCAAAGGAATCACAACCTCCTTAGAGGTATCCTCCTCAATGTAATATAAATGAGCGGTCGAACCTCCCTCTGGGCGAGGCATCGCTACTACAAACATCTCTTACCCCGAAATGGCAAAAATAATGCTCCACCGAAGTAGATAATCATGGCTCTATAAGCGGCGAGCTAATCCATACTAAATATAACATCAAGCTAATGTATGTCTAAGACTAACATATATACAGGTAATACTAAGCTACCAGTCTCTACCCCCACTCAAGGTATATAAAGAAAATAAAAGACCCACCCCCAAGATGGTGAGTCTACACACGTCACTGAGCTCACTGCTGTGGCTAACAACCCTAAGGCTTTCGAGAAAAAAAATTTAGCCTATAAAATAGTGCGTTGCACTCGTAACAAACAAATCTCGACTCATGGTAACATGGATAGAAAAACATACCCTCAACCGCGGGTGACGCCTTCGGGGTTGCTCCCTGTGGAAAATTATAGACACGTTCGCCCTGTAGCTTTCTCTGCTGAACTGAGGCTGTTGGAAAAGGTGGCGGAGTTGGCTTCTGAGGTACATTGTCAGCACATTCCTGCCGTGGGGCCCTATTCTTCTCTGGACAATTTTGACGCCTATGGCCATTCCTGCCACATTGGAAACACCTCCCCCGAAACTACTTTCCTTCCTTACGATATTTACTAGCCTCTCTTTTTCCCTGGTCTTGCTGGCCTTGAGGGGAAATCTGCAGAAAAACTATGTCAGGGCGAGGACAATCCATCCACTTGTGACCCGGTTGTACACATTTATAGCAGAGTTTCGAGATTCTTTGCCGGTCAGGTTGTAGTTTATCCCCAGTCTGATTCAGACAAGATTTACGTTTGTGGTCCTCCATTCCACAACCGAAACACCTCTTGGTGATTTCATTCTGAACCTGGCTTCGTTGTCCCTGACACTTTTGTCTCTGTACATAAATCTCGTTACTAGTGGAACTGACTCTATCTTGATTGTTTTGTTGTCGCAGATTCGGTGCCTTCGCACAGTTCCCAACATCAGTCACATGCACTAGGTTAACCTCTCTAGGTCTTTTGCCTCCTTTAAGTTGTAGGTTGCGTTCTTGGTATTGTAGAACTACAGTGGTAACTGCTTGTGCCACGATACTTGCTAACTCGGCGGTTGATACTCTCCCTGGGGATACCTGAGGTGTGAGTCGATCTTGCTCGATGACTCCCTTAACCGTCTTAGCTAGTTCTTCTTGATGATCCATCTGAAAATTTAAGTAAATTTGGATGAGTTCATCATTCAAATAACCAAATCGCAGAAGTACAAAATTCCAAAGTATAGAGATAGACACAACATTCCTAGTAGTAGGGCTCTATATCAAAGAAAGCGACGCTGAAACATAATAGGCCGCACAGATCCTAAAGGACTCTAGAACCTGATGCTCTGATACCACCAGTGACACCCCGCCTAATTAAATACCGGACGATCACTCCTTTATTAAATTAAATCAAGGTAAACATTTGGTTCATTCTCAACATCACTGTCGATAAAAATAAATTTTTTTTTTCAATTTAACACCCTAAATAATTAAGCTAAGTGTCAAAAACATTTTCATACAAACTTCCAAATTTTAATTACAGAAAAGATTTACTTACACAAAACAACATTTCTACGATATAGAATCACACCACGATGAACTAAAATAAAACCATACATTCGTCAATCGAATGTCAACATAATAAAACCAAACATCATAAACTATCCTGAATAAATCCCATAAAACAATACTGGAATAACTGAAAATATAAAAATCCCAACAATAAATGAAATGATGAAAAGGGCGACACGTGCCCAATAAATGAGAGTAGTAGGAGTGGAGTCAATAACAGAAGCCGTCTACTCAAGTGACCTGCAACTCCCACCTAAGCTGCAGCTCGTTCCTCACAAAGGATCCTAAGCAAGATGCCCCTGTGGCTGGGCACCTGAAAATATACATATATATACAAAAGAGAAAGAGAAAAAGAAACGGGTCAGGGCCCGAAAGTGTGTTTGATTTTAAAATACGTTAAGCAAGTATTTAAATTGATACAGGCCAATGCAAATCATATTAGTTCGACACTCTCTTGAGAAATTCTCACCTCTCTTCTACTGTGCACGCCTATCGTACTAACCTTCCCAAATAATTTAGTTTATCTTAACTTACTCATAAGTTTTCAAACCGGATGAAGACAATGTTTTAAAAAGGTACTTTCAATTTGTAGCACTACTCTCGTTTTAGCTTCATTAAATTATAAAGTTTCCCAGTGTCTTCTCATACTTTCACAAAACAAGTATTTAATAATTTGAGTCAACAACCATGTTCTACTCATCAAATTACAGTAGGCAGTTTAAAGTTTATGACCTCATATATATATTATCTACTCGTATAATATATATATATATATAACAGCACCCCAACTAAACTATGGTGCGGGCATACTCTGCTATCCAATCCCCGTATCGCTCACACAAAGGGAAATACAAGTTCGGAATCACTCTCGAACTGTATTAACATATACAAAACAACGTTGAGGCGAAGCATAGATTCCAAGTCCAAGAGGTTAGTACATACCCACACGTCTCTTAGGACCGTCCGACTATCAATCTGATAGCCCGTACCTAGGATCTTTAACTTCTAGGGTACTAATCAATATCCCCCATAAAGCAACACAGGATAAGATCGTCCCAGCGCGGTAACCTCAGGGATAGCAAGTAGCGAGGGTACATTTTTCACATGTATATAATATATGTACACACAATCATATAAATATACCAATTTTATCATGTTAATATAGGTCACTCTCCTTGCCCATAATTACAACATTTATCCTTAATTTTACATTTTTAAGATTTCGTATAAGGTTTCGTCTCTAACCTTAACTCGGAGGGTTTTCTCACTAATTACGTGACACTCGTGGATTTTATCCCTCCAAGTAACAAATTCAGTAGGTAGACGTCTATTCACTATCGTAGGTATTCGTTGTAATCTCTCACTTGAAATACGCAGTTCGTCGTTCCTTAATTAATTATCCCTTAGACCCAATTATTTTTTCATAATAAAGTTCTCAACACTTAATCATATGTCCTACTGGTCTCTTCTATATCCCAAAACATTTTATTTATAATGCCCAAGAAATATTCCACGGTAAATTAATTCAACTAATTAATCAAGGAGAAAAAGAGTTTGCCAGGAGGGGTCGATCGATCGACGTCTGGGGCTCGATCGATCAAACCTTCGATCGATCGACGCTCTAGGTTCGATCGATCGATCAAACAGGTATTTCGATTTCTGCAGAAGTGCAGTTACGGGTTTGACTAATATTCTTCATTCAAATCCATAATTTCCAACACTAATCATCCCAAAACTTATACTACAATCATGGTAATATATTTCCAGATGTTTCTAACGTTAAGCATGCATATAACCATCATTAAAACCTAAAATCTCATCTAATCATCAAGAACCCTAAGTTTTCTTAACTTTTGTTCTAAACAGTTTTCTCCAGAATTTCCTTCTAACATAACATCACAAATTCGTGGGTTGATCATCTACTTCACATATTATTTCCAGAATATGGTTATAACGATTTCTACATGCAAATCCCTATCAAAAATTGGGGTTTTCTTCCTTTAATTATACTCCTAATCATTCCTACACTAATATGATTATTGCACCAACGAAAATACGCAAGTTAAACACTTGCCTGGGATTTCAGAGGTCTGGTTTTCCTGCTGATATTGGTGTGGTTGCGTTCTCCTCCTCGCGATCTACGCGTTGGTGGTGACGGCGGTGCAATCGGTGGTGTTTTGGGCCTTGAATCACCTTGAGATCTCTCTCCTCTCTTCTCCAATGGCCGTTCTAGGGTTCTGAATGTTCTAACCCTAAAAGGCTGACTTAAATGGCTGCTAAGGATGGCTGAAATTCGTGGGTTTAATTACCCTATTTTGTAAAATGACCAAAATGCCCTCCCGGGTCACTAATTAAGCCTAAAAACACCCCGAGGCCCGAACTAAACCCCCGGGTACACTTTTCTGACTATCTCGACCCTTCCGGACGCATTGGCGCACTCAAAACGACCATATGGACAACTTATAAAATATTCCCTTTTTAATTAACATAATTAGTCCTGACGTGACACGGGCACGTCCCTACTTAAATTTCCGAAATAGTCATTTAATTTACTTATGACATTCAATATAACCAATATAATATATTACTATGCTCATTAGTAATATTCAACAAGTTTCTTATAATTACTAACTCTAGTCACGTTAATAATTATAACATAATTAATTTCCGGATTTTTTATTAAATAAATCATCACATTAACTTTAATAAATCCACAAATTGAATATAGCATAAAAATACGGGGTATTACAAAAAATTAATGCTCAATGGAATAGAGATATCGTCTTAGCTTCCAAGGAATAGAGACACGATCAATGTAATTATTATATATAGCACACGCATAAATAGAAAACAAGATTAGAGAAAGCTGGGAATTAGAATATATACATCATGATATAATAAGAACTTATAATCAGTGGTGACAAAAATATGTGAAAATTAATGAAGCGTGCAAAAAATAGGGAGATAATGAAAGCCTTGAAACTACAATTGCACATCATAAAGATGGTTATCTGTACAACCTCACCAAAGCATTGCAGCTTCAAATATTGGAAATATGAAAACTTATAGACAAAATGATATTAAATAATCTAGATACTTGTTGATTCTCAAACAAAGTGGTTATGTATATAGTCCGATGGAAAATTCAGTATCCAAAATTCTGATGGTTATGTATATAGTCCAATGCAAATGCCGCTGCAATTCCAATCGAATATGGCAACGCAAAAATTCGATTCCATATCGTTCAATTTGCAATCAAACATGGTGTCACGGTGAGAGTGTGCCAGCAATCAATGTCAAACTTTTTTAATTAAATTCCAAATTTAGTCCCAACAAGTCTTAACAAAACTGAATAAATAATGAAACAATCTACGCATGCAAGACAATCAAAGTTGAGGAAAAATCCCCCACAGGGGAAAAACCATCTTATTTTCACTCTAATTTGTAAAGGATGGTTTACACGGATTATAATGAAAATATAAGTAGTGACATACGAAATACCCTCAGAAGTCGGTTTCGATGTCGTCGGCTAGAGTTCCCGCAAGAGCTCCAGAAGGTCAGCAATGGAAAAGCTTCGTCTTCTCCACATGTGTACTCCAGATGAGTAGGATAATCTTCCTTGGGGTTTAGAGGATTCACATAAAGAATTGGGAAATATTTTTCAATCAAAAAGGTATTTAAAAGCTTAAAATATAAAGTCTGGAAACAAGTACTGTTTTGTAGAAACAGAGGTGTAATACCGCGAGATTTTTGGGACGATAATTAATTTATTTTTGGGAGAAATAAATATTATTTTAATTGGAGGATTATTAAATTGGCATTTGAGGTCAAAAATTGAAGAGGTATAAAGTGTTTCGAATGATGATTCTGAGGGCGCGGTTGTTTTCGGAAGGGTCGAGGTAGTCGAAATGACTGTACTTGGGGCTTATTTAGGTTCCGAAATACTTTAAGTTCGTTTTGCTCGAATTAAAGTGACCGAGTCATTTAAAGTTTGTATTATCATTTAAAGTTGTGTATTTTGGAAGACAAGGCTTAAAATCCTACGGGAGATAGAAATCTCCTTAGAGAGAAAGAGAAAGAAAGCGAGAAATAGAGAGAACAAGAAAGAAGAGGAGAAAGAGAGAAAAGCTGGGATTTTCTGCCATTACGCGATCTTGCGGACGATTCAGACTCTACGAATTTGAGGCGAGTGATTAAACTTGCTAAATAATTATTGTGTATCATTTATTTCATGATTTGTGGATTTAAATTGTGAATTTTGGGTTGAATATGTAAAACCTAGATTTTTGGGTAAATCTTAAATTTGTTGTGTATATATGGATTGGAGGATAAAAATTAGTTGGGTTGAGTTATATTATGTATTTGGATGTTAGATATATGTTTGGGTTAAAGAGAAAGGGGGATAATATGAAATAATTGATTTTTGGGATTTTTGGCTTTTGAGAAAATAACCATTTTCGTGACTTCTGGTAGGTCGAATCGATTAGGACCCTTACCGAATCGATTCGAAAACTTGCAGGTGCCCAGGTCTGAGTGACTGAATAGATTCAGCCTCAACCCGAATCGATTCAACCAGAGACAGAACCCTAGGTCTTTGGACCCAAATTAATTCGCCTTAGGGGCCGAATCGATTCGCTGGACCGGATCGATTCAGATTGGGCCCGAATCGATTCAAAAACATGGCACTTTGGGGATGTTTTTCTAGGGTGAGTTTCATCCCATTTCATTTGAGGTTATCATTTGGGAAGCTCTATATGGATTATGAGAAGTATGTTTTGGAGACTTTTAGGGAGTTTCCCTTATAAGAAATTATTGGAGTCATATTGATTTAGTTCGAGAGAATACCGATTGGAGAGTATTGTACCGACTAGTGGGGAGGCCCACTACCATTGAGATTTCTATTTGGAGATAATTATGGAATTATATGAAAGAGGGATAATGCGCTTAGTGATATTGGATTTTAGTATTAAATCCTAAATGGGATAACTTTAAAGGTTCATATGATTGATTGAACCATATTATTGATTGAGAATAATAAATACTGATAGATGTGCATACGGTTCTAGAGAGTATCTTTAACGTAAATTGAATTGGGAGATGTTTCACATAAGTGATAAATGATGATTGAGGTGCATTAGGATATAGAGAATACCCTCAACGTAACTAGAATGGAGAGACGATTCGTAAATAGAAGTGATGTGTTAATTTCAAGTGAAAAATAGTATAGTGTTTACAAAGTGGGGAAGATGTGTGAGTTATTATTGACGAAAATTATACCGAGAGTAAAATATACTAAATAATGATATTATTTTCACTCACTCCTAGGAGCGTACTATGAGCATGTAATAGGGTAATATATACACCTTGTGTGATGGTATACATTGATGTGATGTGATGTGATGATGTATGTATATCTTGTGTGATGATATATATATATATATATATATATATATATATATATATATATATATATATATATATATATATATATATATATATATATATGTGTGTGTGTGTGTGTGTGTGTGTGTGTGTGTATGTGTGTGTGTGTGAAGCATACCCCCTCTATGCTATCATGGGAAGTTGCGCGATGAGGGTGATCCCCCTGGCTTGAGGAGCACGGGGTGGATAGTCCCCAAGACATAGCGTCCATTTATTATTGTGTGATTTTTATTAGGGGTGAGACGTAGTGGGTATGTTTTGTCTCATTGCAGGGGAGGAACTATGGCCGCTTCCCGTATGTTTTGATTTGTTGTTTTACCATGGCAGTGTGATTATAGTCCAATATATGGTAACCGGGAATAAAGTGAGTAATTCCTGGAAGATGATAGCATTGAGAACCTGTGTCCTCGAGTTATATCTCATTAGGATGGTTATTATTATTACTGGTGTGCATAGCACTTTGGATATTTAGGGATTAACGGACCTCAACGACCAACATTGCCAAGGAGTAGTGTATCGGAGGGGTTCCTTGTTTGGATTTCGCTTGCGAGACATCCCACGCACGAAACCTAGTGAAATGTTGGGAGTGAGGAGAAGTTAGTCCTTAGTGCTCATATTTATATATTAGTATGTATCTCGACAATCGACAGTGCCAAGGAGTAGTGTATCGGGGGGTTCCTTGTTTGGATTTCGCTTGCGAGACGTCCCACGCACGAAACGCCGTGCACTGTTGAGAATTGAGAATAATTTATAAATCAGTTATAGTATAAGAGAATTTTGGTTATACGCGTCATGCATTGAGGGCTTAATGAATCTTGATAATCAATATTGCCAAGGAGTAGTGTATCGAAGGGGTTCCTTATTTGGATTTCACTTGCGAGACGTCCTACGCATGAAACACAGTGCAGTATTGAGAATTAGGAGAAGTTTAGTCCTTAGCACTTGATGCTAATAACTCATATATTATTATATATAATTATGTCAATGACTTGAATATGATAAATTCTAGTAAAAGAGAATGTTTATATATATTGTATATGTTAGTAAGAGAACGAATAATTGAGATGGATGATAGTAGAAGTTGAGAGTTATAATTAAGAGGGATTTTAGATGAGTATAAATTTGAAGATAGGTTAAATTATTTCCCTAGATAGATTTGGGTAATTATTTGGAGATCATGTGCATACGATTAGTGGCGTACTTTAGCTGAGAGGTGAGTTAGATTTTATAGAGAGTGCGACTCCATTCAAATCATGTCATAATGCGCTTATAATTATTATGCATTCTAATTCACTTGCTATAAAATGTTTTCACACCTCGGGCTCAGAACCGTTTATATTTTTCTTCTACCTCGTATATATATTGCGTTATTTTAGGTGTTCCTCCGCAAGGACGCCATTGAGGTTATCCATCCAGGGTGTTTGTGGAGCTGTGACAGTAGCGGACTGTTGCGGTATTTTGATATAGTCGATTCCTATCTTTGTATATCTAGATTAGGATTCAGTTTATGTATCGGGTTTATACCCAAGTGTTGTAGTGTAGCACTTTTATAGTGTCTCTCTCATATTATTGTATTGTCTATGACCCGATAGCATAATCGGATATTTTACTTTGTACATTGTGTTGTATTCTTTTATATATTATTTTGAGCACGTGTGTGTCTCTTATCATATTTAGATGTTATGTTGTTGGTTAATGGTTGCATGGTTGGTTTTTTTTAGTGTTAAGTAAAATGTTTTTAAATTTTTTTTATACCCTCTTTTTGTAATAATGGGTAGTTAGCCGTGTTTATAATCGTCAGTAGATGCTGAGAATGATCCACTTGGGATTCCTTATTATTTTGGTATAGGGCTGGCCACCCATTATTATTTTAAGCGGGGTATCACAGGTGGTATCAGAGCATCAGGTTCTAGTGTCTTTAGGATCTATTTGGGTTTACTGCGATCTTCTGTAAGCGTTCTTGATGTAGAGCCAAATTGTTAGGACTGTTGTGTTCATACGTCCATATTTTCTTCTATGATTAGAAAACATTTGAAAGGCATTCTGATACAATTATTCTTATTTCATATGCCACCGAAGAGAGGTCGTTCAGTCAGGAAAAATAAAGGGGCTAAGGGTGTGGAACCCCAATTGCCTCCCAGGACTATGACTACTGATGAAGTTGCTAGTATGGTGGCACAAGCAGTAACTGCTTCCATTTCTACGACGGCTCCATTTCTACGACGGCGCAGCAACCTGCAGTTCAAGTAGCCCAAACTCATTCTGGATCGTCTTTGTGGGAAAGAGTGCGGGCAGATTTTAGTAAGGGGTATCCTCCAGAGTTTTCAGGAGGAGTTGATGCGATGGCTGCAAGTCTATGGAAGAATAGTATGCAGAGGCACCTCCGTATGGTTGAGTGTAGTGAGGTGCAGAAGCAATTTTTAGCCACCTTTAAGTTAACGGGATCCGCTCTCCAATGGTGGGAGTCTATCACAATATTAGAACGGAGAGATACATTGCCTATAACATATTTTTGGGAACTCTTTGATCGAAGGTATTTTCCTTCCGCAATTCATAAGGAATTGAGGAGGAAATTGATGGATGTGTTCCAAGGTAATAGAACGGTGGCAGAGTATGAAGAAGAATTTACTCGATTAGCGAAGTTAGTACCTGATGAGGTAGATACGGAAGAGAAGCTTATATAGAAGTTCATGCGAGGCTTAAATGGGCAAATTCGGCAGCATTTGTTAGAGAGCCCGGCATTAGTGACTTTCGTCGAGGTAGTGATTGTGGCACTGTTGCAGTGTCATGAATATCGTCTACGTTCGTAAGGGGGTAAAAACTTTAGAGATTCGGGCTCATCAAGTAGGTTTGGTGAAGAGATTTCCAGTAATGCCAGAGGGTATAGACAGGATTTTAGAGGGTCGCAACAACGCTATGTCCTTCAAGATGGGCAGAGAGGATTTGCAGGTAAATGTTTCTTTTGTAAAGAATTTGGTCATAAAAAGAGAGATTTCCCTAAAAGAGGTAAAGGAACACGTTTTGAGGAAGTATTGGATGTGCAGCCCCTACAGCAGATTCGAGGTCATTTTAGGCCAAGAGGCTTCGTGTGGGAACCCAGTGATGAGGAGAGGCAATCGGACTAGAGAGGTATGATGTAAGTTATTTTACTTTGTGAATGGGATTATGCTATATGAAGCTTTGGAAATATCGTATGTGAGATAGTTATGAGAGGGTAGTGCTATAACCCTATTATGTATTGAATGACCCTAAAGGAAATTTTGAGCAAGTGAGGCTCTTATGTTATTATCTTTTGAGAGAATAGATTATTTTTTAATGTGCTCATAGAGAGCTATAACTTTGTTGTGAATGTAAGAATTGTTAAAATGTGTTGAGTAGTAATGATAAAGCTACTTTTTTTTATAGTCGTGCTAGACTGATAGATATTTTTATATTCCATCTATGGAAGAGCCTAGTGTATGGAAATATATTAATATGATGTAAGAGATTATTATGACTGAAATGATTCAGAATTTGGTACATTATTATTGAGCGAAAGAATTTTAGCTCATAATTATTCTAAATTTGACAACTATATATTGTTATGTGTATGAAAATTGTTAAAACCTTGTGTCATGGGCATAAGGTACTTTATTTAAATGTCGAAAGACATAAATCGTTTTTAAAATAAACTATTTAAAAAAAAATATTATAGGCCTTTGGGCAATATCAAAATGATTTTTACAAAAATATGTTTTTTTAAAACTCTAGTCCCGATCTAACAAACTCTCAATCCCCGAGGTTTCTACATATTAGTGTATTGGGAGGGTTCCTTGTTTGGATTTCGCTTGCGAGACCTCCCCCGCATGAAAGTAGCAAATGTCAGGAATTGAGAGGAGTTAAATCCTTGGACCTTTCAAATTTTTTATATTATTAGTATGTTAGTATAATTTAATATATTTCTAGTTATTCTACTATTGAGGCAAGTGAAGCCTAATTATTTTTATACGAGTAGAGCTCGAATAAAGGGTGTATGGGCACCCTAGTTTTTAAAATTGGTTTTATAAAACTAAAATAATTCGTCGTGAGAAGTGGGAGGTTTGGGTATAGTGTTAGCGAGGTTGAGTGTAGTGGAGACTAGTTGAGCTATGGAGTATTAGGCTTAGCTTAATTTCGAGGACGAAATTCTTGTAAGTGGGGAAATCTGCAATACCCCAAGATTTTTGGGACAGTAATTAATTTATTTTTGGGAGAAATAAATATTATTTTAATTGGAGGATAATTAAATTGGCATTTGAGGACAAAAATTGAATAGGATAGAAAGTATTTTGAATGATTATTCTGAGGGTGTAGTTATTTTCGGAAGGGTCGAGCTAGTCGGACTGACTGTACTTGGGGCTTATTTAGGTTCCGAAATACTTTAAGTTCGTTTGGATCGAATTAAAGTGACTGATTCATTTAAAGTTGTGTATTTTGGGAGAAACGGCTTAAAAGCCTACGGGAGATAGAAATCTCCTTAGAGATAAAAAGAAAAAAAGAGAGAAATAGAGAGAAGAAGAAAGAAGAGGAGAAAGAGAGAAAAGTTGGGATTTATGGCCATTACGCGATCTCGAGGACGATTCAGACTCTACGAATTTGAGACAAGTGATTAAACTTGCTAAATAATTGTTGTGTATCATTTATTTCATGATTTGTGGATTTAAATTGTGAATTTTGGGTTGAATATGTAAAACCTAGATTTTTGGGTAAATCTTAGATTTGTTGTGTATATATGGATTTGAGGTTAAAAATTAGTTGGGTTGAGTTATATTATGTATTTGGATGTTAGATATATGTTTGGGTTGAAGAAAAAGGGGGATAATATGAAATAATTGATTTTTGGGATTTTTGGGTTTTGAGAAAATAGCCATTTTCATGACTTCTAGTAGGCCAATTCGATTCGGCCCCTTACTGAATCGATTCGGAAAGTTGCAGGTGCCCAGGTCTGAGTGACCGAATCAATTCAGCCCGAGACAGAACCCTAGGTCTTTGGACCCGAATCGATTCGCCTTGGAGGCCGAATCGATTCGGATTGGGCCCGAATCGATTCGGAAACAGGGCAGTTTGGGGATGTTTTTCTAGGGTGAGTTTTATCCCATTTCATTTGAGGTTATCATTTGGGAAGCTCTATATGGTTTATGAGAAGTATGTTTTGGATACTTTTAAGGAGTTTCCCTTATAAGAAATTATTGGAGTCATATTGATTTAGTTCGAGAGAATACCGATTGGAGAGTATTGTACCGACTAGTGGGGAAGCCCACTACGATTGAGATGTCTATTTGGAGATAATTATGGAATTATATGAAAGAGGGAGAATGCGCTTAGTGATATTGGATTTTAGAATTAAATCCCAAATGGGATAACTTTAAAGGTTCATATGATTAATTGAACCATATTATGGATTGAGAATAACAAATGTTGATAGATGTGCTTACGAATCTAGAGAGTATCCTTAACGTAAATTTAATTCGGAGATGTTTCACATAAATGATAAATGCTGATCGAGGTGCATTAGGATATAGAGAATATCCTCAACGTAACTAGAATGGAGAGACGATTCATAAATAGAAGTGATGTGTGAATTTCAAGTGAAAAATAGTATAGTGTTTACAAAGTGGTGAAGATGTGTGAGTTATTATTGACTCAAAGTATACCGAGAGTAAAATATACTAAATAATGATATTATTTTCACTCACGCCGAAGAGTGTACTACGAGCATGTAATATGGTGATATATACACCTTGTGTGATGGTATACATTGATGTGATGTGATGATGTATGTATATATATATATATATATATATATATATATGTGTGTGTGTGTGTGTGTGTGTGTGTGTGTGTGTGTGTGTGTGTGTGTGTGTGTGAAGCATAACCCCTCTATGCTATCATGGGAAGTTGCGCGATGAGGGTGAGCCCCATGGCTTGAGGAGCAGGGGGTGGATATTCCCCAGGCCATAGCGTCCATTTATTATTGTGTGATTTATATTAGGGGTGAGACATGGTGGGTTTGTTTCGTCGCAT
This sequence comes from Sambucus nigra, assembly GCA_949130495.1. Classification (NCBI taxonomy): domain Eukaryota; kingdom Viridiplantae; phylum Streptophyta; class Magnoliopsida; order Dipsacales; family Adoxaceae; genus Sambucus; species Sambucus nigra. The sequence goes on from OX422214.1 coordinate 436,661,752, forward strand.
TGCCGGGAAGGAACTATGGCCGCTTCTCGTATGTTTTGATTTCTTGTTTTACCATGTCGGTGTGATAATCGTCCGATATATGGTAACCTGGGATAAAGTGAGCAATTCCTGGAAGATGATCATTGAGAACCTGCGTCCTCGAGTTATTGCTCGTTGGGATGGTTATTATTATTATTGGTGTGCTTAGTAATTTGGCTATTGAGGGATTAACGGACCTCAACGACCAATATTGCCAATGAGCAGTGTATCGGGGGGGTTCCTTGTTTCGATTTCTCTTGCGAGACATCCCATGCACGAAACGCAGTGCAATGTTGGGAGTGAGGAGAAGTTAGTCCTTAGTGCTCATATTTATATATTAGGATGTATCTCGACGATCGACAGTGTGAAGGAGTCGTGTATCGGGGGGGTTCCTTGTTTGGATTTCACTTGCGAGATGTCCCACGCACGAAACACCGTGCAGTGTTGAGAATTGAGAATAATTAATAAATCACTTATAGTATGAGAGAATTTGGGTTATACGCGTCATGCATTGAGGGCTTAATGAATCTTGATAATCAATACTACCAAGGAGTAGTGTATTGGGGAGGGTCCTTATTTGGATTTCACTTGCGAGACGTCCCACACACGAAACGCGATGCAGTATTGAGAATTGGGAGAAGTTTAGTCCTTAGAACTTGATGCTAATAACTCATATATTATTATATATAATTATGTTAATGACGAGAATATGAGAAATTCTAGTCAAAGAGAATGTTTATATATATTGTACATGTTAGTAAGAGAACGAATAATTGAGATTGATGATAGTAGATGTTAAGAGTTATAATTAAGATGGATTTTAGATGAGTATAAATTTGGAGATAGGTTAGATTATTGCCCTTGATAGATTTGGGTAAATATTTGGAGATCATGTGCATATGATTAGTGGCGCGTTTTAGCTGAGAGGTGAGTTGGATTTTATGCAGAGTGCGACTCCATTTAAATCATGTCATAATGCATTTATAATTATTATGCATTTTAATGCACTTGCTATAAAATGTTTTCACACCTCGGGCTCTGACCCGTTTATATTTTTCTTCTGCCTCGTATATATATATTGCGTTATTTTAGGTGTTCCTCCACAAGGACGCCATTGAGGTTATCCATCCAGGGTGTTCGTGGAGCTGTGACAATAGTGGACTGTTGCGGTATTTTGATATAGTCGATTCCTATATTGTGTATATCTAGATTATGATTAAGTTTATGTATCGGGTTTATACCCAAGTGTTGTAGTGTAGCACTTTTATATTGTCTCTCTCAGATTATTGTATTGTTTGTGAGCCGACAGCATATTCGGGTATTTTACTTTGTACATTGTGTTTTATTCTTTTATATATTATTTTGAGCACGTGTGTGTCTCTTATCATATTTAGATGTTATGTTGTTGGTTAGTGGTTGCATAGTTGGTTTTGTTTGAGAGTTAAATAAAATATTTTTAATTTTTTTTTATACCCTCTTTTTGTAATAATTGGTAGTTAGCCGTGTTTATTTTTAGAATCGTCAGTAGATGCTGAGAATGATCCACTTGGGATTCCTGATTATTTTGTTATAGGGCTGGACATTCGTTATTATTTTAAGCAGGGTGTTATAGGAGGTATGTAGGCTTGGTCAAACGTGTAGCATGAACACTGTATAAATAGCCAAGATGAGGCAGTGCATCGTTAGAGCGACATATGGTGTCGTTTGAGTGAGATGGCATCTCGTTTGAATGAGATACTATGTCGTTCGGACGACATCAGTGATATGTCTCAGAAAACCTCCTTAAAAAGATTTTGCATGTTTATCATCCTCCAGGCATCGAAAAATTTATTTAAAAAAATATTCCCAACTATTTTTGTAAATAATTTAAACACTCCAATTGAAATTCTTTTTACCATTCGTACGTGGAGTGGTGGGAACTGTTGAAGTGTACGTTTCTTAACACATGATGCATGTATGAAGATGATGGATGCATATTCAGATCAAGACTGTCATGGATGATCATGAAGACATGCCGAATGTAGCGGTATCAGACATACTTAATTGTGATGTAGGACATTTGGAAAATTCCTAGATTCTAGTGATAGAAAGAACTTTTGCGTGAATATTTTTCGTCGTTGCTTGATAAGCTCCTCTAATCAAAACCTCAAATACCTACAAAATATAACAATCTCGAGTGTAGAGGTAAGTAAGGGTATCAATCCACATCAAGGGGGTAAAGCAAGTAGAAAATAATTGTAATTCAATTTTTATTTTCTTTTTGTGTTGGATAGGAGGCGGGTGGAGGTCCGATCGGAGCCAGGTGGGTTGCTGGTTCAGGCGACATGTGCGGGGTTTGGTTTTTGATTGTGCCGAGGGTCTCAGTTGGGGTTTACATGGGAGTAGATGCAGTGGTGGGTGGTTCAAACACCGGTGACAGTGGGGGTTTGGTCCGGTCGATCGGTGTCGGGGGGTAGCAGGTGTGAGTGTGAGAGAGAGGAGAGAGATGGTGGGTTGAGGTAAATGGTGGAGATGGTGATGTTTGGCTATGGAGTTTGGTTGAGAGGAGAGAGAAAGAGGTGGGTGATGTGAGGTTGAAGAAGAAGGTGAGGGCTTTGGGTGTAGGAGGATGTAGGGTGGTAGAATGACGGTGATGTAGTGTTTAGGTGTAGGATAGTGTATGGGATTTGTTTATGTGTGTTTATTTTGGACCCTTAAAAATAAAACTAACTAACTAACTAAAAATAATAAAACTATTAAAATTAAAAATCTAAAAATTAAATTTCTAATCTAAAAATAAAATAAAGACTCAATTAAAAATAAAACTAAAAAAAGAAATAAAATCAAAATAAAAAATTAAAATCTATTAAACTAAAAATGAAAATCCTAAAAAAGGTAAAAACTAATAAAACTAAAAAGTAAATGAAATCCTAAAAAAATAACTAATTCTAATAAAATAAAACTAATAACTAATAAAAATAAAGATAAAATAAAAATATACTAATAAAATAAAATAGAAAAATAGAAAACAAAACCTATAAAATACTAAATAAATCCTAAAAATAAAAATGACTCAAATTAAAAACCTTAAAAAAATTAAAAAGGACAAACTAAAGACACATAGGGTTTGGGGTAGGTTTGGGCTAGGTTTAGACTAGATTGGGGTAGGTTAGGGTTATGGGACAAGGTATTTAGCACCATTTATCACACAATTGCCTTGAAATACGCGTTTGAACACCGCAACGTGCATTCTACCTACAAAATAGACAATAAAGCGCATAAGACCCAAATTGCCGAGAATTAGCAACAAAAGTACGTCTATTTGGGGTATAAAATGTACAGTTTTGGGTGCTTATCACACCACCCCCAAACAGAGCGTTGCTAGTGCTCGAGCAATAAGATAGAGAGATAGAGAAAGATAAGTAACCAAAAGAGTACCATTTTCGCGGGCACTTGCGATTGCACTTAGCATGTGCAACAAGCCTTTAAACCTATAGGTTGCCCTATAGGACGAGTTGTGTCTCGTGAGGGTTTGCAGGGAATATACCCACAAAATTTTTATTTTGCAAAAATTTATTGAAAGGTAGTGAATCTGTTATTAGACGTAGAATAGTCGCACAATCCATCACATGAGAAATATTTTGAGAAATACAAGCTAGAAGTGCATAAAAATTTTAGCTAAGTAAATACACAAGGAACATCCTTCCTAGAACTCAACATGTGTAGTGTGAATCAGTCAAAACGGGTCAAGTATCACAAGAGTAATTCCTAGATTGCCTTGTCGGAATCACCGCTTCAACTTTAAATCTCACTAGATATATCTCTCTCAAACAAACTCTCTAGATTACGGTAAGTGTATCGCTCTTGTGTGTGAGGAGGTGATTAAATGTAAGCAAGTTTAAATGTCTCACACACACATAAGAAAGAATGAACAATTAGAAAGAAAAATGATCTCATGAAAGAATGCTAACCACTATAGTGAGAACGTCGAGTTATTCACCACGTTGTCTTTCATTTTCCTGAACACCTAGGGGAAAACATGGATTTTTATGGGTGAGGGGAAATGAAATGGTATGAGAAGGATGTGATAGGTAGGATGGATGGGATGAGGTAGGTAGGATAGTGATATGATGGATAATGGATGAGTGATGGGTGCGATAAGATTGAGAAGAGTGTACTATACATGAAGAACAAATGTCTTTATTTAACAAGGACTAAACTATTAACTACAAACTCTCTTTCTTTTCTTTTCTCTTTTTTTTTCTTTTTTTTTTCTTTTTTTGAGACCAACACTAAAGAAATTTAACATTTGGAATAAACACACTTTTTCTCAAAAATGATGATGGATGATATATGAATTGAGTGGGGAATGTGTATGGATGGTGAGGGGAATAGATGTGAATGTAATGGGTAAGTGAATAGAAATGTGGTATGGAAAAGTGGTAGGTATATGGATGAAAATCTAGTATTCGGGACAAATTTCAAGACACGCATTTCTTACATCTCGAAAAAGATGTCATTCTCAGTGATCAAGCCAAAATTTTAATGAAAAGAATGAGATCATACAACAATTTAATGCGGACCCAAATGAAGTTGAATCAACTTGTGACTCGAAGATTGCGTAAGACACTCTTAAAGGGTGACAGGAACAAATATCACAAGTTAAAGTCTATACTAGTGATCCTTAAGGGTTTCTTAAGAATTGTAGTAATCCTCAACTTTAAACCGTAGTGACTTCATAAGTGCGCAAATTTTGTTGAGTCTAGAAATTCATGGTGCAACATGCCTTGTTATGTATTACATAACCTATTAGAAAAAATATTCTCTAGCTTGATTTCTAGAATTAAAAAGATGGATGATAGAAAATTCACATCAATGATTGAGATGAAAGAAACTGCACAAAATTTTAAAAATCAGGTTTAAAAAATCAAAATTTTCAAAAGAGGTATGATTTTGGTAAAATTTCCCACCCCCAAACAAAAAGAAACATCGTCCTCGATGTTAAGTGAAGTGATTTTTTCAAATGGAGAGCATAAGGTAGGAAAGATATTACTAGAATGAACCGCTAATGAAGTGGATAGATGAAGCCAAGAATAAACCTGAATGAAATGAGAGAAGAAAAAAAATATACAAGTCTATAAACATGTCAAAACATAGGGTGATGTGAAACACCACCCCCAAACAGGATGAGACTAGTACAAAAAATGTGGGTTGCCTCCTGGTAGCGCTAAGTTTAATGTCTTTATCCAGACCAAACCATTCTCACCCTAGAGATAAGATCTATGAAAGCACAGGCGGCAGAAGATTGGGTCATGAGAATCACCCCCAAACAAGACTGAAGCGTCAGTCTTGTTGGAATCAGGCTAAAAGGGTCAATGCACTTGTATGGAAAAGTGCATCACACGATGCAAAGCATCGGTGGACCATGGGTGGTTGGGGATTAGGGTAAGGGTGAGGGTGAATAGGCATCGGTCACGGGCTTTATTTAGCCGGAAGGTGAGGGAAACTAGGGCCCTATAAGCATGGTGCTAAAGTTGGTGAGGGAGGCGAAATGGTGTGGCAATAGGAATGGGGTGGTCCTCATAAAAATCACACGACCATTTTATGAATGGGCGATGATAATGGTCGCAGCGTGACACGCCAGGGAGCTATTGAGAAGAAAAATCAACATCACAAGGAAGCGGTGTGCATGGAGGAATAAGCTCGGTGTCACGGAAGTGGAGAGTAGCACCATAAATACTCTCGTAGATGGTGGAGGATAGTTTCAGGTGATGATCTAAAAATGTAGATGGAAACGTGAAATGTGTAAAATCAAGATCCAAACTAGGTGGTGGGGTGGAAGGGATAATGGGTGGGTTAGGTGGGATAAACAGTGGAGGAAAATGATCCAACTCAAACGTGGGAGACACACAATCAGTGGGAAGAATAAATTAATACTCACAAGGGAGTGTGCTTTCTAAAGATGTAGTGGTCAACTTCTCCATAAGAGTAGTATCTGGGAATGTGGTGGGTGGGGAAGACGAGGCACCGAGATCTAAGATAGAGTAATCACTAGAAATATTAGGCTTCAAGGGAGCCATGTATAGTCGGACATCATCCATATCCGGATAGTTAGGAACTATCACGGATTCTATCTCGGGAAAATGGTGAGCACTCATAACCGGAGCTAACCTAGGATATTTTGGTTCCTCGGGAACACAAGAGGTAGGGTCGATAGGTGTAGACTCACTCTTATTTTTGGATATGACAGGAGTGTGAACTGCAATGATGGGTTCAATTGGATATGGTAGAATTTGATCAGGCTCACTATCGAAAGCTAAGTCAACACAATTGTCGACTTGGGGCCCGGACCATGGAATGGTCCCAACTTAGAGATTCTTGGGAGGATAGGGTTGGTCACACTCAAAATCCATGTCATAAGAGGACACATCATCATCACACTCGGGTGCAACAATGGGTGGGGCCATGGGAATGTCCGACACTCGCTCACACTCAATTTCCTTAAAGCGTTGTTCAAGCCTTTGGAGGGCTTCATTTTGAATTTGAGTGGCTCGATTTTGCTCGAGTATGAACTTTTGCAAGAGGATTTAGAGAGCGGATGGGGATGATGGTGATGTAGTGATGGGTGGCGGCGGTGGTTGAGGTGGACACAACTCGCTATGGACAGGATTGTACGGAGAATACTAAAATGAAGTGTGGGGAGTGGGGCCAAGTTCATCATACACGAACGTATCGCTTTCGTGATGGACAAATGGTTGATAATCGTGGGGTGCATAGTGAGGTAACTGATCGTGAATGGGTGCACAAGGTTTCCATGACAACTATTGGAACGTGTGAGGATCCACAACATTGGGTTGGGGTTCGTATTGCGTGGAAGGGTGATCAGGCCTCCATGAATAGCTTGGGTACTCACAAAACTCGGGATTAGGTATATCGCGATAATAGGCCGAGGTGGTTTCCGGAACAGTGTCATATGGATACACATGTTCCATGGTGGGTTCAGATGGATATGGCAAGTATGGACACTCATGAGACATGTGATCGGCATAGGAACAATAGGTGCACAACAAAGGAGGAGACACGTCGACACTTGACACCGAGGGTGATGGAAAATGAGGTGCGTGCATGGATGGGTCAAGAGTATCAAGGGCATTCGTGATAGAGGTGAAACCACTAAAAGTCTCATAAAGAGACGGTTCGGGATTACTCTCACACGTATCGCGTGTCAATGGAAAATGACCAAAGTAGTCCCGTAAGGGACGTTCTTCGGCCATGAGGAGAGAAATATTTTTTTTATTTTTAAATTTTTTCAATAGGAAAGAAAATATATTTTTTTTTGTTTATTTTTAAATAAATAAAGAAAATATTTTTGGATTTTTTTATAAAAATAATAGAAGAAGATATTTTTGGATTTTTGTGAAAAAATATAGGAAGAAAAATATTTTTGGATTTTTCTAAAATGAAAGAAAGAAAATATTTTGGGATTTATTTTTTTGGAAGAAAAGGTGGGGAAGAATATGGACTCGGAAATTTGGGACGAACTAACTAAAACCGACTACCAAAAAATGAATTAGACACACGCACAAGTCAAGAATAATTCCTAACTAGCACATAACCAATTTTTATCTTATTGCTCGAGGACTAGCAATGCTCTGTTTGGGGGTGGTGTGATAAGCACCCAAAATTGTACATTTTATACCCTAAATAGACGTACTTTTGTTGCTAATTCTCGGTAATTTGGGGTATAAAATGTATAGTTTTGGGTGCTTATCATCTACCTCGGATATTTATAAAACATGTCCTTACAAATCTCCCCCTAAGTCTATGCCGGTACATACATAAAAATATTTGAAATTATGCTGGTAAAAAACAACTGACATACAATGTAATATCTCCATTAAATCCGAAAACTGGAAATACTAAATGTGTATCTTCACAAATTCGATCCTCTTAAAATCTTTAACTCTTCAAACTTTAATTGTCATCATCAGGGTGTGCGAAAAAATGATATACCACTTTGATACCTACACGCATGAGACAAGAAACAAATACTTGTGGCACGCAACAGTTTGAAATATAATGATACGCAGAAATAAATATCAATAATGAGCAAGCAAATCATTATAAAAACAAACACGCAAATCTCCCCCATAATTCGTTCTCCTCCTTTTTATGATGTCCCCAAATAGACATATATGAAGAACATACGCAATGCAAATGGCCAATGCCATAAGGCCATACTTTTTTTTTTAATTTTCAAAAAAAAAATTTAAGGCAAAAAAAATCACACCATGAAAGAACACCAAAACAACCAAGTCAATGATAGCGGAAATGTAGGAATGTGAACAAATTAAACAGGAAAATCAATACATACAACCATAACATATGTGCATGATGAATGTTGGATATTTCTAATGAATAAACTCAACATCTTCATTAGGTGTAAAAATTATGGAATTAAAAGAAATTGACTCAATCAAATTAGCAAATCAAAGCTCAAGGTGTTTTCCACACCAATAACTTCCAAAACGTGTGAAACACTTTTTCATGACTTTCAAGGATGTGCACACCCGTTTTTCATTTCTTTCCATCCCACCACCCTCATAATTATATTTTTCTTTTGAGGTGGTGAAACTGAAACCTATTTGCCCATTTGAGTTGGAATGAGATTTTATTATTGCCATTTAATTTTTTCGGGTACTTTTTCAAACGGTGGCTTTCTCGACGAGTTAATTTTTAAACTCTCCTATCCCTTTCCCTTGATTCACTCAACATATGTTTGTGCAATTAATTCCTCACGATAAATGATTTTTACATGCACTACTATCTTGTAAAGTTTCATCGCATTTTGGTCGTTGTATAGACAAAATTGAAATGGAAACACTCAAGCCAATATGTGATAGACAAGTACAATACTCACATAATACCATGCATGTGTGAAATAAAGGAGACAAGGAGCCAAACACGTAGAATATATCACTAATCACATCACAAAGACTCCAATCAATGTAAAGCACATGGATGAAATGATGTAGCATCTCAAATCACTGTCAAACAGTCACGAGGAATATGGAATGAAGTTGTGACTATGGTTATCTTAAATGTTCATCCATAAACAAAATACAAAACTCCTTTTGTGTTTTTCAAAAAAAATTATGAAAAGAAAATCTTTTTGGCTTTTTCTAAAAATAAAAAATAAATTTTTTTAGATTTTTTTAGAATAAAAAATCAAACAAAGAAATATACAAATGATACAATCTAGAGATAGGAATCAAATGATTGATCACAGAGAAAATGTATCCTACTCTAGATCTACTGTCCACCCCTCAGTTAACTGTGCAAATTCCTAAACACTTCCTCAGAATCTTGAATCGAAGGGCATCTAAAGGCTTCGTGAAGATATCGGCTAACTAGAGGTCGGTAGATACAAAAATCAAGGATGCGGCCTTTTCCTCTACAAGCTCACGGATAAAGTGCTCGCGTATCCTAATATATTTTGTGCGCAAATGCAAGACTGGATTACGGGATATATGTATCGTGCTCAGGTTATCACATGAAATAGTCATGGTGTCATGGGATATCCCATAATCCTCCAACATCTTCTTCATCCACAGAAGTTGCGTGCAATAACTCCCGGTGGCTATGTGCTCAGCCTCCGCAGTGGACAAAGATATGGAGTTTTACTTCTTGCTCAACCAAGAGACAAGAGTAGAACCAAAGAAAAAACACCCACCAAAAGTGCTCCTACATCCATATGCATTCCTGACCCAATCGGTATCCGAATAGGCGAATAAACGGTCACTGGTATCAAAAGAATACCAAATGCCAAGTGAGAGAGTCCCACTCACGTATTTGATAATACGTTTAAGATCGAGTAAGTGTGACTCTTTTGGGAATGCCTGATATCGCACACAGACTCAGACATTAAAGGTTATGTAGGGGCAACTGGCGATCAAGTAGAAAAGACTATGTATCGTATTCCAATACAAGGTTTGCTCTACATCCTTGCCTGAAGTTTCCTTGCTAAGCTTAGTTGAGGTACTCATTAGTGTACGTGCGTTCTTAGCGGAGTCTAGACCAAATTTCTTCACCAGGTCTCTAGTATACTTAGATGGGGGATGAACACCGCATCCTCTAGCTGGAGAGCCTGGAGACCAAGGAAGAAAGTAAGATCACCAACCATGCTTATCTCAAACTCACTCTTCATCTCCTCCTCAAAGTGTTGAGCATGCTCGGAGCACGTGGATCCAAAGAACTCGCTCTCTAAGATTCTCAAAATCAGTAGTGGCATATGACATACTCTCAAAATCCGTTGGAACTTTTCACTATAATTTGTAAAGAATGGTTTACACGGATGTAACAACCCTAGCTTTTAGGAGGATAATTTTATATTAATTTCACCGCATAAGGTAATTATATAAAATGTTGGAACTGGAGTAAATATTAATTTAATGAGTTAAAAGTTAATATTTACTGGATTGATGCATATTTACTGTATATGAAAGTAAATATCGTCCGGTTGCATGTTTATAGTGTCATGTATTTTAAATGACATTATGGTCAAAATGAAAATTGGGACTGGAAATAAATTATTAAATTGTCGGATGCAAGTTTAGAGGGTGTAGTTAGTCTCGAAATGTCCGAGACAGTCAAAATAAGTGCCATATTGTATTTTTGGGTTTCGGGCACTTTTACCTAGTTTTAACTTAAACGCATATTGGGAGTCATTTTTATGCGGTATTAACCACTTAAGTTGGAGTCTTTAGATTTAACCCACGATTTTAAGTCTTGCCCCTTATTTCATTTCCCTATTATATGTCTTAAACTAAGAGAGAAAAAAAGGAGGGAGAGAGAGGAAGAGAAAAATGGAGAAATGAGAGAGAATTGGAGATTGAAGATTGGAGATTGCTTCTACCACAAAGAAATATGAGATTTCAACTCTAAAGAAAGTTTTCTACTTGCTAATATATGATTTAAGATGAATAAATTGTTTCATAGTTGTTTATTTGTATTTATGGATCCAAAATAGAATTTGTGGTGATTTAACCCTAATCTTGGTTTTTGGATGATGAAATTGTGGATATTAGTGGTTAATAATCATGTAGAATGATTTGGGGTAGATTTATGATGTTGGTTGTGGGAAAAAATGGAAGAGATTGGAGTTTGGGGAAATCTAGGGTTTATAACCCTTGAAGCCATTCTTGGCAAATACTCTAGGCCGAATCGATTCGCTAAGGGGCAGTTCCCAGGTCTGCTTGGACCGAATCGATTCGGGTCCAAGCCAAATCAATTCGGTAGTTGCAGAATCCCAGGTCTTGTGTCCGAATCGATTCGCTGTTTGGGCGAATCGATTCGGATTCATGCTGTTTTTGAGTTTTTTTTTTAACTCAATTTTTCTCCTTTTCTTTAAGCTTAAGACCTAGGAACCTTCTTGAATGAAGTAAACTTAGCCTCCTAGAGTTCTAGATGAGTTGGGAAACTACCCTAAATTAGAAATGGTTCATATGGGGACTTTTTCGGGGTTAGGCCTGTTGATGCTAGGGCAATCTTTCTTCTAGTTGATTGTTATGAAACTAGGAGATGTAGTGTTATGTTTGGGAGACTTTAGAAGCTCAATTGAGCTATATTGGTCTTAATGATTTATAATAACTCCATAAAAGTGTGTTGGGAGAATAAATTGAAAGTTCATTCATTCCTTTGAAGGATGATAGTCTTGGGGTTTTATAATAACACCCTATTAGGTTTGGAGATAATTAAGAGTTTATTTACTCTTTTGAGGTTAAGGTAACGATATAATTTATTGTATGGCTCCCGGTAATAAGGTGAATTATTTACAATAATGTAAATAAGAATGGTTTCAAATAAAACGAAACATACGTGTATAAATGGAAATGAAATGGATATGGTAATGATGATGGTAAATGATAATTTACTTAATCATGAATATGGTAAATGATAATTTACTTGATTTATGGAAATGGTAAATAAAATGGTTTAAACACACCTATCTAAATGACATCATAAGGGAAGTTCGTGTGTGAGGTGAAGCCCCCTGACTAATGACTGCAGGGTGGATATAGTCCTAGGCCATGTGAGCGTTTGTTGTTATATATTTTTCTACGATGGGTAGGAGATTCCAGGTGTGGTCTTGACTATCCCGCAGGCACATGGCCGCTTCCTGACGTCTTGCATTATAGGTTCCCAAGTTGTCTTAATGGTAGGCCCTAGAAGATGATGGTCATTTAGGGGCGCGAACAGTGGGAAAACCCAGACGGGCGGTCTTAGAATCGTTATATGTATATAAATATAACTATTCATAATCAAGTGGAACTTGATGTGTTGAAATATGCCATAAAGAGCATAAAGAAGTTCTATAAAGAGCACATATAAATGCCACAAAGAGCATTTGAAAATGACTATTTTCTTGATAAGGAAAGGATTTTTACAAAAAGTAAAATTGAGATAAAAATGCCATAAAGAGCATAAGATTGTGATTATATATATATATATATATATATATATTTCCTATTAAGGAAAAGATATATGAAATAATTGGGGCGCATGATGAAGTTTTAGATTAATGTTATTCATTTTATTTTTCCTGCTTAGCTTATGTTCTAAATTGTGTAGGTAGATTCTTATTTCTCTTTATTCATGACTTATCATTCATAACTGTCATAAATTTTATTCATCTGGTAATCATATAGAACCGGGCCCTAACCCGTTCATATTTCTTGTTGTGCTTGCATCTTGTATTCGCTCAGGTACTCCGCCACAAGGATGCCTGATTTGAATTCCGATAACGGTGTCTTTGGCGAGCCGTGATGCTTTGTGGGTATTACGGGGCATTTGGAAATAGACGTTGTTAATCTTGCACTCTAGATAAGTTCGGGTCTTTTTACTCGGGCGAGAGGCCCAAGCTTTTGTACTTGATTAATGTAATGCATTACGTAATTAATGAATTTGTTTAATTTTATTATATGAGTCTGTGGCCGACAGTATATTCGGTCCCTTATTGTACATTTATGCATATGTAATATAATTTCATCTGGATTTCCACTTTCTCTTATTGGTTTGTTAAGTTGTTTTCTTTTATTAACTTTAAAAATCAAAATTTTTGGCAACCTGTTTTTCTAAAATAAGGAGTGGTTATCCCGTATACTTCTTATTTTGTTGTGATGCTGAGAATGATTCCATCCATGATTCTGTTATTTTGGAGTATCGGGCTGGCCACCCCCTATTTCGGATGGCGGGTTGTCACAGATGGTATCAGAGCATTAGGTTCTAGAGTCCTTAGGAATCTGTGTGAACGCTTTGCGCTTTCAGCATTGCTTTTGATTTGACATAGAGCCTTAGGATTAAGATCGTTGATTTCTCTTGTGAGATCTCGTTCTTCTGCCCTGAGGTAGAACTCATAGAATCTTTTGCGCGTTAGTGTGAGAATAGTAGGTCGATTGAATAAAGTCGTTATGAGAAGGATTTGTAAGAACTGTAAGTTGTGGTCGGGGATGAGGACCGCTTTGGAGGTCGCTTCCCTTTTTGTAGCACTTTTTTATTTTGCTACTGCGACTACTAATTATGGTAGACCTAGTTTTCCAAGTACCACTGGATGTAGAGGATAATACTAAGCTTGAGATTTCAAGAAACGTTAAATTGAAGTGGAGAAGTGCCCAAATAAAAAGAATGGAGGAAAATCCTTCACCCGTAGGAGTAGTGTTGAATTGGTGGGAGCGTAGTCACCTTAATTGTGGCCGCAGAAAGTTTTGCCCATGGATAAACTCGATAGATACTTCCTATTGTAAGTTTCTCTAGGGTAACTGGAAGGAGGAGAAGGTAGATTCTCAAATGTTCACGCGAGGCTCGGTCCGAGGCCGACATATGAATAAAGAGTTGTGCGATTAGGGAGATCGTACACTAAAGAAAGGTAGGTATAAGGAAGGGAGAGCCCTCCAATGGAATGATAGGATCCAAAATAAGTGTCGCTAACACTTCTGATGGAGCAGTAATCATGAAAGCCCATTGGTTGACATCCGCCTGGGGAGGTGTCATTGAACAGAGGAAGAGGAGGCTGAGAGTGTGTTCTCTTTTATTGAGAAAGTAAAAGGAACTACGTGGGCTATTATGACGTGGAAGAACCACCCATTTTGATTATGTTGATTGGAGATCAAGGGCAAAGATAAAGTGCCTAGTTGTGGAGTTGATGGAAGTAATGTTGGTTCGTGTAAGACTCGAATATGGAGTCTGAGAACCATTAGTATTAACCTAGAGTGATTGGCATAAAATGTTGGCGAGAATTCCACCTTATTAGTGGGTGGTGTATTCCTTAGGATAAGATTTAGTAGTATTATATCTACTATACATTCGGGTGTGTATATTGCGGTCGTGGTAGTTTCGATGCTACAAAATAGAGTAATTATATGACTTCCGTGGTAGGGAAGTTTTATATTTTGCTTCACTCGTTATAAAGCGAGTGATGCTATAGTTTCTTTTAAGTACTATGTGTGCAATGTGCTAAGTTTATGATGTGTACTATACAAGTAAAAATATATTGGTTTTATTGGGATGATAGCAAGCAAATAGATTGCGAGGCTATCTTACTTCTAGTTTCAGGATGGAACTAGTTGTCCTATAATGTCTCTCCTGGATACAGGTTGAGACTTTATGTGGGTGGTTGAGGTAAGTAGGAGGTTTTTATTACTTGTTGTGTTATCTTGCATGTGTGTTTAGTTGATTTCTTGTTTGCATTGTATGTGATTGGTATGCCTTATCTCCACGATCGACAGGTTGAGTAGTAATGCATAGGAGGGGTTCCTTGTTTGGATTACGCTTTTGCTGGACGCTCCACGCATGAACCTCAAAGATGTTGGAAGTGGGAAGATGCTATTCTTTCTTCTTTTAAATTCAATTCATTTTATTTATTTATTTTGTTGGTTGAAGGTTGGGTTGAAAGGTTTAGCCGAGAATCGCGTAGAAGAGTGATTAAGGGATATTAAAGTGCGAGATAGAAGCACTGTATATAGTTATCTCCTCTAATTGATGTGAGGGAGACTGCGATACGAATTCGAATTGAGACTTCGGGTTATGCCTTGATAAGAAGGCTATTTGAAAGATGTATATATGTTATGGGATGAAATTTGTAAGACCTCACAGAAAGTGAATGTCTGATTAATTGAAATCTATAAAAATGTAAGGGTAATATATATATAGAGGTGGAATTTTATTACTAAAATTTTAAGCTATAATTTACCGATCCCGATTATGTGTTTTAGACCGTCGCATCTTAATGACCGATGATGCGAGGTAGTAGTGTAACGGGAGGGTTCCTTGTTTGGATTTCTCTTCGACGAGACGTCCCACGCACGAAACCGAGCGAATGTCGAAAGTTGAGATAGGTCTTGGACACTAAGGATATACTTAGTATTATATATATATATATATGACTTATATAGGATATATATAGATCGAACTTAGATTTATTAGGACTTACGGCCATTAGGGCATGTGATGTTGATTTAGGAAGATTATAAGGAGTTGACCATGAATAGGTCGTGGGTTACCTCTAAGGGGGATTAGATCCCTAGGAACGAGAAGTGTGGAATCTCAAGAGATTTCGAAGGTTAGGCCGATGGAGGTGATACCTCTCCTAGTTAAAGTGTTACATTAATAACCTAACTTTTGGGGAGTTAAATGGATGAATTGACTTTCACTCCCGAGTTCATGTGGTTAAGCTCGAGGGTGAATTTAATGAATAAGTCTCTGCCAGGAGCGGGAAGTAATAATACTGGAGCATGGACCCGTTGTCTATGCATCTCACAAGCTTAAACTTGTGGGAAGTATTATCCCACGCTTGAATTATAATTCGTTACGGTGGAAGTCGCCTTAAAGAAATGTAGGCACTACTTCCTGAGCAGGGAAATTTAGTCTTTCTCGCGAGCAATAAGTGGTTGTAGTATGTCGAGGGAGAAATTGAGTTGGTGTTTGGATTTGTTAAAGAACTATCAATTGGATATTCTCATTCGCTAAGGAAATGTGATTGGGGTAGTAGATGTGTCGAGTAAGAAATACGTCGTAGATATTTGTGTTGGCATGGAAAGTTAAATGAAACGAGTATGACTCGGAAGACTTTGTAGCGAGAGCATTCCGGTCTGTGATTGACCATTTCACCTACTCGTGCGAAGAAGAGTATCGGTGGAATGAAGAAGGGTATATTCATAGACGTTTGCATTGAATTGTCGGCACCGTTCTGGTCATGCTCCTATTTGATAACATTATCGATCGTTTGACCAAACCGTTGCTTTTTCGGTCATTGCGGGCGGACGATATGTAGAGGAGTCGCCCCACTTTTTATGGAGAAATGATAGAACTGTAGGGGGTGCCTATATAAATGGTAGTGCACCGAGATTAGATATTCGTGTCGATGGTTCGGTAAAGTTTCCATGAAGGAATGGGAATTGTATGGAGATGGCGTATATCTTACCACCCTAAAGTGGATGAATGATTGGAGGAAGTTGACTAAATGCCGAAGGACATATCTTGAATGTGAACCTTAAGATACATAACGGACGGTGCAGTAGTTGGGTGGATGGAAATTCCAATACAATAATTGGGCTTTTTGATGGCTTTATGGATCATTTCCTAAAGTATGTCACCGTGAGTAAATTGCATACTCATTGAATGGGGCCACTGAATAATTGGTTCCTTGGACTTGGAATGGTCCCGGAACATTTCCTTAAGGATCGGGCTTTTGAGCCATATGCTTTGAAGAGCTACGGCTATGCAAGGAGAAGTTGAGTAGTGTTGGGTTTAATCCAATTAGTGTTGGTATAGGTATCCCCAAGGTGGGATGTTGCGTGATTTAGGATGTAAGGCATTTTTTGCCTAGTCACGTAGTTAGCATCTTCCACCATAGGAAGCTAGAACTGATAGTTTGTGAGGAACGTTTTGTGCTATGCTAGAGCACAAAGATTGTGGACTGAGATCGATATAGACGACCTTAGTCCGAGTCCATTTTGGGATGCCCTAGTAACGAGGGTTTATTAAGGACGATAGAATGATAGCTTAAGATAGTATACCCTTTATGCGTATAGGGTATGTCCGAATTTTGGGGACAAAATTCCCTCATAAGGGGGGGGGGGGGGGGGGAGTATGTAACAACCCTCGCTTTTAGGAGGCTAATTTTATATTAATTTCACCGCATAAGGTAATTATATAAAATGTTAGAACTGGAGTAAATATTAATTTAATGAGTTAAAAGTTAATACTTACTGGATTGATGAATATTTACTGTATATGAAAGTAAATATCGTCAGGTTGCATGTTTATAGTGTCATGTATTTTAAATGACATTATGGTTAAAATGAAAATTGGAACTGGAAATAAATTATAAAATTTCCGGATGCCAGTTTAGAGGGTGTAGTTAGTCTCAGAATGTACGAGACAGTCAAAATAAGTGCCATATTGTATTTTTGGGTTTCATGCACTTTTACCTGGTTTTAAATTAAACGCGTATTGGGAGTCATTTTTATGAGGTATTAACCACTTAAGTTGGAGACTTTAGATTTAAGCCACGATTTTAAGTCTTGCCCCTTATTTCATTTCCCTATTATATGTCTTAAACTTAGATAGAAAAAAAGGAGAGGAAGAGAGAGGAAGAGAAAAATGGAGAAATGAGAGAGAATTGGAGATTGAAGATTGGAGATTGCTTCTACCACAAAGAAATCTT
Organism: Sambucus nigra; assembly: GCA_949130495.1. Classification (NCBI taxonomy): domain Eukaryota; kingdom Viridiplantae; phylum Streptophyta; class Magnoliopsida; order Dipsacales; family Adoxaceae; genus Sambucus; species Sambucus nigra. Next base: position 436,679,471 of record OX422214.1, read on the forward strand.
AGATTTCAACTCTAAGGCAAGTTTTCTACTTTCTAATATATGATTTAAGATGAATAAATTGTTTCATAGTTGTGTATTTATATTTATGGATCCAAAATAGAATTTGTGGTGATTTAACCCTAATCTTGGTTTTTGGATGATAAAATTGTGGATATTAGTGGTTAATAATCATGTAGAATGATTTGGGGTAGATTTATGAAGTTGGTTGTGGGAAAAAATGGAAGAGATTGTAGTTTGGGGAAATCTAGGGTTTATAACCCTCGAAGCCATTCTTGGCAAATACTCCAGGTTGAATCGATTTAGCCCCCTAGGAGAATCGATTCACTAAGGGGCAGTTCCCAGGTCTGCTTCGATCGAAACGATTCGGGTCCAAGCCGAATTGATTCAGTAGTTGCAGAATCCCAGGTCTTGTGACCGAACCGATTCACTGTTTGGGCGAATCGATTCGCTAGGGCGAATCGATTCGGCCCTAGGGCGAATCGATTCGGATTCATGTTGTTTTTGAGTTATTTTTTTTTAACTCAATTTTCTCCTTTTCTTTAAGCTTAGGACCTTGTAACCTTCTTGAATGAAGTAAACTTAGAGTCCTAGAGTTCTAGATGAGTTGGGGAAACTACCCTAAATTAGAAATGGTTCATATGGGGACTTTTCCGGGGTTAGGCCTATTGATGCTAGGGAAATCTTTCTTCTAGTTGATTGTTATGAAACTAGGATATGTAGTGTTATGTTTGGGAGACTTTAGAAGCTCAATTGATCTATATTGGTCTTAATGGTTTATAATAACTCTATAAAAGTGTGTTGGGAGAATAAATTGAAAGTTCGTTCATTCCTTTGAAGGATGATAGTCTTGGGGTTTTAAAATAACACCCTATTAGGTTTGGAGATAATTAAGAGTTTATTTACTCTTTTGAGGTTGTGGTAACGATATAATTTATTGTATGGCTCCGGATAATAATGTGAATTATTTATAATAATGTACATAAGTATGGTTTCAAATAAAACGAAACATACGTGTATAAACGGAAATGAAATGGATATGGTAATGATGATGGTAAATGATAATTTACTTAATCATGAATATGGTAAATGATAATTTACTTGATTTATGGAAATGGTAAATAAAATGGTTTAAACTCACCTCTCTAAATGACATCATAAGGGAAGTTCGCGCATGAGGTGAAGCCCCCTGACTAATGAATGAAGAGTGGATATAGTCCTAAGCCAGGTGAGCGTTTGTTGTTATATATTTTTCTACGATGGGTACGAGATTTCGGGTGTGGTCTTGACTATCCCGCAGGCACATGGCCGCTTCCTGACGTCTTGCGTTATAGGTGCCCAGGTTGTCTTAATGGTAGGCCCTGGAAGATGATGGTCATTTAGGGGGGCGCATAGTGGGGAAACCCGGACGGGCGATCTTAGAATCGTTATATGTATATAAATATAACTATTCATAATCAAGTAGAACTTGATGTGTTGAAATATTCCATAAAGAGCATAAAGAAGTGCCATAAAGAGCACATATAAATGCCACAAAGAGCATTTTAAAATGACTATTTTCTTGATAAGGAAAGGATTTTTACAAAAAGTAAAATTGAGATAAAAATGCCATAAAGAGAATAAAATTGTGATTATATATATATGTTTCCTATTAAGGAAAAGATATATGAAATAATTGGGGCGCATGATGAAGTTTTAGATTAATGTTATTCATTTTATTTTTCCTGCTTAGCTTATGTTCTAAATTGCTTAGGTAGATTCTTATTTCTCTTTCTTCATGACTTATCATTCATAATTGTCATACTTTTTATTCATCTGGTAATCATATAGAACCGGGCCCTAACCCGATCATATTTCTTGTTGTGCTTTCATCTTGTATTCGCTCAGGTACTCCTCCACATGGATGCCTAATTTAAATTTCGATCTCGGTGTCTTTGGCGAGCCTTGATGCTTTGCGGGTATTACGGGGCATTTGGAAATAGACGTTGTCATTCTTGCACTCTAGATAAGATCGGGTCTTTTTACTTGGGCGAGAGGCCCAAGCTTTTGTACTTGATTAATGTAATGCATTATGTAATTAATGAATTTGTTTAATTTTATTGTATGAGTATGTGGCCAACAGTATATTCGATCCCTTATTGTACATTTATGCGTATGTAATATAATTTCATCTGGATTTCCACTTTCTCTTATTGGGTTGTTAAGTTGTTTTCTTTTATTAACTTTAAAAATCAAAATTTTTGGCAACCCGTTTTTCTGAAATAAGGAGTGGTTATCCCGTATACTTCTTATTATGTTGTGATGCTGAGAATGATTCCATCCATGATTCCGTTATTTTGGGGTATCGGGCTGGCCACCCCCTATTTCGAATGGCGGGTTGTCACAACGGATTATAATGAAAATACAAGTAGTGGCATACGAAATACCCTTAGGCGTCGATTACGATGTCATCAGCTAGAGTTCCCGCAAGAGATCCAGAAGGACAGCAATGTAAAAGCTTCGTCTTCTCCACAAGTGTACTCTAGATGAGTAGTATAATCTTCCTTTGGGTTTAGAGAATTCACATAAAGAATTGGGAACTATTTCTGAATCAAAAAGGTATTGAAAATCTTAAAATATGAAGTCTGGAAACAGGTAGTGTTTTGTAGAAATGGAGGTATGCAGACTTAGGAAAACGTGTAGCACAAACACTATTTAAATAGCCAAGATGATGCGGTGCGTCGTTCGAGCGACATACGGTGTCGTTCGAGCGAGATGGATGATCATGAAGATGTACCGAATGTAGAGGTATCAGACATACTTAATTCTGATTTAGGACATTTGGAAAATTCCTAGATTCTACCCCAGACATTTATAAAACATGTCCTCACACACAACCTATACTCCTATCGTCAACATGATCCACCTCTAACCAAATTAACCACGTTTCCAGTGAAACATCTTCATTAGCAAATTTGTGTTGAACATCCTGGTTTTTTGATATATAATCTGCATCCCATAGAACAAACAATTAATCGACAACCAAATGATTAAAAGACGCCTAGTATTTTTAAATCTCGATATACACTTTTGTCGGCATCATCATCATCATCATCATCATATTATTATTATTATTATTATTATTATTATTATTATTATTATTATTATTATTATTATTATTATTATTATTATTACACACATAGATGCATACATGTAACCACTAAAAAGCATTGCCCCACGTTTTCGCTTATTGTATTGAGTAATGCTAAAACATGATTTGGTACTCCTAACTCTGATCGGTAAAAATACCAAAGGCGTGAAGTTAATGAGTACTGAGATTTTGGTGTATATGGCAACAGGATCTCATTGGAAACGCTGTAGTTTCGATTATATGGCGCTGACTCCTGTTTACTGAAAAACAACTTAAACTGGAAACAGTTAGAGGAACAACTCAAGCTAGTAACAGTGGAAGGAAACTATGTGCTCTAAAACTTGTCTAATTTTTCATCAATACTTTTACCATGTATACTACACATGCCTACTCCGTGAAAGTTGATGCACTACATTTATATCTATGAAGGAAACCGTTAACATGCCTTGAGTTTGAACCGAAGAGGTAATATAATCACAACAGGGGTATTAAAAAGGCTAACATGGTTTCAAAGTAACCAAGAATAAACTATCTCGGTAAGACTCAAGATAGAAACACCATCTATAAAAAAACTCAGCCAAAAATCCTCTGTTTGGAAACTTGAACAAAAAAATCAAGAATATTTACTAAAATAATCAAGGTTGTCTAACAGACCGAAACACACTAATGGCTGTCTAAATCAAATTTGTCAATAGTTATGAATTCATACATGGAACCATAGGTATTCACAGTATAAAGATAGAAAAAATGCAAATATACAAAAAATGTAGGCCAACAATTATCATAGACAAATAATATATCAATGAAATACACAAAGTTCCAATCAAAGAGAGAATGTTGTAAGATGATAGTTTAGATTAGATGGAGGCGTAACCCCTTTTTTAGTACAGTAATGATAACTTAACCCAACAACACTATTGATTAATTACAAGACACGCAATCACAACTTAGTGAAGATAAGCTCAGTTTCAACTCCCAAATCTCTTGTGTATAACTCAAAAGATAATAATGAACTCAGAAGTAACTCATTTGAGGGAGAGAGGAGTAAGCACCCTAGATACACCTTAGTAGGCAGCCAGACACCCAAACCACCCTCAAGAATCTCTGTCAAGTATTAAAGCTTCGTAATAAATGACAATGGTGGGTGATTGAACTCTCTGGTTTGTAAAAAAAATCTCTATGATGTGTATTTTCTCTAGTAATAACTTCTGAACTCTCAAAAAGAACCTTCTTCTCCCCAGGGGTGGTCGGGGTCCTTAAATGGCTGCCACACCACTCCCGAGGTAACTCAGTCATTAACACGTGTGAAAGACATCCCTCATACTTTATGTCACAAACATTGAATGCTTAACGCACTGGTTAGTTCCACGTCATAAACATTAAAAGCCAAGACATTCCTTTTGCCTAACCACTGTATGTCAGGGGGCTGTCGTCATAGAGGTGGATCACCAACTATTTGATAGCCCCAAATACCACTGTGGTTTACTCAAGTGTAGATTTGACATTACCTATCTGGGTTGTTTGGTTCACAACTCAACACCAAAGCACAAATAAAAAATTAGATCTACAAAATGTTATTTTGAACTAAAAAAACATAAAGTTCCAATGAGAGAGAGAGAGAGAATGTATACCTGATTAGATCTGCAAAAAAAAATTTGTTATAAAATAACTATTTGGATCTGCAAAAAAAGTAATTAGATTTAAAAAAATCTTTAAATAAAAAATTGATAAAAAATAGTACAAATCCCTAGGAATTATACCATATTTCCAAAGTAAACCAATCAAATCTATATAATAAATGAACCAAACCCCTTACATCACATGTTTCTTCCAAAGTAAACTAATCAAATCCATATCAAACTAAAAAATAAGAAATCAAAATTGGTTTGTTGACATCACCGATTTGCTGACAAATAAGAAATCAAAATGGGATTGTTGACAAATTAGAAACCCATATCAAACCTAACACTAACTTCATCATGATATAATATGAAAATCGGTTAAAACAACTTACCCCAAATTGAACCACAAAAGTCTTTAGATCTGTTGTCTGTGTGCATGTGTGTGTACATGTGTGTGAGTGCATCTGTGCGTAAGAGAGTAAGAGAGAGAGAGAGAGAGAGAGAGAAATTACCTGATTGTTCCAACCTTAGAGGCGGGTGGAAGAATTATTGGAGCTGAATGGCAGTAGGAGGGTTTGGGAGAAAAATCGAAATAAGTGAGAGGGGAGAATGAAAAGTTTGTATGAGAAGTGAGAGAGTGTGAGAAGTTGATAAAATGGGTTTTACAAAAGTACCCCAATTTTGAATTGAAGTATAAATTTAGTAAGTAAAAAAGAGGGGGAAATCAAATAATTGAGGGCAAAAGAGGTAGTTCAGGAGAAACTCATAAAGATGACATCATCTTTTGATCTTATGACATACATAAGTTTCCTACATTATTATATATATCTATATTGGCTCCTATGCACACTAAGTTTGCACATCATATTTTAAAATAGTAAAAAAATATATTTTTGAGCTAATTATTTTTATGCGATATTTAAACATTTCAAGGGGACCTATATAAAAAAATCAGTTCAAAAAAACTTTTTTTGCTATTTTTAAAAAGTCGGTCAAACATTCGTTGTTTTTAAGCACTTTAAAAGTTGCGAAAGTTTGACCGATTTTTTAAAAATAGTAAAAAACATTTTTTAAACTAATTTTTTTATATGGGTCCGTTAAAATTTCTAAATATCACATCAAAAAATCAGCTCAAAATAATTTTTTAATATTTTAAAAATATTAGTGTGCGCCAGCACGTATGCAAACTTAGTATGCACACGAGTCTCCCTCTCTCTCTCTCTCCATATATATATATATATATATATATAAAAAATAAGGAGTAAAATTTTAGCACTAGTCAATAAGATGATAAGCTAAGTAGGGGTGAGGATTCGGCCACATCACTTGCAATGAAGGGTTCAAATTATTTCCCCTTATTCACCCCTTACACCCGGCCAAACCCTAGACGCTTTCGTCACTTTCTACCTCTCACCTATTTCGGCTCTCTATCCTTTTCATGACAAACCCTCCACCTAAAGCTTTACACTTGCTTCCCTTTGCCCTCCGCCTCTGCCTTCTGCCGCCGCCCTTCTCCTCCTCTATTGTCGCCCTCAGGTAAACTCTCTCTCACTCTCGCGCACACACACACATACTATCTTCTGCATATCCAAAATAGGGCGCTAGAAATAGTTTTTCCAGATTAGGCTTATTTGTGTGTTTATTTTATTTCAGGGTTGATTCAAAGGTTTTGGATGATGGTTTTGTGAGATTGATAAGTTAATCACCCTAAGCTAAGAAATTTTAATTTGTTTTTCCAAATAATTGGTTTTTGTTCTAACTTTTATAATGCTCTCATAAGGTTTGTAATTTTTTTGCTAGATTAGGGATTTTTGGTTGGCTTCATATATCACTATTAGTTAAGTGCAGTGTAAAATTATAGATTGTTAGTACTTCTTTATTTTTAATGTTTGAACATCATGTGTTTGATGAAATGTCATAGCATCCAAGATGTGTATATTGCTGTATTTTTGTATTTGGTTTGTGCTAATTGATATAAAAAATCTGATGAATTCCCCATCTTCAATCTCATTACTTAGCTTTGTTTATTACTTCTTGCATAACTTGGGCGTTGTGATCTTAGGCTTAAACACTACATTGATAAATAGCACCTGAACAAGCATTTTAAAGTACTTCTCTATTTTGTATTTATCTTTTGTCACTATTTTTTCAGGGTGTAAATGGAAGACCTAAGTACTCGGTTATACGAGATAACTTGATATGTGTATGTTTAATAAGATGCGGATTCACACCACTTCTTCCTTACCTACGAAGTCGGATACTCCTCAGAATTTGTACATTCGACAGTCCAAACACCGAGGTTTGTAATTTACCAACTGTGGGTATTGTTTCATTTTGATTTTGTAGATTTGATTTTATTTGGTTTGGGGATTAATATTAAGGATATTTGTTTTTTTGTTAAAAAAAAACTTTTGGGGGGACATTAGATTGTTCATTGCAAAACTAATTTAGTAATTCGAACTTTTTGGGTCAAATTTTTTCTTCTTTGTTGTAGTTGTGTTTTGGTGTTCCATTAATGATTTAGTTTTTTATTTGCATTATTTTTACAGGAATTTCATAGATATCGGACAGTTTTAGTTCAAATCTGGAGGTTGTATATGTTGCAGCTGACGATAATGAAAATGGTATGCCTCTTAGGTGTTTGACTGGAATTAATGTTGTTGTCCATGCCCACTTCAACTCATTTTTCACAAATCAAGGAAGGATTCTTAGTATTTGTTTTATCCCCCTTTTAGTAGTTCTGTTCAAAAAGTTAAATAGAGACTTTAGCAATAACTTAAAAATGTCCTTGACCAATAACTAATCGATTAGAGTGGTGGTGGAGTATCAGGATTGCAACAACACGTGTGAGGTTTCAATGTAAATGAAAGCTTTGTTGTCTTCGGTAGTGAGACTAACTTATTAATACCATTTGTTTTAGTAATTACCTTCATCCAAATAAACGGAAGATCCTTGAAATATAATTCTTTGGATGAAGGTCATCATAGTTACCATTTACTAGTAATAAGTTAATACAACTACCTTCATCCAAATAAACGGTATTACAGTTGCTAACAAATGGTATTGCAGTTATTAACAAATGGTATTATAACTTTGCTTTATACTTAAACATAAGCATATTCGTGGGAGTGGAAGAATTAGCCTTGCTTTTTCAGACTGCAAGTAAGATATCTTCCATAATGGACGTTGAGATGTTTCATTCTCTAGCATTATTTATTTAGGAGTTTACGGTTGCACTGACTTGAATTGTTAGCCTTGCTTTATTCATTCTCAAGCTTTTTCTGCTGCTACAAACCCTCTGACGCTGTCAAGTTTGGCGTTAGCAATCCTTTTAAGTATTTTATAACAAATTGTTTCTTTAAGAAACTATACTTTCAATACATTTATTTTATCCCTCATTCATATTATCATGTCCACAATCATCTTCTTATTTCAGGTTCCCCCACTCAGTATCATGTACGAATAACCGAGGGTTATACATGGTTCTTACTTTAATTCAAACTTTAGATATCTCAGGGATCTGCTCTAATACCGCCTAAATCCACCCCTGATAATTCTTTGTACTTTGATTTAGTGTTTGTCTTTAACTGTATGAGATCACTTTCTTTAATTCAGTGATGATGGTAAGAGACAGAGAGATGAAGAGAAACTGCCACCATTGCTTCATCTCTGTCCAATGGTAAGTTCCTTTCCTTATCCTCTCTCTATATCCCCCATAAAAACATATTAACTTGATCTATTGTCAGTTGATCCTCTCATCTATTTATTCTAAAAGAACCACTTTGATCACGAACAAGATGGCTGAGTGTATTTATTGCCGCATAGAGAAGGAATGTGCCTCAAACCAAATAAACGTGTAAACGACAATGTTGTTGGGATGAATAAAAGGAAAGGAAGTAGTTAGGAGCAAGGGGATGAAAAGGCAATATTAGAATGTCGTTGTGAATCTCGTACATTCTCCGCATATATCTGAAGTAACACACGTAAGCGATGTTTGGATTCTAACTTACCAATTGTGTTTTTTTATTATGAAAATTTAATTTGTTTTTATAATTGTGCTATAAAGCAATCATTGTCCTTTTTTTCTAAGATGAGATCAAATCACATGGTCTCTCATTATTATTAACGTGGAAGAAATTTGCTATGGTTCCTCATTTTAACCTATTTAAACCAACTGATCAATATATTAAAGTTTCAATTATGTATAAACTTTTATCGAGAAATTGCGCAGTTAAAGTTTCAATTATGTAAGTTAAATCACACAACAGAAGAATGCAAAATCAAGCAAGGGGAAAATGTAAATTCCTTCTCAATTATGGCTCATTTTATTGTTGTTTGTATTTTTTCATTTTTGGTAGAATTAGTTAATATTGTAATATTGTTTAAGATCTATTGTAGTTTGTTTTATCTTTAAAGTATAATCGTTTATAGCAGCCTGCAATGGAGGAAGAATTGGGTTTGAAATGAGCTTTTTTTCCTCTTTATGCATGTTTTTTCCCTCTTTATGATGAATTGATGATCTCTTTATGCAGTCTTTTTCCCTCTTTATGCTTGTTTATGTTTGTTAACATCAAATTCCTTTCATGGTTTTAGATTACAGAAATTCTTTGGGTTCCCCTGCAATTCAGCTTTTGGTGTGTTTTACTTATTTTTCCTTAAGTTTTTATTGTATTAAAAGTGTGTTTTACTTATTTTTCCCCTAATTTTTTATTGTATTTCAAGTGTAGATTCCCCTATAATTTAGCTTTCAGTGGTTGCAGGTTGCCATGTTTCAACTAGGGGTGAACACGGTTCGGTTTGGGTCGATTTTAAGACTAATCCGAGAACCGAACTGAGAACCGACAGTTATGTAGAACCTTGATCTATACTTTCACCTCTACATGTAGTTGAAACTTTCAACTACATGTAGAGGTGAAAGTATAGATCATCTTTTGGCAGCTGCAATTCCGATATTCACATGGAATAGAATATTGGTGGACGTATATGAGGGCGAACGCTGAAGGATTAGATGAGATCCGAAGGCTATCTGAGGCTGGGAACTTGAAAATACCCCTCGAGAAAACATTTCCCATTACACAGGCGGGAGAACATTTCCCATTACACTGGTGGGACATTTATAATAAAAATGTAGAGTTTCATGTGTGTGTTTTGGCTCTTTCCAATATTTGTATGCTTTATTTTTTACTTTACATTCCAATTTTAATAATTTAATTTTGAGATTGTGAAGTGAAAATCAATTACAAAAGATGGTAGCATAGTAGAATTTGTTGATATGAAGCTAGAGATGTCTGATCCAAAATGAAAGGGAGAGTACTCCGAAGAAGCGCTCGAGCTCACGTTTAAGTTGGTTTTGTCATGCACGACACTTAAGAAATAGAGACCATCCATGGAGAAGTTATAGAAGCCCATTGACATATCAGTAAGGGCTAAGGCTTCAACTCCTCATACTGCACCAGAGTGGTCTACAGACCTATCAAAGTTGTCAATCCACACTATTTCGGCTCTTAGTGCGCGAGTCAGTATGTTGGCAGTATCTATATTCTGCGTAAATACTCTAGCTGATAGCCCGTATGAGTAGCGTTTGCGTTTCTAATGACCTCATCTAAATTACTATTAAAAATTTAGAGATGGAAAAAAGTGTAAAAAGATGAACTTTTCAGACTATACAAATAAAGAGATATTAGGTATCGAGTGATATGCTTGAGCTTACTTGAATTAAAAGCTCCATTGTGCCACCATATACTAATCTCAGGTATAAACTCTTATTTTATAAATATATTTTGTTTATGCTCTTTCTAACTGTCTATTAAAAATTTAGTTTGGAAATGTGGTTATTGTTTTTATTTTGATTCTCTCCATGGCCTGTAATTGACTATTTTATTGTACTAATAATCTATGCACGTGAACCGTGTTTTTTGGGTTCTGGATGGGAATTAATTAAAATAAGGTGTTGTGAACACGAACTTGATTTATATAAATAGCCATCCAGTAACAAACACATATATAAATATGAAAATGATAGTCCAAAATCTTAGAGGCCATCCAGTAATAGATCTTACGACATAGATTATATATGTGTTTTGGACTATCATTTGGCTTTGCTTTTCACAAATGATAGCCTGAAATTCGGCTATTTACAAATGATAGCCAAATGTTACAGGCCATATATAAATAGATCTTAAGGCATAGATTAGATATGTGTTTGTTACTGTATGCCTTTTTTGTTTACCATGCTTGCTCTGTATTTTGCAGGGTACACATATATAAAGATATAATATCACAGAGGTTTTTGGTTTCTGGATGGTTATGTTTCCACAGCAGCAGCGGTTGTTTCCACAACAGTAGTCTAATGTCCCCACAATAGCTCCCGAATCCATATCCACAGCAGCAGTCTAATGCACTCGCAGCAGTCATTTCCACAGTAGGGTAGCCATACGTTCCAGTTGAATGATCATTGATAAATAAATGTGAGTTTATAATCAATACAAAATCTAAAGTATTCGGTAAATATGGTACGTAAAGAATAACATGCGACCTTTGGGGTTGTGGACAAGTTTTGTTGTGCAAAGTTCTGAGTAACACCTATCGCCTAGGGAGATGAGTAACGCCTAGAGCCCATGCGACCTTAGTCAGGGACACGACTTTCCATTTATTTATAATTATAAATTATTTTCGTTCTATAGTTATTTTTTGGGTTTTTGGAACATTGAATTGAATGGGGTTTTCAAAAATAGTACTATTTAGTTTGAGTTTGGTTTCATATATAATGCATTGAAAAGTTGCAATTTTTCGGTTTCCTGCCCTTAAATGGATCCCATCGAGATATTTTACAGTTTGAAACTTTTATTAGAGAAATTTTTAGAGAAATTTTTTAAGGCAGTTGGATCATAACTTTTTTGAAAGGCAGTTGGATTAAAAAAATTTGCATATACCAAAACATGCCAAAAACCATCAGATTGTAGTCTCTTTGGGATCAAACACATTTTAATTTGATTTACATAATTTACGATGGAATGTGATTATTGTTTAATCCCAGAAATATTCATGCAACTTGCGAACTTCTACACACTAGCAACACGACCATAGCATTAGAAAAAGTCTGAAATGTATGATCCAAGCATTGCACCAACGAATCAAGGTTCCAATTAGCAGAAGCATGTTGCTATTAAACCCTTGAATTATTTTAATTGTGTTTTATCTACTCACTATTTCAGAATCATTCTCAGTTCAATACAACACACCCTTTGTTCAAATTAAGCTTATCTAACCAGTTGACTAGATTGGGTAGTGAAAATATTCATAAGGGTACCACATGATGGTCACATATGATGCACTATATATATGTCCTTATAGCTGTCCTAGCAGAGCTGCACTTTTTATATAGTTCAGTATGGTTTTAAAGTGAAATGGTCAAACATTTGTCACATATTAAAGTTGTTAGAAAATGAAAAGGAAAAATATCTGAAAATGATTATTCATGTTTATTTGTTCTGTTTTCTTACAAAAAAATGATTTATTATCTCATTCTTCTAATCATCTTATCTGCTTCTTTTGTGCTGAATCGCTGTTTATATTTTTGAATGATAGGCTGATGCACAAAAAATGAATCGTTGTTTATATTTTTGAATGACATGTCTCAAGGGGATTTTCATTTGTTCATTTCCATTTGTTTCAGGATGTTATCAAGGTTCTTGAAGGAACTAATGGGACAACTCTCTAGAGAAGAATGGGCAGCTTCTACGAGGAGCATATGCAAAATGCATTCTTGGGCAGGTACATCAGGATTTTCTCAGTTAAGTAGTCTAGCTTCTTCTGTAATTTAGGGTGAAAAATTTTCTCAATCAAGCAGTCTAGCACTAAATTTATAAATGGTTGAGGAGTTGCGCGACTATCAGTGGTAGGTACAATTTTTTTCCTTTTATTATGAAAAAGTAGTCTTCTTTCTATGTGTAGCATATATGCATATGCATATATGCAGATACATATATGCATATACAACACATATGCATATATGCAGAGCATATATGCATATACAACATATATGCATATATGCATATGTGTTGTATATGCATATATGCATTTGCATATATTCTCTGTATATATGCATATATGCATTATAATACCCCGTATTTTTATGGCTTTTAAATTTAGGGATTTATTAAATTTAATTGAGATAAATTAATTTAATTTTAATCCGAAAAATTATTTAAATATTTACTAGCGTGATGTGAGTTAGTAATTATTGGAAAAATTTGTTGAATGTTACTGGATGCGTATAGTAATATATGCGATTTATTTTATAAAAATTATCACGTGTGAATAAAATGACAATTATGAAAATTAATTCGGGACGTGCCTGTGTCGTGTCGGAACTAAATTATTATTATATAAAGTGAATAAATTATAAGTTGCCCGTCATTTCGAGTGCACCAAAGTCTCCGGAAGGGTCGAGATAGTCAAAATAATGTACCCGGAGATCTAGTTTGGTTCACGGGGCATTTTTAGGCTTAATTAGTACCCCGTGAGGGCATTTTTGACATTTCGTAATTATGGGTAATTAAACCCACGAATTTGCTAGGGTTATATCAGATGGTAAGTGTTGTCTTCTAGGGTTAGCATAACCAAAAACTAATGACGGCCATTTGAGAGGAAGAGGAGAGGCTTTCCAAGGAGGTCTAGGCCAAGAACTCCTCCGTTTGCACCGCCGTCACCGCCAAACGTTAGATCGCGCAACGAGGATCTCAACCACACTAAATTCTCCCACAAAATCAGAACTTTGAATTTCAGGCAAGTATTTATCTTGCTTTAATCAAGTTAATGCATCCTTTTATATTAGTCTATGGTTGATTAGAATTAGTGTTCTTGAAAGAAAACATTACTTGGAGACAAAAATTACATGTTGTAGTGGTAAAAATATATATTCTAGAAATCCATTTCACATGTAGAGGTTGAACCAAGAATTTCATGGTGTTAGTGATAGAAAATCTGGAAAAAGAATGGAAGAAACTAAGTTAAAGAAAAATATTAGGGTTCTTGAGATTATATAGATTTTACCCTTTTATTTGGTTATAGTTGATTAAAACTCGCATGTTTTATGTAGGATCTTGTTTATATGGGTATACAAAACTTGTAGTATAATTAGTTGGGAGTTTGGGACTGAAACATGATGATTTGGATGAGTTTGGGGTAAGGTTTTCGTACCTGGGTTTTCTGCAGTTTTGCCATAACTGCGTGATCGATCGATCGAGCCCATAACATCGATCGATCGATTGATCAATCGATCGACTCCTTTTTATCGATCGATCGACCCCTCCTGGAAAAATGCATTTTTGCTCGTGTTAGCTTAAACCGATTTTATGCGTAGTAAATCTTGATTAGAGTTGCTAGAACATAATGGAATATAAGAAGAACCAGTAGGGTCAAGATAAACCCCGTTACGTGGGACTTTAATGTGAAGGGAAATAAAGGGTAAACGGGGAGATATTCATACTTAGAAAATCATACGTGCGTTGATTTAATAATCGAAATGTCTAGGAAGTTGAAGTAGAAGGTAAGTGATGGCCTATTGAAATTGTACTTAGGTAAAGATAATACTTCAAGAGACGAGAAGTGAGAGTTTATAATAACTTAATTACGAGAATAAAATGAACGAGTCTGTTATACGAAATAATCGAGTAAAATATGTAATAAGGGATGATTATAATTATGGGTCGTGAGTGCACCTAATTTAATACTGTGGATGTGTGTGTGTGTGTGTGTGTGTGTGTATATATATATATATATATCACTGTGTGTTTGTGCATATATTATATCTGTGTAAAAATCATACTCGAGCTACTTGCTATCACTGGGGTTTTCACGTCGGGACAGTCTTATCTCGATGGGACCTTTATGGTGGATATTGACTTCTACCCTAGAACATAAGATTCCTAGGTACAGGCTATCTGATTGATAGTCAGACGGTCCTAAGAGACGTGAGAGTATGTGCTGACCTCTTAGTGACTTGGAACTATGCTTCGCCTCCATTTGTTTGTGTTTTGTGTTAATACAGTTCGTGAGTGATTCCAAACTAGTATTTCCCTTAGTTTGTGTGATACAAGGACTTGATAGCAGCGTATGCCAACACCATAGTTTTATGTGGGGTGCCGTTAGTAGATACATATTATATGAGTGATTGGTATATGTATACTTATTTATGGAAACTTTGCACCATAGATTTTATGTGGGGTGCCGTTTGTATATATATTATATGTGTAACTAATATATATACGTATATCTATATGGGAAATTCATACTGTGGGTATAAGTATTTAATAATTGAATAAATGTTTCACTTCGCTATAAGTGTTCGGAAACGTTATAACAATACGGAATTATTCTAATTAACGTAAGAAATCTTGAAGAGATAGATTTTCTAAAAGAGAATAACATAACCTTAATTTCACATGATAAGACTTATGGAGAATAAGTTAGAGAGATATATGAGAAACATTTGTACGGTAGACGTGCACACTAGATGAGAGGTGAGATTTCTCAAGAGAGTGTCGCACACTAATATGATTGTTGCATTAGCGGGTAAGCATTTTAAATACTTGCTAAACTATTTTTAAAACTGTTTTACAATCGGGCTCTGACCCATTTGCTCTTATCTCTGCTCTCTCTCTCTTGTGTGTGTGTGTATATATATATATATATATATATATATATATATATATATATATATATGTATTACAGGTGCCCAGCCACATGGGCGTCATGCTTAGGATTCTTTGAATGGAACGTGATGTAGCTTTTGTGGGAGTTGCAGGCATATATATATGTATTACAGGTGCCCAGCCACATGGGCGTCATGCTTAGGATTCTTTGAATGGAACGTGATGTAGCTTTTGTGGGAGTTGCAGGCCATTGCTTAGACGACTTCATTGTTAACTCCACTTCTAGTTCAGTTTTATTTAGTGGGGCCTGTGTCGCCCTTTTCCCATTATTTAATTGGTTTTGTTAGAGATTGTAATTCTTTTACTTTCAGTATCTTTACTTCGGGATTTATTATTGTGAGGATGTTTTCCTTTAGTGTTTTAAAATTTGGATTTGTTATTGATGGTTAAACTCTTGAATGTTCATTTATATTCTTATACTTAATGTGTGACTCTTAAAATGTTAATTGTCAAAGGTTTTATAATTGAATTCAATAAAAATGGAAATAAGGTTTTAAATGGTTTTGACACTTAGCTTAATTATTTAGGGTGTTTAATTTGAAAATTTAAATTTGCGATAGTGATGCTAAGAATGAACCAACTGTTCACCTTGATTTTAATTTAATAAAGGATGGATCGCCCGGTATTTAATTAGGCGGGGTGTCACAGGTGGTATTAGAGCATCGGGTTCTAGTGTCCTTTAGGATCTGTGCGGCTTATTATGCTTTCAGTGTTACTTTGCTTGATATAAAGCCCTATGTTTAGGATTGTCGACTTCTTGATGATCTTTCGTTCTCCTGCTAAAATGTATTATACATTAGTGAATTCTAATTTCGTTCGGATGTGTGCGTGTGCCGAGTGATGACAAATGTCAGAAGAGGACCGTTAAGCGGACATCAGGAGGCAGGGCTCAGTTCCAAATGCTGCTATAGTCGAATAAGGTGCAAGAGTAAGCTCACCCAACGTATTACAAAACGTGTAAAGAACTGTCAATGGGGGTTCTAGAAATGCGGGAATTGTGTGTGATTGCCAAAGGAGGTAAAGTATCCAAAAAGTTTTAGATATAGGACGGAGTGTGGCTAACCGAAAGTGAAAATTTAGAAAAAAAATTCTTGGCTGTCGGAACGAAGTTATAATGATAGGAGTCAACCACCAATTTTAGAAGTGGAATGCTATGTCTATAGGAGAACCTTAAGTACAGTGTTGACCGTATGTTCCCTCATCAGATGCTCAGGATTAGAAGTGAATGTTGTCATGAACTCATCATAGGAGGACATGACAAAAGTCCATTTGTGAATACGAATCTTAACCGTTAGTGAATTTTGTATCGGAAGATGTAGATACAAGTGGAGGAAATGACTCCAAGTGGGAGATCGACTCGTAATAATAGTTGATAACACTCAAAAAGGAAATTCTGATGGACGCCCGATTCAGAGGTTGATAATTTCATATTTTGTCAATAAAGATGATAATGCTCCTTTGTGTGGGAAGCTAAAAGAAACGAAGAATTTTGTCGAGAATAAGACTGAATACAACGGTGGTGGTGTAGCACCACAAAGGGGTGTGGATACACATCAAGGGACCCATTGAAATGATTCGGATAGTTGAATTCTTACCAGGTGATGGTAAATTCTGTAAGGACTATTATAGACAGTGATATGTTCTTTAGGGCCTAAAAGGCTAAGGGAATAGCTGGGGTAGCCAACAGGAATTTAGTCTACTAAAGTCTGAGAGAAGGAAAATCCTAACATGGTTAGTAGGGCAGGTGATAAGTGGATTATGTCTGGAGGTATTTTTTTGGGAGTGAAATCGCACGCAATAATAATTTCCGAAGTGAGTAAAGGGACAAGAATATGGTGCCTAGTAAAAGACAACGATTAAAGTAGTTTTGGTTTGGTTTGGGCAGACGTGTTATGTCCAGAGACCATTTGTACAGTCAAGACGATTGGCAAGATAGAAGTATAAGTTTTATCCTCAGAGTATAAGGCGTGTTTATGTGACACGAGTGAGTCACTATATTTTGTTCATTGCTAGATTAGCATGTGGGACGAGTTTAATGCGTATAATTATAAATGTTACTATTATGTGAATATTTTTCCCTAGTGTAGCGGGATTTTTCTTTAGTGCTATCCGTGGAGGATTAATGAGTATATTAACAGTGTTATGTACTTTATTGAGGTTACTCGTTGTAGTGATGCGATATGCGAGTATAATATTATCTTTGTTACAACATTATAGAAATGGTTAGTACGATAGTGGGCAATTATTGCCAGGCTATCGGAGTGGTTGCATTAGTGCAGCATGTTTTGTTCTGGCGAGGCTTCACCTGCAAGAAGGTCGGACTCGCACTTATATTATCTATCCTAGAGATTTCGGAGGGGATAGTGGGCTCGAGATATTCGATACCGATGTATGTATGGACTTTGTCATTATGATTTAGTATGTATCGGGTTTATTATTGAGCGAAAAGATTTAACACAGTATTGTGCTTAGCACTCAGAACTTGGTAACAGGAAGAGTGCATTGTTATGTCTATCCTCTAGAGAGGTGGGAGTTGAGAGTTATACCCCTATTATTAGGGAAAGGGATTTTGAGAATTCCGATTGTATGTGTTTGAGGTTTATGGAATGCAATTACCACAAACCAATACTGAACGATAGTGCAATTGAAAAAATGTTCTTTGTTAAGTATAATTACGGGAGGAAATGTAACTTTTATGTCAAGAGACGGAATAAAGGGGTACATGCAATGGACGGAGGACCTAACGGATTTCAATAACCGACAATGCTAGGCTGTAGTGTATCGGGAGGGTTCCTTATTTGGATTTCGCTTTGCGAGACATCCCATACATGAAACTTAGCGTAAGGTTAGAAATAGGGAGACGTTTGGTCATTAGTCCATGAGTTCGGTACCCCGGTCGAAATGGGATCAAGTAATTATATCTGTAAGTTGGACGTCGAATTTTAATTTAAGGCCAGTGTAGTCGGTTGTGTTGTAAGAAAGCATTGAAAGTTTTGTTTTATCCCCACGAGTTGAGGGGTGGGACGATGATAAAGAGGATTTAAAAATTTCAATTTCTAAGGTGATTGAGAGTACCCAAGTGTTGTAACCGCGTTCAGAACACAAGGTAAATAAAGAGTTTGAATAATTTTTAGCATGGGTTATCTGGAAAGAATTTTTATTATACAAAAGAGATGACTTGTATTTATTTTGATGAATAGAGCGTTAGTGATTTATTGTGGTTGTCATACCTATTTGGGAAAATTGTTGTACTTATCTGAAGAAGTTTGATATTTGTTGTTCCTCTGTTGTTGTCATGGGATTCGAATGCCCTATTCCTTATATTTTGTTGAATTTAGTTAGTTCTACAGACGTGTAGCGCGCCGTACGTTCTCCCATGGCGGTTGGGGTGTTACAAAATGTGGGCATCTTGGTTAGCTGATGTTAAAATCGTCCGAGCTGAAGGGACGTGGTAATAGACGTGTGAAATATATGTTTGTGGGACTAGCATAACGAAGTAGAAGTGATAGATTGGATTAAACGTCACATGAGGGGAGATAATACATACATAAGTGTGTAATTATAATAGCACACGTTAATTTGATTGGAAGGCTGTGGGAAGCCATTTAAGAAGGGGTATTCCTTGAATAGAGTGGAATTTAATTATTATGAGGAACACTTGGAGCGGAATTGTTATAAGTCAAGTGTGAGAATGACTTGCGCATACAAAGAGTGATGATGTTAGTATGGTATAAAGGATCCAGAAGTGCACATCGTGGAGAAAAGAGCATGGATCGGAACTTTCGGCATACACCAAGGAAGGAAGGGGAGTATTACGTGTTACTTAATGTGAGGCATTTTAAGGAAAAATCGATGTTTAGCTGGACGTAGTGAGTAGTCTCTACATGCACCGCCCATAGGTAGGGTTCGGTTGAAAGAGGAGAATCAACGAGAGAATTTTGTGTTTATCGACAATTCCTAAAATTGGAAGAGGTCGGTAAACTCGATAAAGTTCTTGGATGGGTTACCATCCTCAAAACAGGATCAAGATCTCATTCGAATATGTTAATTAATTCGCCCAAGAAGGAAGTGATTGATATTCCTTTGGGGTGGTTTACAATATTAACTAGTGTGCCCCAAACTTCCTTTGAAAGGAAAGATCGCGCCAGTACATGGTCCGGCACAATATAAATTTCTGAATCGGGATGAGATTTATGAATCCCACCTTTGATATGGGATTTCAGTAACCAGCGAAGATAAGGTTTCATTTCGAGTAGGATGTATATCCATTAGCCAAGGAATAGGCTCACGGTGATTAAAGAATTAGAGGAGCCACGTGAAGGAAATTTTGGAATCTTGGTACGGTGATTTCAGGAGTACTCTGTACAAGCACTCGTACCTGTTTGTCGCGTACGAGGTGCTTATTAGGGTTCTTGTGTGGAAGAACCTTAACTATTATCCTTCCGTATGTTTAGAGGTGAGTGGATAATCATAATTTTGGATCGGTCGAGAATAATCCGATAACTATGGTGGGATTCCACGACTATTTTAGGTGAACAAGAGTGGTCAAATGTTCGTATGGTATTTCTCAGAATGGGAGTTTCGTATATAAATAAAATCGAGTTGTTGTCATGTAGTGAGGTGCGGCCTCCCAATGATAGTGAGATAATCGAAAATGTATAGGCGTGACCTATGCGAATGTTTTCGGTTAGGAGCACCATGTGAAGTGTCTCCAATGAGATTGTTAATCAAGCTTGCTGTGAGGCGGGGGCTATAGTGATTAAGCGCCTTACTATGTAGATAATTTGCATACTGAAAATATATCCAGAATTGTTCTACCTGGTAGGCCTTATTTTCCCAATTTCGGGACGAAATTCCCTTATTAGGGGGGAAGTATGTAATACCCTATATTTTTATGGCTTTTAAATTTGGGGATTTATTAAATTTAATTGAGATAAATTAATTTAATTTTAATCCGAAAAATTAGTTAAATATTTACTAGTGTGATGTGAGTTAGTAATTATTGGAAAAATTTGTTGAATGTTACTGGATGAGTATAGTAATATATGCGATTTATTTTATAAAAATTGTCACGTGTGAATAAAATGACAATTATGGGAATTAAGTCGGGACGCGCCTGTGTCGTGTCGGGACTAAATTATTAATATATAAAGTGAATAAATTATAACTTGCCCGTATGGTCATTTCGAGTGCGCTATAGTGTCCGGAAGGGTCGAGATAGTCAAAATAATGTACCTGGGGATTTAGTTTGGGTCTCGGTGCGTTTTTAGGCTTAATTAGTACCCCGGGAGGGCATTTTTGACATTTCGTAATTATGGGTAATTAAACCCACGAATTTGCTAGGGTTATATCAGATGGTAAGTGTTGTCTTCTATGGTTAGCATAACCAAAAACTAACGACGGCCATTTGAGAGGAAGAGGAGAAGCTTTCCAAGGAGGTCTAGGCCAAGAACTCCTCCGTTTGCACCGCCATCACCGCCAATTGTTAGATTGCGCAACGAGGATCTCAACCACACCAAATTCTCACACAAAATCAGAACTTTGAATTTCAAGCAAGTATCTATATTTCTTTAATCAAGTTAATTCATCCTTTTATATTAGTCTAGGGTTGATTAGAATTAGTGTTCTTGAAAGAAAACATTAATTGGAGACAAAAATTACATGTTGTAGAGGTAAAAATTTATATTCTGGAAATCCATTTCACATGTAGAGGTTGAACCACGAATTTCCATGGTGTTAGTGATAGAAAATCTGGAAAAAGAATGGAAGAAACTAAGTTAAAGAAAAATATTAGGGTTCTTGAGATTTATATAGATTTTACCCTTTTATTTGGTTATAGTTGATTAAAACTCGCATGTTTTACATAGGCACTTGTTTATATGGGTATACAAAACTTGTAGTATAATTAGTTGGGAGTTTGGGACTGAAACATGATGATTTGGATGAGTTTGGGGTAAGGTTTCCGTAACTGGGTTTTCTGCAGTTTCGTCATAACTGCTTGATCGATCGATCGAGCCCAGAGCATCGATCGATAGATTGATCAATCGATCGACCCCCTTTTATCGATCAATCGACCCCTCCTGGAAAACTTCATTTTTGCTCGTGTTAGCTTAAACCGATTTTATGCGTAGTAAATCTTGATTAGAGTTGCTAGAACATAATGGAATATAAGAAGGACCAGTAGGGTCAAGATAAACCTCGTTACGTGGGACTTTAATGTGAAGGGAAATAAAGGGTAAACGGGGAGATATTCATACTTAGAAAATCATACGTGCGTTGATTTAATAATCGAAATGTCTAGGAAGTTGAAGTAGAAGGTAAGTGATGGCCTACTGAAATTGTACTTAGGTAAAGATAATACTTCAAGAGATGAGAAGTGAGTTTAGAATAACTTAATTACGAGAATAAAATGAACGAGTCCGTTATACGAAATAATCGAGTAAAATGTGTTATAACGGATGATTATAATTATGGGTCGTGAGTGCACCTAATTTAATACTGTGGATGTGTGGGTGTGTGTGTGTGTGTGTGTGTGTGTGTATATATGACTGTGTGTTTGTGCATATATTATATATGTGTAACAATCATACTCGGGCTACTTGCTATCACGGGGGTTTCCGCGCCGAGACAGTCTTATCTCGATGGGACCTTTATGGGGGAAATTGACTTGTACCCTAGAACATAAGATTCCAAGGTACAGACTATATGATTGATAGTCAGACGGTCCTAAGAGACGTAAGAGTATGCGCTGACCTCTTAGTGACTTGGAACTATGCTTCGCCTCCATTTGTTTGTGTTTTGTGTTAATACAGTTCGAGAGTGATTCCGAACTAGTATTTCCCTTAGTTTGTGTGATACGAGGACTTGATAGCAGAGTATGCCAGTACCATAGTTTTTATGTGGGGTGCCGTTAGTATATACATATTATATGAGTGATTGGTATATGTATACTTATTTATGGAAACTTTACACCATATATTTTATGTGGGGTGCCGTTTGTATATATATTATATGTGTAACTAATATATATACGTATATCTATATGGGAACTTCATACTGTGGGTATAAGTAGTTAAGAAATGAATAAATGTTTCACTTCGCTATAAGTGTTCAGAAACGTTATGACAATACGGAATTATTCTAATTAACATAAGAAATCTTGAAGAGATCGATTTTCTAAATGAGAATAACATAACCTTAATTTCATAGGATAAGACTTATGGAGAATAAGTTAGAGAGATATATGAGAATCATTAGTACGGTAGACGTGCACACTAGATGAGAGGTGAGTTTTCTCAAGAGAGTGTCGCACACTAATATGATTTTTGCATTAGTCGGTAAGCATTTTAAATACTTGCTAAACTATTTTTAAAACTGTTTTACAATCGGGCTCTGACCCGTGTGCTGTTATCTCTACTCTCTCTCTCTCTCTCTCTCTCTCTCTCTCTCTCTCTCTCTCTCTCTCTTGTGTATATATATATATATATGTATTACAGGTGCCCAGCCACAGGGGCGTCATGCTTAGGATTCTTTGAATGGAACGTGCTGTTGCTTTTGTGGGAGTTGCAGGCCATTGCTTAGACGACTTTATTATTGACTCCACTTCTAGTTCAGTTTTATCCAGTGGGGGCTGTGTCGCCCTTTTCCCATTATTCAGTTGGTTTTGTCAGAGATTGTAATTCTTTTACTTTCCATATCTTTACTTCGGGATTTATTACTGTCAGGATGTTTTCCTTTAGTGTTTTAAGGTTTGGATTTGTTATTGATGGTTAAACTCTTTAATGTTCATTTATATTCTTATACTTAATGTGTGACTCTTAAAATGTTAATTGTCAAAGGTTTTATAATTTAATTCAATAAAAATGGAAATAAGGTTTTAAATGATTTTTACACTTAGCTTAATTATTTAGGGTGTTTAATTTGAAAATTTAAATTTGCGACAGCGATGCTAAGAATGAACCAACTGTTCACCTTGATTTTAATTTAATAAAGGATTGATCGCCCAGTATTTAATTAGGTGGGGTATCACATGCATCCGCATATATGCAGCATATATGCAGATGCATATATGCTTGCATATATGCATATATTTATTCTTCTACTTTTCGAGGGTTTTAACTCCATCTTCTATGTCTCTAAGTTCTTTTTTTTCACATAGGCTTCAACCATTAAACACCTCTTGGTTTTTCATTTTTTTGCTTCATATAGGGTCCCCTAGAATACTCTTGCTGATGTTATTGTGCAATGTTGCCAAAACATTGTTACAAGTTTCTTGGTGCTATATTATATGTTGCTTCCTTTTATTTACCGATTTTGTCGTTCTTTAGTATGGAATGATCTCAAATTTTGACCATTTCTTTTATCCACAAGACAATTAGTTATTTTTGAATGTTATTTTAATTATTTCATCTAATGGTACCAGTTCTTTGAAAAATGTGCGACAAGACTGGAAAATTCGTGCAGGTAATTGTGATAAAAAAGGGAGGTATGACTTTTTGGAGCTAACTTTGATGGTTGACAGTTTTATTAATGGAATATATTGTGATTGCTAATTGTCAACTTCCTTAGGAATATCATCTTTACATTACGGCATGCTGTTACATTAGGTTGCTTCTTAGGTGCTTGATTTGAATTTTACACCATGTTTAGAGATGAATTGAATTTTAAATGCTCTGGGAATGTTAAACGCTCGGGTATCCAAGGGTGTGTTTTGCAACTTTGGTTTTAGATCAAACGTATAATTTTGTTTTAGAGATTCAAACATTAAAACCTGATATGTGGTTGCAAATCTCATACTATTGTTATGCTTTGCCGGTTTTGGGATCCTAATTTCATCAAAGAGAAGCCATAATCATGTTTGAGATCAGAATATCTTCTTTCCAGTTTGATTATTGGGTGTTGAAGTTTGTTTTAGTTATTTCTCCAATAACAGTATTATGGTCCAATTTAGGAATTAGTGAGATACCAAAAAAATCATTTTTTCCCTTCAATTACTTTTAGTTATTTTTTATTTATAGTTATACATTCTTATCAATCAAATTGTTGTTTTGTAGATCAACTCGAGTTGGAGAGGTATTGAGGTCGTGGGCTGAACAAAAAATAGGCAGGAGTCCGAGATGGAGGTGCTGCATGGCCGCGTTGTTCCATGTTTTTTCTTTGGAAAAGGGGGTTACTTCTTTCTTGGTAATTATATTTCAAATTGCTCGACACAACAAACTATGCTTTCATCATTTTTAGTATGCATAGTTGTGTATAATTACATTATAGGTTTGTGTAATTTGCGTTGAAGAATTTGTTGGATGAATTTGGCTCTTTGAATATTGTTTGATTGGTTGTTATCCCTTTAGCAGGGTGGATAGCTCAATAAATAAAGGTGGCTATGTCCAATTTTTTTTTTAAATTGATACTTTATTTATTTGAGGCACAATGTGAATTCAGTTGATGAATATTGTATATTTCATGTTATATGTGAATTTGTCTGATGAATTTAAATTATTTCAATATTGTTGGATAATTTGTTATTTGTTAAGTGGATTGGGTAGTCCTACGAACATAAAAAATTATGGCTAATTTTTTTAAAATTATACTTTAAGTTGTTGGGCAATGAATTTTTTTTCATTTTACAATTACGTACCTTGGAATTTTTTGCCATTTTACAATTACGTACTTTAAAAAGTTTTGCCGTCCCTTCAGGCACAGGCATTTCCCTAGTGTGTGTGTGTGTGTGTGTGTGTGTATATATAACGATATAAAATAAATTTGACTTAGAGAAAATCTTATGTAAAAGAAATTTGAACATAATAGAAATTCTGATATAAAAAAGTTCTTATATATAATAAATTTGATATATAAAAATCTAACAAAAGATAGTTGGATATAAAAAAAATCTATTACAAATTAAACTTTATATAAAAAGGAATACGATATAAAAAAAATTGACATAAACAAAACAAGTTGTAAAAAAATGCACAAAAAATATGACATAAAAAATTATATACAAAATAAATCTAATACAAAGAAAATATTATATTAAAAAAAATTATTGTATAATAATATTGGAAAAAATTGATATTAAAAGAAATGATATAAAATAAATCTAGTATAAAGAAGATGAAAAAGCATGGCAGGTGACATAGTGCATAAAAAAAATTCCTATCGAACGCATAATATTTCGTTTATATTCATTTGTAAATGTGTGTATAATTATAATAATTTAAAAAGGAATTTCTAAAAGAAAAATAATACACACAAATAATTTAATAATTATTTAACAAATAAAATAAATAATTTATTTTTAACTCGAACAGATGAAAATATTACTAATATAGATAGGTTAGTTTGGATGACTTGCGGGACACAAAAAATGGTCCGGTTTTACCTTATAAGAGTGGATTTGAGGTGCAATGGGTTAATATTAGACTTGGGTTAAGTTTTAGACTAGTTTGACATTGCTTGCGGGTTAATGGGTCAAGGACCATATAGCCACTCAACCTAATTTCAGGATTAGAAGTAAAAAATGAAGACTAGAGTCAACCTAAATCAATTCTAAACTATTATTAGGGAACCCTGGAGATAGAGAGAGGAAGTTAGTGGGAGAAGGTTAGATTTAGGACATTCGAAGTGGGAGTTCAACCTAATTCAATCTAAGAGCAAGTCTAGTTAATATAGTTTGTAAGAGTAAGATTTATAATGGCTCATTTTATTTTTATTTGACTTATCTCATTACACCACACTATACCTTCACATATTTGAAAAAAATTAGTTGATGATATTTGGAAGATTAAAAATTGTTCACCACAACATCATTCAGAAGAGTTATGAGGTGGTTCAGTATAGTCTTTAATTGTCCACGGATTATTTTAAAAGAGTTTGCATTTAAAAAATATTCAAAATAATTTTTAATGAATTTTGAAAAACTTGCTAAATCTTTAAACGAGATTGGTATGTCGTTCTATTGAGTTACGTAGCGTTGTTAGAACGAGATCCCTTGTTCGAATGAAATCTGGAACGTCGCATTTTGAGTACGCTTTGGAATGTCGTTCGAAGCCTTTCGAGTGAGAAATAGTACATCGTTCGAATGAGGTGACAGTTCGTTCAAACGAGTACACGTGCTTTTATTTTTTAAAACAAAATTTTCCAAATCTTTAATACCTATCTATTTGCAACAACTTTTCTTATAAATAGACATGCAAGATTTGACTTTTTACCAAGCCTTTTGATCTTTGTGATCAAACTCTACTCTCTTGTCATCCAGGACTCTTAGATCTTTAAAGATCACTTTTCCAAATTAATAAGAACACATTCAAAGTTTTAAAACCCTTATAGATATTTTCTCTACTGTTGAATTGTGGAGTCGAGACTCTACTACTGAAGAAGAAAGGAATTGGACATTCCTGAGGTTGATTGGTGGATACCTAGGAAAGAGATGCTTGTTGTCGGCGATACTGGACTGCATCATTTTTTATTAAATATTTTAAGACTCTTCTGCATTAAACTTAGTGGACCTCTGAGTATTTTGTAAGTCATTAGATGTCTGTCAAATTCTTTAATAGTACTAAAATTAAAAGTTTTGCCTAAGAGGAATTTTTCCTTATATTCTTCTTCTGCTTGTTTGGTCTAAAAATTGACTTAATAATTTATATTTCATTTTCACTAAATTAAATCAAGATAAAATATGGTAAAAAGTGAATTTGTGTGCTTGGTCTAAGATGCAAGTAAATCCGTTTAACTCACCACGTGCTTTCTCAAATTGGTATCAAAGGCAGTTACACCAATTTATTGTGTGATCTTTTAAAATTTAGGATTATATGGATAAGTTGTATAATAGGCTACCTATTTTTTATCCATAAAATTATGCATAGTTAAAAGCTAGAATGAGTTCTACTTTAAAATCTATTGACGGAAGGGTTTGGCTTATATGTGAAAGAGGGTGGACACCACCCACTGTGACTGTCAAAATTGTGGAAAGTCTTAAACCTGTCACTCCATGAATTGAGGATGATTTTGAATGGAGTAATTTTGACTCCCTCCACTTAAGTGAAATTTATGGAGCTATCACACCCCTAATGATATCCAGCGCTTCATGACCTCCCTCTAGCTCACTCATGAGGGTAACAATGCTATTAAAGCTTCTAAGATACACTACGTAGTTTGAAACTATAACTATGCTAGAGACAGAGACGTTTGATGAATTTTTTGCACGTTTGTCTAATATCGTTAACTCTAGTTTTAATTTGGGTGAGAGAATTTATGAGATTTGCATTGTGAAAATGATTTTTAGATCATTTTTATCCCTATTTATTCCTAAAGTCAGTGTTCCTAATTTGTTGAAAATTTTAGATACACTTAGTTTAAAAGAACTCGTAGGAGACCTTCAAACTTATGAGATCGTTATGTTCCCCAAAACTATAAAGAAAAAGGAAATAATGATATCTTTGAAAGCCCTGCCCGAAAAAAAGGACAAGGTTTTTTACTCTATCTCTGAGTTTAATTTTGAGGTTGATGATCTTGCCAAGTTTGAACAAAAATAAAAAAAATTCTCAAACTTAACAAAGAAAATTCTTCCAAAGAAAATATTTTTGAGAAAAATAAAAATGTGAATGAGGGAAAGAATTTTTTTGAATAGATGAAGTTAAATGTTATGAGTGCAAGGGAAAGGTTAATAAGATCACGAGTGTGCGACTAGGCTAAAGAGACGGGTAAAGGCAAAGATGCATACAAAGCCACTCTTAGCGGTAGTGACATCGATTCAGTGAATTCTGGGAATGAATTACGACTCTATACATTTAGGGTCAATCACATTAGTTCTTCGAGTTCGTTCCATAATAGTGAGGACATTTATAAACTTGATAGACTCAACACTTTTTCGAACCATTCTAGAGAGAGTGAGGATGATGATGAGAATTTGAAAGCGAGTGAAGGTGGAATTCAACATTCCTTTCGCAAACTTTACAAAGATTCTTTGAGAACCAAAATGTAGAGTAGAAGTTTGACTCTTAGGGTGTTTATTTATAGAAGGTGATGATAGTTATGAGAGAGTATGAGGCATCGATGATTGGTAAGGAGAAGACCGATTGATCAACAATGTGGCTAGTGCTACGAGAAATCTTCAAGCTTTATGAGAGACTCATGAGGAACTTAAAGCTCGTGTATCCGAAGTCAAAAAAGCTTTCGAACGTGCCTGAAAGGTCAAGGTAACTTTAGAAGATATGTCTAAAAAGGTGGAAAAGATGTTCCTCGATCCCGAGTTAGGTTTTAATGAGAGAAAAGAAATAGATTATGATGGTGCATACACTTCTAATTTCCTACCCGACGAAATTCTCGAGTTTGTGATGGATCCTTATGGCCCTCGTCCTAACCCACCTAGAAGACTGAACCTGCTAAGGAGGGTGCATCCTAGGCATTTTGATCAAGAAAACCAAGTTAGTTTATGTTTGTTCCCATTGCAAACAAAGATATCACCTTACGGAGTATTTTTAAAGCTAGGGAGACTTTCACAAATGCATGTTCCCTGGTATGCTCTTACATGAATTCACCCATATGGTTTTAAATGAGATCCCATACGTGTTCCTACTCATATTCCCACACACGATCGTAGAAATTTCGAGAGTCTTCGATAGCAAGTAGAGCTTTTATCAAAACGTCATAAAGTTTGATGGAGGAATTTCAAAGGATGGTTATCCCTATTGAGAACACCTCCCGAACCAATGGTTAAGTTGGGGTATTTTTTCTAGTATAGGGTGATTACGGTGCTCATATCATTTGATACTATTGCTAGATCATATTTCTATGTATTTATATGCTTTTATTTTGAAAAAACTTGAAAAACTGAACAACGATTTTCGAATTTAAGAAAAAAGTTTGAAAAATCCAAAAAGATTTTATTATTTAAATTTGTTTTGAAAAAGACAAAAAGGATTTTGTATTTTTTCATCATATCTGGATAAACATTTAATACGTTCAAATCACCCCTACCATCCATCCATTTATTTGACTTTTTATGGTTTTTGAGGAACGGATTCATTTCTTTAGTATGCGTAATAATGTGTGGATTGTATTTCATTTTTCATTGATGATTAATTTCTTTATGTTAGACTATTTATCATATTTATTGAACATATGCTCGGACTTTATGAATATTGTACATGCTTATCATGTGTCAAATATGGTGTTCTCATCTCAATAGTATTTAATAATTAACCAAATGTACTAAATATAAGTTGTGCTTGTAAGAACCATTGCTCGAATTTTGTTTCTCAAAAAATTTGTTATATGTTAAACAATGGAAAGGGGATACGAAAGATCAAATTTTCTTTGCATTAAAATCCATTAGAAACAGAAGTGCCTAGTCCATTTTATTTCATTTATACTTCGCTACATATGAGCATTATGATATCTTCAAATTTAAGAGTGAATTCTTATATACGTGAGATTTTTATGGTGTTATAAAGTAAAAGATCAATGGGTTTACACACGGGATTCTCTTGAAAATTGTCAAATAGTTTTGTGTCATTGATTTCAGAGGCATTAAAATTCATGGCATGTTGTATAAGTCAAGTCAAGTTCATCTTGTTCAACATTCTTACACCTAAGGTTGAAATTGAGTTCTTTCTTTAGAAGTATCTCCTAGACTTCTAGCACCTATGTTATAAGCGCCTATGTTGATATACCTATAGAAAATGTTCAAACAATTACATTTCACTTTCATGATTTTGATATTTAGTGTTATCCATGGTGTGGCGTATTTTCTACCTATATGTAATTTTTATACATATACTAGTTCTCATACTTAAAAAATGAAAATTTATAAATTTTTCTTCTTCGAAATATCATAGCATATGCTTTGTTGATTATCTTTGTGATGATTATTCGTTTCATACTAGTGTGATGCTAACATTTTCGGATTAGTTTTTAACCCTTTGTCTATTATGGACGAAATGGGGGAGAAAAAATTTAGGGGAACTCGTACGTGTCATGATATTTGTTTTATCTCGTGTGTATAGGTCATTCCACTTTGATGATGATTTCATGAACCACAAAAGATGAAGACTTTTCAGTTGAAAACTTATACACTTATGTTTTTCCATTTCTTGATTTGGGAGAGCATTAGTTGTATTTGTCTTTAGACTCAATTTGTGTTTGTACAAGAATAGACAAAGGGGGGGGGGGGGGGGGGGGGGATTTGTAAGAGACTTTTATAATTTCTCATTTTATTTTTATTTGGCTTATCCCATTGCAGCTTCATGATTATTTTCATGTATTCGAAGAGAATAAGTTAATGACATTTGGAAGATTGAAGATCGTTCATCACAATATCATTCAGAAGAGTTTTGAGGTAGTTTGGTAAAGAATTTAATTATCTAGGGATTATTTTAAAAGAGTTTGAATTTAAAAAATTTCAAAGTATTATAAAATGATTTTTTAAAGAATTTTGAAAAACTCGCTGACTTGTTGGAAAAAGATGGGTATGTCGTTAGAACGAGATTCCTTTGTTCGGACAAGATCTAGAATGTCGCCCTTTGGGTATGATCTAAAATGTCGTTCGAAGTTCATTAGAAACCAATCGAATGAGAAAGGGTAAATCGTTTGAACGAGGTGGCAGTTCCTTCGAACAAGTACGAACATTATTTTTAAGACAAATCTTTTAAAATCTTTTATTCCTATCTCATTGCAACGATTTTCCGTATATATAGAGATGTGGGATTAGACTCTTCCCCAAGACATTTGAGAGTTATTTTTACGATCAAACTCTACTCTTTTTTCAGCCAAACCCCTTGGATCTTTGAAGATCACTTTTCCAAATAAATAAGAACATATTCAAAGTTCTAAAACCCTTGTAAATATTTTCTCTACTGCTAAATTGTTAAATTAAGGCTCTACTACTGGGGAAGAAAGTAATTGAAGATCATTGAGACTAATCGGTGGATACCGAGGCAAGAGCTGCTTGTTGTGGGTTATGTTGGAATGCATCACTTTTGATTAAAGGTTCTAAGAATCTTATGCATTATACTTGGTGGACTCAAAGTAATTTGTAAGTCATTACGCGTCTGTCAAATTCTTAAATAGCAATGAAATTAAAGGTTTTTCCCTAAAGGAATTTTTTCTTAAATTTTTCTTCTACTTATTTGTTTTGGAAATTGGCATCATAATTTATTATTCACGTTCGCAAAATTAAATAACGATAAAATTTGATTAAAAAGTGAATTTGTGTGTTTAGCCTAAATTCCAAGTAAATCTGTATAACTCCTCACATATTTTCTCATAATTATATAATTTCATTTGTGCTATAATATGATTATATATTGAATTCTCAACATAATTTGTTAAATCTAAAATTTAAAACAGATTAATTAGGTAATTAGGGTGAATTATCATTTAATGGTATTAAGATGAAATTATGATAATTATTAATGAAAATGAATTAGGATTTAACTTGATTAGTTATGTTGTTACTCCATTACGTGATTGAAATGAAATTACCTTGATTATTTGTAGAATTGGTAGAGATTTGTAACCTAATTAATTAAAAATTTCCATTTAAATCCATGTTTAAATTGATGAAAAGCTGAAATTGTACACTGGAATTAGTGTGGGAACATGTATATGGGCTTGTACTATGTTGGGTGGGTGATTTAGGAGCTTAAAGGGCCATTAATGGAGGTTTAGAGATAAAAATCCCATAAGGAATAAGATGGGTAGTTTGTGACCGTTGATTGATCGATCGATGCCATTTGATCAATGTACTAGAGTCGATCGATTGATTCTCCTCTTTTCCCTTAGATTTGAATTGTGATTTAGAGGATGGTGTTAGTGAATCTAGTTAATGAGAATTCTCTTGTTAAGTGTTATAAATCAGTGGAGACAGTTATTATTTGAGTAAATACTTTAATTAATGGAAGATAATTAAGTTAACACTTTTGAAGATGAAATAGAAATCATATATGCATGAATTAATAATTTATGTGCAAAACATTTGGCATGCGTACCCGGTAAATACGTACGAGACAACATTGGGTGTACGTGCACAATAAATACGTACTAGATTATATTACTTGACAAGCACTGGGTGTGCATACCTAGTAAATACGTAATGGACTATATTATGTTGAAACCATTGGGTGTGCGTACTAGGAAAATACGTACACGATTATATTATGAGCAAAACATTGGGTGTGCATACCCAACAAATATGTACCTGATATAAGATATTTATGTAACGTGCGATGATAAGTACTACTGTATTATAGTTCATAAAGTTAAATTGTACCATGGGCTACATGGACTCGTAGAGTTATATTCTTCTATTGATGTATATGTAATACTCCGTACTTTTATGGATATTTAAATTACATAAGTGGGTGTAATTTGGTAATTTGAGGAATTTTGATGAATAGTAAATTATGGATTAATAAGCATTAGATGCTTACTGACGCGTGTTACATTTACTTAGGGGACTGAGTAAACGAGTCGGAATGTTTTTATGTCATGTTTCAAATGGTTAAAGCGACGAAAATTATTTTACGTCGTAAAAAACACGTACGGAGAAGTGTTGGGTCTGACTAGTGAATTTCAGTTAAGTGACTTGAATGGAGATTTCGAGTGCACGACTGATTTCGGAATGGCCAAGATAGTCAGAATAGAGTATCCGGGGGCAGTGCTTAGGTTCCGGGGACTTTTGGACTAGTAGGGACTCGCAATTGTGTAAACGAGTCATTTTTGGGTTTCATGGGAGATAAACCTCTTTTCTTTCATATAAGTCACGAGAGAGAGGGAGAGAAAGAAAGAAAAGATAGAAAGAAGAGGAAGAAGAAAGGTATTTTCGGCTCAAACTCCGCGGGATTCGACTCAAGGTCATCGAATTTGATCCACGAGGCAAGTGTTTACTTGCTTTAATTAATTAAGTGTGTGTATATCATATTATAGTTGGTAAACTATATGATTTTTGGGTTAGAACCCTTAAAAAAAATTGGGAAATTTCAGTTTAAGTTTAAAAATTGATGTATTGTAAACTATTAATGGTTTCTATTGTTAAACCTTGATAATGGAGGGTAAAAATGGTTAGAAATGAGAGAAATGATAAAACCAGGGTTTTAATTGTTTTAGGGTATAAATCTAAGAGAAATGGCTTAAAACCACAAATTAATTGATGTGTTTGTTATAAAATTAGTTTTAGGATGATTGTAGTGATGTTGGTTGATATTAGAAACCATAAGAAGGGACGTTGGGTTAATATTTGGAAATTTGGAGAAGATGAAATCGCCCTAACAGTGCCCTCCGAACAGGGCGAATCGATTCGTATGAACGGACCTGTAAGACTGTCTCAGGACGAATCAATTCGGATTGAGACCAAATAGATTCGTCTCTGAGGACCTTCTTTCATAACACTTTTCGAATCGATTCAGATGGATACCGAGTTGATTCGCTAGCCCGAATCGATTCGCATTAGGGGTGAATCGATTCGCCTTTGCAGAAATTGGCAGTTTTCCTTCTTTGAGTTTAGGGGAGTTAAATTGCAATTGGAGATTATTATGGGGGATTCTAGTTATGTTATTTGGACTCCTATATGATGGTATTAAGGGTGAGTAAACCTTGAGATGAAAGAGGGAACCTCAGATTCTTTTAGTGCACAATCCGAGGGATGGACCTAGTGAATGTTCGAGTCGAGAAACATTCGAGAGAGGGGTCTTCGACAAGTTTATAGAGATATTTATGCGGGTAGAATGGATATGGGATAATGTGGATTGAGGCACTATCCGGTACGTCTATTGACGACTATTATTGTAGGTGATGCGATACCTATGGAACCAAAATAATTCGATAGTATACTTCTTTTATTATTATGAATTGGTATATTTCGGATTATATATAAATCCTTAAAAGTGATTACGGTGAGAGTTATATATTAAGTAAGAGAATACTTATATGTTATTACGAATGGGAACATTTGAGGTCATAGGCTATCGCTATAAGAGTTTGGCAATTATAGCCACATATATTGAGAAGTGATATATATTATATACGGGAGTTGTTACTGTATATATATATGATATGATACGGAATTTAATATATTTTTATGTGATTGGTATATTTGTATCTTAGAGGATGGTTCCACAGGGTTCCTCGAGCATAGGGATGGACAGCGAGATCATATATTTTCTCTAGTGCTATCGAGGGAGGTTGCGCGATGTGGGTGAATCCCCTGGCTTGAGGAGCAGGAAGAGTATATCCCAAGCCATATCGTCCCATATACGAGTGCGATATTTGTATTTCACTTTCATGAGGGAATATGACCACCTCCACTATTATGTATTTTTACCATGATCATGAGTGAGTCTGGCTTGGTACCGTGGTTGATTGAGTAAACCCGGATGCAGATAGGCACTATGAGAATGCATCCTCGAGTTATAGCTCAGTGGGATGGTTATTATACTTATGATTGTAATAGGTACAATTATACTTGTTGCATATAGTATATTGCTTGTATATGAAGATGATATATCATATAAAGTATTCTTGTGTAAAGTGAAAAGAATAAATGAGGTGTAATTCTCCTTCTGGTAGATTTATATCTGGATCAATATGAATGCAGATCATAGGTTCAATTGAGAACTATATATATACGGGATTTTATAATATATGCATTATGTACTGAGGACCTAATAGATCTCGATGATCAACATTGTCATGTAGTAGTGTATCGGGGGGTTCCTTGTTTCGATTTTGCTTTGCGAGACACCCCACGCACGAAACGTAACGTAATATTGGGAATAGGGAGAAGTTTAGTCCTTAGTACTCAGGTTTATGAGGATTTTTAGAAGGTAGGTGTAATAGATTAGTTAGGTAGGGTATCATAACTAGGTAGTTTCAAAGGTATGCGATAGGAGTGCACTATTAGAAGAGGGGTGAGGTGTATCTCATGAGAGTGCGATACCAATTTAAATATGAGAGATTTTATATTTTAAAATATGGCATTTATGCACTTGCTAAATATTTTCAAAACTCGGACTCTGACCCATTTCTCTATTTTTCCCTCGCTTGCTATAAACCTAAATATATTTTAGGTGTCCAGACACAAGGACGCCTGTATGATGATTCTTTCGAGTCAGATGTTGTTGTAGCAGCTGCGGATGCAAGTAGGTTCATCTTAGACGCTTATATCCCTGTGATCTAGATAGGAAGCATTGTAGTAACATTCGGGCCGATAGCCCAACTGTATTTATTTAGTCTTTTACCACATTTTTAGTACGGCTTTTGATTTGGTTGTATTATGTTATACCAAGTGCTCGATTAGTTTATTTCATTGTAGTTTCGTGTATATAGACTGTGTGAATGTTTTATTTAGTTGTTTTGGTTAAAAAAATATTAGTTAAATAGTATTTTTACACTAGCCTAATAAGTTATTAGTAATTAAATTGGTTTTCGACAGTGATGTTGAGAATTAACCATATGAGACTCTTGTTTTAATTTGGTATAGGATTGATCACCCGGTATTTTATTAGGCGGGGTGTCACAGATGGTACCAGAGCACCAGGTTCTAGTGTCCTTAAGAATCTGTGCGAACATACTACGCTTTCAGCGTTGCTTTTGAATTGATATAGAGCCTTATGATTAGGATTGTTGGTTCCTATTGTGAGATTTCATTCTCCTGCCATTATGTAAGATTATAGTAAATCTTTTGCGCTCTCATTCGAGATTCATGTGCTGATAAAGGAAGGGCAACCAGGGAGGGCCGTTATGAGGGCAGTAGGAGGTGTGGTGAGTTGGAGCTATTAGTTGAAGTCGGGGACGAGGGCCGCAGTCGAGGTCACCCCCCTTGTGGCATTGTCCAGGATTGATGCAATGACTACTAGAATATAGTAGGTATATTTATTCAAGTATGTCTATAGTGTAGAGAGTGGTGCTAAACTTTACCTACCCAGTGAAGTAAATTGGGAAAAAGGTTTGAAAGGGTCTTTGATAAGGACCATACGTTGAAGTCAAGTTATGCGGAGGAAGTGTAGTGTTATCCAAAAGAAGTAGGAGGCTCGTAAACTTTGGCTTACAGAAGGGTATGAAAATGCCAAGATGTAAAAATTTGAGGAATTTTTTTTTTCTCGCTCATTGGAGCAATGTTGAAACGGTGGGGATGGTGGTCACCATATTTGGGGAGCAGAATGTTTTGCTCATGGAAGAATCTTAAGGATGGCTTTAACCGCAAATTCCTTCAATTACCAGATTGGGGGAGAATGCATTTTCTGAATTATTCACATAAGGATCGGTTTGTGGACAAGTGTGAATAAAGAGTTATATGGATAAGTAAACTTTGTACCACACTAAGGTAGGTACAATGAAGAGAGAGTCCTTCAGAGGAATGATAGGCTCACTAGTAAGTGTTGCTAACACCTATGGAGAATTTGTGTTCATGAAACCCCATTAGTGGACATCCACCTGGGGATTCATTGAAATAGGGTAATTGAGGCCAGTAGCGTGTTTCTTTTAGTAGAATGTAACAACACGTCCTTTTGGAGACAATTAAATTCCATACTTAGATATAAATTGGAGATTTAAGGAATTTCTCGAAATAGTGATTTTGGGGATTCTCGCGGATTTAATGATTTTTTATGGGTGTTGTGATTATTCTTGGGACTAAATAGGTTGAAGTATTTTAATTATATGTCGTCGTGGAGTAAAGCGACAAAAGAGGTAAGATTTTAATTGGAAAACCCGCATTAAGTTATATGGGTTAGAATAGTGATTTGCGGTCAAGTACCTCGGATGGAAATTTCGATTGTGCCGTGAGTCTCGGAATGTCCGAGATAGTCAAAAAAGAGTGTCCGATTGTCAAAATTGAGTTTTGGGGAAATTTTAGAGTTAAATGGGCTCATAATTGAGTAAACGAGTCGTTTTTGGGGTATTAAGGGGTTAAACCCTTTTCTTCTTATATAAAGAGGGGAAGAGGGAGAAAAGAAGAAAGAAAGGAAGAAAAGAGAGAGAAGAGAGAGAGAGGAAGAGCGAAAATAGGAGGTTCCGTCCAAACTCCGCGGGATTCGGCTCGAGGTCGTCGGATTATATCCACGAGGCAAGTGTTTACTTTCTTTATTTACTTTTGAGCATAAATCTCATATCGTAGTTTGGTATAAACAAACCCTAAAGATTTTGGGTTGGGTATTAGTGAATAAAACGGGTTTTCGGGAGTTAAAACGAATAAACCCCTAAAATTTGTTAATTGGATAAACTTAGGTTTTAACCTAAATTAATTGGTGGTTTAGGGTTCTAGGATTTTTAGAACCCTTAATATATGTGTATTTGTAGTTGATTGAGGTTGTAGGACGTTGGGTGAGGCGACAAAAGCTTGGGAGAAGCTTTAATGGCTGAAACCGTCTCGGAGAAGACGATGAATAGTAGGACCTGCGTGTTAATCGAATCGATTCGGCCAGGGCGAATCGATTCAGATCTTGGTCAAAAAATGAAATTTGTAGATCTCTTTTATAGTGATATTTCTACGGAAAGTTGTCCGAGATCAAAATAGTTAGTCAGAAATCAAGCCTAGAATTATTTGGAGATAAATATTAGGGGTTCTCAAATAGAGTGTTAGGACCTCTAAAGGACTTGATGAGAGATGAAAACTTTGGGTTTGTAGGAATAAATCCGACTTATAGTTTAAATGGTGAGTGGATTCAATTTTGGGTTTTGGGTTATATATAAAAACCGAAGCAGATTTGGTATTTTCGGAC
This sequence comes from Sambucus nigra, assembly GCA_949130495.1. Taxonomy (NCBI): domain Eukaryota; kingdom Viridiplantae; phylum Streptophyta; class Magnoliopsida; order Dipsacales; family Adoxaceae; genus Sambucus; species Sambucus nigra. The sequence goes on from OX422214.1 coordinate 436,717,647, forward strand.
AAGACGAATCGATTCGGACAGGCTGAATCGATTCGGTAAGAGACAGTTTGAAAGCAGAACCATTTCGAATCGATTCGGACAGGACGAATCGATTCGATACCCTGCGAATCGATTCGGACAGACCAAATCGATTCGGTACTGGCAGACTTGTGAGGTTTTCTCCTTTTAAGTTTAGGGAGACTTAATGTATGGTTTTGGAGACTATTATAGGAGTTTCTAAATGGAATATTAGGACTCCTAGATGATGATTTGAGGAGGATAAGAAAACCTCGGATTAATTTAGAGTGTGATCCGGGGTATGGAGTTAATTAATGTTTTGGGACAAGAGACATTCGGGTTTATGTATAAGTCCTTAAATGAGAATAAGGTATTTATTAGAATCAAAGTAAGGAAATACTTTGGGTTTATTATCATGATAATATGAAAGCATGATTATGATTCCTCGAGAGAATCTTTGGGATTATGGATCATCGCTAGATGAGATTGGAAATTATGGCCATATATATATATATATATATATATATATATATATATATATATTCGAGGATGAATATATGGTATATATATATATACTATGTGATTAAAGTATATATATATGATGTAATATAAATGACTTTTGAAAATATAAATATAAATGTTTTCAAAAAGGAAAGACAAATGATTTTCATAAATAATAAAATATGGATACACACCTCTCTAAATCGCTATCATAAGGGAAGTTGAGTACGTATGGTGAAGCCCCCTGACTAATAAATGCAGGGTGGATATAGTCCAATAGGCCATATGTGCGTTTATTGTATATGTCGGCGCTGGTTAGGAGATTCCGGGTGTGGTCTTGACTATCCCGTAAGCATATGGTCGCTTCCCAACGTCTTGCGTTGTAGGATCCCAGGTTGTCTTAATGATAGGTCCTGGAAGATGATAGCCATTTAGGGGCGCATACAGTGGGGAAACCCGGACGGGCGGTGTTAGAACGCGTTATATATTTGTTAAAGAAATTTATGATAATAAATTGGCTTTAATTTACATTTCCTGGATGGAAGAAGGGAAATGGGATAAAGTTTTTGGCTTCGGTAACACTCCCGGATGGAAGAAGGGATGTGGAAGAATATGATATGGTAAAAGCATTTTTATGATAATGAAAATGGATTTTAAATACATTTCCTGAATATAAAAAGGGAAATCAGATATTTTGAAATGGAAAAGCATTTTTATGATAATAAAACTGGCTTTTGAAAAGTTATATGATTTGTTAAAGAAATTCATGATAATGAATTGGCTTTTAAATACATTTCCTGGATATGAGAAGGGAAATGGAAAGTTTTGAGATAAAAATGAAAAGTATTGATAAATACTTTGTATATGAATCCTTAGTCCGGGAGATAGATCCAGATGTATATGGTAAAATGTATATATGGATGAATCGAGTACCGAGGGTCTAATGGATCCCGACGATCGACCTTGCCGCATAGTAGTGTATCGGGGGGTTCCTTGTTTGGATTTCGCTTTGCGAGACACCCCACTCACAAATATGGCAATGTGTTGAAACTGGGAGAAGTTTAATCCTTAGTGCTCTTATATTGAGATGTATCATATGATGTATATATATATATATATATATATATATATATATATATATATATATATATGTTGTACTGAGGGACTGGCGGATCTCGACGATCGACCTTGTCGCGTAGTAGTGTATCGGGGGGTTCCTTGTTTGGATTTCGCTTTGCAAGACACCCCACGCACGAACATGGCTTAGTGTTGAGACTGGGGAGAAGTTTAGCCCTTAGTACATTACTTGGACTATCTAGGATTGGTAGTGGTTGGGCGATAGACTAGTTTAGCAGAGTAGCTTGACTAGGATGTTTAGAGGGATGCGTTAGGAGTGAACTGTTAGTGGAAAGGTGAGGGGTATCTCATGGGAGTGCGATACCAAATTTAAATATGAGATAAAACCTTTTTCTAAAAATAAGGCATTTAGGCACCTGCTAAATATTTTCAAAACTCGGGCTGTGACCCGTTTATCTACTTTTCCCTTTCTTGCTATATATATATATATATATATATATATATATATATATTATATAGGTGTCCAGACACAGGGACTCCTGGATGGCACATCTTTCGAGTCAGACGTCAGCTACAGCAGTTGTGGATGCGTGCAGGTTTTTGATAGCCACTTCCATTTTTGTACTCTACATAGGAGGTAGTGTATAAATATTCGGGCCAATGGTCCAAATATATTTATTTATTCTTTGAGTACAACATTCGATATGGTCGTATAATTTGAACCGAGTGTTCGGTTATTTTATTACATTTCATTTCAGTTTCATTTTTCGCAAAATTTTTGTGGATGTTTTTAAATTGTAGTTGTTAAAAAGAGTAGTTAAGTAAAATTTTGACACCGAATTAATAGGTTATTTGTAATTAAATGGATTTTTGACAGTGATGCTAAGAATGATCCATATGAGACTCCTGTTTTAATTTGATATAGGAGTGATCGCCCGGTATTTTATTAGGCGGGGTGTCACATAGAAGGATCTAAGAGAACTACGAGGATGATTGTCAGGATCGAGGCTATATATTCTGAGATAGTGATAACCTTAACATGGTCAGGGTGGCCAGAGATGGATAATGATGGTAATGTGGGACGTAGAACCACACGCTTTGATCTTGCCCCGTACGAGTTAAAGGGCAAGAATATGGTGCCGAGATGGGGCATCGATTAAAGTAATTTCGGTTCGATTAAGACAAGTGTACTATATTCGGGAACCAATTGGATCAGTTAGGGAGATTGGCGAAGTTATTGTTATGAGTTTCACCTCGGATGAAGGAGGTAAATTTTATGTGGCTAGATAGAGTCGCGATATTTTGTTAACCCTGGATTCGTCTAATTCGAACTTTGTGTCGGTATCGATAATATTATAGAAGGTATATCTATATGTTTTTTGCAGTTGCGGGATTCTATTTTCTTCATTCGTTATAAAAGCGGGTGTTGATATTTTGAATTTATATATGGTTTGTACTGCTCGTTTTGTGTGTGTTATACGCGTATGGTACTATTGTAAATGTAATGAATTTGTGGATGATTAGAGTGATAGCAGGCTAATAATTGCAAGACAATCATATCTGCGGTTCCAGGGTGAAACTGGTTGTTTTTGCGATATCTCACCTCGATACGGGTTGAGCTCGCCTTTATTATATATTTGGATGGAACTTCGATGAGTAGATGTTTCACTAGCATGACTTTATTGCATGGGGACCTTATAGACATGATCTAAGTTATGAAGGATTTATTATTTTACATTTTTTATGTTGACATACCTCCACGACCGACAAAGTTAAGTAGTAGTGTATCGGAGGGGTTCCTTGTTTGGATTTCTCTTTACGAGACACTCCACACATGAACCTTAATGACATTGGAAGTGGAGAGATGTTATTGTATACTAGGATGTTGGTTTTGATGATAGATTAACTGAGGGTCATGTGATGATTAAAGGCTAATAGAAGTAGATGTGCTATGGAAAAGCATGAAAATGTTTCTCTTACCGCGAGTATATGGGTGAGGCAATGTAAAGGAAGTCGGGTTGAGGCTTATTGCCAGGCCTTGAATATAAGGCAATTTCAGAGGAAATATGTTTTGGGTATGATGTTCGTAACACTTTTGTACAGAGTAGGCGCACCGATTAGTTAGAATTTCCATTTTGCCAAAATGGAAGGACATAGTGGTAAAAGTATGTTAGTAGGTTAACAAGGTAGGATTTAGAACGTCCTGATGGTGTGCCTTAGGCCATTTTATCTCGATGACCGATGATGCGAAGGAGTAGTGTAATGAGATGATTCCTTCTTTGGATTTTGATTTGCGAGACGTCCCACGCATGAAACCGAGCGAATGTCAGAATTTGAGAGAGGTCTTGGGCACTAGGGACATTGTTCGAATAATACTCATTTTACGTGTGTAGAAAACATATCGATCTTAGGGTTATTAGGGAGTAAGGCCAGTGGGGCATGTAGTGCTATTTTAGGAAGATTGTAGTGAGTTAATCATGAGAAGAATTATGGGATAACTTTAAGAAGGTTTGGATTTTCGAGAATAGGAAGAATGGAGTCTCGAGTAACTCGGGGCACCAGGCCGAAAAGAAAGTGAGGCTCATTTTTACAGAGACTGTTACGTCTGTGACATTTACAATAGTTGTGCTGATAAGCACGGTTTATAAGGTGTGTGCGTATCTTGGTAAGTTGGTTTATATATCGTCTGAAATAGAAGCGGCGTAGTATATAAAGCTAAAGAATATGCTTTAGAGCAGTTATGGGTCGTATTGAACGTCATAGGAGGCACGCGATAACCCAATTATGTAGGTGAAATAAGACTTAGTAAACCTAAGATAAGCGAGAAGACTGACAGGAATAGTCAAGTGCTAGTGTAGTTTCCTTTTTTAGGGAAATTCGACGTCCTGTTTTCGATGAGCGTACGCTTAGAGTCATGGTTATCCTGTGGGATCTATACTTTAGAGTGGAGATTATAGGCTCATTTTCTTTATATACGGTTATAGAAGCACTAGGTGCGACGTGTCATTGTTAGAGTTAACCTTATGAACGAGGTAGTGTGTAGCATATAGAGGTTTGGTTAAGCTTGTTGCTAAGATAGTATGTTAGAATATAAGTCTTGAGATAGGTGGGGACCGTGAACGACTATATGGTAGGGTACCATTTGGGTTAGTACCTTTCGACTTGTGTGTACAGGATGAAGTGTGATTAGTAATCCTAGGTTGGTAGTACCAATCGTATTCGAATTTTGAGGACGAATTCCGTTGTAAGGGGGGGGGGGGGGGGGGGAATGTAGTACCCCGTAATTTTATGGATATTTAAATTACATAAGTGGGCATAATTTGAGGAATTTCAGTGAATAGTAAATTATGGATTAATAAGCGTTAGATACTTACCGACGCCTGTTACATTTACTTAGAGAACTGAGTTAATGAGTCATAATGTTTTTATGTCATGTTGCAATTGGGTACAATGATGGGAATTATTTTACGTTGTAGAAAATGCGTACGGAGAACTGTCGGGTACGACTAGTGAATTTTAGTTAAGTGACTCGAATGGAGATTTCGAGTGCACAGTTGATTTCGGAATGGACAAGATAGTCATAATAGAGTAATCAGGGGGCAGTGTTTAGGTTCCGGAGACTTTTGGAGTAGTAGGGACTCGCAATTGTGTAAACGAGTCCTTTTTGGGTTTCATGGGAGATAAACCTCTTTTCTTTCATATAAGTCACGAGAGAGAGGGAGAGAAATAAAGAAAAGAGAGAAAGAAGAGGAAGAAGAAAGGTATTTCTGGCTCAAACTCCGCGGGATTCGACTCAAGGTCATCGAATTTGATCCACGAGGCAAGTGTTTACTTGCTTTAATTAAATAAGTGTGTGTATATCATATTATAGTTGGTAAACTATATGATTTTTGGGTTAGAACCCATAAAAAAATTGGGAAATTTCAGTTTAAGTTTACAAATTGATGTATTGTAAACTATTAATTGTTTCTAGTGTTAAACCTTGATAATGGAGGGTAAAAATGGTTAGAAATGATTAGAAATTTATTAGGAACCTCGGATTCTTGTAGTGTACTATCCTTGTTACAATCCTTGTTAGTAAAATTCTTGTAGTGTACTAACCGATACGTCTATTGACGACTATTATTATAGTTGATGTGATACCTATGAAACCAAAATAAGTTAATAGTATACTTATTTGAATATTACGAATTGGTATATTCGGGATTATATATAAATCCTTAAAAGTGATTAATGTGCGAGTTATATATTACGTAAGCGAATACTTCTATGCAATTACGAATGGGAACATTCGGGGTCATTGGCTATCACTATAAGAGTTTAGCAATTATAGCCACATATATTGAGAAGTGATATATATTATATACATGAGTTGTTATGTATATATATATATATATATATATGATATGTTACGGAATTTAATATATCAGTATGTGATTGGTATATTTATATCTTAGAGGCTGGTTCCACAGGCTTCCCCGAGCATAGGGATGGATAGCCAGATTATATACTTTCTCTAGTACTCTCCAGGGAGGTTGCGCGATGTGGGTGAATCCCATGGATTGAGGAGCAGGGAGAGTATATCCCCAGGTCATATCGTATTGTATACGAGTGCGGTATTTGTATTTAACTTTCAGGAGGAAATATGACCACCTCCATCGTTGTGTATTTTTACCATGACCATGAGTGAGTCTGGCTTGGTACCGTGGTTGATTGAGTAAACTCGGATGCGGATAGGCACTATGAGGCTGCATCCTCGAGTTATAGCTCAGTGACATGGTTATTATACTTATTATTGTAATAGGTATAATTATACTTGTTGCATATAGTATATTGCTTGTATATGAATATGAGATATCATATAAAGTAGTCTTGTGTAAAGTGAAAAGAATGAATGAGGTGTAATTCTCCTTTCGATAGATTTATATCCGGATTTATATGAATGAGAATCATAGGTTCCTGTGAGAACTTTATATATATGGGATTTTATAATATATGCGTTATGTACTGAGGGCCAAATTTATCTTGACGATCAACATTGTCATGTAGTAGTGTATCGGGGGGTTCCTTGTTTGGATTTCGCTTCGTGAGACGCCCCATGCACGAAATGTAACGCAATGTTGGGAATGGGGAGAATTTTATTCCTTAGTACTCGGGTTTATGAGTATTTTTAGAAGATGAGTGTAATAGATTAGTTAGTCAGGGTAGCTTAACTAGGTTGTTTAAAGATATGCGATAGGCGCGCACTATTTTGAGAAGGGTGAGGTATATCTCATTAGAGTGCGATACCAATTTAAATACGAGAGATTTCATATTTTAAAATATGGCATTTATGCACTTGCTAAATATTTTCAAAACTCGGGCTTTGACCCGTTTCTCTATTTTCCCCTATCTTGCTATATATCAATATATATTTTAGATGTCTAGACACAAGGATGCCTGGATGATGATTCTTTCGAGTCAGACGTTGCTGCAGCAGATGTGGATGCAAGCAGACTTATCTTAGACACTTCTATCCTTGTGATCTAGATAGGAAGTATTGTAGTAACATTCTTGCCGATAACCCAACTGTATTCATCTATTCTTTTATCGCCTTTTTATTCTGGCTTTCGATATGGTTGTATTATGTTAAACCGAGTGCTCTGTTATTTTATTTCATTTCAGTTTCGTGTATATAAACTGTGTGAATATTTTATTTTGTTGATTTGGTTAAAAAAATATTAGTTAAATAAAATTTTGACGCCAAGCTAATAAGTTGTTAGTAATTAAATTGGTTTTCGATAGTGATGCTGAGAATGAACCATATGAGACTCCTATTTTAATTTGGTATATGATTGATCACCCGGTATTTTATTAGGCGGGGTGTCACAGTATACTTGAGATGAGTGGAACAATTAGTTATGAATATTCGAATGTGTTGAATAACACGTGATCATGGGGTACACTTGGGTCTGGGATTAAATACATGTGATATATAGGACTATTAAGGTGTGATAACTTAAAAGAGACTAAAATTTCAAAAGGAAGATGTGTAATTATTTAATACCCCAACTCAATTGTTTGGTTCTATTAAACAAGCTCGTTGTTAACATCAATGTTGACTTTACTTTTCAAGACATAGGCAGGCGTGTCGCCTTCGCCCTGAGATCATTTAAGTAGTTTGATTTATGTTGATATAGTTGTAATTACGCAATCGTACTAGAATTATTCATTGGTTTGGTATCAGAGTTATGGGGTCCACCTATAGAATTTTCAGTTATTTATTTTATGCGTTTAGTTTTTATTACAATCATGCTTAGATTGATATTCAAATTTTTTATTCTCGTGTGTTTTTATTAGACATGATCAATATAGCTTAAATTTTATGGGGTGGCACAGTTGGTATCATAACATTCCAAGTTCTAGTGTCCAAGGGATCTTTAGAGAGTCTGTCTCTTCTCTATGTTGTGTTCTTTAATTACCTTAGAACTTTACCATTTAGGACTTGTACTCTATATTATGACGACCGCTTAGGAGTTTAGTGCCATTGTTCCTGAAGAATGATTAAAATAAGACCAAGTGTGTTAGGAGGGTTCCTTGTTTGTATTTCCTTTGTGAGAAGTCCCACAAATGAGGTTGACCTCGATCGAATGTTAAGGACTTTGGGGTGTAATAACTTTAGCAAGTTCTTAGCATATGGATCAAGGAGAAATGTTTTTTTATCACCAGTCATAACGACATTAGAATATGGTTTTAAAGCCCTCATCTGTGCGACCATGTGGCAGCCGATATGAGGAGGAATTCAACTTTTTTTCTCTATCTGCACAGGGAGATTGATAGGGACGTGAAAGAGTATGCTCACATTAACCTCTTTAGTGATAGAAGATTTTTGTCTTGAGTTGGCATATACCTTATGAGCAGGGTTTTAATCGGGTTAATCGTTCATCACCACTTACATTCAGTTGGTGGAAGTTACCTTACTACATCAAGAAGACCATCATAAATATGTAAAGGATATATTTCATAAGATTATGAAGATCGTGGACAAATTATGCCCAATGACTAGAGACGATATAGTGTCGACCCAAGTAAAGAAGACCACACTAACAAAAGGAACCTAATAAGGAGTAGAAGACCCAAGCGAAAAACTCTATGAGTAGAAAATATTATCTATTACGGTCAGTAGAGCCAAGGGAATTAAGACCAGTGATGTCACGACTAATGAAAGCAAAGCGAACATGGAAAGAGTTAGCAGTGACAACTCTAGAAGCAAGGTCAACAAGGGCTTTAGTAAGGTCTTCTTTTAGATAATTCCTTTAGAATAAAGTGTTACACATGTGGAGAGTAAGACCACTTAGCTAGTAGAGGCCTTAGAATGACATGTGTTATTGAGAAACCATCGGATGATGGGTATGATTATTTTTATAGCTCAGATGCATGAGTATGACATATACATCGAGTAGTTGTCATTCTTTATTAGTAGTGGATTTAATACTATTATGAGAGGTTATCAACAGGGTTTATTTCTATGTGGATGTATGTAACACCCCGTAATTTTTGGACCTTATATTGTGCATTTTAAAATTTAAAAGTCGAAAAGGTATTTTTTTAATTTAATTTTTTTAAGAATTAATAGGTGGGCTATTTAAATAAAAAGATTGTATTCGTCAAAATTTGATTTTATGTAAAATATTTCAATGGGGATTTAGAAAATTTTCATAATTTAATAAATATTAATGAATTCTGGATTTTTATAAAACTTTAGTATTATATTAATTATTACTATTTTCAACTCATGTTGGAGGAAAGAGAGAAAAGTGTGGAACTTTTTTTTCTTTCCTTAGGCGATGACTCCCCATTTAGTTAGGAGTTAAGTATTTTTTTATAGTGGTCATTCCCTTGTTTTGTCCATGGGTATTAAAGGGAGAGAGAGAGGCGCTTGAATTTTCAACTGCTCTTAGGTGCATGGTCCCCAATTAGGAGCTGAGCCTTCTGTTTTTAATATTTTATTTGTTTTCTTACTCTTTTGTTGCTTCATGACTTGTGATGTCACGCATGAGAGTTATCTCCAACTTTGTTGGGACGCTTCGGATAATTGTGAGTTAGCTTTAGCAGACTCCAAAATTATTGGGTGGGGGCGCATGGATGTATGGGATTTGCTAACAGTTTCTTTTTAGAGATGGAAGTTAATTGGACCCTTTTTATCTCAGCTTATAAAAAGAACCTTGATCCATTTTTTTAAAAGGTACGCATTTTTCGTTTCCAATATTTCTCTTCCCCACACAAAACACAAATATTCATACCCGAAAACATCCATTAAACGAAACTTCAATTATATTTTGGGAGGTCTAAACTACATATTTTCAAGAAGGCCCAAGAACAAAACTTTCTTATTTTTGCGAGATGAACGTAATCGAGTATTCATAATTTTCATTCGACTTTTTCAGGCATGAATACTCTATTCTCTTCCTTTATTATTATACATTTTAAGTGTCACCTAAACACTTAATTACATGTTTTTGTTAAAATAAATTAGCAACTTTATTAGAAAAAGTGAAAACTAATTATGGGACTATTTTTGTGAAAACTTTTAATATGAAATCAGATTTGAAATCCTTGGGTGCGTAGGAGAGAGTTTTGGGTTTTGGTTATTATGGTTGTAGGTTGCGTATAGAATTTTATGGTGGGTTATTTAAATGAAATCGGGACGTGTACACAGGCATGAAAATTATGTAGTTAAAATAAGTGGACGATTATGGTGTGTTTCATAACCTTGCATGTTGATTAACCTATAATGATTAAATGGGAATAAATGTATTAAGAACGACGACGGTATTATTAATTGAATTAAATTAAATTGTGACCTCACGAATAAATTTGTGATATTGTTTATATGTGTTGTGTGATTATGTGATTGATTGATATTGATATTTATCATCGCGGGTACGATGGGATTTGGGTAGTATGCTCTCACCTATATTTTAGGATGCTTTCTAGGTATGGGACTAGTAGGTAGACCATAGTTGGGATTTACACTTTGTAGGTATGGGACTAGTGAGTGTATATTTTTACAGATGAGTGATTCTGGGGTGCGGATAATTTTAATATCATCGCACCAATTCACTAGTCTAGGTATAAGACTAGGAAGAGATTATTGATAGAAAGTAATCCTATAATTAAGGAAGGACGTATTTATGTGTTGGGAAACTTAGGCATAGGACTAAGGGTGTTTTTGAGGATCTCACATCAATAATAAGGGTGGGGTAAATAAAAATATATGAAGATGAGAAATAGAGAATTAATACCTAAGATAATAAAACGGGTATTAAAAATATATTGACGTTATTAATAACGTGCAGGACTGACAGTTTGAAACGGGTTGGCTGACTATTGCGATGTGTGGGCGTGTGGGGTCTGAATAATGTGCAGGGCTAACAGTATAAACGGGTTGGCTGGCTATGAAGACATGTCATGCATGGAACCTCATATATAATGTGCAGGGTTGACAGTTTAAACGGAATGGCGAGGGGAATGTGTGTGGTGTAGAACTGCGAGAGTTCCGCAACCAAACAAATAAAATGCGATAAAGATTTAAGTGGGAGTCCCACAAGGTGATGTTTATAATGAGGAAAACTAAATCATTGGAATAACTTAAATTAAGTTAAATAATTGAATAATTGGACTTAGATGATGAGATGACATAGTTGAGTATTTATAATATATCTTGTTTATTTACTCGCATTGTTATTAATTATTTCGTTTAATTTAAAATATTCTAATGTGATATTTATCATGTATAATGTTATTGTCTCGATTCACGAACCCTAATTTGAGGGAGTAGCTGGTATTCATGCTAAGGGATCTAACCCTGCGCGTTGATAAACATTTTTCAGGTATTGGTGCTGGAGTAGCTACATAGGCGTACTTGGAGATTTATCTTGGAGGTGGAGCTGGAGTATTTATCTTATGCTTAGTAGTTTAGTTTGGCTCTCTATGCCTTCACATTTATATTAAGACTCAACTTATGGATTTGGTGGGCCATTTGGTTCCATAGTTGTTATGGTTTTTATACAGATATTTCATTATGGATTTAGTTTAATGAGATTATATTTATTCCGAGATGGTAATTTATTGGAGATTAGCATAGTGATAAATTTTATATCGCATTGATGATTATTATTTATTAGGATTGATTTCATTATTATCTTGTGGAATGAATTTTATATGTCTCATATCTGTCACATGTTAAGAATGATAATTTATTTAGTAGCGCCCGACGTAGTTTTGTGGCGACGGTTGGCCACCCTGTTGTCCAGATTGAGCGGGGTGTTACAAATAGTATCAGAGCATGGTATGTCTCGTAGGTTGTGAGTCCATTTAGCTTCTGTGTTACCGATCGTTGATCCCCTTTGTTGATTCGTACTCTAACGTATAGGGTGTAGCATATGTGTTAGCTGTGATTTTTGGAAATAGGATGTCTCGTGTAAGGACATTATAGGAATTGAGGTAGAACTAGTGATCTTGATATAAGTATCTTTCGAGTTGATAATTGGAGACGATAGTTATTTCAAATATTGCTAGTGCGTATATTAAGTAACGTAAGTATATGTTGCCCAAATTATACTTAAGAGGGGGGTGAATTGAGTTTAGCAAATTTTTAGTCAAATTAAAATTTCAGAAAAATATTTAATTTACAACACCTTAACAATTTTCAGATTAATAAATCTATAAAGATTAAAGCCGAGAATATCAAATAAATGCAACAAATTATTTAGACACGCTAAAATGAAGATTTTAACACACCACAAATATTAAATTAATTCTCGTATTTTATATAAATTAATATTCTGAAAATAATTAATTAATTTCAAAAAATAATTATTTTAACCTTATAATAAATTTATCAATTTTTGGAATTAATTTATTTGCAAATTAGTGTGCTGAAAATATTAACTTAAGAAGGCACAAATAAAATATGCAAATAAAATGCGAAAAGTAAATGACACCGTATTTTAACGTGGTTCGGCCAAAACCTGTCCTACGTCCACGCGCCTAGAGCTTCTGACTCCCTTTCTCTTCACTGTTGTGATCCACTTGAAGGGTAAGATCAAACCACCGCGTACAACTGTTTACAAGCTAACTCCGAGCTTCAAACCCCATGGCCCACTTGTGCGTAGGAACTAATCACAGGTACAAACCAAAGCTTCAAACAAATCTGAATTTTTTGTACAATGTAGAATAATGAAACTCCTTAAAAGACAATTTGTAATCTGAGTTTGTGAAAGCGTGACTGTGTGATAATTGATTAAAATCGTAACTTTCTACGTTGGCACACTTATTTAATTAGAGTCTATCAAATCATCCCCTAAACATGCATCTATGGTGCGTGTGTCAAACCATAAACAAATAACGCATGCAACACAACAAATATGCTGAGACAGAAATTTCAGGAAAAAACCCCTTTCAGGTAAAACCTTTATTTCACTATGAATATATAAATCGCAACATACAATCACATAGAGAAATCTACAATGGATCACCGCGCAACCAACCCACAAAGACACGCAGTCTTGAACTCAGCAAGAGAATACACGCAGCACCCTCCAAGGACTCGCAGCCCAAACAACAAAGGAAGAACCGCAGCTCTCCTCAATGACTCGCAATCATAAAACTTTGTAGAGACTCCCTCAGCAATGACATGCAGCCTTCGGTTGCAAAGATGAACAGTAGCAAAGCTTGTGTTCTAGGGTTCAAAAAGATTCACAAAAGTAATTGGGATTTATGTGTGTGAATCAAAAAGATGTTTGGCACATCAAAAAATGAAGTCTTCTTATATTTGAACTCTTAAAAATATTTTCTCAAAGCCTTGAAAAAATACACCAACGAAGTAGGAATATATATAGAAAATAAGAGTCGGTGGAAAAACATTACACGGAACTGTTCGAATTTATCCCAGGATGACCGGTCCGGCTAGGAGGCAGATCGATCAGACCTCGGATCGGTTCTTTTTTAATATAGGCCTATTCGGTTCGCAATCGGTTCGTGGTATACTGGAGCAAAGCGGATCGGTCCGGTAGGTAGGCGAATCGGTCCGGGGGCGGATCGGTTCTTTTAAAATAGGGGGCGGACCGGTCTGATTATCTAGAAAAAATAAAATCCTTTTAAAAGCCTCATTTTACTTGAAAAAACTTACTTCTTATTTTTATAAAAAACATTTTATGAAAATTTCCCAATACTAAGTATGAACTTTAAGGAACTTAAAAACAAAACTTTACCAAGTTCATTCTCGCAGAAGCTATGATGTTGAAGACTCTTTGATATTCAGATCCGTTGATGTAGATGCGATCTTGAATTTCTTCAACGGTGTAACGGCGTACGACATACATATTGACAATGGACAAAAATGTCCTTACAAATCTCCCCCTATGTCTATGCCGGTACATATATAAAAAATCCGAATTATCAACTAATGACCTGTACAAATCTACCCTCCCATGAACCCTAAAGATGGAAAGATACAAATGTTTAAATCTTCCTCGTTTGTTCTTCAATCTTCAACAATCATTAAATCTCAATGCTTTTCTCATCAGGGTGTGCAACATATTGATCTTCAATCTTCATACCTACACACATGAGACAAAGAAAATACCACGTGACATATCGAGTTTGAAATGAGATAAACATAGATACCAATTTATGATAAAAGCATAAGCTAAATATCAAAAACTCTCCCAAAATTAAAACTCCCCCATAATATGATAATTGTTTCTCCCCCTTTTTATGATGTCCCCAAATAGACAAATGAGAAGAATGAATCAAATAGGAAAAATCGGGGTGTCACGGTAAAATTCATAGGAAAACCAGAATCAAGCTACGCGCATGCAAAGGAGTATCTCAAAAAAATTCACAAACTATTTTTTTGGATTTTTCAATTTTTCATACAAAAAGAATACAATTGAAAAAAATATACTACAAAAATCACACCATGGATTTAAACTCAAACAACCAAGTCATGGAAATGGAATGAATGGGTGTGAACACATTCGATAGGTAAATCAACTCAATCAATCATATGTGCACGATGCATATGTGTACCCCTAACGAATGAACATCAAATGCATCCTTAGGCATAAAAATATGTTGAATTTAGATGACATCGTCTTATGCAAATCAACAAATCAAAGTCAAAGTGATTTCCACACCAATAACGTCCAACACTATGTAGCGCATTTTCAAGTAATTCTAGGACGTGCACACCCGTTTTAAATTCTCCAACCAAACACCCTCATAGATATTTTCTTTTAGAGGTAATCTAAATTCTCAAACTTTGGAGAATTGGTGCAAAAACCTAAATGGCCCATAATTGGCATAAATTTCTTTTTATTGCCTTTAAATTTTTTTGGGGCTCTTTTAAACATCTTTGGACCCCGAATAATAAAATTTCTCCATTTTTTAGGTCCAATTTAAAGGTGGCTTAGTATTCGTAAAGGCAAAATGAACATTTCACAGCCCTTCCCCGTTTTTAAATAAAAAAACACAAACTCACAAAACGATTTTTATATGCACAATTTCCTTATCAAAATTTATCGCGCTTGGTTCGTTTTATGGACAGGATTGAAGTGAAAACACCCAACCAACATGTGATAAGACAAGCACAATAATCAAACAAATCCGTGCATGTGCAATAAAGGTAACATTAGTCAAACATGTAGGAAGTCACAATTAATTACATCTTAATGACTCCAAACATTATAAAGCACAATAATGAATTGACCTATTGTCTCAAAACACTATCAAATAGTCATATGTAAAATGGAATGATGTTGTGACTCAGTCATCCTAAGTCTTCATCCATAAACGGTGCAAACAAAATACAAAAATATTTTTGGATTTTGTCAAAATTTTTATGAAAATAAAATCTTTTTGTATTTTTCCAATTTTTTTCAAAAAAAGATACAAAAATTATGCATACTAGCAATAGGCAAACAATGTCATCATGAAAATCATCCTATGCTAGTAAACAAGTCAAACCTCAATCATTAGGTGCAGAGGGGTTTTCCAAAGTTGGTGACAACTTATGAAAAACCTCCATCAATTCTTGTGAAGTTTTGACTAAAAACTTAACTTGCTCATATAAATGTGCAAACTCTCTCATATAGTCTCCGGGAGCATGTAAAGAATCATGTGTGGGTGCATGTGCATTAGAAACACGTGTAGAAGCAAAACGTGACACATACCCCAACTTAAAGCAAAATTCCCTAAGGTGTCCTCTCCTTTTGCAATGTGAGCATACATAAATAGGCCTCGTAACACCTCTCTCAAAAACTCTAGGACACACTTTCCTAATAGGAATGGGACGCCTAGGTGGGTTAGGGTGAGACTCACGTGAATTTGACACTAAAGTGGGAACCGTCTCGGGTGCTAATTGGGAAATAGAAGCACCGTCATGACTTATTCCTAACTTCTCACCTTTACCCTTAAGAACCACCTTTTCAACCTTCTTAGGTGCGTTCTCAAAAATGACTTTGACCTCCCTAACACGTTTGAGATCACTCTCGAGTTGGGATACACGTGTCGTCAAACTAGACAACGTGTTGGCCAAATCACACTTCTCCTTTCTTAAAACCTCCTTCTCTCTCTCCAAATCTAAAACCCGACGACCTAAATCTCGATTATACTTCTTAGTTTTCAAGGTCTCGGTTTACAAATCCCTAAAAGATTTTTGGAGCTCACTTTCATCTCCACTTTCTTCCTCGCTCTCATCCTCACTCGAAGAACACAAATCACTATCATCGCTCTCGTGTGCACTCTCGTGAGACAAAGTGGGTGTCACACAACTGGAAAAAGCGACAACCATCCCATGAGCTAAACCTTTATCGGACTCATCACCCTCACTATCACTAAGTGTGGCAGGCATGGCTACTTTCTTGCCTTTCTCTCTAAGACATGTTGGGCACTCAAATGACTTATGTCCCTTACCCCCACATTCGAAACAAGTCACGTTCTCAAGATTTTCCTCACACTCCTCATCTGAGTCATTCTCATTTTCTCTCTCACCGCTTTCTTTGGCCTTTCCTTTCACTTTATTTTTCTCAAAAAATTTCTTTTTATTGGAAGAATTATTTTTTTTCATGAGAAATTTTTTAAAATATTTCGCAAATAAGGCCATATCATTAAAATCAAAGTCTCCCTAAGAATCAGACTCACAAACTTTTTCTTTCTGTTTCTTACAATGAGTCTTTAAAGCAATGCCATTATCCTTAGCCTTAATGGTTTTGGGAAACATGTCAATCTAATAGGTTTGAAAATCTCCTACAAGTTCTTCCAACTTAAGTGATTTCAAATTTTCCAAAGAGTTCAAAACAATGACTTTAAGAATAAAGCGTTTTGGGAGAGATCTCAAAATCTTTTTAACGACACGCGTGTTATCAATCACCTCACCCAAATTAAAACTGGTGTTAATAATGTCCGACAAACGTGCATAAAAATCATCAAAGCATTCAGATTTAGACAAGGTGATAGTCTCAAATTGGGTGGCCAAATTTTGTAACTTAGATTCTTTAACAGCGTTCGTACCATCATGTGTCAATTTCAAAACATCCCATGCCTCTTTAAACGTGGTGCACGTCATAATTCGGCGAAACTCATCAGGAGTGATAGCTCCAGAAATAGCACACAAACCACGTGAATTATATTTAGACATTTTATGATCATCTTCAGTCCAGGTTGACACGGGTTTTAAAGAGGTCATATTATCAACCGTAACCGTGGGAGGAGTCCACCCATTTTTGCAAAGGTATCAAACACGCTCGTCAATGGTTTTTAAACCATATTTCATGCGAGCTTTCCAACAGGCATAATTAGACCCGTCAAAAATAGGCATCGTATTATAGAAGTGCTCCATAGAAAAAAAAAGCGATTTTTCACAAAATTGATATTCAAAAAAAAATCAATATCACACGATTTTGTGAAAAATAGGAATACGCGATAAATTAGCGTAACCCGCTCTGATACCAATTTGTGAAAGCATGACTGTGTGATAATTGATTAAAATCGCAACTTTCTACGTTGGCACACTTATTTAATTATAGTCTATTAATTCAGCCCCTAAACATCCATCTATGGTGCGTGTATCAAACCATAAACAAATAACGCATGCGACACAACAAATATGCTAAGACACAGATTTCAGGAAAAAAAACCTTTCGGGTAAAACCTTTATTTCACTATGAATATATAAATCGCAACTTACAATTACATAGAGAAATCTGCAATGGATCACCGCGCAGCCAACCCTCAAAGACACGCAGTCTTGAACTCAGCAAGAGAATACACGCAGCATCCTCCAAGGACTCGCATCCCAAACAACAAAGGAAGAACCGCAACTCTCCTCAATGATACACAGTCATAAAACTTTGTAGAGACTCCCTCAGCAATGACACGCAGCCCTCGGTTGCAAAGATCTCTCCACAAAGATGAACAGTAGCAAAGCTTTTGTTCTAGGGTTCAAAAAGATTCACAAAAGTAATTGGAATTTTTGTGTGTGAATCAAAAAGATGTTTGGCACATCAAAAAACGAAGTCTTCTTGTGTTTGAACTCTTAAAAACGTTTTCTCAAAAACTTGAAAAAATACACAACGAAGCAGGAATATATATAGAAAATAAGAGTCGGTGGAAAAACATTACACGGAACTGTTCGAATTTATCCCAGGCGGACCGGTCCGGCTAGGAGGCGGATCGGTTCTTTTTTAAAATAGGCTTCTTCGGTTCGCAATCGGTCCGTGGTATACTGGAGAAAAGCGGATCGGTCCGGTAGGTAGGTGTGACACCCCGCCTAATTAAATACCGGGCGATCACTCCTTTATTAAATTAAATCAAGGTAAACAGTTGGTTCATTCTCAGCATCACTGCCGATATAAATAATTTTTCCAATTTAACACCCTAAATAATTAAGCTAAGTGTCAAAAACATTTTTCATACAAACTTCCAAATTTTAATTAAAGAAAAGATTTACTTATAGTAAACAACATTTCTACAATATAGAATCACACCACGAAGAACTAAAATAAAACCATACATTCGTCAATCGAATGTCAACATAATAAAACCAAACATCATAAACTATCCTGAATAAATCCCATAAAACAATACTGGAATAACTGAAAATATAAAAATCCCAACAAGTAAATGAAATGATGAAAGGGGCAACACGTGCCCAATAAATGAGCGTAATAAGAGTGGATTCAATAACAGAAGTCGTCTACTCAAGTGACCTGCAACTTCCACCTACGCTGCAGCTCGTTCTCCTCAAAGGATCCTAAGCAAGACGCCCCTGTGGCTGGGCACCTGAAAGTATACATATATATACATAAGGGAGAGAGGGAGAGAAAGAAACGGGTCAGGGCCCGAAAGTGTGTTTGATTTTTAAAATACGTTAAGCAAGTATTTAAATTGATACAGGCCAATGCAACAACATATTAGTTCGTCTCTCTCTTGAGAAATACACACCTCTCTTCTAATGTGCACACCTATCGCACTAGCTTTCCCCACGGTTTGTTTTAACATCTAACATACTCGTCTTTCCAAAAGCTTTAACTTGACTTAGCTTACCCGCAAGATTTACAAATTTACGACCTTATTTTAAAAGAATATTCCAAACATTAACCAAGGACCTTTATTTTAATTTAATAAAAACCCTAAGGTTTTACCGTGACATGTTATACTTTATCAAAACAAGTATATAATAGTAAGAGTCCACACTATGTTCTACTTATCAAATTCAGTAGACAGTTACAAGTGACATAATCTCATATATAAATATATATATATATATATATATTAACTACTCGTATAATATATATATAACAGCACCCCGAATAAAACTATGGTGCGTGCATACTTCCACTATCCAAATCCCCATATCACTCACATAAAGGGGAATACATTCGGAATCACTCTCGAATTGTATTAACATAAATACACAAATAATATTGAGGCGAAGCCTAGATTCCAAGTCTCTAAGAGGGTAGCACATACCGGTGTCTCTTAGGACCGTCTGAACTATCACATCGATAGCCTGTACCAAGGACATCTATCTTCTAGGGTACAAGTCAATATCCCCCATAAAGGTCCCATCGAGATAAGACTTGTCCCAGCGCGGAAACCTCAGGGATAGCAAGTAGCGTGGGTATGATTTTCACATGTATATAATATATGTACACACAATCATATAAATATACCGATGTCATATTAATATAGGTTCTTCCCATCACCCGTAATTATACCGTTTATCCTTAATTTCACAATTATAGAATTACGTATAAGGTTTTATTCCTAACCTTAACTCGAAGGGTTTTCTCACTCATTACCTAACTCTCATGGATTATATCCTCGCAAATCTGAAATTCAGTAAGTGACTTTATTTGATTCCAACGTAACTCTCTTACGCACCTCACCCTTAAATTTCATAAATCTACCAACCAAAAGTACATATCCCAAAAATACCATTCTCGTTGAAGATTAAAGGTTCTAACATTTATCCATATATCCTACTGGTCCTCAATATCTCCCAAATCATTTTATTTAGAATGCCCAAAGGTTCTTCCATGATAAATTAATTCAACTAATTAAACAAGAGAAATAGGAGTCTGCCAGGAGGGGTCGATCGATCGAAGCTTAGGGCTCGATCGATCGAGCCTTCGATCGATCGAAGCTCTATGCTCGATCGATCGAGCCTTCGATCGATCGAAGCTCTATGCTCGATCGATCGATCAAGCAGGTCTGGGAAAAAATTCTACAGAAATTGCAGTGACGGGATTGATTAAAGTTCTACCTCAAAACTCATATTTTCCAACACTAATCGACCCAAAAAGTCTACTGCTAACATACTAACATAATTCCAGATATCTTTAACGTTCAGCATGCGTGTATACATCATTAAACATGGTTAAACAACCTAAAATCTTATCTAATCATCAAGAACCCTAAAGTTTTCTTAACTTTTGTTCTAATCAGTTTTCTCCAGAATTTCCTTCTAACAAATCATCACAAATTCGTGGGTTAATCATCTACTTCACATAATATTTCCAGAATATGGTTATTATGATTTCTACATGCAAATCCCTATCAAAATTGGGGTTTTCTTCCATTGATTATATTCCTAATCATTCCTACACTAATATGAATATTGCATCAACGAAAATACGCAAGTTAAACACTTGCCTGGGATTTCAGAGGTCTGGTTTCCTGCTGATATTGAAGTGGTTGCGTTCTTCTCCTCGCGATCTACGCGTTGGTGGTGACGGCGGTGTAATCGGTGGTGTTTTGGGCCTTGAATCACCTTGAGAGCTCTCTCCTCTCTTCTCCAATGGCCGTTCTAGGGTTCTGAATGCTCTAACCCTAAAAGGCTGACTTAAATGGCTGCTAAGGATGGCTGAAATTCATGGGTTTAATTACCCTAATTTGTAAAATGACCAAAATGCCCTCCCGGGTCACTAATTAGGCCTAAAAACACCCCGAGGCCCGAACTAAACCCCCGGGTACACTTTTCTGACTATCTTGACCCTTCCGTACGCGTTCGCGCACTCAAAACGACCATACGGACAACTTATAAAATATTCACTTTTTAATTAACATAATTAGTCCCGACGTGACACGGGCACGTCCCGACTTAAATTTCCGAAATAGTCATTTAATTTACTTATGACATTCAATATAACCAATATAATATATTACTATGCTCATTAGTAATATTCAACAAGTTTCCCATAATTACTAACTCTAGTCACGTTAATAATTATAACATAATTAATTTCCGGATTTTTATTAAATAAATCATCACATTAAATTTAATAAATCCCCAAACTAATTATAGCATAAAAATACGGGGTATTACATACTCCCCCCCCCCCCTAATAACGGAATTTCGTCCCGAAATTCGGAAAATAAGGCATACCTGGTAAAAACAACTCTGGATATCTCTCGCGCATATCTGCCTCACGCTCCCAAGTGGATTCCTCCACATTATGATGCTCCCACTGGACTCGCACAAGTGGAACTACTTTCGACCTCAATCTCCTCTAACTATAGTCTAGAATAGCCACTGGTCTCTCTTCGTAAGAGCTATGCGACTGTAAGTCTATCTCATATATCGCAATGTGCGTATGGGCCATATCATCCCGAAGATATCGTCTCAGCGACGAGATGTGGAATACATCGTGGATGCGATGTAAATGTTCTGGCAATCCCAACCTGTATGCTACTGGCCCAATCCTCTCGATGATGGGAAATGGTCCTACGTATCTCGGAGCCAACTTCCCCTTCTTCCCGAACCTCATCACTCCTTTCATAGGAGATACACGCAACAACACTTGATCTCCCACATTAAACTCCCGGAAAAACCGTTTCGCATCGGCGTAGCTCTTCTGCCTGTCTTGGGCTACCCGAATACGACTCCTGATTATCTCAATCCTTGCGGAGGTTTCCTGAATCACTTCTGGTCCTAATAACTTGTTGTCCCCCACCTCGAGCCAACAAGTTGGAGAATGACAAGGCCTGCCGTACAAAGCCTCAAATGGAGCCATGCCAATCGTAAACTGATAGGAGTTATTATAAGAAAACTCTACCAGTGGAAAGTGTGGCTCCCAACCTCCTCCGAAATCGAGAACACACATGCGTAGCATATCTTCAAACATCTGATTAGTACGCTCTGTCTGTCCATCTGTCTGTGGGTGGTAAGCTGAACTCAGTCTCAACTCTGTACCCATAGCCTCCTGAAAGCTTTCCCAGACACGTGACATAAAAATCTTGTCTCTATCTGACACAATATTCAGGGGCACCCCATGCAATCTGACAATCTCAGCGATTAACAACTGGGCATACTGACCCGTGGTATAATCTGTCCTCACTGGCAGAAAATGAGCCACCTTGGTCAAACGGTCTACAATCACCCAGATAGAATCGTGGCCCCGCTGTGATGTAGGCAACCCGGTAATGAAATCCATGGAAATACTTTCCCACTTCCACGCGGGTACTTCCAACGGTTGAAGTAATCCTAACGGTTTCTGGTGGTCCACCTTCACTAGCTGGCAAGTAGAACACTTGGACACAAATTCAGCGATGTCCTTCTTCATCCCACTCCACCAGTACTGTCGTCTCATGTCCTGGTACATCTTATCGCCTCCCGGATGTACTGCAAATCGGGACCCATGAGAATGAGTCATCACTTCATGACGTAGCTCCGCTCCTTCTGGAACCACTAATCTCCCATTAAACTGCAACCCTCCATCCGAACTAACAGAATAGGACTCAGGACCCTCGATTAGAAGTCGTACAATCTGCTCCTGACAAAACAGGTCTGTGGTATGTGCCTGTATCACCCTCGTAACAATCTCGGGTGTGACTGACATCACGGATATGAAAGAACGTGCTACTGCGTCCTGGTGACCCAACTCCTTCCACTTTGCTTTCCAGATGTCCGCTACATCATCAACCGATCTACGGCTCAACGCATCAGCAACAACGTTGGCTTTCCCCGGATGATACTGTATATCGAACTGGTAATCTTTCACAAACTCTAACCATCTGCGCTGACGCATATTCAGCTCTCGCTGAGTGAACAGGTACTGCAGCGACTTATGGTCTGTGAACAAACGGAATTTCTCGCCCAATAAATAGTGCCTCCAAATTCTCAATGCGAAGACGACCACAGCTAACTCCAGGTCGTGGGTGGGGTAATTCTTCTCATGCGGCTTAAGCTTGCGGGAAGCAAAAGCTATAGCCTTCTCCTCCTGCTGAAGTACTCCCCCAAGTCCTCGTAAGGACGCATCTGTGTAAACCAGGTACTCTACACCCGGCTTCGGTAAAGCAAGGACTGGTGCCGAAGTAAGCTTGTCCTTCAGCTCGTCGAAAGCCAACTAACAAGCGTTATCCCAGACATATGGTACCCCCTTGCGAGTCAGATTCGTCAATGGACCCGCTATTTTGGAGAATCCCCGAATGAACCTCCTATAGTATCCGTCTAACCCCAAGAAACTACGCACTTCCGTCGGTGTCGTGGGCTGCCCCCACTCCCTCACCGCTGACACTTTGCTCGGGTCAACTGCTATCCCTTGCTCAGAAACAACATGGCCTAAGAATTGTACCTCTCGCAACCAGAATCCACACTACTCGTACTTAACATACAACTGATGTTCTCGTAGAGTCTGAAGAACCTGCCTCAAGTGTTCGGCATGCTCCTCCTCGGAGTGTGAATATATCAAAATATCATCTATGAAGACGATGACGAACTGATCCAAGAACTCTCTGAATACTCGGTTCATCAAGTCCATGAAAACGGCTGGGGCATTTGTGAGTCCGAACGGCATCACTCTGAATTCATTGGACCCATATCTCGACAAGAAGGCAGTCTTTGAAACATCCTGCTCTCTAATTCGTAACTGATGGTACCCCGACCTCAGATCTATCTTCGAAAAGAAATTTGCTCCCCTCAACTGGTCGAATAGATCATCGATTCAAGGCAACGGATACTTATTCCGTATCGTGACCTTGTTCAACTCCCGGTAGTCCACGCACAATCTCAGTGAACCATCTCTCTTCTTTACAAATAAGACTGGAGCGCCCCAAGGTGAGGTACTCCTACGAATGAAGCCCTGACCTAATAGCTGCTCAATCTGATCTCGTAGCTCTCACATCTCTGCCGGAGCCATACGGTACGGTGCGCGTGCTATAGGTCTCGTATCCGGCAATAAATCTATAACGAAGTCTATCTCACGACTGGGCGGTAGGCCTGGTATCTCCTGAAACACATCGGAATACTCCCTAACAACTGGGATCGAATCCAAAGGAATCACAACCTCCTTAGAGGTATCCTCCTCAATGTAATATAAATGAGCGGTCGAACCTCCCTCTGGGCGAGGCATCGCCACTACAAACATCTCTTGCCCCGGAATGGCAAAAATAATGCTCCCACCGAAGCAATCAATCATGGCTCTATAAGATGCGAGCCAATCCATACCAATGATCACATCATGCTCGTGCATGTCTAAGACTAGCATGTCTGCAGGCAATACCAAGCTACCAATCTCTACCCCTACTCCCCGGCATATAAAGAATATAAGTGACCCACTCCCCAGTGGTGAGTCGACACACGTCACGGTGCTCTCTGCTGTGGCTAACAACCCTAAGGACTTCGCAAAATGCGTAGCTATAAAACAATGCGTTGCCCCCGTATCAAACAAAACTTTACCCATAGTACCATGGATAGGAAACATACCCTCAATCGCGGGTGGTGCCTGTGGAGCTGCTGCCTGGTGGACGTTATAGACACGTACATACTGCAATTGCCCCTGCTGCACTGGAGTTGCTGGAATGGCTGGTAGGGCTGGCACCTAGGCTGGAGCTGGAAGGGAAGGTGGAAAAAGTGGTCTCTGCGGCTCATTACGGGCTCCCTGCTGCTGTGGGGCCCTATCGCCCTCTGGGAAATCCTGGCGCCTATGGCCATGTTTACCGCACCCAAAGAATCTGCCTTTGAAATTACCTCCCCTCTGACCCTACTGTCCATGGCCCTACTGGCCGTTACCTCCACGCCACTGGCCCTGTTGGCCCTGATGTGTACGCTGTTGGCCTTGTTGGCCCTGCTGCTGTCCCTGCGGTTGGTGTTGGCCCTGTTGGCCCTGCTGATTAGGCTGACCCTGATGGCCCTGCCTGAATCCTCCGAATCCCTGCCTAGAATCACCGGAACGGAATCGCTTAGCAGGGTCCCCTTGATGGGAACTCTGCTCGTGCTGACGAGTTTGTCCATGAGTTGGTGCCCTACCGGCACTATTACCCCCGGTCCTGCCCTGCTGGCTGGACTCTCCTGCTCTCTTGCTTCCCTGAAGATAGAAGCGGTGATCCTGTCAATGTAGTAACGCTGCATTAAGTACGTCAGTGAAAGTACTCAGGGATAGATTTCCAATAAGGTGCTGACGGATCCTCCAAGCTAACCCGTCGACGAACAGCAAAATCTTCTTGCCTTCGGTGGGTGCCTCATCCGGCACAATAGTGAGAAGTCTCATGAACTCCTCCTCATACTCAGCTACCGTAAGGTTCTCCTGCTTCAGATTTAGTAATCTCTGCCTCATCTAAGTCTGCACTGCGGGTGGAAAATACTTGCGGTCAAACCGCTCCCAGAACAACTGAATAGGGATCATGTCCCTCTCCTCCAAAGTAGTAGTGGACTCCCACCATTGTATTGCGGCTCCCACCAGCTTAAAAGAAGCCAATAACTTCTTTTGTACTTCGGTGCACTCATACATGCGAAGATGTCGTTGGATGTCTTTCTTCCATTGGCTAACCGTGACAATGTCGGAGCTACCAGAGAACTCAGGGGGATGTGCTTTCTGAAAAGCATCCCGAACCCTCTCCCATACAGATGGAAGTTGTGCTGGTACTGGCGCCACTGCCTGGACCTGGGGTGGAGCCTGCTGAATCACCGCTATCGCGGCATTCACCGCCTGAGCAACTATGGCGGCTACTTCATTCGCATTCATTGTGCCTGGTGCCGGTGCTGCTGGCTACTAGGCTTGGGCACGCCTATCTTTCGGAGCACGTCTCGGAGGCATCTGAAACGTGAACAAGTTTATTAGTCTATAGTTATCAACAAATCTCGAATAGCTGAAGACTTAAACGTAAAAGCAAGAATACAACAGTCCTAAAAATAGGGCTCTATAGAAATAACGTTAAGCTGAAAGCGAAATAAGCCGTACAGATCCTATGGACACTAGAACCTGATGCTCTGATACCACCAGTGACACCCCGCCTAATTAAATACCGGGCGATCACTCCTTTATTAAATTAAATCAAGGTAAACAGTTGATTCATTCTCAGCATCACTGTCGATAAAAATAATTTTTCCAATTTAACACCCTAAATAATTAAGCTAAGTATCAAAAACATTTTTCATACAAACTTCCAAATTTTAATTAAAGAAAAGATTTACTTATACTAAACAACATTTCTACAATATAGAATCACACCACGAAGAACTAAAATAAAACCATACATTCGTCAATCGAATGTCAACATAATAAAACCAAACATCATAAACAATCCTGAATAAATCCCATAAAATAATACTGGAATAACTGAAAATATAAAAATCCCAACAAGTAAATGAAATGATGAAAGGGGCGACATGTGCCCAATAAATGAGAGTAATAAGAGTGGAGTCAATAACAGAAGCCGTCTACTCAAGTGACCTGCAACTTCCACCTACGCTGCAGCTCGTTCTCCTCAAAGGATCCTAAGCAAGACGCCCCTGTGGCTGGGCACCTGAAAATATACATATATATACACAAGGGAGAGAGGGAGAGAAAGAAACGGGTCAGGGCCCGAAAGTGTGTTTGATTTTTAAAATACGTTAAGCAAGTATTTAAATTGATACCGGCCAATGCAACAACATATTAGTTCGTCTCTCTCTTGAGAAATACACACCTCTCTTCTAATGTGCACACCTATCGCACTAGCTTTCCCCACGGTTTGTTTTAACATCTAACATACTCGTCTTTCCAAAAGCTTTAACTTGACTTAGCTTACCCGCAAGATTTACAAATTTACGACCTTATTTTAAAAGAATATTCCAAACAGTAACCAAGGACCTTCATTTTAATTTAATAAAAACCCTAAGGTTTTACCGTGACATGTTATACTTTATCAAAACAAGTATATAATAGTAAGAGTCCACACTATGTTCTACTTATCAAATTCAGTAGACAGTTACAAGTGACATAATCTCATATATATATATATATATATATATATATATATATATATATATATATATATATATATATATATATATATATATATATATATATATTAACTACTCGTATAATATATATATAACAGCACCCCGAATAAAACTATGGTGCGTGCATACTTCCACTATCCAAAGCCCCATATCACTCACATAAAGGGGAATACATTCGGAATCACTCTCGAATTGTATTAACATAAATACACAAACAATATTGAGGCGAAGCCTAGATTCCAAGTCTCTAAGAGGGTAGCACATACCGGCATCTCTTAGGACCGTCTGAACTATCACATCGATAGCCTGTACCAAGGACATCTATCTTCTAGGGTACAAGTCAATATCCCCCATAAAGGTCCCATCGAGATAAGACTTGTCCCAGCGCGGAAACCTCAGGGATAGCAAGTAGCGTGGGTATGATTTTCACATGTATATAATATATGTACACACAATCATATAAATATACCAATGTCATATTAATATAGGTTCTTCCCATCACCCGTAATTATTCCGTTTATCCTTAATTTCACAATTATAGAATTACGTATAAGGTTTTATTCCTAACCTTAACTCGAAGGGTTTTCTCACTCATTACCTAACCCTCATGGATTATATCCTCGCAAATCTGAAATTCAGTAAGTGACTTTATTTGATTCCAACGTAACTCTCTTACGCACCTCACCTTTAAATTTCATAAATCTACCAACCTAAAGTACATATCCCATAAATACCATTCTCGTTGAAGATTAAGGTTCTAACATTTATCCATATATCCTACTGGTCCTCAATATCTCCCAAATCATTTTATTTAGAATGCCCAAAGGTTCTTCCATGATAAATTAATTCAACTAATTAAATAAGAGAAATAGGAGTCTTCCAGGAGGGGTCGATCGATCGAAGCTTGGGGCTCGATCGATCGAAGCTCTATGCTCGATCGATCGATCAAGCAGGTCTGGACAAAAATTCTGCAGAAATTGCAGTGACGGGATTGATTAAAGTTCTACCTCAAAACTCATATTTTCCAACACTAATCGACCCAAAAAGTCTACTGCTAACATACTAACATAATTCCAGATATCTTTAACGTTCAGCATGCATGTATACATCATTAAACATGGTTAAACAACCTAAAATCTTATCTAATCATCAAGAACCCTAAAGTTTTCTTAACTTTTGTTCTAATCAGTTTTCGCCAGAATTTCCTTCAAACAAATCATCACAAATTCGTGGGTTAATCATCTACTTCACATAATATTTCCAGAATATGGTTATAATGATTTCTACATGCAAATCCCTATCAAAATTGGGGTTTTCTTCCATTGATTATATTCCTAATCATTCCTACACTAATATGAATATTGCATCAACGAAAATACGCAAGTTAAACACTTGCCTGGGATTTCAGAGGTCTGGTTTCCTGCTGATATTGAAGTGGTTGCGTTCTTCTCCTCGCGATCTACGCGTTGGTGGTGACGGCGGTGTAATCGGTGGTGTTTTGGGCCTTGAATCACCTTGAGAGCTCTCTCCTCTCTTCTCCAATGGCCGTTCTAGGGTTCTGAATGCTCTAACCCTAAAAGGCTGACTTAAATGGCTGCTAAGGATGGCTGAAATTCATAGGTTTAATTACCCTAATTTGTAAAATGACCAAAATGCCCTCCCGGGTCACTAATTAGGCCTAAAAACACCCCGAGGCCCGAACTAAACCCCCGGGTACACTTTTCTGAATATCTCGACCCTTCCGGACGCGTTGGCGCACTCAAAACGACCATACGGACAACTTATAAAATATTCACTTTTTAATTAACGTAATTAGTCCCGACGTGACACGGGCACGTCCCGACTTAAATTTCCGAAATAGTCATTTAATTTACTTATGACATTCAATATAACCAATATAATATATTACTATGCTCATTAGTAATATTCAACAAGTTTCCCATAATTACTAACTCTAGTCACGTTAATAATTATAACATAGTTAATTTTCGGATTTTTATTAAATAAATCATCACATTAAATTTAATAATCCCCAAACTAATTATAGCATAAAAATACGGGGTATTACAGTAGGCGGATCAGTTCTTTTAAAATAGGGGCGGACCGGACCGATTATCCAGAAAAAATAAAATCCTTTTAAAAGCCTCATTTTACTTGAAAAAACTTACTTCTTACTTTTATAAAAAAAAACATTTTACGAAGATTTCCCAATACTAAGTATGAACTTTAAGGAACATAAAAAAAAAAATTTACCAAGTTCATTCTCGCAGAGGCTATGATGTTGAAGACGCTTTGATATTCGGATCCGTTGATGTAGATGCGATCTTGAATTTCTTCAACGATGTAATGGCGTACGACATACATATTGAAAATGGACAAAAATGTCCTTACAGAGTTTTAACTTCTTTAATGACATTTCAATAAATGATGTTAGTGTGGGTACAAGTCTTCTTCTTTAATGATTGAGCAAATATAAAATTAATTGATCTCTTGAATGTGGATCTAAGTAGTAAAATAAATGCTCTCAATAAATTTTCAAGTCTTGCTCATATTTTCATTCTTGTTACTCTTCAATGCGACTCTTGAATGCTTTAATTGTGTCTCAAAAAACTAATTGTAAGACATGTTCTTTGTGAGCAATAAACGCTCTTGATTTTTTTGAGATGACGTAAATTCAAAAAGATCTTGAAAATCTTCCTTTCTGCTTCTAAATAAAATATATTCGTTGAGATATGACATAGACTGCATTCTCCAATTTATGACTAAAAGTATGGGCAAACATAGTGTAGACACCCCCATTCTAACACCCCCTAACCTCTCCGTAGGTCCCTAGAACCTCCCCTCATCGCTACAAACCTAAGTCATACCTCGGGTACTGACCTAGAGGCCATAGGGTACTCCCAGGCTCCATTTGACCAAAAGTCAAACTCTTCAGTTCGACCGAGACTGAATGAATCTTTAAAGGGCACTAAAATCCCTTTCCAACAGTCCGTCATGTGCGCAATTCTGACTTACGGTGCGGACGAACGACCCGTTTCCCCCCAAAACTTGATCAGGAGGTCACTGGATGCTCCCAGGCTCTATTTGAAAAAATTAAACTCTTCAGATAGACTGAGACTGAATGAATCTTTGAAGGGCACTGAAACCCCTTTCCAATGGTCTGCCTCATGCGCAATTCTGACTTACGGTATGGACGAACTATCTGTTTTACTCTTAAAGGTCACCGAACGCTTCCAGGCCCTAGTTGACCAAAGTTAACTCCCCAAACCGAGTAAAGGTCTTTGGAATGTCGAATTACATCTCCTAACCTTTCCAACGGTTTGCCTCATGCATGATTTGGATCAACGATTTGCACTCTACAACCGATTTTTCGAAGGAGCCTGAAAGAGACTGTCAAACGGCAGGTTCTAAACCCTGCCTATCGACAGTGTGCCTAAACACACATGCCGATTGGTAGGAACAGGGCTATGATGATTGGCAATGCCCTGGGCCTATAAAAAGTAGGGCCTAAACTCATTCCAAAGAACAAGATTTGAAATCCATCACTCTCAGCGAGCTCAGAAAACCCCTCTCGAAGTCAGCGTGATTTCCACATCCAAATCCTTTTCCAACCTTCACTTTTCATCACCCTTTTCATCAAACTTGATGAATTAACTACCCTCCATCATCACCCAAGTGCAAGGGCTGATCTCCAACATCCAAGATCAAGCTTAAGATCTTCAAAAAGGTCCAACTTTCTCAACTCTCTCTTTAAATTCTCCTAAATTGGCATTAATTTGTTTTATTACTTAGTACTTTTATTCTCTCATCACACATATCCTAATATACTTTTTATTTAGTATTATTGCACATCTCTTATTTTCATATAAATAAAACCCAAAAAAATAAGAAAATGGGGTTTGTTCATAAATTCCAAACGATAATTCTCACACTTTTCTCACAACTAAAACACTTTTTTTACACACACACACATAAGATAAGTCCCCGGTTGGATTAATGGGATAAACCCCACCCCTCATGTTGCATACGAACTACGTGGACTTTGATGCCTCTATAGGCTACGCAGGCATCTCGGGGTAAAACCCGAGACTCGAGTCCTCTTCCTACCTTTTTCTGTATTCTTTTAACTTAACTCTGTTAGATTCTATATATTTACATATACGTATATTTGTGCTTAGTTGCGTATTATTCCATATGTGTTATCGTTTCGTTATAACGATCAACGCTAGGATAATCGCGTAAATCCTATTTTTCTAACATTACTTTTAAGAACATTCTTACGGATGACTCGATTTATCTCTTCGATGATACAAGTCGATGATTCCTATCTCCACTATATACACACATGCACACATATCACCGGGAAATAAAGGAAACTAACAATAACCCATGAGAGACCGTAAGGGAGGAATGGGTGCTTAACACCTTCCCATTTCGTAACTTAGCCTCAGGCCGTTTTCGAATCATTTTTTAATTTTGTATGTATCAGTATTTCTTTGGATGCTTTCCTTCGGGACGTCTCCTTTTTCTTTTGTCTGTTTTGAGTAAAATAGACTGGCGACTCCATCTCTCTACATTCCTCACCTCATCACCGACGCCGGCCGAAGTGCTCCCGAGAGGTATGCGTGGGACCAAGATCCTCTCGACGTTGAAGATGCCCACTCTTCTCCGTCCCACCTGCCGCGAGGATCGGGGGATGGACACACATAGGCCCATAAAATCTCTAGACTGGAGAGAGCATTAAAAGCTCATAATCTGAAGTGAGATCGTATCTTCACAAACCCTTACTTTCTGTCTGATAACAGATGTGATACACTGATAGAGAGAGGTTAGAAACAAAAGAAAATAGAAATGTACAAGGAATTTTTTACACGCTTGGTGAGGGAAAGAAGAAAGAAAATGAATAAACAGTATAAATGGTCTCTATGTTAAATCATTCAACACTATATAGAAATTGTGTCTACAAAAGATAAAATACTATCTCTACAAGACAGAGATAGCGTATGGTGTAAATTAAAGTGGGTCCAAGAGATTGATATCTCAATCCACTTGTGGACTTCAAAGATGCTGACAGACGGTTTAAGATATAAAGAAACAAGGCTGATATATATTTGTAGACAAAGGATTAGGACTTTTAGTTCAATATGTATTTCGTTGTAGGAACAAATGTAGAGACAAATATGTATAATGTCCTTAGGTATTGTTAGTCTAATAATGATGTGACTGAAAGACACAAAGAATCTAACAAGGCAGATTTGCGCCTCAAAATACTGGCATGGAATCAAGATATGATAAGAACTCATAAAAATGTTTAAAAAAAACGTTTTTGTTATATAACAACAAGAAGAAAAAAAATCTTTTAAAATCAAGTTACTTGATTAAATAATTAATAATTTTTATTTTATTTTAGATATAATACTGTCCCAATGAGTTATGATAGAACAGGACAATCATAAATATAAAGTAATTTTTAGAAAGATAATACTTGTTTAACATATATTATGGCTGTAAAGAAAATAGGTCTAAAAGGACTGCAGATGCGGGGACCGATGCTGAACACAATAAAATGCTAAATGTACGAATTAGTTTACACCTTATATGAAAATATATATATATATAACTTCACGAGTTAAGTTACAAACAAAATTCGATCTCCAATTTTAACCATTGTTTAGCACCATTTGAATTCTATTTAAACTACATGAGATAGTCACCAAAATATTAGTCCAATATTTTATACTGTACAAATCGATGTGATAGGATGTAAATATATGAAATATATGAATACCTATTCAAACAGTGGACTAGCACTAGTGGATGAGAAATCTGGGTTAAACCAAAACCAATGACTCAAATATGTAGCAGGTAGCAAATAAAAAGATGGGACATATACCAAATAATCTCTCAGACATTTTTTAATACCCATTTAGTCCAAATTTTTTTATTTTGCCTCAAAAAGTCATTTGCCACATATTTTGGAGAGGAAGTGCCGCTGGCGCGGACCTCTAAAAATAAGAGGATATTGAGTGCTTGAGGGACTAAATGGGTTAAATTAAAAATATGTGTCCTTTTTAAAAAATATATATTTATAGTAGGGACTATTTAATAATTGACCCTAAAAAGAAGTCTAAAGCATCCATGTAGATACAGGTTTATACGGCCACATGAAAAAGGACGAAATCTTCAATTAATTAGTCACGTGTATTTTTTTTATCAACTAGATCTTTTAATTCAAAAACCAAATATTTATATAAATACTAATAAGGGATTGTTCATATTATACGAAGAAAAAAATATTATCATTAGCATAAAAAAAATTATCGGCGTTAAAAAACATAATTATACCTATAAGAACTTTGAAACTCTAAATACTCAAACTAAAAAAATGATGCCTTGTACAAAACACGTTAGAGATAAAATATAATGTAAGAGATGGCATACCATACAATGAATAATGACAACCTATTGCTAGCATATTGTAGACAATTTATTGACAAAGGCAAAAGTCTTGAATAAACAATATAGATATGTAATCAAGGTAATATGACATAATACAAATATTATATAATGTAATAAATATATGTATATAATGGTATATGAACAAGATTATATTATAAATATTATATAATAAGAAATATGTATAGAATAACTTATTAAAGATATGTTTGGAATCATTAAAATCAGTGTATTAAATTAAACTAAAATGTACATTAATTATAATTAAACTAATTAAATGGATTAATTACATTTTGGTTTAACAATCTCCCCATTTTTTATGATGACAAATAATGATTCACATGTATTCATAAAATGAATAAATTAAGCGCACAATTAGTGAATCGTAAATACTTCTCCTCCTTTTGACATTATCAAAAAGATATTTCAATTTAAATTGAGTGTCATCGGGTCAAAAGAATCTCCCCCTATCAAAAATAATATGTGCATGGGATATAACCATAAATTGTAAGGAGCATATAAATAACATGAAATGTTCAACAACCACATGTGTCATCATATATTTTAAAAAATATCTCATAAATTTTTCATAGCATGTATTCTATTTTATAGATAGACAATAATATCATCAAATAATGCACAAATCACCAAAAGGATAAAATTAATTATATCAAGCACATAATGGTGAATATATCACAACTCAATATTTGTCAAATAATTTTCATTAAGCAGACAACATGAGTTAAAATATAGCGACAAAAAAAAATTCGATTTTGGTCATGCCTTTCCATTTTCAAGATACGAGCTGAAATTCTCAGAATATATCAATAATATTGCAATATCCATAATAATGCAAAAAGTCACGATCAAGCATATTTCTAATAATAATGTTCAATAAATAGTTTTTGACAAATATTTTTCCACAATTAATATCTAATAAAATTTATCTCCCCCCCCGCCCCGGGATACCAAAGAAGGCAAATATGCATATAATAAATATGGTGCATATTTTTCATGAGATAAAATATTTTCAATATGAAATCATTAAAATCATGTTCAACAAATCTCAATATATTCACAAATCATAAAAAAAAATCAATAATCATGTGATTTTCAATTAAGCACAAAATATCATAAGTGTCATTTTCTTCCAAGAAAATAATTATCATGAATCTCACAAATATCTAAATAATGACACTAATCATGTATCAAGTAATAACATATGACTAACAAATTTAAAATAACATTTTCATTTCAAAATAATATACAATAAAGTCATGAATTAATCCAATATTATTATTCACAAAAAAATGTCAAGATGTAACACAAAAAAAAATGAATTTTTATCTCAAAAATTTATCATCAAAATCAAATGTGTCTTACATCATAAAATCATAAAAAATAATCAATGTAATACTTTACATATGAAGACTAAATAATCAAAAACAAACTCATATGCTTTATCAAGTAATCTAACCATAATATATTTCAAAAAAATCGTAAGATATAAAATGCAATATTTAAGAAAGGTGTCCTAACCACCTTACCAATACCAATGATATTTTCATGAAAATTTCTCCAAGTGTGACATTTTCAACATCAGGCAATGATGCGTGAAATTTGCAATGATGCGTGATAATCCATATACAGTCTCAAAATGCAACCTACACAACTTTGAAGATTTTCTCTTTTTCATCCAAGAATGTGTTAGTTCCACAAAGCAATATGGAATATGATTTTAAATAGTGTACATCAATTATGTAACTTAATTAAATGATCCAAAAATGTCAGTCATGGAAGTTCCATGCTAATTTATGAGCATGGTTCCTTCCAAGTACTATGCAACTAATGTTTTATTCAACTAGGTCCTTAATGTAGATCATTAATAATGATTCCATAATCTCTTTAAAAAAAAGTTATGTTACATTCATTCATGCACATGCATGTATACAATAAAGACAAAAACATAGAATTTAAAAACACTTTAATGATATCATAATGTAGAGTCAAGAAAATAACCACTAGCAATCCACTATAGTAACACTTGTTTGGCTACACTTAAGATAATACCTTAATCATGCTTCATTAATCTATTTGGTGATAGCTCAATTATGAGTGGATTCGCTACGTTAACATTCGTACTAACGTGCTCAATTAACACTCATTTACAAATTCCTTATTTAATTGAAAACTATTTTCATTCAAAGTGCTTTGATACTTTTAGAATACCTATCGCTTTTTCATATAGAAGATTTCAATGACATTATCATAATATTTCAGCGGCTTGGTAATAGTGTCGAAAACTCCAAGCCTTGAAATGAAGGTTCACTGCAATAATATATAAATTGCAACCTCAATGTACACTACAAACTCAGTTTTTAAAATAGATTACAATTTTTTTCCACGTATTCAGATTATCGATCATTAAACTAAAACAATCATACATAATCAAGACTGGACTTCATACTATCCATTCGTCCTATAAATCTAAGTTATAAGAGACGATCATCTATAAATGAACATCCATACTAAATGTGAGCGTATAATCTTTTAAGTATCTCATTACTTCATATATCGTACTCTTAAAACCCATAGAAAATATTTTGTTTCCACACTTTCTAATTTTGTGCATGTATATAGATAAATTAAATATATAAACTTAAGGTGTATACAATGATTAAAGACATAATGGCATTGTTTCCTTCAAATAGTTTAAGTGGGAAACTTATTCAAGTTTATACAATGATCTCTTATACATATACACATTGTTTACTAAAATCATACAATAAAAGTAGTTTTCACATCCGCCGAATGTAATTCTTAATAAAAAAATGGACTATTAATACCAGAAGAATTCCACGTTCTTGGATATATGTGAGAAGGTTTATTCATAATACTTTCCTTATTAAGGGTGAAATCTTTAAGTGAAAATTTATCTTTTTATCATTTGATTACCATCAGCATTACGTTTTGTCTTAATGACCCACTTATACCTAACTCTAGTGTATCCATCAATCGATTGAACTAGATCCTAAAGTTAATTATAGTCCATTAGTTGAATTTATTCTTGTCACTTGTGAAAACAAAATTGAATGGTTAATTATCCATATGCCACGTCCATGTTCTTGTAGATACGCCATATAATTCAAGATAGTGTGCTCCTTTTAGGATTTTCTTAGTACTACTCCTCGTGATTTTATTTGCAATTTTTTCACAATGAAAATACCATTATTTAGTGGTTGATAACTTATTTGTTCGTAGTTGTTAAAAATATAGTAACAAAAAGAAAACGTACTCAAAGACAATATGGTTAATAGAACTACTACCTCGCCTTCCTTTATAACCACATTTCATGATTGGTTTGCTACTCCCACTAATTTAACTATTCATAAGTAATCTGATATTTTGGTTTTCCTTAATGAAATAAGTATGTGTATATGACGATTATAAGATCTATGTGGCCATCCCGGTCGGCGCGACGTTCATTCTAGGGGGAAAGGAAGAAGGAGGATCCCCCGGGGAAGAAACTACAACTCGGTCTCGCACCCTTCTCTTCAAAAAGGGGATTAGGACTTCGTCGGTGTGTGGTGAATGTCAAGAGATAGAGTCGCCAACCTATTTTTCTCAAAACAGGCAAAAGAATATGTTGCCACTTCAAGAGAGGGGCATCAAGGACAAAACTGATGCGTTTGAAACTAATAGATCGGAGGTTCAAGGGCTAAGTTACGGAATGGGAAGGTGTTAGGCACCCATCCTGCCCTTTCGGTCTCTCATGGGCAAATGTTAATATTTTTCTTTTTATCTCCGTGAAGTGTATGCATGTGTTTATATAAGGGAGATTAGAATCGTTCGACCCATATTGTGGAAAAGATAGGGTGAGGCCATCCGTAGGAATATTCCCAAAATAGTAATAAATGTAGAAGATAAATATGAGTGTTCATCGAGATATTAATCATTATTGGGAAACGATAATATATATGTGGGATAAAATGCGAGCAAGCATATGATATATGTATATGTATGATGGGAATGAGGGATTTGAGAAATTATGAAAATGATAGAAATTGGATGATTAGAAAATTGGACTCTAGTCTCGGATTTTAATTCGAGAAACCTACGTAGCCTATAAAGGCATAAAAGTCCACATTGTTCGAATATAGAATAGGGGAGGGGTTTATCCCATAAATTCGAACGGAATTTTATTAGGCGTGTGTGTGTAGAAAATGTGTTTCTAGTTTTGAAAAAACTACGGTGGATAATTCCATTCAGATTTTATGGGTGTAACCCTCTTTTATTTATTTTGGGCTTTTTATGTAAAATAGAGTATGTGCAATATACTAATAAAAGTGTAGATGTTAATATGTATGAACTGGAATGAAGCTAGATTCTAAAGTAATTTATGCAAAAACAAGAAATTAAAAAAGATAGGGAAAAGGAATTGGACTATCCTTGGAGATTGAGCTTGGATCTTCAATGAACTCCTTTGAATGTTGATGGATGTTGATGAGAGAGAAGTACATTTTCCAAATTGGGCATGAAAAGGATTGGAATTTAGGCTTGAATGGGATTTCTCATATGGAACTTCTCAAATTTCGAGAGAATGTTGCTGAGATCATTGATGTTGATGGGTTTTATGCTCTTTTTTTAGCAATGAGGTCATGGACCTTATTTATAGGGTGAGGGTGTGCCTATCAGCAGGTCACCCTTGACACTGTGCTAATAGGCAGGGTTCAGGACCTACCAATTGGTAGTCTCATGCGGACTTTTTTGGAAAAATAACAGTAGAACACAACCCGTTAATTCAAATCGTGTAAGGGGCATACCGTTAGAAGGTATTTCATAGGCCTTATAGAGTCATTTGGACCACACTTGGGTATGGGAGCTGACTTTGGGTAAAATGTTGCTCGGAAGCGCATGTCAGTCCTTTGGATGGGAGATCGTCGAACACAAACGGATATTTCGTCTGCATGGTAACTCAGAATCGCGCATAGGGCAAACAATTGGAAAGGTTAGGAGATGTACTTAAACATTCCAAAGAGTTTTGATCGGTTTGGAAAGTTAACCTCGGTCAAGTGGGGCTCAAAAGTGCCCAGTGACCTTTCGGAGTAAAACGGATCATTCGTCCGTACCTAAGGTCAGAATCGTGCATGGGGCAGATTGTTATAAAGGGTATTCAGTGCCCTTCGGATTTTCATTCAGTCTCGTTTGAGTTGAAGAGTTAACTTTGGTCAAATGGAGTTCGAGATCGCCCAACAGACTCCATATCGATTTTCGGGGGAAAACTGATCATTTGTCCGAATGGTTATGCTATTTTGCACAGGGGTGGACCGTTGGAAAGGGGTGTTAGTGACCTTAGAAGATTCAAAGATTTTTTTCTCTGATGGTGGAGTTAATTGGGGTCAATTCGGGGCCCGAGAGCGCCTGATGGTCTATAGATCGGTACTCGAAGTGCAACCTAGGTTTGCGATGGAAATGGGAAGTACTAGGAGTGTAAGGAGAGACTTAGGGGGTTCTAGAATGTGGTGTCTACAGAGCCCCTCCACAGGTGATCTTGGAACAAGTGATGGCCGTCGAATAGACACCACAAATGGAAGGAGGTCAGTTCTGCAGACCTAAGGGATGTGGATGACCAATTCAGAGGGTTGAGGTCCATTCTAACCTAAAAGGAGGTGAGGATAAAGAGCTAAGACCAATTCTGACCTAAAAGAGGTGACAACCAAGGAACGAGGTCAATTCTGACCTAACTAAGGTGACGATCTAAGAACGAGGTCAATTCTGACCTAAAAGAGTTGACAATCGAGGATCGAGGTCAATTCTGACCTAACTAAGGTGACAATCCAAGACCGAGGTCAACTGTGACCTAAAAGCGGTGACGACCGAGGACGAGGTCAATTCTAACCTAATAAGGTGACGATCCAAGGATGAGGTCAATTTTGACCTAAAAGAGGTGACGACCGAGGACCGAGCTCAATTGAGACCTACATAAGGTGCAGATCTAAGATCGAGGTCAATTCTAACCTAAAAGGGGTAACGATCGAGGTCAATTCTGAACTAACTAAGGTGACGATCCAATACCGAGGTTAATTCTGACATAACAGAGGTGATGACCAAGGATCGAGGTCAATTCTGACCTAACTAAGGTGATGATCTAAAATCGAGGTCAATTTTAACCTAAAAGAGGTGACGACTGAGGACCGGGGTCAATTCTGACCTAACTAAGGTGACGATCCAAGACCGAGTTCAATTTTGACCTAAAATAGGTGACGATCAAGAACCGAGGTCAATTCTGATATAACTAAGGTGATGATCCATGACCGAGGTCAATTCTGACCTAAAGGAGGTGTACTTTTCCTTTGGGAATTTGGGGATTTTGCTGGGGATGAAGATTGATTTTTAAGGTTTCGTTGGGGAATAGTGAATAATCCAAGGATTTTGCAATAGGGGAAAATTTGGAGCGTCCTTTGGAGATGTTACTGGGGAGAATGATTGTCTGGGATTCCGTTGGGGGTGTAAAAACTGTTCTCCTTAGTGAGCAAGGTGCTTGAACGGATTTGGCAATTTAAGGA
This sequence comes from Sambucus nigra, assembly GCA_949130495.1. Lineage (NCBI taxonomy): Eukaryota > Viridiplantae > Streptophyta > Magnoliopsida > Dipsacales > Adoxaceae > Sambucus > Sambucus nigra. Next base: position 436,758,012 of record OX422214.1, read on the forward strand.
ATTTTTCGGGAATTATTCAGAATTTGCTTGGTATTTTTTTGAACTTTTTGTACAAAATTTTAAGCAGTATGCTGACCATCATGGATGTGGGTTTCCAATTGGCATTGGTATGGACTTTTGGTGTGCCTCGAGCAGGTAAAAGGCTTAGTGATGATCGGTGGGTGGAGGAGGCTACCGATCGGCATGACCCTTAGCCTCCTATAAAAATGGGCGGTTCTCTTCATTTTGCACATCTTTCTGACTTCTTTTCTTTTGCTATAAACCTGTGCAAATTGTCCTAACGTCTAAAATGGCTGACTTCTCAAGCAGTGTGACCCATATGGCATGGCTCAATGTCGATGACTGGGTAGGGTTGGATTGGAGGGCTATGGTGCCCCTTGCACTAGGTGGCGAGAACTCCTTTGACTTATTTGAGCCTGTGGCGGATGATCAGACTCTTTTGTATGAGCCTTCGTTTCATTGCTCTTTAAGGGTGGTGAACCCTGGTGGCTATGTAAGTATTGCATGAATCTTGGTATTCATTTCTTCTTTTCTTGATGAGATTTCTTTATTTCCTAAACATGATAAGGATTTTCTTCATTTCTTGACAATCCGACGTCTCCACGTAGACTATTCGTGCCCGTGGTACGATAGGGCTTAAGGATGTTTGGGAGAACCTTCTTGTTGTAGTGCGCTGGATGGTGTCCTCTGCAGGTTTTGTGAGCCTAGCATCGGCATTAGATGAGATTCCCTGCTCCACTGCGGTTCTATGTGCTTTGGGACAGAGGTGGTGGGACACTAGCCACACATTCCATTTTAGCTTTGGGGAGAGGAAGGTGACTCCCATTGATGTTCAGCTGTTGCTGGGCTGGATTGTAAGGGAACCCAGATTGAGGTGGATAGGACGCTGAGGGTGACGCCAGAGACAGTGATGACGCCTTTAGGTGACATGGAGAGGGTGGTTTCTGGGGATTCCCTTTGCTTGTCTTCTTTGATGGATCTTTTGATGAGGAGGAGGATTGAAGAGAATAACGGGCAACAGGTGCGTCAGATGGCCCGTTTATTTATCTTGCTAGTGTTGAGAGGTTTTTTGGTGGCGACGTTGTTCACTTGTTGTTTTTTCCACTTCTGAGGATGTTTTCGAACATCTGCCTCTATGACTGGGGGAGCCTAACATTGGCGGCCCTTTACTATTCTTTGGATGCATTTAGTCGGTGCTATCGGTAAACTTTTACTGGGGCCACATATCTTCTGGAGGTATTCTTTATTTTGTGCATTTTCCTTTATGAATTTGCATTTTCCATTCATGCACTTCCTTTTGATTTCTTGAATGTTGATCCTTGTCTTTTGTAGACGTGGTTCTATGAGGTGATTGGGTTGAACACCCACCTTATTTCTTCGAAGGATGACTCTGTTGGGGACTTTTGCTGGATGTTTCGATGGCGGAGGTTTAATCGGTAATCGAAGAAGAACCTTTCTCTGGAGGCAGTGTGTCAAGTCTTAAATGGCCTAACGAGCGAGCGAGTAAGCATTCTTTTGTCCTTGAGACTATTCTTTTCCTTTGATGCAATTTTATTGACACTAATCCTTCACTTTCGCTTGGGATTTGTAGGTGACTTTTATCCCTTGGGGACGGCTATTCAGCACACCGGGGTGACTGGGGGACATGCGCAAATGTGGCGTTGATGGCGCATGAGTTCGGCTACTCCTGGTATCTTGGGGAGAGGGTGGTCCATCATATTGTGGAGGACGAGGTTGGTGTGCCACCAATGAGGCCCTCTATGTTCATGAGGCGCATGCAAGAGATGTGTGATGATGCCCGAGTGGCTGCGATGATAGGGGAGCCATACTCCCTGTACACTGACATAGCGGTGATGTATAACTATATGGACTTCAACACGAGTTGGCTGATGCCCCCTAGCATTTATGATATGATTCCTCTCCCTAGGGCGGGTTCGAATTGGCAGGTGGGGTCTTCTGACAGCGAGGTGGTGCTGCTATGTCAGCGGTAGTGACGATGAATTCAGGGCCTTCTTTTGTACGGTTTCATTCCCATAGTTACAACCTTCAGCGAGATGATGGGGGATCCGTGTGTTTGTAGCATCACCCTCATGCGATGGACCTAGAGGAGTTGGGTTTGACTGAGGAGGTCCTTCAGCATGACGTACATCTTTTTTTTATTTACTTGATTTATTTCTCTTTCCTTATGCTGACTGATTTGATCTTTTATATTCTTCCTTGCAGCATATTAGTGTTTTGACCACTTGGTTGAAGGACATCAGGGAATGGATATTCTAGATGATTGCTCACATTCATGAGGAGGTTCAAGTTGCTTCTTGCTTGGTGCAGTCTGACTCGTCTGGGGAAGGATCGAGCTGTGGTGGTGGGGGTACGTCGTCTCGCTATAGGGGGAGAGGCCGCGCCGCAGGGATGGGGGATCCTAGAGAGAGAGAAATGATAAATAAGAAGGAGAGAGAGAGTGAGAGAGAGAGAATGAGTTCGGGATGAGTCCCATTGTTTCTTCATTTTTCCCTCCAGAATGTTAATGTAACACAATAAAATATATGCAAATGAAGAATGAAATTTTTTTTGTTCATTTTCTTTGTTTAGTGATTAATACACATGCTCTTTTTACTTTGTTGCTGAGACCGTAAAAAGAATTCTGGAAACTGATTTGAGAACAAATTTATTTAAAACGAGATCAGTAAAAGTATAAAGTATAAAGCAAAATTTGGAATTCCCTTAAGATAAAAATGAGTTTTTTGATTTTGACAAAAGAGGAAAAAGGGAAGTTTCCAAAAATAGGGGGTTGTCGATCGGCATGACCCCTATCCTGCCTATTGGCATGTCAGTCTAGTCCAATTAATCCAAGGCTTTGATTGCATTTTCTTCAATTGCTTGGTACTTAGTGGGGCAAGTTTACTCTAAGTTTTGCAGAGTTCCTTGTCTTGGCTTGGGAGTTTCCAAGTATAAAAAGGTGTGTGGATGGGGTTTTCCTCCCCACACTTTCACTTTCTTTCCTTTCCATATTTTTACTTGCTTACTATCTCGTCTTGCAAAATGGCTCTCCCTGGTAGCATTGAGTTTGCTAACTACCTTGAAGCCTTGGAAGCAATGTGTTCTTACAATATTGATTATGACACCTTTCACATGCGGCGAGTCTCTTTGTGGCGCAACCAGACCATTGAGTGGAACATGTTGATGGTGGATGTCGAGTTTTGGTATTTTAAGGATCATGTATTCCACTTCGGGTTGGATGAAATTTATCCTACCTACGAGGAATTTTCTTCTATGTTGAGGATAAATTCTAGCGTTGCTGCGGTGCTGCTTGAGTTTTCCCATTTTCTTAGGGAATTATTGGTTGTGCTTCATCATATTTCGCCTTCGACGGCTAGACCATTGGTTACAGGAGGAATGATCTCCCTTCCGGTGGTGTTTCGGTCTGTGCATTCGCATGATATGGGTGATGTTGGTAATGCCGGGATGTTATCCTAGGCATTGTTTCAAAAGTTCTGTTGGTGACTGGGGAGATGCTGGTGGACCCCCAGCTGGATGCTATTATTTCTTGGATGTCATACCATTGCAATCTTGCGGAGGTGATATTGGCAGAGACCTTGAATGGCCTGGATGCTTGGCGGGAGTGTCGTTCTGACTTTTTGAGGCGTAGCCCCGTGATATTATTCAGGTGGTTATCAAATAGGTTTCGTATGGCGGTCCAACCTGAGTATCCCTTATCAGTGGTTCAAAACTTCTTCTTGCACTATTTTATTAGCGTAGGCCTGGACATCGAGAGTTAGGGTAACTGGTTTGTAAAGAACGGGGCTCGAGGCTTACGCTGGTATGTGCCTTGGTGGGGGAGATTCTACCCATTATGGATCTTTGAGAGTACTGGTACGTCAGACTGGTTAGCCTCAGACAGACCTCTTTTTACTTTCCCTGGCGGCTGCTACGCTAATATGGTTAGGAGCAAATTATGCCACCGCAGACACCAAATTCCTTTCCTGTGGAGGATCTGACAGAGCGTATGCGCATGTGGCTTGGTTAGCTGTGGTAGAATGGTCTTCCGTCGACCCGTCTTTCTCAGTCTACTAGGCGAGTCTTGCATATCTCTAAGGACTACATGAAATGGTTGTGGAAGAAGGTAGTGGCCAGGATAATGGCTGTGGAGACTGGTCAGAGGTGGTTTTCCATATCCGACACCATGGAGGGAGGCATTGTGGTCTACCGCAGATTGGTTCGGGCTTATCGCTCCATGGAGTGTCTGCGATACTCCGTTCATGCAGGGGAAGCTTGGGGAGTCCAGGGTGAAAGTGATGATGGTGCTAGTTCCTCTGGCAGATGTGGGTAGGGTTTTGTGAAGCTTTTATAATAGGTGTTGTTTTTTTGTTTTGTGGGAACAATTGGAGTGAAGGGGTAGCCCCAGTAGAGATTTGAACTGAAGTGCGTAGCCCTAGAGGGCGTAAGGGATCCTATCAGCCCAATCATGACAACTCTCAGTCATCTTGCTGATAATGGCTTTAAGGTTTTTATTGGTGAAAGATTGTGAGTGGGCCGATATGTGTGTTTTAAACAAAACCAATTTTTCTTCGAAAAAGATCCAACTTTTAAATATGCAGCAAACCAAGTTGTGAAATCCCAATTCTCACTTTACACCAATTTTATCTTGATTAATCCTAAACATGAATCTAGTGATTAAAGAAAGTAAAGTAAAGTAAATAATACTCACAACGTCGAATGTACGAGGAAAAAACCCAAAATGGGAAAACAACCTCAGACGGCCCAAGCCAGACAATCACTATGAATATGGTTTTACAAAGACAGACAAAGTCTCACTCAACAACTTGATCCCCACGGGTCTTGACGCTCTTCTGATCTACAACCACTCCTCTCACAGTGCCCACACAGAAAGTACATCTTCTACGATACATGTCCACAACACACGCATCCACGTATGTCTCGGTGTCCACCGATATGGCTTTGATACGTCTACGATGTCGAACACGATGTCCGTCACTTCTTCACCGCAAAACCCTTTGTGTTCAATGTGTAGAACAAACAACTTTGGTGCATCAAGATCACGTAAACATATAAGAATGATAACTCGGATCTTTGCAAACTCTAAGGATGTGTTTATGCTTTGTAAACCTTAGAAAACATGTGCAAACAATGTTCTGGTTCGTAAAACTCTTTTCTAGAAAGCACACTTACGAAATTATGATGCAGACACTGTTTAAATACGATTCAAATACCGCCTCGAAAAACATGTCGTTCGAATGACTTGAGCATGCCGTTCGCGTGACATTATATCTCGTTCGAACGAGATCCAATGTCGTTCGAGCGACCTCGCGAAAGTTTGACTTTTTGATAAAAACGTCTCTTAATAAAGAGATTCAAATTAGTCAAACTCTATTTCGAGCTTATCATCATAAAACGAAGTTTAAACCATTAAAACACTTTTAAAACATTTAAAAACATTTTTCTTTATAAAAATTACATCCTTATCTTTTATAAAATAATTCCGAGCACCATTAATTATATGCATTCATACCTGAGTGATCTAGGAATGAAATTAACTTTGAAGACGAGTAAACTTGCACCAAATAAACATCGGCATGATTATTTCTTTGAAACTTTGCCGCAACATCTTCAATACTTCATAGACCAAGTGGGATCGTGACAAAATAAAATTCTCCCTATGACATATTACAAACACAGTTTTGTTCACATAATTAAGTCAAAACAATACAGGGACTCAATTGGAAATTTAGGTCCTTATAATTGGGTTCTCCAACCGCGTTGACCAAAGCGAATTTGCATTTTTAAGTAGGCCTAGCTTTTCGGAGCTGCTCCCAGCTCACACTATGGTGGATGAGGTGCCGTGAAGATCTAGGAGTGTGAGCAGTACGAGCTGAAAGGCTCCCATACTGTTTGGAGGGCAGGGGGCATAGATGCCAAACAAACCTGACCCCTATCTATCGTCGTAGAAGCTGTTACTGGGCCATAGAACTCGATGAATATGATATAGTTTATGAACCCAGATCATCGCTAAAAGGGCAGGCTGTAGCAGATTTTATAGCGGAGTTCACCTATCCTGATACCCCCGAGGAGCAAAAGTTGCTCGCTGATCAACCTGTGGATGTTACAGGATCAACAAACACTAGCTCAGACCAACTCCGATTGGTAAAAGGGCAAGTGGATGTTACAGGATCATTAAATTCGAGCTCATACCAATTCCGATTGGTAAAAGGGCAAGACGAGATGATCGACGAAGAGAAAGAAAAATCCGAGGAGGATGAAAGGAAGTAGCTAATATTTCACCGAGGAACTCTGTTAGAGCAGAAATTTGAAGACGAGTTACCTATATGGAGGCTATATGTAGATGGTTCATCTTGCACTACAGGATGTGGTGCGGGGATAGTTTTGAGCACTCCAGACGAGGTCGACATGGAATACGCCCTGTGTTTCCAATTCAAAGCTTCCAACAATGAGGCTGAGTATGAGGCCATGATTGCAGGACTTAGTTTGGCAAAAATTATGGAGGCACGACAGGTTATTGTCTTCAGTGATTCTCAATTGATCGTAAACCAAATGATGGGAGTATATGCAGTTAAAGGAGAATTAATGATCAGATATCATGCAAAGGCAAAGGAGCTGGTGTCAGAATTTGTTGCTATTCAACTGGTCAGAATACCAAGAAAGGAGAATGCGAGAACAGACGCCCTAGCTCGACTAGTATCAGCTACTTGCACCGAGTTACGACGAATAATCCCAGTTGAAGTGTTGGCTGGTCGGAGTATAAATGAAGATCTGACGATGAACTTTATCACCCTTGATTTAGGACCATCTTGGGTGGATCCCATCAGGGCGTATATCGAGGAGGGACAATTGCCAATTGACAAGCTCGCAGCCAATAAATTAAAGTTTAAAGCTTCTCGGTATGTATTAACTAATGGTATTTTATATAGACGAGGAATTATGGCAGGTTTGCAGAGATGTGTACATCCCTCCAAGGTGAAAGAATTAATTGAAGAGATCCATGAAGGGTCCTGTGGAGCACATATAGCAGGTCGGACGCTTTTGCAAAGGGTGATGACGCAGGGATACTACTGGCTGACGATGAGGGCTGATTGTATAGCCTATGCCAAGAAGTGTGATAAGTGGCAATGCTTTTCCTCAATCCGAAGAAATCCACAAGCATTGTTGACACCTATCACTTCTCCTTGGCCATTTGCCATATGGGGGATAGATTTGGTTGGGCCACTGCCAACGACCAGAGGAAGGTTCAAATACCTCGTCATCGCGGTGGATTATTTTACTAAGTGGGTAGAAGCTGAGCCACTCATTGACATGACGTACGAGAAGGTGTACCAATTTGTTTGGAAGAACATCATTTGTCGATATGGTCTACCTCATGCCTTCATCACAGACCATGGAACACAATTTGATAACGAGGAGTTTGCTGCCTATTGTCATCAGTCAAATATTTTGAAGGTCCACTCAGCCCCAGGTCATCCTCAAAGCAATGGACAAACTAAAGTGACAAACAGAACGAAGCTGAATGATTTGAAGAAAAGACTGGATGATGCGAAAGCAAACTAGATCAACGAGCTACAATCAGTACTTTGGGCTTACCGAACTACTCCCCGAGTAGCAACAGGAGAATCACCATATATGCTGGCATTTGGAAGTGAAGTTGTTATACCTGCCGAGTTGGGCCTCCCAACACACAGGGTTCTGAATTTCAATTACCCTGTCAGCGATTTAATGAGAAGACTGGATTTAGACATGCTCGAGGAAGTTAAAGAAGAAGCAGCCATTAGAAATGCTGCTTACCAGCAGCGAACAGCTTTGTTCTACAACAAAAGGGTGAAGAAGTGCGACCTGAAAGAAGGAGATTATGTGCTGAAGAAAGTCATTCAAAAGCACAATAAGATGGAGGCAAACTGGCATGGACCATACCGAGTTATAGAAGTTGTTCGACCAGGCACCTATCGAATAATAACTTTAGAAGGCGAGGAGTTTAAGAATGCATGGAACGCAGAGCACCTGCGCAAGTATTATCAGTGATGTGTATGTAATGCAGTTCCATTGATATGAATAAAATGAAGATATTCTGCAAGTCTCTCATTTTATTGAAATTTTTTTGGGGAATACTAGTGCTACACACTACTCGGTAAAGCTCAGACTACTCAGCAAAATATTCCTAAAAATGCCAACCTCGGTTGGTTAGGAAACAAAATATTCCTAAAAATGCCAACCTGTTTGGCTAGGAAACAAAAAATTCCTAAAAATGCCAACTTATTTAGCTAGGAAACAAAATATTCATAAAAATGCCATCCTCGGTTGGTTAGGAAACAAAATATTCCTAAAAATCCCAACCTGTTTGGCTAGGAAACAAAATATTCCTAAAAATCCCAACCTGTTTGGCTAGGAAACAAAATATTCCTAAAAATGCCAACCTCGGTTGGTTAGGAAATAAAATATTCCTAAAAATGCCAACTTATGTTGGTTAGGAAGTACATATATTCTCGAAAATACCAACTTATGATGGTCGAGAGGTAAATATTTTCTCGAAAATGCCAACTTATGTTGGTAGGAAGGAAAGATTATTTCAGAAAGTGCCAAAGTTGCTAGTAGAGGAAAAATCTACTAACTATAGTTGGTCGGGGATAAAAACCCACCAACTATAGCTGGTCGACAAGGAAAAGTTACCGACCTTGGTTGATCGAAAACATTTAATAGAAAAATTTACTAACTATGGTTGGTCGGGAATAAAAACCCACTAACTGTAGTTGGTCGACATGGAGAAACATTTTAAACATTTGTATACTCGTTACTTTGTTGTTAAGTTGGTCGAGAAACAAAGCTTTATTATGAGATTGAGCAACATTATTGATACTTGTAACTTTTTAATTATTACTGAGTTGGTCGACAAACAACACAATATCGTTATCTTTTTAACAGATATGCACAAATATAAAGTATTTGATAATTACAAGACAATAGCAATTAAGATTGCAAACATAAATGAAAGTCTTTCATTGAATTCAAAATAAATTACATTGATAATAAAATGAAAAGTACATTGATATTAAAATGTATACTAACTATTACATCAAAAATTCATATTCTACTGGTCTTTTCCCCTCTGCTTTTGACACAGGTTCCTCGCTAGCAGGCGGCTCATTTAAAGCCAGAGGAGAATTTATGAAGTTGAGATCCTTCAACATCCTGACATTCATCACGGATGGTCGATCTAAGAGATGCTTGGGACGAGATACCTCGGCTTGAGAATGTAAATTGTAGTCAATGGCCCGTGCAGGGATCCAACTCATATCCAATTTGTATGGTGGCACAGGTAAGTCGAGCAACCCGAAATCGTGGTAGTCCCACAGGTAATGACCCTGTTCAAGCTGAAGCACACCTAATGCATTCAACCAGCCTTTTTTATAGCCCTCATTATTGGCATTCTGGATACGATCGTCCAAGTGGTAGAGCGCTTCATTGTATCCAGCCATCCAGAATTCCCTGGGCTGTTTGTGGAACTGATATGTTAGTCTGTCCAACTGCTCGTGGAGATTTTTAATGAAGAGCTCTTTGTCCTCCAAGGTATATTTCTGCTCAGAGAGCTGCTCTTCCAAGTCTCTGATCTTCTTTGACATTTCAGCCAAAGCTCGGTTCTCCGCCATCAGCTGGAAGGCCTGGTTCTCTAGGGCAGACTGAGTCCTTTGTTCCTTGACAGGAACCCGAACTGCTCTTGCTCGTCCCCGAGAAGATGTGGAAGAGACCGACCTCTTCAAGGTGTCCAACTCTTCCCTCAAGTTGGCATTCTCGATCTCTAAGAATGAAAATCCCTCATCGGTCACTGGGATTAGGGATTTTGAAGAAGAGGATGCAAACTTCAATTGTGACAGCTCCTTTTGCAGGTTGTTGTTTTCTTGCTCCAGCAGCTCGGCAATCTGTCTGCATTCCTCGACCTCACCCCTCAAGGTTCTTTCCCTTACATCGTACCCAGCAAAAAGCTTCTCGTAGCCCTTGTCGGCAATGATCAGCTTGTACTTGTTCTCGTAACTCTCATGCAACAGGGCAGTGGATTCTTTGTATTGAAGCTGAAGGTCTTCAAGGGTGCCTTGGAGATCCTCGATCATTTCATAGTAAGCCACATTATTGGCCACCGGTCGATCAAGTAGACACTTCAGATATTGATATGCTTCCACTGCCTGTTCTAAAGCATCCTGGCCGAGGATGTCGACAACTTGGCCTGCACTCAGGTCTGCGTGACCAGCTTTAAAGTAATCATTGCATTGCCTCAGCAGCACAGTATCGTGGGCAAATAACAATTCCATCCTGGCTAGAAACTAGCAGAGAAAGAAAAAGCAATCATCAATAAGAAAAATAAGCAGAGTATGAATAGAATACAGACAACAGTATACAAAAAGACGAAGTTTTATTATATCATAAAATTCAGAGTTACATATTCTGAGTTACATTTGATAAAAGAGAAAATAAAATAGAAAGATACTCGAGAAACTCTATACCTTTTCCTTGTCGCCTAAAACCTTCTCGGAAGGCTGGGACGAGGAGGTAGGTTGCTCGATGGGAATGGATAGTTGCTCGGGAAGCACAGGCAATTGCTCAGAGGAAGTAACAATTTGTTGAAGTTCCTCGGCAGCGGGCTGAATGGCTGGGGGTGATCTCCCATCACCATAGAGGATTCTTCTGAGGCAGCTTCGTCCTCTTCAAGATCTTCTGGGGTTGGAGGGGGACCAGGAATGTGTTGCTGGAAAAGCTTAGAAGATTCTTCAACTTTCATTTCCTGGAGAGCAGCAACCCATCCATCCCTAAAGTATTTGAGGCTGCCATAGTCCACTTGCGACACCATAGCAACCAACCCCTTGTTCCACCCCTTGTCCCAGCCAGCACTGAAGGACTTCTTCACAGCCATCTTCCTCTTCAACTTCTCCGAGGAAATTTTCTCAGACAACAGGTCATCAACAGCTTTCAGCTTTCTCTCAGCCTCCTCTTTCTGCCGACCTACTTCCCGAAGTTGAGCCAGCTCCTCCTCAGCAGCCTTAAGCTTATCTTCAAGCTCCCCAGCAGTTTTGAGCTTCTCCTCGAGATATTTATTTGCCTTCTCCAGGGCATTTATTCTCTTCTCCAACTCCTTGGAGGCATAAACAGCCCGAGCTTTCTCTTTCTCGGTGGAGTCAAGCTTTTTCTCCCAGACAGCCTTGTCAGTGGCATATGTCTGGCGAGAATCATCCAAAGACTTGATAGCTTCTTCCAGATCTCCCTCCATACTGGACGAGGAGCATGAAGCTTTAATTGTTTCATCCTTCTTCAGGATTATATTAAAGCAGCTCGTCAGCTGTGAAAAGAAAAATAAAGTAAATCAGAAACAAAAATAACAAAGGAAATATGAAAAGTTCAAAGTAAGAAGACTTACAGAAGCAAGGTGACGAGCAGCTAATGAAGTAACCATGTCCCGAGTAATATTTTCTTCAGTACCTTGGACCTCGGGAATGATCCAGGACTTTACCGAGCTCATGGCAGAGCTCGGAGGAACAAAGGTAGGAACCCCAGTTACAGTGGTTGGGGGGTTTTGCCAAATTGACCGAGGAGCTCTTCTTTAGCCTCCTCGGGGGAACAAGTATAGATTCAACCAAGGAAGAACCCTTGGTCGGTGGTATTACAATCACCTCTCCAGGAGCAGCAGACCTGCTCGGAGCCACTGCGGGCTTCTCGGCAACCTTCACAACAGCAGCTGAAGAAGACGCATCAGTTTTCTTTGTCCCTTCTGGGACATCGGCCTTATTTCTTTTTGCCTCTCCAGAACTAGAGGCGGGTTTCTCGAACAAGGTGGGAGGTCTTCTTCTCTTCATCCTTTCACTTAAAGGGACGTGAGATTCAGGTGAGGAGCTGGTGGAAGCTGGTACTGGCTCTGATTCACTTATCACTGGACGAGCAGTGAAAGAGGTTGTGTAGCTCTTGTACTGCAGCAGATATGATGCTGATCTAATATGCTCATCGACAACACTCTGATGCAGACTCCAGATAAGTTTCAGATGTCTTATATTAACATCTGCTTCCTTTAGACATTTTCTTTTGTTATCAACTGCAAATAAATAAACATTGAAATATCAATGGCACATTTTATCAAACACAAAAAAAGCATGATTTCAAAATAAATAAAATGAAATAAAAATAACCTATCCCATTGCCATAAGGAGGGCATCTGGGACCTCGGTAAACCTCATCGCCAGTTAATGGAGGGTGTTGCCAATTTTTTATGACAACCCCGTGTTCAAAATAATCCCTATTGGCATCAGGGAGATTGACTACTAAGGCTCTATTTAAAAATCTAGTTTTTAAATAAAAAATATTATCATTAACTGCCCATTTATAGTAGTACATGATTTCTGGAATTCCTATGTGAGTTCCATGGACTTGATTTAATTTATGCACCCCATTAACTATTCTCCATGTGTTGGGGGCTATTCTTGCAGGAACAACGTCAAAGTAATGACAGAATTCCAGACACAAGGGATTTGGTGGAAAAGAAAATCCACACTCAGTAATAAAGAGGCTGGGGAACCAATGTCCCTCAGCCAAATTGAAATAATCAGAAGGCTCAGAAAGCTCTTCCAAGACAACCCAAGAGGGAATGGAAAAATCAGATTGAAATTTGTCAAGAGATTCAACAGGGTAAACCATGGTGATTAAAGGAAATGAAGAAGAAGGAAGAAGATCTTACAAAAAAAGAGTGGATCTGATGACAACGGACGATGGAAGAGATGAATACACAGGAGAGAAAGAGACGACGTAAAATTCGAAGATACAAATTTGAAAAGGTAGAAGACGATGGGAGTGTTTGTGAAGTTTAAATACCTTGCCTTGGGAAATGGTGAAGTATTGATTACAAAAAAGGATGATTACGTTACCGGAGGCTAAAAAGATGAGAAGTGGGGCGGGAATCAAAGCGGGCAATAGCGGCTAAAAAGACGAAAAGTGACGCGGGAATCAAAGCAAGCAGAAAAGTTCAAAAAAGCATGATTCTACGAATTTGGAAGAAGAAATAAATACGAAGGAAACACTCCTAAAAATCAAGAAGACCATTTAAAGCTGCCATATTCCGAGAAGGAATGTTCCATATTCCTCAAATTTTGAACTATGAGATATTGGGGGCTTCTGTTGATACCAAATTTAGTCCACTGACATGGCCCAATTAAATGAAGACATGTGGTGATCTACATGGCAACAACAAACACTTCCGAGGAACCCACGCGCTCCGAGGAACAATACCTCTCCGAGGAACTCTTGAGTACCGAGAAGCTTAGGCAGTCCGAGCAACTCAGGCGGTCTGAGCTGCATCTCGAACAAAGCATTAATAGCTGGATAACCAACAGTTCAACTGATTCATTAAATGCTTATCATTTAGACTCACGCTCTTAAGGGGCATTAAATGTATTACCCTTCCATATGTATCCCATTTAATGTATTACCCTTTCACATTACAGCCTCAGGGCTATAAATACATTTTACAATCCTCATTGTAAAAGGGACTGGAACCCAGATAGGGGAATGGAATCCAGATAGGAATTTCTTGATAGAACTTACAAATCAAGAATTCCCAAAACACTCAGCAATAACATAACAGTGGACGTAGGCCATTCTTATAAGGCTGAACCACTTTAAAATTCTTTATCTCATTTATTTATCTGTGATTCAATAATTATAGTGATCTAATTTTTTACATCAACACTCACACACACTTTAAATTCACTCAAACCAAATTAACTAAATTATCAAGTTTAAACAAATTAGACAAGACTATTAACCAATTAATTTAGTGCCAACTTGAATTATATTAACTTAAATAAAATTTACCCAAATAATTAAACATGCACCATTTTAATTAAGATTGCGAATTAAACCCATTTTTATCTCTTTACGCTAAGCATGCGTTCTTGGTGATTTTTGAAAAAAATAAAATAAATTCACAATCCCATAACACGGCGATGTACAAGGAAAAACCCAAATCGAGAAAAAACCTTGGACGGCCTTGACCTAACAAATTCACTAAGTAGGGTATGAATTTTACAAAGACTCGACAAGAGGATTTACATAACTTACTCGACTCCCTTCAAACCTTGACGCGCTCCTTCGATATTCAACCTCTGCCTAGCGAATAATCCTAGAGTCCATCGAAACCTTGAAGTCTACCAATCGAGACCAAGCAACCATCAACCACACATGGTGCCTTTCATCATGTGAGAATCCCGTAACAAAATAAAAGCTTATTATTCTTTGAGGGATGTAGAAACAACCCCAAAACTCTTTCCTTCTTGGGTAGAAAAGTGAACCCAGTTCCAAACACTCCAAGAAAATAATATAAATGTAGAAACTTGGTTAAACTAAACAGTTAGGTGCATGTGTTTTTGGTAAGATTTATTTCATGGATTCACAAAAACACAAAACTATGACCTTTTGATGTTGGGAAATTTTCTCCCCAAAATATTCTCTCAAGATGTGTTTAGAAGTTATCAAAAGTTATATTTTCAATAGTGATTCCCGCACTATTAAATCTGGAAGAGTTAGTGGGAACAAAAGAGTGGGATAATAGAGAAAAACGGCCAAACAAATTTCCCATCGAAAATCTCGTTCGAACGAGATTTTCGTTCCAACAAAGTTTCGTTTGAACGACCTTCTAACGAAGTTCCAGTGGCCAAAAGGGAAAAATCGTTGGCAAACTCGTTTGAACGAAATTCTCGTTCGAACGATAATATCGAACGAAATCCCAAAAAGTTCATATTCCAATCTTAAGCCCAAAAAACTTTTTATTCAATGTTCTAAAATAACTTTCTGAAAATAAAATTCATTTTAAAGGAAAATAACACCCATTATAAATTATTCCAAGTCTCCCCATATATATGAAAATGCATTCACACCTTTTGGAGACTATGGAATATGTTGTTGATGACGTGAAACGTGGCACTGAAACTCGGCAATAATGTTCTCTTGATGAGTAGGCCACAACGTCTTCAACTCAAACATGTCATAGGCTTGAATGGATACACATGAACTCTATCCTATGACTCAAATGATTTTGTCCGTAATTGAGTCAACACTACATTAAGACTCAATTGAAAATTTGTGTCCTTACAAATCTCCCCCTTTGGCTATTTCAGGGACAAAAACCAAATCAAAAATCCTAAAGGGCCGTCAAGCTCTACTAGACTCAAAAACATCCCACCAAAAAAATAAAAATAAGAAGCGTGACTCACGGACCACTTAGGATAAATAGCTTTGCCGATGAAAGTTTTCACTTAGAAAAAATTCATGCACACTTAAACAAACTATCTAACGCATAGGGAATATCAAGAATATTTAAATGCATATAAATAAATACTCCCCCAAAATTAATTATCCATTTATCAACTATGATCAACCTAAGAAGGTCGTGAATGCCTCTAAGTTAAATCTCCTAAATTAAGATACGATTATAATAGGATTAGATACCATTTTCCCCCTATCATTCTCCCCCTTTTTGTTCAGGAATGACAAAGGTGATAGAATTAATAAATTACTCATTTATCCCCCAAGATAATTAAGTATATGAATCTCCCAAAAAGCTACACAAGGGATATATATATATGGAAAAACAAGTAGAGCGAAGATGCATAAAGTGTTAAAGACATGAAAGCATATGGGCAACAAATAGACAATAACTAATCCAAGCAAGAATAATGGATGTTAACTATGAAGCGAAAAAAATGATATCAATTTGAAACATAAGAAACTAGGCATGTGATATCAAACAAAATTTTGCTACAAGTTAGGTACCAATTATGAATTAATGCATAGATGGACCTGCTAAAATGGCAAAGACTCAAAATAAAACATAATATCATATATATATATATATGTATATGTATAAACAATAGATATAAAATAGATATAAGCACACATATATAGATATAAATTCACAAATGACATAAAATAAATTAACATGAGTTTTACACATTCTTATAGCATAAATGTGTCATATGGAAACGGAGGTGAAGGGGTGTGAACAAGATACCAATGGATTGAAACCCAGTCACTTAAAACATGTTCACGGAGTTCTCATTTTATTGCAAAATTTTATCACATTTAGATATAGCCTCATGTGACAATATAAATTGAACTCAATGAACAAACATACACAATGCACATAAGCCTAGAATTTTGATGATTCTACAAACCAATAGAGTAGTGACAATGAACGGACAACTAGGATAAACGGACAATGTGCAAACCATTGATATATCATCCAAACTCCCTCAAAAGAAGCATATTATTATTTTTGAATGATAATATCAAACTAAACAAATCTAGGCCTTGGCTAAATATTTTCTTTTAATGCCAAATTCTTTTAGGCATTTGGACCACGTATTTATTTTACGTCCAAGCAAACGGTGGCTTACTAGCAAACGAAGATATTTCCTTTCGGAGACCTTTTCTGAGCACACACACACACACACACACACACACACACACACATATATATATATATATATATATTATCGCTCAATTCTCACGTGCAACGGATTTTAACATGCACTAGTCCTCCTAGGTCACACAGTATGTAGATGACTAGATTGATAGGAGAACACCTCACAAAACTCAAATATAACATGTGAAATTAAAATTCAAAAAAGTTCGTGCATGTGTGAATTGAGGCATATAAAAATAAAATCATTAAGCAACACAAAATTCAACAGCTCCATGCATGCATGACAAAGAACATTTTAAGGATTGATAATACTAACCAAAAGTTCTAGCCACATGTAAGCGAAAAAGAAGAGATTCAAACACAAGTATCTGCCACATAGAGTGTGTCAAACAAAAGTACCCACAACCAAAAATCTTTTTGAGTTTTCAAAAAATTTTAACGAAAAATAAAAATATTTACTCAAAAGACAAACAAAATCTTTTTGTATTTTTCATTTAATGCAAACTAAAATGAAAGAAATATAATACAAAAGATAAACAAAAATCATAATTCTAGCAAGTGATTTGTGATAAAGCAATGACTAGAAAATGATAAACAATCATACAATTAGCATGACAATATAGCATGAAGCATAAAAGCTAAAGTATGCAAACAGCTAACACATTCAACCATTGGATTTAGCAAGGGAGGTATCGTGTGAAAGTAAATAAGAATAAGAAATCCTATCTTGTAAGGCTACCAAGTCGGATCTCCTAACCCAAACTAATGACGAATGACGATCTGGGGGTGTAGGAATCTTGGCTAGCTCGATTGCCTTATGTTGGGATTTTCTAGGACCTCGTTTAAGATAAAAAAAACTTCCTAAGATGACCTTTTCGACCACAATGAAAGCACCTAAATACTCGGCGAAAAGACTTACTTAAGGAATTATCTAAAACATTGTTCCTAGAGGGTTCTCCTAAAACATTGGTTTTGGCTTTAATAGTGGAATTTTTACAAGAATCGAAGCCTAAACCACAAGTGTCATTTTTAATTTGGACCGTTCCTAAGATTTTATCTAATTTCTCCGAACGACTCTCCAAATCAAATTTGGCTCTACTTGAGTCTCTCACTTTCTTCTCAAGCTCTACAATCCTAGACTTAAGCAAACCATTTCTCTCTTCAAACTTGAGAAGCTCCTTTTTCAAAGATTCAATCAAACCTCTAAGGTTATCTCTCTCGCCTTCTACATACTCAGGCTTCTCTCGAAGAGCTCTCTCTTATGTCCTAAGGTCATCAACTAACGCACTCTCATCAACGACCTTGGCACTCTCTTTTAAACTTGCTTCTAACTTTAAATTTTCTCTTTTTAATTTAATAGATTCATCGTACAGTTCTTGAAAAGTAATTTGAAGTTCACTCTCATCACCCTTTTAATCACTTTCACTATCTCTCTTCTTCACTCTCACTACCATAAAAAATAAGGGAATCATAAACTTTGACCTCGGAAGTGTCATGTATATATATATCTTCATGGAAAGACTCATTATCAGTGCTCACATAACTTGCAATGAATGCGACAAAGTTGCGCTCAATGGGGGAAGCGGGTCCCTCTCCCTTATCACTATCATTAAGGGTAACATTATATGAAATTGGTTGTTCACCCTCTTTCCTTAGTTTAGTGAGGCATTCAAAAGCCCTATGGTCATACACTTCACAACCAAAGCACCTATTTAACTCGTCCCTATTAAGATTTTCATTAAAAGTTTTAAGGATCTTTTTGGCTTTGTCATGCTTAGAATTTTCAAATTTCTTAAAATCATTTTTAAACTTACCTATATTAATTTTAAGAAATTTTTGAAATTTCCTAGCAAACATAGCCATGTCCTCTGAATCACTATCACTCTCATCAATCACAACTTGTTTTTCCTCCTTTCGGGCTTTCAAAGCAATGCCCTTATCAAATTTCTTTTCATTTTTGGAGGGGAACATATCTAGTTCATAAGATTGTAAATCACCTACTAGCTCCTCAAGTTTGGTAGAGTTCAAGGTGGGTAAAGAATTTAAAATGATCATTTTAGGGATAAATCTCGAGTAGGGACCTTAAAATTTTATTTACTACTCGGTCATCGGGTATTTTCTCTCCCAAATTAAAAGATGAATTAACTATATCAGAAAGTCTAGCATAAAATTCATCAAATATTTCTTTTTTGAAAACGATAGTTTTTCTAAATCAATGCTCTCATACCACTTGTTGGAAATGTAGGACCCCCAATTTTAGATTTTACAAAATGAGTTTCCTTTAAATGCGGAATAGTGATGGTTCAACTAAACAATTACATAAACCAAATTTTAATTTCTTTCAAATTAAAATTAAACTAAACAAGAAGTAACATAAAATTAAACAACATAATTAATTTTCACTTAAACAACATAATTAAATCCAAGTCCTAAAATTTACCTAACAAATAATTAATTTAATTTGTAAATTAGGCCAAACCAAATTTTATCAAGTTAAAGTAATGACTTGAATTAAATTAATTTTTACCCAAATTATATTAGCACCAAATTAAATAAACCAATTTTATCTTTTTACCTAAGCATGCATCAAATGTGATGTAGCGAAAGATAAAATAAACGAAGAACCACTACGCAGTGATGTATGAGAAAAAACCCACATCGAAAAAAAACCTCTAACGACCCTAGCCTCAAATCCACTCAGTACGGTTTTACAAGTATAAGACAAAAAGACTTATAACACCCGACTGGACTTCGTCTAAGTCCCGACGCTCCTTCTTGTACACACCTCTGCCTAGTGAATAACCACAGAGGTCCACCGCGGTCTCGGAATCCACCGATCGGACTTTTTCTAGTCATCGTCAGCCGAACAAGGAGTCTTTCTCAGAGTGGGCATATCACAACAAACAAACTTCTTCTTTGTGGGATGTAGAAGTAAACTCAAACCTCTCTTCTTTGAGCTGTAGAAAAAAACCCGGTGCCAAACACTCCAAGCAAGGATTTATATTAAGGAACTTGGAATAAACAAAACTATTGGGCGTGTATGTGTTTTTGGTGAATTTAATCCGTAAAAATAAAATACAAAACATGGAACTTTTTCTTGAAAGATTTGCTCTATCTAAAGTCTCTTAGAATGTGAAAAAGTTAGATAGAAAAATTTAATTCCCCCACATGATAATTCTGTCAAAAAGTAACGGGGAAAAAATAGTGGGAACATGGGGAAAACCGCCAAAAATGCCAAAAAAACTGTTCCCGCCAAACTCCTTCGACCGACTTTTTCGTTCGAACGACTTTACTAACGATGTTCCAGTACGAAAAAAGAAATCTCGTTATAAGTCTCATTCGAACGACCTGGGAATCTCGTTCGAATGAGATTCCAGTTCGTTTGAACGACTTACCAGAAAATGCAAAACTCTTTTTAAGCCCAAAACTTTTTATGAAAAGTTCTAAAAAAGTATTTTCTGAGTAAAACAAAGTTGTAAAAATTATTTATAAAAAATTATAAATTACACCCAATAAAGTTTCAAAGCTCCTATATATATATAAAATGCATTCATACCTTAGGAGCATTGGAACTAATGTTGTTGTCGTAGAAACGAGGCACACTAAACACGGCATATGATGAAGCTTTATAAACTTGGCCGCTACGTGTTCAACTAACACGTCATAGGCTTGGATGGATACACTTGAACACTATCCTATGACTCAAATGTTTTTGTCCAGAATTGAGCCAACACAACATTAAGACTCAATCGTAGACTTGTGTCCTTACAAATCTCCTTCTTTGGCTATTCCGGGACAAAAACCAAACAAAAATCCTAAAGTCCGTCAAGCTCTACTAGACTAAAAAAATGTACCCCACCCAAAATAAAAATTACATAGCTTTACTCAAAAACCCAAGGATCAATATCTTTGCCGATGAAAGTTGTCATTTAGAAGAATTTCTGCGCACTTAAGCAAACTATCAAACGCATAGGGAATATCAAGAATATTAAATGCAATTAAAATAAATACATCCCCGAAATTAATTCTCCCCTTTATCAAATAAATTACCTACTTAAAAAGACGTCTCCCCCTAAGAGAAATCTCCCAAACTAAAATGCGATTACAGTTGGATAATTACCATTTCTCCCCCTATCATTCTCCCCTTTTTTGTTCAGGAATAGACAAAGGTTAAAAACTAATTTAAACACGAAAGCATATGGGCAACAAATTCGAAACTAATCCATACAAATAATAACGGATACTAATGAAGATGCAGAAAGAATGATACCAATGAGATACATGAGATACTAAGCATGTGATATCAACAAAATATGCACCAAGATAGATACCAATTATGAATTAGAAGCATATATGAACTAGAAAGCAAGGCAAAGAAAAAAAATACCATATATATGAAGACATAAATCACTAACGCACACGCACATATATATAGGTATAGATACCACACATGACGCAAAATACAATATGCTTTTCACACTCGTAGGGAAAAAATCTGTCTTATGGAAATGGAAGTGTTGGGTGTGAACTAGTAACAATTAAATTTACACCCAATCACTGAAACTTGTTCACGGAGTTCT
Source organism: Sambucus nigra (assembly GCA_949130495.1). NCBI lineage: Eukaryota > Viridiplantae > Streptophyta > Magnoliopsida > Dipsacales > Adoxaceae > Sambucus > Sambucus nigra. The sequence goes on from OX422214.1 coordinate 436,779,066, forward strand.
CATTTGATTGCAAACTTTATCACATTTGAATATAACATCATGTGGCAATATATATTGAACTCAATGAACAAACATACACAATGCATACAAGCCTAAAATTTTGATGATTCTAAAAACCAATAAAGTCATGACATTAAAAGTACAACTACGATAAACGAACATTGTGCAAACCGTTGATATACCATCCAAACTCCCTCAATATAAGCATATTATTTTAATGTTTTGAATGAGTAAATCAACTATACAAAATAGGCCTTGGCAAAATATTTTTCTTTTAACGCCATTTTTTTAGGCCCTTGGATCACGTATTTCTCTTAGGTCCAAGAAAATGGTAGCTTACTCACAAAGGATGATATTTTCTTTTGGAGCACTTTCCCGTGCACATTTATATACATCATTTTTATATCTCACACAAATCTCGCGTGTATCGGATTTTATCATGCACTAGTCCTACTAGGTCACATAACATGTAGATGGCAAGATTGGTAGGAGAACACCTCACATAGCTCAAATCTACATGTGAAGTTATAATTTCAAGTGAGCTCGTGCATGTGTGAATTGAGGCAAATAAAAATAGAATCCATTATATCAAAACAAAATCCAAGTAATCCATGTAATCATGGTAAAGAACATTTTAAAGATTGACAATCTAAACTAAAAGTTGTATCCATATGGAAGCGAAAAATAAGGGATTCAAACACAAGTATATGCCACATATAGTGTGTCAAATTAAAATACAAAAAAAAATTGTGGTTTTTGAAATTTTTTTAACCAACCAAACAAAATTATTTAGTCAAAAGACAAACAAAAATCATTTATATTTTTCATTAGACCTAAATTACTAAAAAGGGTAAAACACAAATGATAAACAAAAATCTTTTTGTATTTTTCATTTAATGCAAACTAAAATGAAAGAGCTACAATACAAAAGATAAACAATAATCATAATGCTAGCATATGATAAAGCATGTAGTATAGACTAGAATAATGATTAAACATGCATACACCTAGCAATGACACATAATATGAAGCACAAAAGGCTAGGGTATGCAAAAAAAACTAACACATTCAACCTTTAAATTTAGCAAGGGAGGTTTCATGTAAAAGCAAATGAGAATCCACAAATCTAATATCTAGTGCGTCTAAAAATAATTTCCTAACCCATATAGATGTATATTTGAAATGATGGAATTTGGGAACTAATGAAATGCTAGACATACACTTCATAGGACTTCTTTTAAGATCAAAACAAAATTACCTAAGGTGACCTTTCCTACCACAATGCAAGCATGTGAAAATACGATGAATGATACCTAAGGTGTGACCTTTTCTAAAGTCCTTGGATAAAGTTGACCCTCTAAAACAAACAATGGTCATATCTTTAGCAACGAAAATATTTGAACTATATGAGCTAGAACCATTACAGCTACTACTCGAGTCTTGTAAGTCATTTTTCATTTTTAAAATTTCGGACTCAAGTAATAAATTAGACTCCCAATTTTACGAGACTCCTTCTTTAAATTTTCTATAACTCATAGAAGGTTATCATGCTCCCCCTCAATGTGAACAAACTTGTCCCTAAGAGTCTTTTCTCGACTATCACTCTCTTTCTTGGACATATTTAAAATATTAAAATTGTAATTTATGTCCATGAGCTTTTCACGAAAAATATATTTTTGAGATAGTGAGGTTTGCAAAAGTTCAATTCTAGATTTAAAACATAAATTTTTATTTTCAAGAAACTAAATTCTTTTATCAAATCTCACATTTAATTCTCTTAAATTTTCATTACACTTATTAAGCCCATTAAATTCCTCTCGAATATCAAAAACTTCATTACCATTCAAAATGGACAAATTATCATTAAGACGTCCCATCGAGAGATACCAAAAAAAAAATGAGAGTGAGTAAAAAATGAAGCACCTAAAAATATAAGAAGCACACAAATTATAAAAGCCGCAAAACGGATCTTTGACGCGATAAATGAGCACTCCAGCTCTGATACCAATTTAAAACGATAGTTTTCTAAATCAATGCTTTGATACCACTTGTTGGAAATGTAGGACCCCCAATTTTAGATTTTACAAAATGTGTTCCTTTAAATGCGGAATAGTGATTCTTCAACTAAACAATTACATAAACCAAATTTTAATTTCTTTCAAATTAAAATTAAACTAAACAAGAAATGACATTAAATTAAACATCATAATTAATTTTCACTTAAACAACATAATTCAATCCAAGTCCTAAAATTTACCTAACAAATAATTAATTCAATTTGTAAATTAGGCCAAACCAAATTTTATCAAATTAAAGTAATGACTTGAATTAAATTAATTTTTACCCAAATTAAATACACCAATTTTATCTTTTTTACCTAAGCATGCATCTAATGTGATATAGCAAAAGATAAAATAAACAAAGAACCACTTGTAATACCCCGTAATTTTGAAGGCTTTATTTATGAATACGGTATATAATATTATTATTTTATTAATTGGGATATTGATATTATATTTATTAGTATTTGAAATGAAGCGAATATTTAAATTCAAATTTAATTGACTTTTGGACATTTTGTAATGGGTTAAATATGTAAAGTTGATAATTTTGAATTAAAGAGCAATATAGTTGTAACAACCCTCGATTTTTGGAGACTGGGAAATTAAATTTTGGGAAGATAAAATTTAATTAAATTGGAAAATTTCAAAATTTAGGAATTGAGGCCCAAAAATAGAGAATATTTTAAAGTATTCCGGATGATATTTTTGCGGGTACCATCGATCCCGGAAGGGTCGAGATAGTCAAAATGACTGTCATTGGGTCTTATTTCGGCTCCGGAATGTTTTTAAGTTATTTTGACTTGAATTGGAGTAAACGAGTCATTTAAAGTATGTATTAACATTTAAAATTGGGATTTTGTTTTAAAGGATTTGGAGGCTTACGGATTAAGCCATTTCTCATTTGAGAGAAAAGGGAAAAAGCCCTAGAGGGAGAAAGAAGAGAGAAAGAAGAAGGAAAGGAGAGAGAGGAAGAAAAGCTTGGAGATTCTGGCCCAACCACGACATCGAGGACGATCCAACCTCTACAAATCTGAGGCAAGTGTTTAATCTTGCTAAATAGCTATTTGTGTATTTCATTTCATAATTGTGGGTTAAAGAAATGGATTTTTGGGTATTAATGTCAAAACCTAGATTTTTGGATTTAAATCTTGAAATCAATGTTTAAATATGGGTTTAATGGTGTAGAATTGATTGAGATTAACTTTGGGTTGATTTATTTTGCTTGGAACCATGTTGTGATAAAGATTTGGAGGTTAGAATTGAGATTTTAGGGTATAAATTTCGTGAGTTTGTTGAGAAAGGGAAATCGGCCAGAATATCTGGTATGGCCGGTCGACCGCGGTCTGGGGACCATTCGACCGCGCCTTAAGGGAAAAGCCTACTGCATTTCTTCGTAGGCAAAATTTTGACCCACGGTCGACCGGGGGTCTGGGACCGGTCCCCTATTTTTAGCCCTAGAATGGGAAATCCTTTTCCCCTTTTTCTTTTGGAGTTTATTCTTAGGGGCTTCCTTAATGGTTGTTTATGGGGTTTATCTAGGGGGCTTCTAGCCCTTTTTGGTTGGGGTTATTGATTTGGGGCTTTCTCTTATGAAGTAAGAGATATCTTTTGGTGGCTTATATGGGGTCTCTCACTTAGTATATGATAGTGGGGACTTCTTGGAATAATTGGATAAGAAATACCCATGAATGTTGTGAGATTTCTAGGCCGACATTTATGTCAAATCCTTATAAGGATAGGATAGGGTTAAGATACAATTTGGGGCCAAATGGAAGAGAGTGGTCGCATACTTTTAAAGAGTGAGGGGTCTCATATCCTTAGAAAATGTTTAGACTAAGGAACAATTGATAACTCAATAGGAGTAAGGGTTCATAAAATTAATTGAACCATAGGTAAAATTGGGAACGGTTTGGGATCGTACTGTCGACTAAAATAAGCGGTAGCATAAATTCTAGTTAGGATAGTTTACACGTAATTATGGGGATATGACCATTGAGATTCCAATACTTGAAATGGGGTTGGAATAAATTGAGGTTTTAGACTATTAAGTCATGTGTGTGCCTATGGTTAAATAGTACTAAAGGAAACTACGTACTTTTGAATATAGATGAAATGTGTAGTGATGGATTCCTACACAAACTCTCGGGTGATAACCCTAATGTTGAATATATATGTATAGATATATACATATGGTTTTGGGAGACTATTCATCATAGGAAAAATGATTGAATATGTTTCAATTGAGGGATTGTATTCACATATCGAGGTAAATTTAAAGGAAATGGTGGTGACGGCTTGTATATTGAGGATTATGTATACTTATAGCCGGGTATATATATATATATATATATATATATATATATATATCTTATACATATGAACGAGAATTAGTTTATATATATAAATATAAGGATATGTGAACATGTGTTGATATATATCTGTATGTATATGAATATATGGATATATTTATGTTATGGATATACATGGTATGGATATTTAAACCTTATATGATGGTTCAATATTTGATCATATGATTGGATCATATGGATGTATATATATTATGCATGTGAATGATATATATACTTATTTGGTTAAGCATACCCCGCTCATGCTATCATTGGGAAGTTGCGCGCGTAGAGGGTGAGCATCCTGGTTAAAAAAGCAGGGTGTGGATATTCCCCAGGTCATAGTCGTCCCGTGTGCTATTATATGATATATATATATATTTATTTTGGGATGAGACGTGGTGGGTATATTTCGTCTCATTGCCGGTTTGGAGCTATGATCGCTTCCCGGGACGTCGTGTGCGTGAGCTTACCACGAGATGGGTGTCGTTTAGTCCCACCATGGTGGCCCCAGTATTGCTACGTGAGCCGAGCACTGGGAAGATGATAGCATTGATGCAGTTTATCGGCGATATATATATATAGCCGGGTATATTATGTGCATGGCCTTGTACATCATATGCAATATATACACTTGGCTATTGGATGAATGATGATGGTACATGTATATATATTGTTGGAATAAAATACCTATATATATATTTATATATATCCTATAGATGAGAGGATATGGTATTTCTAATGGGGTACATCTTGGATGATTATGGTGTACCAGATCAATTTGGGGTTGATGTATCGTATTTGAGGAATATTTCGGTTACATCATCCCAAGGTTATTATTGGAGATATTAAGCTATTTTTATATTATAATCTAGACTTAGTGATTGAAATAGTAAGTTGTATGTTAAGTATAATGGATCTCTAGGATCGACACTGCCCGGGAGTAGTGTAACGAGGTGGTTCCTTGTTTGGATTTCGCTTTCCGAGACACCTCACGCACGAAACGTAGTGCATTGTTGAGATTAGAGAGAAGTTCTGTTAATATTTATGTGTGGCATAATGGATCTCCAGGATCGACGTTGACATGGAGTAGTGTAATGGGGTGGTTCCTTGTTTGGATTTCGCTTTGCGAGACACCTCACGCACGAAACGCAGCGCAACGTTGAAATTGGAGGGAATTTGTCTCAATAATAGTTTTGCATGCTTATTAATTAGAAATTAAATCCGATGTTTCAAACCCAATGCATATTGGGCAACTTATTAAATTATATATGGTTAATATATGAACTGAAATCCACTAGGCCTAATAAGGAACATATGATTGAAAATAAATACTTAATTGTGTTTAGAAAAGGGGTGGATTCTTGGGTTAAGTTAGGAAGGAAATTCTCGTGGGTATAGGCTAGGCCTTTGATAAGTTAGGTTGTCCTAATAAATGGGGGTAAATTAACTAAAATTTGAGGGCGCGAATAGGTGCGCGCCTTTAGATGAGAGGTGAGTTGGGGTTCCACGAGAGTGCGATTCCACTTTTAATTATGAAATAAGTGCACCGATAATTATTATGCACGGTTAACACACTTGCTAAATATTTTTCACAATTCGGGTTCTGACCCGTTTACTTTTCTCTCCTGCCTGTATATATATATATATATATTATTACAGGTATCCTACCGCATGGATGCCGGATGACCTTCTATCCAGAGTCTTGGGAGCCGTGACAGGTGCGGACTGTTGAGGGATGTATCTGGTAGTCGCTTCCTACTTTTAAAAATCTAGGTAGGATTCATTGTATATCGGGTTTGTACCCCAGGGATATTTATATACATGTTTATATTTATTCCATTTCAGTTATTGTATTGGATGTGACCCGACAGCTTATTCGGGTCTACTCCTTGTAGTACATTTCGTAGTAGTTATTTATTTCATTTTATTTCTAGCATTTCATTTATCTTACTTCTTTCTTGCATCTTTCTTTTTAGCGTTAGTTGGTTGGTTGTTGCACATTTTATTTAAATTTTAACATCCCGCTTATATGATATCGGGTAGTTAGTCCTATATTATATAGTACCGACAGTTGATGTTGAGACTGGACCATCTGAAACTTCTGATTCAATATAGTATAGGGTTGGCCACCCGTTATTATTTTAGGCGGGTTGTTACAATAGTAATATGCGTTATCTTAGGCTCCAAGCTAGGGTTTGTGAGTGGGGATATATAAGGAATATTATGGGTGATTATAAGGAAAGGGAGATGAAAAAGAGAGGCCGAAAATGAAATCCAAAGAGGCAAAAACGAGTGGAATGAGAAAAGCCAATTTGGAATGTTTAGGTCTTCTTTTTTAGTGCATTCAGATGAGATTTAAGAAAAACTCAAAACACATACCTGACTCAATTTTTCGTGTAGAATCCAAATCTGAAGTCGGATTGGCAAATCGAATAATTTTTGGATCTAATTTTTCTGAGTTTTGAAAATAGGACTATTTGGGGTTATATCGTGTTGGGGCTAGAACCTGATTGATTATTTCTGCGAGAGAAATGTGATGGTGTGATCATATTTTGAGGCTGAATTTATGTGATGATTCATGCGATGATTTTAAGGTATGGGGTTTTACACAATATGCTCTTTAAATCTCTCGAGAGTTATTCCGTTGATTTCATGTTTAATTGAACTCATATTGGAATTGTTAAATTCTTTGAAATCTAAAGAAATAATTGTTGAATTATTTTGATTCGTGTAGTATTATTCATGTTGTTATTGAGCATGTTGTCATAAAATTTTAATATGGACGGAGGTTGGGCACCCGCCAAAATTCCTGCTTCCCGGGCTATGTCTTGATAAAGCATATGCGGATGGGGTGAGGCCTGGTGATCCATTGATGTGTTGTTGAAAAATTATATTGATAAATGCTATTGTGATTCGAATTTGGTATCTTTCCAGTCGTATTGTGTACTTCCCCATATTTTATTTTTGTGGCAGGTTAGCGCAGATTTGGGGCGCTATGGAGATTAATTTTTTGCTAGGATTATTTTGTGAAGAATATTCGAGAATACAAGTTGAGAAGACTTGTATTTATTTATTTTGATGTATAGAGCATTGGAGATTTATTTTATTTTCAAGTTATATAGTTGTTATATGTAATTCGAGAGACTTGGTATTTATTTGAAGAGATTTGAGATTTGTAGTTCAATTTTATTGTTGTGGAATTTTTAGATGCTCTATACCTTGTTATTTGTGGATTTGATTAGTTTTATCGACAGTAGCGCGTCGTTCGCTCTTCCCGGGTGGGCGGGGTGTTACACCACTACGCCGCGATGTACGAGGAAAACCCACAATGGGAAAAAATCTCGGACGGCCCTAGCCTCAAATCCACTAAGTACAGTTTTATAAGTAAGAGAAAAAAATATTTACAACACCCAACTTGACTCCGTTCAAGCCCCTATGCTCATTCTTGTACACACCTCTGCCTAAATAATAACCACGGAGGTCCACTGCGGTCTCGAAATCCACCGATCGGACTTTTTCTGGTCACCTCCACCCGAATAAGGAGCCTTTCTCCAAGTGGGTATTTCAAAGCAAACAAACTTCTTCTTTGTGGGATGTAGAAGTAAACCCAAACTTCTCTTATTTTAGGTGTAGAGAAAAACCTGGTGCCAAACTTTCCAATCAAGGATATATATTAAGGAACTTGGAATAAACAAAACTATTGGGTGTGTATGTATTTTTGGTGAATTTAATCCATAAAAATCAAACACAAAACAAGGAACTTTTTCATGGAAGATTTTCTCTCTCTAAAGTCTCTTACGATGTGAACAAGTTAGATAGAAAAAGTTGGTTTCCACACGTGATAATTCTGTTAAAAAGTAGTGGGGACAACGTAGTGGGAACATGGTGAAAACTGCCAAAAACGCCAAAAAACTATTCCCGCCAAACTCATTCGAACGACTTTTTCGTTCGAACGAATTTACTAATGATGTTCCAGTACGAAAAAAGTAATCTCGTTAGACGACTCGTTCGAACGACTTAGGAATCTCGTTTGAACGAGATTCCAATTCATTTGAATGACTTACCAGAAAATGCAAAACTCTTTTTAAGCCCAAAACTTTTTATGAAAAGTTCTAAAAAAGTATTTTCTGAGTAAAATAAAGTCGTTAAAATTACTAATAAAAAATTATAAATTACACCCAATAAATTTCCAAAGCACCTATATATATATAAAAGCATTCATACCTTAGGAACATTGGAACTAATGTTGTTGTCGTAGAAATAAGGCACACTAAACACGTCCTGTGATGAAGCTTTATAAACTTGGCCGCTACGTGTTCAACTAACACGTCATAGGCTTGGGTGGATACACTTGAATACTATCCTATGACTAAAATATTTTTATCCGGAATTGAGCCAACACGACATTAACACTCAATCGGAGACTTGTGTCCTTACAAATCTCTCCCTTTGGCTATTCCGGGACAAAAACAAAACAAAAATTCTAAAGGGTCGTCGAGTTATACTAGATTGAAAAAATATATCCCACCCAAAATAAAAATTACATAGCTTGACTCAAAAACGCAAGGATCAATATCTTTGCCGATGAAAGTTTTCATTTAGAAGAATTTCTGCACACTTAAGCAAACTATCAAACGCATAGGGAATATCAAGAATATTAAATGTAATTAAAATAAATACTCCCCCTAAATTAATTCTCCCCTTTATCAAATAAATGACCTACTTAGAAAGACGTCTCCCCCTAAGAGAAATCTCCCAAACTAAAATGAGATTACAAAAGGATTAGATACCATTTCTCCCTCTATCATTCTCCCCCTTTTTGTTCAGTAATAGACAAAGGATAAAAACTTATTTAAACACGAAAGCATATGGGCAACAAAATCGAAACTAATCCATACAAATAATAACGGATACCAACGAAGATGCAAAAAAAATGATACAAATGAGATACATGAGATACTAAGCATGTGATATCAACAAAATATGCACCAAGATAGATATCAATTATGAATTAGAAGCATAAATGAACTAGAAAACAAGGTAAAGAAAAAAAATACCATATATATGAAGACATAATGACTATCATTAACGCACACGCACAAACACATAGGTATAGACACCACACATGGCGCAAATTACAATATGCTTTTCACACTCCTATGGAAAAAAATTATCATATGAAAATAAAAGTATTGGGGTGTGAACTAGTAATAATTAAATTCAGACCCAATCACTTAAACTAGTTCAAGAAGTTCTCATTTGATTACAAACTTTATCACATTTGAATATAACCTCATGTGACAATATAGATTGAACTCAATGAACAAACATACATAATGCATACAAGCCTAAAATTTTGATGATTCTACAAACCAATAGAGCCATGACATTGAAAGTACAACTACGATAAACGGATATTGTGCAAACCTTTTATATACCATCCAAACTCCCTCAATATAAGAATATTATTTTAATCTTTGGAATCAGTAAATCAACTACACAAAATAAGCCTTGGAAAAATATTTTTCTTTTAATGCCATTTTTTAGGCCTTTGAGCCACGTATTTCTTTTAGGTCTAAGAAAATGGTGGCTTACTCGTAAAAGATGATATTTCCTTTCGGAGCCCTTCCCCGTGCACATTTATATACATCATTTTTATTTCTCACACAAATTTCACGTGCAACGAATTTTATCATGCACTAGTCCTCCTATGTCACATAACATGTAGATGACAAGATTGGTACGAGAACACCTCACATAGCTCAAATATACATGTGAAGTTATAATTTCAAGTGAGCTCGTGCTTATGTGAATTGAGGCAAATAAAAATAGAATCCATTATATCAACACAAAATCCAAGTACTCCATGTAAGCATGGTAAAGAACATTTTAAGGATTGACAATCTAAACCAAAAGTTGTAGCCACATGGAAGCGAAAAAGAAAGGATTGAAACACAAATATATTCCACATAGAGTGTGTCAAACTAAAATAAAAAAAATTGAGTTTGTTGAAATTTTTTTAACCAAACAAACAAAAATATTTACTCAAAAGACAAACAAAAATCATTTCTATTTTTCATTAGGCCTAAATTACTAAAAAGGGTCAAAGATAAATGATAAACAATTTTTTTTATTTATTTTTCATTTAATGGAAACTAAAATGGAAGAGCCATAATACAAAAGATAAACAACAATCATAATTATAGCATATGATAAAGCATGAAGTATAGACTAGAATAATGATTAAACATGCATACACGTAGCAATGATATATAATATGAAGCACAAAAAGCTAGAGTATGCAAACAAAACTAACACATTCAACCTTTAAATTTAGCAAGGGAGGTTTCATGTGAAAGCAAATGAGAATCAACAAATCTAATATCTAGTGCGTCTAAAAATAATTTCCTAACCCATATAGGTGTACATTTGAAATGATGGGGTCTGTGAACTAATGAAATGCTAGACATAGACTTCTTAGGACTTCTTTTAAGATCAAAACAAAATGACCTAAGGTGACATTTCCTACCACAATGCAAGAATGTGAAAATACGAGGAATGATACCTAAGGTGTGATATTTTCTAAAGTCCTTGGATAAAGTTGACCCTTTAAAACAAACAATGGTCTTAGCTTTAGCAACAAAAATATTTGAACTAGATGAGCTAGAACCATTACAACTACTACTCTTGTCTTGTAATTCAATTTTCACTTTCAAAATTTTGTACTCAAGTAATAAATTAGACTCCTCAATTTTACGGGACTCCTTCTTTAAATTTTCTATAACTCCAAGAAGGTTATCATGCTCCCCCTCAATGTGAGCAAACTTTTCCCTAAGAGTCTTTTCTCAACTATCACTCTCTTTCTTGGGCATAAATAAAATATTAAAATTGTAATTTATATCCATGAGCTTTTCACGAAAAATATCTTTTTGAGATAGTGAGATTTGCAAAAGTTAAAATCAAGATTTAAAACATAAATTTTCTTTTTCAAAAAACTTTATTATTTTTACAAATCTCACATTTAAGTCTCTTAAATTTTCATTACACTTATTAAACCCATTAAATTCCTCTTGAGTATCAAAAACTTCATTATCATTAGAAATGGACAAATTATCATCAAAACATTCCATCAAGTGATACAAATTATAAAAGCCGAAAAACGGATCTTTGACACGATAAATTAGTGCTCCGGCTCTGATACCAATTTGAAAATGATAGTTTTTCTAAATCAATGCTCTGATACCACTTGTTTGAAATGTAGGACCCAAAATTTTAGATTTTATAAAATGAGTTTCCTTTAAATGCGAAATAGTGATGGTTAAACTAAACAATTACATAAACCAAATTTTAATTTCTTTCAAATTAAAATTAAACTAAACAAGAAATGACATTAAATTAAACAACATAATTAATTTTCACTTAAACAACATAATTCAATCCAAGTCCTAAAATTTTCCTAACAAATAATTAATTCAATTTGTAAATTAGGCCAAACCAAATTTTATCAAATTAAAGTAATGACTTGAATTAAATTAATTTTTACCCAAATTAAATAAACCAATTTTATCTTTTTACCTAAGCATGCATCTAATGTGATATAGAAAAAGATAAAATAAACAAAGAACCACTACGCCGCGAGGTACGAGGAAAAATCCAAAATGGGAAAAAAATATCGGACGACCCTAGCCTCAAATCCACTCAATACGGTTTTACAAGTACAAGACAAAAAGACTAACAACACCCGACTTGACTCCATTCAAGCCCCGGCACTACTTCTTGTACACACATTAGCCTAGATAATAACCATGAAGATCCACTGCGATCTCGAAATCCACCAATCGGACTTTTTCTGGTCACCGCCACACGAATAAGGAGCCTTTTTCCAAGTGGGTATGTCACATCAAACAAACTTCTTCTTTGTGGGATGTAAAAGTAAACCCAAACTTCTCTTCTTTGAGGTTTAGGGAAAAATCCGGTGCCAAACACTCCAAGCAAGGATATGTATTAAGGAACTTGGAGTAAACAAAACTATAGGGTGTGTATGTATTTTTGGTGAATTTAATCCATACAAATCAAACACAAAACATGAAATTTTTTCTTGGAATATTTTCTCTCTCTAAAGTCTCTTAGAATGTTAAAAAGTTAGATAGAAAAAGTTGGTTTCCGTACATGATTATTTAGTTAAAAAGTAGTGGGGAAAACGTAGTGGGAACATGGTGAAAACTGCCAAAAATGTCAATAAAAATTGTTCCTGCCAAACTCGTTCGAACGACTTTTTCAGTCAAACAACTTTTTTGTTCGAACGACTTTACTAACGATGTTCCAGTGCGAAAAAAGAAATCTCGTTAGAAGTCTCGATCGAACGACCTGGGAATCTCGTTCGAGATTCTAGTTCGTTCGAACGAATTACTAAAAAATGCAAAACTCTTTTTAAGCCCAAAACTTCTTATGAAAAGTTCTAAAAAAGTATTTTCTGAGTAAAAAAATTTGATTAAATTATTTATAAAAAATTATAAATTACACCCAATAAATTTCCAAAGCTCCTATATATATAATTCATTCATACCTTAGGAGCATTGGAACTAATGTTGTTGACGTAGAAACGAGGAACACTAAACACGGCATATGATGAAGCTTTATAAACTTGGTCGCTACGTCTACAACTAACACATCATAGGATTGGATGGATACACTTGAACACTATCCTATGACTCAAATGTTTTTGTCCGGAATTGAGCCAACATAACATTAAGACTCAATCGGAGACTTGTGTCCTTACATTTTTCATTCATTTTGATAGTTTCAAATTGAGTGGTGAGGTTTTGGAGTTTAGAAGATTTAACGACACTAGTTCCCTCGTGAGTGAGTTGTAATATATCTCATGCTTCCTTAGTGGTTTCACACGTCATGATACGTAGGAATTCATCCGGTGTGGTCGCGCTAAACAAGGCATTTAGACCTCGCGAATTAAAATTAAAAATTTTAAATTCGTTCTCACTCCACCTATATACGGGTTTAGGAACACGCTCATTTTCTACCAAATACGTAGGTAGGTATCATCCATTAAGAATAGACAACTAATCTCTCTCGTTGATAGATTTTAGTGCCGATTTCATACGCGCTTTCCAATACGCGTCATTAGAACCATCGAAAATAGGAAATTTAGAAAATGGGGAAAATTCTATTTTTAACCAAAAATATATAAAAGGACCCTAACGCAATAAATTAGCTCTCTTGCTCTTATAAAACTTGTTGTAAACGTAGACCTCAAATTTTAATTTTAAAATGATGAATTTCCTTTAATGCGGAATAGAGATGGTTCTACACAAATTTTGATTTCTTAAAACAAAATAAGATTAAACACAACAAGGTGAATTAAAGTAAACTCACACACACTTTAAATTCACTCAAACCAAATTAACTAAATCATCAAGCTTAAACAAATTAGACAAGACTATTAACCAATTAATTTAGTTCCAACTTGAATTAAATTAACTTAAATAAATTTACCCAAATAATTAAACATGCACCATTTTAATGTGAATTAAACCCAATTTTATCTTTTTACCTAAGCATGCGTTCTATGAGATTTTTACAAGAGATAAAATAAATTCATAATCCCACAACACGACGATGTACGAGAAAGAATCCAAATCGGAAAAAAACCTCGGACGGCCCTGGCCTAACAAATTCACTAGGTATGGTATGAATTTTATAAAGACTCGACAAGAGGACTTACACAACTAGCTCGACTCCCTTCAAGCCTTGACGCGCTCCTTCGATCTTCAACCTCTGCCTAGCGAATAATCCTGGAGTCCATCGGAACCTTAGAGTCCATCAATCAAGACCAAGCAACTATCAACCACACATGGTGCCTTTCAGCATGTGAGAATGTCGCAGCAAAACAAAAGCTTCTTCTTCTTTGAGGGATGTAGAAGCAAACCCAAAACTCTTTCCTTCTTGGGTAGAAAAGTTAACTCAGTGTCAAACACTCCAAGAAAATAGTATAATGGTACAAACTTGGTTAAACTAAACTGTTGGGCTTATATGTTTTATGTAAGATTTATTTCATGGATTCACAAAAACACAAAACTATGTACTTTTGATGTTGGGAATTTTTCTCTCCAAAATATTCTCTCAAGATGTGTTTAAAAGTTATTAAAAGTCAGATTTTCAAAAGTGCTTCCCGCACAAATAAATCTGGAAGAGTTAGTGAGAACAAAATAGTGGGATAATGGAGAAAAACTGCCAAAAAAATTCCCGCTAGAAATCTCGTTCGAACGAGATTTTCATTCGAACGAAGTCTCGTTCGAACGACCTTCTAACAAAGTTCTAGTGGACAAAAGGGAAAAGTCATTGGAAAACTCTTACGAACGAAATTCTCGTTCGAACGAAAAACTCGTTCAAACAATATGATCGAACGAAATCCTACAAAGTTCATTTTTTTTAATTTTAAGCCCAAAAAACTTTTTATTCAAAGTTTAAAATAACCTTCTGAAAATAAAATTCATTTTAAAGTAAAATAACATTCATTATAAATTACTCCAAGTCTACCTATATATATAAAAATGCATTCATACTTTTTGGAGACTATGGAATATGATGTTGATGACGTGAAACGTGGCACTGAAACTCGATAATGATGTTCTCTTGATAAGTAGGACTCAACAACTTCAACTCAAAGTTGTCATAGGCTTGAATGGATACACATGAACTCTATCCTATGACTCAAATATTTTTGTTCAGAATTGAGCCAACACTACATTCAGACTCAATTGGAAATTTGTGTCCTTACATCCACTTAAAACCTTATTTTTACATATAAAAGGCAACATTTTTTTACATACCAAAATTAACATAGATTTTAATTTTTTTTGAAATCCGAATTAGTTTAAATAAATACCAATTTAAAAATTATGGGTTGTTACACATGCATGCTTAGCAGAGTTTAAGACAAATTTCTTCATAAGGTCTCTAGCATACTTAGATTGGGAGATGAAGATCCCATCCTCTAGCTGATAAAACTAGAGACTAAGGAAGAAGGTAAGCTCACCAACCATTATCATCTCAAACTCACTCTTCATCTCCTCTTCAAAGTCGTGATCATGTTGGGAGCACGTGGATCCAGAGACTATGTCGTCCACAGAAACCTGGGCAACCGAATAGCACCGTCACCTATCTGAACAAACAACGTATTATCAACTCCCCCTCTCAAGAATCCACGGGCTAAGAGATAGGAAGTAAGTCGATCGTACCATGAACGGGGTTCTTGATTCAAACTATACAGTGTCTTTAAACATTTTTGGTTTCTCCACGTAAACTTCCTCGTATAGAATGTCATTCATAAAGGCACTCTTGACATCCATCTGGTATAACTTGAAGCGTAGATGACATGTGATGGAGAGTAGTAAACGGGCGGACTCAAGGCTCACAATAGGAGTAAATATCTTGTTAAATTCTACACCATCAATCTGTATGTAGCCTTGAGCGACCAACCTAGCCTTATTTCAGATAATTATACCATTATGATCCATCTTATTCTTGTAGATCCACTTGGTACCTATCACATTCTTCTCACTAGGTCATGGGATAAGTTCCCAGACATTATTCTTTCTAAACTAAAACAACTCATCCTATATAGCACATATCCATTGTTCGTCCTTAAGTGCTTCCTTGATGTTCTTGGGCTCGACTTTAGACGTGTAGGAGACAAAGCTAACCACGTTCTCTACCTGAGCAAGAGTCTTGACCCCTAGGGTGGGATCTCCTAGATTGGTAGTAGAATCATGACTCTTGCGAACCCAAGCAGGTGTGTCCCCTAAGTCAAGAATAGGGTCCACCCTGGGTGTGGGAGGCACAATGGGAGCATCAGTAGGAAGCGAACCCTCCTCACATAAAAGGTTAGCATCAAGAAATGCCGATGGTTCATCATCTTGCACAGTTCCTTTTATTGACTCCATAACCTTAGAGCTACTTAGGTTAAAAACTCGATATGCTCTACTAGTCGATGAATACCCGAACAATATTCATTCGTCGCTCCAGGAGTCAAACTTTCCTAATTGCTCTCTATCACAGTAAAGATCTACGTTAGCTTTCGTAAACTCAGTGCTAGTATCACTATGTATGCTATGGATAGTGACTCCGTGTTGATTTTACAGGACATGACACTTGGTCATGAGAAATTACACAGCATCGGATTTCTCTCTCAAAAAAACTACAATCGAGTAACGAGAGAAATCATCTACCATCATGAGGATATACCTCTTACCAACCAAACTCTTAGTATGAGTATGACCCATATGATCCATGTGTATCAACTCAAGAACTTGTGAAGTGGTAATGTAATTTAACTTCCTATGGGGGCTAGGGACTTGCTTTCCCAACTCAAAAGGTCCATAAACCACGGAAGTTAGCTTTCCAAGTGATGGTAATCCACGTACTAGGTCCTTTTTAGTCAGTCTCTCCAAATCTCTAAAATTCACATGACTTAGACGTTGATGCCACAGATCCATAGGAGTGATCGTGACGCTATTGCAGATAAATGAGGACTTGGGCACAATCACATAAAAATTATTTTCAGTCCTCACCCCTTGCAATAGAAGTTTACCGGCTTGATCATAAACATTTCACTCGTTCTGGTCAAACTTTACTACTAATAATTTTAATTCTTTAATCGCATTCGTACCCTCATGTGTCAATTGGAGTACATCCCATGCCTATTTAGATGTGGTGCGCATCATAATTCGGCGGAAATCGTCGGGAGTAACGGCTCCATAAATAGCACTCAAACCATGTGAATTAAAATTAGACATTTTAAAATCATCTTCAGTCCAAACATGTTCATCAATAGGCTTTAATTGTGATTTCATACGAGCTTTCCAATAGGAATAATTAGACCCGTCAAAAATAGGCATCATATTATATGAGTGCTCCATTGGTAACATTGCGATTTTTCACAAAACTGATAAAAAAATTAATATCACACAATTTTGCAGAAAATAGGAATACACAATAAAATAGTGTAACCTGATCTGATACCAATTTGTCGACGTGAGTAGTCAAATTATATCAAAATAAATAAATCCTTGAAAAATCAGGATCACGCGATAAATTAGTGTAACCCGCTCTGATAATAATTTGTAAAATATGACGACGGTGTGTGATACCGATTTAAATTAATTCGCAAGTTTCCAATTAAACCTTATTTAATTAGAGTCTATTTTTAAACCAAATTAATTCATCCCCTAAACATGCAATTACGTGTGTGCGTGTGTCAAACCATAAATAAATAAACTATGCGACACAAATTTCAAGAAAAATCCCCAAAGGGAAAAACCTTTTATTTCTAGAACAGTGACAAGCTTACAAGACCATTGACTTACATACCATCTTTCTTTTCCCACAAGAGTAACGCACGGTGATTTCGTCAAACCTTCAAAGTTACAGCTAGAAATCGATAATGGTTCACACGCAGCTATACCACAAGGACACGCAGTCTAAAATCTTCACAAGGACTCCCTCCACAATAGCACATAGTTGTCGGTTACAGATCTCTCCCCATAACGAATGAACAAAATCAAAGTGTGTTCTTGAACACCAAAACAATTCACCAAAGCATATGGAAATTTTGTGAATTGAAAACAAAAGGGATGAAAACCCTAAAAGAAGAAGTCAAAAAGAATTCTGCAGATTCGCAGTTTTCTGTCTTTCAAATGCTAGGACTTCTTAATGAAAACAAAACCATTTAATGAGTATTTACACTACACCAAATCCTACGAATGGTCACGCCCAGTGGGTCGCGAACTTGGGCCGTGACCCACTCAATATTTAGCACGGCTATATTTATTACCACACTAAATTATTGAATTTATGGAAGTGGTCACGGACCAAATCCCTGACCACTGAGGGTCACGAACTTGGGTCGTGACCATTCGTGACCATCTTGGCGCCAAACTCGCGCCAAAATTCCCTTCAAGATTGGTCACGGAGGTGTCATGGACCAAATACGTGACCTATGGCATAAGAAATAAGATAGTACACACGTTGAGGGTCACGACTTAGGGCCGTGACCATTTCTTGGTAGGGGTCACGACTATGGTTCGTGACCATACCTCATTCAGGTACTAGGGTTGATGAAAAAGGGTCATGCATCACAGATTGAGGGTCACGGCTATGGGCCATGACCATTTCTTGGTATGGGTCACGTCTATGGGTCGTGACCAGACCTCAATCAGGCATGGAAAAGGGTCACGCATGGTGGGTCACGGCTCTAGGCCGTGACTAGGTCTGAAGAACCCACCTCTGCTTTACCTTCGTTTTAAGGGTCGTGCGTATGGGGTCACGACTCTTGGCCGTGACCAGGACTTAAAAAAAAAAGACCCTCCCCTGCTTCTTATTTCATTTGGAGTAAGGCCGCTGCTTCTCAGTGCGATTTTGAGTTGGATTTTGGTTGGATTTGCAAGGATTAAGCAATTTCAGTTGGTTTGCATTTGGATTAACCCTAGTATGTATTGATTCATTTTGATTTCATTTGGATTTCGTGATTTCTATCTAAAGCCCTAATGTCTGTGTATGTATGCGTAGATTTACGTTTGTATGTGTGTATGTATAGATTTATGTTTATGTGTGTGTTTGTGTGTGTATAGATTTATGTGTATATGTATGTTTATGTGCGTAACTATGAACAAATAAATTATTTTTTTGTCAATAAACCCTATATTGTATGTGTATGTATGTATAGATTGTATGTTTATGTATGTATAGATTTATGTCAAAAAAAATATTAGGGTTTAGTAAACCCTAAATAGTATGTGTGTGTATGTATATATTATGTCAATAGACATAAACCCTAAATAGTATGTATGTGTATGTATATATTATGTCAATAAACCCTAGATTGTATGTGTGTGTTTTTATTTACTCCAGAATGAGTAAAATGAATAATACGATTTAAGAATGGTTCACATAAATGATTTAGGACTTTGTAGTGAATAAAAAGCGTTTTAAACCCTAAAAGATGATGTTCTAAAGTGCATCAGATATGCAGTAGCGGAGTTTTTAAAAGACCTGCAAAACCTAACTTCTTAGTAGGTATTTATAGGCTGAATAAAAAATTAAGGCGGCGCATGTCGTTCGAACGACATCTGCATGTCATTTGAACGACATCTAGTGTCATTAATAATGACCATACAAACAACCCTAACAATGTAAAACAGTACGAATTCGTTTGAAGTATTAAAAAATGACACTTCGAGCAACCCTTCAAATGACAGTGCTATATCGTTTGAATGATAAGAGCAAAAAATATTATTTTATAAAAGCTCGCCTCCAGGTCTTAAAAAGTATTTTTGACATAGGAAAACGTTAAATTTTGATAAAAACATTTTATAAAAAATATCTTAAATAAATACGTGAACATTAATAACTCCAATTAAATATTTTACCTTTTAGTGTAATGGAGTTAGTGGGATAGTGAAAACCAGTTAAATATGCACGATGCCAATGATGGGTGCTTGTTGATGATGTGTGATTCTAAGGATTCAGATAATGGATGTCAAGGCTGAACGTGTGAAGACGTGCCAAAATGTAACGTTATATGACATACTAACTTTGATCTTAAACAACACATAAATTAAAGGTGTCTCCATTGCTGATCATTGGAGATCTTACGCGATCTCTTACTGAAGACTTCGAACCGACACATGAGGGTATTTGTTATCACAAACATTGTATTTTTACTATGTAATTGTAAGTTTAAGATTTACAGTTGATAAAGAATAAAAGGTTTGTCCCTGCTGGGGATTTTTCCTCAAATTTGTTTCTGATTGTCTTTGTTTGCATGCTAGATAATTCATATTACAGCCAATCGCAGTTAAATGCATGGTTTAGGTTATTTATTAGAACTGGTGATAAAATTGACTTTAGTTAAATAAGTTTGGAAATTGAATGCAAGTGCACTCTCAAATTGGTATCAGAGCCAATTACACAATTTAACATTATAATTAGTGTTGCATAGCTAGCTAATGCTGAGAAGGTTAGCTTTTAAACCTTTGATGTACAAAACATCCTCTAGCTTAGGAATTCCTAGTATCTCTATTGTACCTCGTCTGATCATGATAGACTTGCTCCCATCTCCAAATGTGACTTTACCTTCTTTACGATCCTATAGGTAGGTAAAAAAAGAAACGTCACCAGTCATGTGTCTGGAGCACCCACTATCAAAGTACCACTATGGGGTATTATTTTCTTTAAGACCAACATGAACACCAATGGCTTTTGCGTCGTGTTTAGGCACCCGAGTGGAGGTAACGTTTTGTTTGTCATTGTCATTGTTGGTTCTAGTTAGGATTATGGAAGTATCCACAGACGACAAAGAAATCCGTTCGAACTCTTCCATTAAACTCTGAGATGTTGCGACTAGAAACTCAACCTGCTCTCTAAGACTCAAAAAATTGCTAGTGGCACATGGTGGAGCAAATGCACATCGTTTCCGACCCAAACTATATCAAAACTACCTAAGGAGGCCTTTTTCTTTTGGAATAGGTGAAAAAGTACACAGTCTTAAGCCAACATTAGTTTGCTTTTCTTGGCCAAACTCTTCTCTGGGGTTTTGGTTAATGGACGTATGGATTCGTAGTAAACTCAGGAATTAGTTCGAATGTCATATGAGATGTGGGAGAACCATCAAAACCTATTCCCTACCTTTCACGAAACCTTAAAGCAAGGGTGAGGAGCATCTTTTCAAATTTGTCCTCTATCTTTACCTTAACCTCCCGGGCTCTCTCAAGGTCATGAGTGAGTTGGGCTATAAGGGATTCAAGTTTCTTCAGAGTGTCCAGGGAGGAATGAAGCTCACTGATAAGACTAGCCGCTTATTAGGTTAAGTCCCCTTTTCTCTTTATCTAAACTACTCTCTCTCTCTCTCTAAATAGTCTCTCTCTCTCTAAATTGACTCTCTCTCTCTCTCTCTCTCTCTCTCTCTCTCTCTCTCTATGCATATAGTATCTCTCTCTCTTATCACTCCCAAATCTTTGTCTAAGGAAACTATCCTAAAGGCTAATGTTTTGTTATGATTTTTAGTTTTAAAAGAATCAGCATATAAATCAGTGTACACGCATCGTAAATCACTCTCGCTCTCACTTGCAACATCCTCCCCCTCACTCATATCGCTTCCATCATCGAGGTGTCCCTGTGAAGTAGCATCCTCATCATTGTGAGGTGCAGTGTCAGTACTCACATGACTAGCCATGAATTTGGTGAAGTTACATTCATGTGGTGACTCATCTTCAGAATCCACCGACTCGACCTCATTGTCATCACTCTGGGAGGCATTTAAAACAGCTTTGCCTTTGTCTTGACGCTTCAACCTAATAGGACACTCAAATTCCTTACGATCTCTACCATCACACTCATAATATCTATCGTCATATTTCTTAGGCGTGTCCTTGTTATCTTTATCACTTTTCTTTTCAAATTTATTTTTCTCTTTGAAATTGCTATTTTTCTTTAATTTGAGAAATTTCTTGAATTTTTTTTCAAACAAAGCCAAATCGTCTAAGTCAAAATCAAACTCTGAATCAGATATCTCGTCCTCTTTTCTCCTAGAAGCTCACCTATCTTTCTTGTTGACCCCTCACTCTTCCTATCCTAGGCTTTAAGTGCTACCCCTTTATCTTTTGATTTTATCGTCTTAGGAAACATGTCAATTTCATAAGTCTGGAGGTCTCCTACCAATTTTTCTAATTTCAGACCACTCAAGTTTCCTATAGAATTTAGCACAGTGACTTTAGGGATAAAATGCTTAGGCAGTGATCACATAATCTTTTTAACGATTCTAGCATCAAGAATTTGTTCACCCAAGTTAAAACTAGTGTTTACAATATCAGATAAGTGTGCATAGAATTCATCAAAACACTCAGATTCAAGCATAGTGATTGTCTCAAATTGTGTAGTTAAATTTTGCAATTTTAATTCTTTAACTGCATTAGTGGATTCATGGGTAAATTGAAGAACATTCCAGGCTCTTTTGACGTGGTATATGTCATGATGCGTCGAAACTTGTCGGGGGTGACGTTTTCGGAAATTGCACTAAGCCCATGTGAGTTATATGTGCTCCATTTAAATTCATCCTCAGTCCATGTGGTCACAAGTTTTAAAGTTGTTACGTTATCTATAGTGACAGTGGGAGGTGTCCATCCTCTTTCACACATAACCCAAACACGTACGTCAATGGCCTTTAAGTGAGATTTCATACGGGCTTTCTAATATGAGTAATTTGACCCGTCAAAAATTGGCACTCGATTATACAAGTTTTCCATTGAAATTGCGCTTTTTCAAAGAGTAATCTATAGACCAAAATTGATATCTAGAAAAATTTTGTGGAAAAAAATTACATTGTATAATTGTGTAATAGGCTCTGATACCAATTTGAGAGTGCGCCAGCAATTAATGACTAAACTTGTTTAATTAAATTCAAAATTTTAATCGCAAAAACCCTAGCTCTTGCAAACAAATGTGACATATGAATTAAATAAATTAAAGCATGCAAGTCAATCACACATATGAGGAAAAATCCCCCAAAGGGTCAAAACAATTTTTATTTCACTATAATTCGTAATACTTACAATTACAGATAAATATAGTGACACACGAATACCCATAAGGGTCGGTTCATCGTCATCGGTAAGAGATCATGCAAGAGCTCCAAGTCAGCAATGGAGAACAACTTTCTTCTCTACAAGAATAATCCAGATGAGTAGAACAATCAATCTAGGGTTTGTAAAGATTTGTATATGTATTTGGGAAGGATTTGTGAAAAAAAATGGTT